>OY757010.1:91970779-93170779 GCA_963580285.1 Lucinisca nassula | reverse complement strand
ATTTTTCAAGATTTTCCCTATATAAGCCCCTGTGAAACCAAAGGGCCCCGGGGCGGGGGCATTTTTGGTTCCAGCACTATAATTTGAACAGTCTTGGTAGGGGACCACTAGATGAAGCTTCATATCAAATATCAAAGACCTGGGCCTTGCAGTTTCAGAGAAGAAGATTTTTGAAGATTTTTTCCTATATAAGCCCCTGGAAAACCAAAGGGCCCTGGGGCGGGGGCATTTTTGGCTCCAGCACTATAATTTGAACAATCTTGATAGGGGTCCACTAGATGAAGCTTCATACCGAATATCAAAGACCTGGGCCTTTCAGTTTCAGAGAAGAAGATTTTTTAAGTTTTCGGTTAAAAAATCTATTTTTGGCTCCTGTGACCTATATGTGCAATGGACCGGAACCATTTGAACAACTTTGAAAGGGGACGACCAAAGGATCATTCCTGTGAAGTTTGGTCAAAATCTGATCAGTGGTTTAGGAGGAGATGTCGTTTGAAGAAATTGTTTAAGCACGGGTGACAGACAAAAAGTGATCCTAATATAAAACACAAGAGGGCCATGATGGCCCTGGATCGCTCACCTGATCCATAGTGTAACAAGTGGGCCCAAGAGAGGGCCATTATTGGCGCCGAGGCTTTAATGTGCATAATATTGAGGGAGGTCTTAAAGGTGAAGCTTCATACCAAACATCAACAAAGGCTATAATTTGAACAATCTTGGCAAAGGTCCACTAGATGGGGGGGGGGGCATTTTTGGCCCCAGCACTATAATTTGAACAATTTTGGTAGGGGTCCACTAGATGAAGCTTCATACCAAATATCAAAGACCTGGGCTTTGTGGTTTCAGAGTAGAAGATTTTTAAAGATTTTCCCTATATATGCCAATGTAAAACCAAAGGGCCCAGTGGCGGGGGCATTTTTTGTCCCAGCACTATAATTTGAACAATCTTGGTAGGGGTCCACTAGATGAAGCTTCATACCAAATATCAAAGACCTGGGCCTTGTGGTTTCAGAGAAGAAGATTTTTTAAAGATTTTCCCTATATAAGCCTATGTAAAACCAAAGGGCCCGGTGGCGGGGGCATTTTTGGCCCCAGCACTATAATTTGAACAATCTTGGTAGGGGTCCACTAGATGAAGCTTCATACCGAATATCAAAGGCCTGGGCCTTGTAGTTTCAGATAAGAAGATTTTTAAAGATTTTCCCTATATAAGCCAATGTAAAACCAAAGGGCCCGGTGGCGGGGGCATTTTTTGTCCCAGCACTATAATTTGAACAATCTTGGTAGGGGTCTACTAGATGAAGCTTCATACCAAATATCAAAGTCCTGGGCCTTGTGGTTTCAGAGAAGAAGATTTTTAAAGATTTTCCCTATATAAGCCTATGTAAAACCAAAGGGCACCGGGGCGGGGACATTTTTGGCCCCAGCACTATAATTTGAACAATCTTGGTAGGGGTCCACTAGATGAAGCTTCATACCAAATATCAAAGACCTGGGCCTTGTGGTTTCAGAGAAGAAGATTTTTAAAGATTTTCCCTATATAAGCCAATGTAAAACCAAAGGGCCCCGTGGCGGGGGCATTTTTTGTCCCAGCACTAAAATTTGAACAATCTTGGTAGGGGTCCACTAGATGATGCTTCATACCAAATATCAAAGTCCTGGGTCTTGTGGTTTCAGAGAAGAAGATTTTTAGAGCTCTTCCCTATATAAGCCAATGTAAAACCAAAGGGCCCCGGAGTGGGGGCATTTTTGGCCCAAGCACTATAATTTGAACAATCTTAGTAGGGGTCCACTAGATGAAGCTTCATACCAAATATCAAAGACCTGGGCCTTGTGGTTTCAGAGAAGAAGATTTTTAAAGATTTTCCCTATATAAGCCTATGTAAAACCAAAGGGCCCCAGGGCGGGGGCATTTTTGGCCCCAGCATTATAATTTGAACAATCTTGGTAGGGGTCCACTAGATGAAGCTTCATACCAAATATCAAAGACCTGGGCCTTGTGGTTTCAGAGAAGAAGATTTTTAAAGATTTTCCCTATATAAGCCTATGTAAAACCAAAGGGCCCGGTGGCGGGGGCATTTTTTGTCCCAGCACTATAATTTGAACAATCTTGGTAGGGGTCCACTAGATGAAGCTTCATACGAAATATCAAAGACCTGGGCCTTGTGGTTTCAGAGAAGAAGATTTTTTAAGTTTTTGGTGAAAAAAATCTATTTTTGGCTCCTGTGACCTAGATGTGCAACGGACCGGAACCATTTGAACAACTTTGAAAGGGGACCACCTAAGGATCATTCCTGTGAAGTTTGGTCAAAATCCGATCAGTGGTTCAGGAGGAGATGTCGTTTAAAGAAATTGTTTACGCACGCACGGACGCACGACGAACGAAAAGTGATCCCAAAAGCTCACCTCGTCACTACGTGACGGTGAGCTAAAAACTACTCATAACTCTCTTTTAACACATATTTGTGGAAATTGTTTGCTTAAAATCACCACAGAACTATTCAGGTGCAGTGAACAATGGAAAATTATTTTAAATGTATCCTCAAAGTATGCCAGTCTTAGAGGTCAGGGGTCATTTAAGTGCAAAACGCGTGAAAAATGGATGTTTTTTTATCAAATTATGTCATATTTAGTATAAAGATGTGTTAATGACCAGTATTTATTATCAAAATATTAAAATACATTTTTTACGTTTATTTGATTAGAAAATCTGCCTGAGTACACTGGAACCGTCATAGAATCTGAGGCCTGCCAAGGCAAAGTTGTGCGAGTCGGACCGTACATTGGTTTCATTGGGCAGCAGGGCTTGAGACTCCATTTCATCTCAATGTCTGGCAAATTTCCACAAAATTGGAAGCAACGTAGAATCTGAGGCCTAACCCACCAACGTACAATTAAAGGGGGAAGCAAAGTTGCCAATCGTGATTGGGTTAATACCATGCATGCAGTCTGTCGTATAACATTTATGTTGTACCCAATCGAGGCTTGAAGAAATAGATGGGCTGCATGATGCTTCCACGCAGAGCTGAAACCGACCGCACACAAATACTGGTAAACGGCTGGGAGGATCTGAGCATGCCCTGGCAAAGCAGTGCGAGTCGGACCGTCCATGCTTATAAACCCTATTGGTTTCATTGGGCGCCAAGGCTTGTCATCTCTGTGGTTGTTTGATTATTTGTGTTCACTGAGATGTTGCACTGATGAGTAAGGATGCCTTCATGCAGACTGAACAAATTATTTGTCTAAATCACGACGGAAGTAAGGGCGAGGATTGTGGCCACGTAAAATCGATTTAAGCCCGCCAGTGGAATTCGTTTCCGCTGACGTTCCAATGCGGTTCTTCTGTAGCGGTTTATTTTTGTTATGGTTGTCTTTGGGTGTTTGTGTCGCTTATTTTACTTTATTTTGGATAGCCTATTGGCTATTTTGTGGGAAAGTTACTGTCCTTTTGGCTTTCCGCTATTGATGTTTCCATTAGGTCTGTTGTTTTATGTTTGTGTTTCTTTCCCTTCGGTGTCTCTGATGGGAGCTGTGGGTTGATTGCATCGATTCCTGATCATCGCCTCCATTTCTATTATGTGGTGTCATTTCACCTCAAGCAACATCTCCAAAATGACCTCTATAGTGTTGACGGGGACGTTAAACCTAAAAAAAAAAATCTTTTTATATCGAAGAATGGTTTTACGAAATAGGGTGCTGAAGTCATTGCAATTATATTTTTTTCTGAATTTACACACTAAGTCACCATAAAATTTGTGTTCGGATAGACCTGGTTTGATTTAAGTCCAACATCGAGTTTGAAATTCAATCGGAATGACCTCAATAAAATTTTGAAAAGGCTTTGCGTAGTTTATGACACCGATAACCCTGATTAAGAAGTTTAGCAGTTAACAATTTACTACGAGTATTGAAGTCAGTTACATGACTAGACACTCTGTCAAATCGAATTAATTACAAAATATAAACGCCATAGGATGCCCCAGGAGGACCATCACCGACCAACAAAGAAAAAATTACAATCTCAAATTCAAAATCATCGTGTTTGTCATAAAGTTTGCAGGAAACAAACCCATCTATGTGTAACAATAGACAGATGTAAATCCAAAACACGGGGCCTAGGTATCAGAAAAAAAAATGTTTTATTTAACTGAAGTTCTGGGGGTAAATTTGACTGATCAAACCATCGAAATAGGTCTTGCAATATTTAATAAATCATCGAAATATCTAGAAGTCGAGCTATGAAGTTAAAATGGCTTTTTATTTATGACTAGGTCTATCATTTCAGATTATGCGGAAGAAAGCTCGTATCAGTGATTTCGGAGAAACCCCTATTTGATTTGCATTGGATAGACTTGTCAATGTTGAAGTTAAACATTCAAATCATATGGGCGCAAACGCGAGCCGTTACCCTTTACATTGTAGTGATCTGAACAGCTCTTACTTGTAAAATACAAACTTTGAATACTGTTAAACACTTAAATTAAGCAGCCGCAAATTTTAACGCTTTTTATGAGTAGACCTTTTCGTGGATTTTCGATTTCCGAAGAAAAAAAAAAATCGGCCAAATGTAGGATGACAAATAATTCATCGGAGTTGATCATCAACAGCGTCATTCAGAAACTGTGTTAATTAGTTAAAAGTTTTGTGTTCACCGCATGATTAACCTAATGTGCTACCTTGACAATCCAAATGTCTGACTGGAGGTGTAGCACTTTGCTCTTATCTGATTGGTTTGCCCATCCTATTGAGTGAGTGAGTGAGATTTAGTTTTACGTCCCACCAACAGCTAAGATCATACGGAGACAGGACCTCGGTTTAAAGACTCATCCGAAAGTCTGGAGAAGCCCGGGATCGATCCTGCGATCCCTGGTTTACAAGGCGAGTAGCGTAGCCACTGCACCACGGAGGCTTCTATCCCATCCTATTGAGCTCACAGTTAAAGCCATCAATCAATTACCAATTATATCAACAATTTTGACAATAACTCTCAAGGTGTGTTTGTTTTCATTCAGCCGTTTTGAGCTGTCATATGACTAGGACATTGTCTTTCTTTATTTCGACTTCTAAAGAAGTAGATGCACTTTTTCTTTTGTCACCGATGATGCCTTAGACCAACTGACACATCATAATTGTGATGTGTAGAATATCTTTACTTGCACTATTTTAAGATTTATTGGCGGATTTTTATTTTGGCGTTTTTTCCTTGACTGCAAATAGCGCCAAAATAAAATGACCGCCATAAATATTTGTTTTACGGCAGCTGCATGTGGCCTTTGATGATGACCCAGTTATGTTATTATTAGATATATCTTCATCATATACTATATCATTGAGATATCATTGTGACGTTTAGGAAGAACTCCGATTAGGTTGGCCATTATGCTGTTTGTATAATGTTTGGGGTTTATGCCTCCTAGATAAGAAAATGGGAACTCATGTGACTTTGTTTCAGTTGACATACTAGATATCCCTTTGTACAATAAATATTGATGCATATTTAAAGAAAAATTGTACTTAAATGACCTTTGACCCTGACCAAATTTATGATATAACTTCTTTTCTCACATATAATGCATAAGTAATTATGTCCTAAGTGCATTGCTGGTGTTTTAATTAACTTTTATTTGGTCTCTTTAGATAGAGAGAGGGTACAAATACCAGTATGTACAAATTTTATTGTATTTTTGCACTCATTTGACCTTTGACCTAATTCTGAGGCTCAGGGGCATTTTCAGAAGTGGCATCCACCCCTATCACTTTTGCAACACACTAAAGAACACAATTAGCATGGATGCCAAACTCTACTCAATTTTGCCATCAGAAGTATTTTTTCGTGGTTTGGATGGCCAACTAGATCAGCTGAAAAGAACTTATGGATTGCAGTGCTCCAGCTAGGATTTTAAGGCAGAGGGGGGCTGGGCTGGGTAGGGTACTTTTGGATAAAAAAAATTGGGCACCATTTTTTGGTTTATGAAACGCCATCAAAATCAAGTGGCTTCTCACATGTTAGTGAAGCTAATGGTACTAATGTCTCTACTGGAATTATATACATATTTATATGCATTTCACAAGTAATAGGTGTACTGGGTCGAAGCAATAGCAACGTTTATTATTAAAAAAAAAAAACATTTGAACATTTAACTTCTAGGTATCTTTTAATATAGAATTATAATATTTAAATAAAAAATAATTTGTTTGATTCATCTGAAAGCGTTTTATTGAAGCAATACAAAAAATAACCGATGACTGAATAAATAATCTGTTCAAGGGAGACTACTCAATAGTTATCCATGTCATTTGACGCTCAACTGGTTGCCAATGACCTGCAAAGACTCTGATCAAAATGCGAAGCTAGTGTTTGCAATATCCCCGTGGCTTTATCAGTCTGCGACAGTATTGCAAGTAAACAGTGTGTATACCAAGCTGCATTGCACAACACCTTGCAAAGACCCAGATCAACATGCGCAACCTGGGCAACCTTTTTTCTCACCTATCTCTGAGTAGCCCTGCAAAAGGCTCTTGGGGTCAGCGAAGCCTGAGCAGTTTGCAATGATGCGCAGGCTACTCCGAGTCTTCACTGGTCTATCTATCTATCTATCTTCTGATACTGCGTCGGCCACATTTGACCATTACCGCAGGTGTATATTACATACACTCCAGGTTTTGCAGGATGAAAGCCTACACAGTAATCATGTAATTACGGTAGGGATCTTTAACCTGCACAGGGGATGGTTCTCCCTGCACAGGGGGCCTTCAGTTAACATCCCGATCCGAAGGACGGTGCACTTTATGACATTCATCCCTGCAAATGATGCCAATGGAGCGTGTTCGGACACCGAAATTTTATCGCCGCTGCCGGGGATCGAACCCGGGACCTCTAGCATCAGAGGCAAGTGCACTAACCACTGAGCTATCACGCTCCACACACGGTCGCACGATACTCGAAGACTTAGACCAGCATGCGCAACCACTATGTAAGTCAGAACAACATGTGCAACAACTACGCAAGTCCGTTTGGATAACCCAGCTTGTAAAATCAGCGATGCGCAGACTGATGAGCGTTGATACTGTTGAGCAATGACCTGCTCATCCAATCAATAAGGCTAATGAAGGCTTGTGCGCATGCCCTGTCTGATCCGAGACTTCACTGCTCGCTCGTCTTACTGTAGTTCAGATTACTCCGGTTTACGCCCACCTGATTAACGATCGGATCGGCTCTATATGTGATATAATCTTGAAAGGACCGTAACCCCAACCCCAATAAAACTTGATTCCCTTGAAATAATTTATGAATGCATAATTTTCCCGTGTGAGAATTTCCCACCTTTTATTACACACGTCATTTATTTCACGTGCGTTCCAAATACGCTCTCAAAAAATATTAAATGCGTAATGCTAATTTGTTTTTCGTACCTGATACGCAGCAGATTTGAAAAAAAAGGAGTATCCTCCCAATTATTTTCGTAATTTACGCGGTACGCAGCCTTATCTAAAGCCCTGAGGGCAAGCCAGTAACAATTTTCACTCGTCCTTACTGACAAACTACTGGTAAATACGAGCGGACGAGTGTTAATTTCGACCCCTGCTCATGGGAGAAATGACTCACGGACGAAACTACCCGTGCCCACCCACACCCAACCATACAATGGTGATTTCTGTCATTCCCAGGGTGATTTTGATATATTTTGGTCTTTCATGTGACTGCCCACCAACAGCTAAGGTCATGTGATCAGAATCAGAATTACTGGTGTTACATCCTTAGACAATCCTTCACCAGGGATCTATCTATCTAGGTTTACTACAACACCCCCTGACGAGGATTACGTGTAGGTGATTGCGCGCCGTGAAGAAAAAGATAGAGTGAATAGTGAGAATAAAAGTGCAATAGTGAGATGAATAAAAACAGATGAAAGTGTTAGTTAATAAGATGAGATTAAAATCAGTTTAAAAACAGGTCTGCTGTGTTTAGGGTAACTGGTGGTCAAGAGACCGAACTGCCACACTGAACTGATTCAGTGTTGGCAGCATGACCAAGGAAGATGGCAAGCTGTTCCATTGCACAACAGCCAAAGGGAAAAACGAATACTTGTAATAATCAGTTGAGGTATGGATTTGACGATACACGAAGGGATGGCGCAGGCTTTGACGGGTTGCTCTTGTTGGCTGCTGGAAATACGGTGGCATTTGAACGGCAACCATGCCGTGTGTAATTTTATATAGCATACAGAGGCGAGCATCAGCCCTCCTCTGTTCCAGAGACCGCCAGCCAAGTACTTTCTGCATCTTTGAAACGCTGTTGTAAGGCGAATAGTCACTCATGGTCCAGCGAATAGCTCTCCTCTGGACCATTTCTATTTTCTGGGAATAACTTTCAGTATAAGGGCTCCATGAAGTGGAGGCGTACTCGAGTTGTGGGCGCACAATAGTTTTATATGCAGCCTCACGGACACCTTTATGTTTAGTTTTTATGTTCCGTTTAATAAAACCAAGTGATTTATTTGCGTTTGCCGAAATTCTATTAATATGTGTATTGAAACTTAAGTCGGTAGATAGATCAACACCAAGGTATCTGGCGGAGGATACACTTTCAAGGGTTTTCTTATGCATGGTGTAGGTAGACTCGATTAGATCTTGTGACCTGGTGATATGTAAAACTTGGCACTTACCAGGGTTAAATTCCATATCCCATTGTTCCTCCCACTTTTGTAGTTGGTCAAGGTCCTTCTGGAGGTTGGAAGAGTCATCTGGGTTATTAATGGTCAGGTATACCGCAGTGTCATCCGCAAAGAGGCGAACTTGAGACTGCACATTATCGGGCAAATCGTTAATGTACAGTAAGAATAAGATGGGGCCCAGGACTGACCCCTGCGGTACACCTGAGGATACTGGTACCTCATTAGAACTGTCACCTTCAAGCACAACGGTCTGGCTTCTCCCTATGAGAAAGGACTGGATCCAATACAAGACATTACCTTGAACACCATGAAGTCTAAGTTTGTAAAGCAGTTTGAGATGGTTTACCTTGTCAAAGGCCTTACTAAAATCTAACAGAATGAGGTCAGTTTGCCTGCCCCCTGTCATCGATCTAGTAAGGTCCTCAACAAGTTGAATAAGCTGAGTTTCACAAGACCTGCGTTGACGGAAACCATGCTGTAAGTCATAGAGTACATTATGTTTGTCAAAGTGCCTGGTCAGGTTTGATGCAATGATGTGTTCCATAGTTTTGCACATAATGCATGTCAGTGAGATTGGTCGGTAGTTGGCTGGATTACCTTTGTCACCTTTCTTGAACAGTGGACTGACGATTGCAGTTTTCCAATCCATTGGGACAGTGCCTGTGTCCAAGGATAACTGGAAAATAGCTGTAACCAATGGAGCTATTTCATTTGAAAGTTCCTTAAGGACAACAGGTTTAATAGCATCCGGGCCAGCTGCCTTGGAAGGGTTTAAGCCAGTCAAGAGTTTAAGGACACCATTTACTGATAGTTCAACATCTGGCATTGTCGGTACCTTGGATTTAAATTTATCCGGTATCAACAAATCTAGGCCAGATGACAAACCATCCAGCAATGCACCTCGGCTCAGCTTGACTAGGTCTAAGGCAGATCTGGATGAGAAGACAGAATAGAATTGTCTGTTTAAAGCATTGGCCTTATCAACATTGGAAGTGACTGTAGACTCACCATCTTGTAGAGGGCCTATTCCTTGGGAGTCTCGTTTAGAGCTTTTTAGCAGACTGAACAATCTTTTTCTAGAAAAGTCTGACTTACTTGGATCCTGGTTTTCCTCGTCTGGATTATTTATTCCCAAAATTCCTTCAAGGTAGTTTTCATATGAGCGCTTAATCTTAAATTTCACAGCATGTTTGATTTTTAAGAACTTTTTTCTGCTTTCTGAAGAT
This sequence comes from Lucinisca nassula, assembly GCA_963580285.1. Lineage (NCBI taxonomy): Eukaryota > Metazoa > Mollusca > Bivalvia > Lucinida > Lucinidae > Lucinisca > Lucinisca nassula. The sequence continues at coordinate 93,160,878 of OY757010.1, read as the reverse complement.
TTAGTGCCTTTGAACTTTTGGTACAGTTTATCTCGTTTTCGTATATCCCTTTTGATTTGCCTGGTTATCCAGGGAAGGTGCTTTTTTGACCCAATAAATTTTGAAGGAATGAATTTTCTTATACCTTCATGTATGGTGTCTTTAAACTCAGACCATGCCTGATCAATGGACTTACCGTGTATATTTTCAAGAAATGCTGGACTAAATGCCCTCATGTAATTTCTAAAAGACTCCCAGTCAGCCTTCCTATAGAGGAAAGAGCTACGTGGCTGCTGCTTATTAAATTTAGGCTTAATATTAACAACAGACTTCACAATATTGTGATCAGAGAGACCAGGAATGATAGAGACTGTATTTACCAAAGTATTGTTTGTGGTGAGGAAAAGGTCAAGGATATTATCGTACATCTCAGTTTAAAGACTCATCCGGAAGTTTAGAGAAGCCCGGGATCAAACCCACCATCCCTGAGATGAGAAGCATAACCTAAACCACTAAACCACGTATGAAAAGCGAGGCAACAGATGATGATCAGATGATCACTGACCCACCCCAGAGTCCAACAACACATATGACAACTAAAACTAATAAAAACAAACACAATTACCACTCTTCTGATGATTGTAGAAGAGAGTATTTGGTTATTAAACTAATGTTCCCATTGGTCGACCATGTCACACAAAACTGGCAGTACTCCATTCCGATTTCGACTGTTTACTGTCATTTGTGAAAACAAACTTACAAGCGTCTGATGACCAAGATCATTTTTGGTTCGATTAGCGTACAGAGTAAAGCGGTGCGTAAATTTACCGGAACGGACCAGAACGGATCTAATTACCGGAATGGACCCCCCCCCCCCCCCCCCCCCCGGTTGTGGGACAACTCGGCACATAGCAAACTCGGCACATGACAAACTCGGCACATAACAAACTCGGCACATGACAAACTCGGCCTATACAAACTCGGCACATAATTAGCTGCTTGGGTCAATTATCTGTTGTTCACTTGGTAATGATAATTGCATAACCAAACAAATAATCAAATCAAATTAAAGTTACCTGTGAAATAGGGACCAACTGAATAGGGACCAAACATCAATATTTAATGGAGTAGATCTTTATTAAAAAACAAACATGAATTTTTTTTTTTTCAATAAAATTCCAACTATTTAAGTTTCAAATATTTAAGTTGTTTATTAAATTTACCAGCAAATAAATCTTAAAAAAAAATCGGTTGTGGGTACTCGTTAGAACCGCCTCAATGAGGTGGTTCTAACAAGCACCCGCAACCTATTTTTACTGAAAACAAGGAAAAAATATCGTTTGACAAAACGCCCATCAAGTCGGCTGGGCAATCTCTTGTTTGACAATACGCCCATCAACTCGGCTGGGCAATCATGGGTGGCAATGCGTCTCAAATATCATATTCACAGCTTTAGTCATCGTCTGATTAATCAGATAATTAGTGTAGCAATTAAATCATATCCAGAGCTTATTGATTTAGATGTTTGTTTTTTTTATTTTAAATGCAAAAAAATAAACAAGAAACTTTTTTTATTTAATATGCATATATATATAATTATTATAAAATAATGACAATAAAACAGGCAAATAAAGTATTAATGCACAGCTTAATAAGCATTATAACTATTGTGGGCTGAGTTTGCTATGTGCCGAGTTTGTAGGGGCCGAGTTGGTTATGTGCCGAGTTGTGGCTATGTGCCGAGTTTGCTATGGGCCGAGTTGTCCCGATCCCCCCCCCCCCATTTTTATTATTACTTTTTTTTCACCTGCATATTGAGTTTTTCATTAAATAAATACCATTTTAAAGCCCTTTGATTACCTTGTGCAATATTATGAAACTTAAACATTGTTACATTGCAGTATGCCCATAGTGATACTGAATTGCTTTAGATTATCTTAGATGGGATTAATCACATAGTCGCTGATGGGAACTGTGGGTTAATTGTATCGATTCCTGATCATTGCCTCTACTTCTATTTCACATGTATGCCCTTGAAAAGTAGAAGTAAAACAAAGATCAGGACTCGATACAATTAACTTACTCCACCTATCAAAGACACCAAAGGGAAAGAAACACAAACATGAAGCGACCAGACCATAATGGAAACCTAAACAAAGGACAGCCATAAGGACAGTTACTTTCCCACAAAATGGCCAAATGGCCATCCAAAATAAAAAGACACAAGTGATACACACAGTGAGTAGTAACAAACAACAACATAAATAAACCGTCACAGAAGAACCACCTTGGAACGGTCCGTGGAAAGAATTCCACTGGGGGGGGAGGGGGGGGGCTTAAATCGATTTATCGATTTTACGTGGCCACAATCCTCGCCCTTACTTCCGTCGCGATTTAGACAAATAATTTGTTCAGTCCGCATGAAGGCCTCCTAACTCATCAGTGCAACACCTCCGTGAACACAAATAATCAAAGAACCACAGGGGCGAGACAACGGTGTGGACTCGACAGCAAAAAACCACTGAAATGCTGGAGCAAACGAAAACCAACAGTTAGACTCCGATGGGCCCGACCAGAGACAGAGCATCAGGCACCAACCAACATTTCCTTGAATTAGATCTCTAATTCTCAAAAAGCCTTTACGTTGGAACCGTCATAGAATCTAAGGCCTGACCCACCGGCGTGCAATTAAAGAGGGAAGCAAAGTTGCCAACCATGATTGGATTAACTACCATGCATGCAGTCTGTCGTATAACATCCATGTTGTACCCAATCTTTTTATATCGAAGAATGATTTTACGAAATTGGGTGCTGAAGTCATTGCGGTTATATATTTTTCTGAATTTGTATACTAAGTCACCATAAAATTCAGGTTCCGATAGACCTTGTTGCAGAAGAGGTTTAAGTCCAATATTGAATTTTGAAATTAAATCAGAATGGCGCCTATAAAATTTTGAAAATGCTTTGCGTAGTTTATGGTACCGATAACCCTGATTAAGAAGTTTAGCCGTTATTAATCTATTACAAGTGTTGAAGTCAGATACATGACTACACACTCTAGCAAATCGAATAAATTGCGAAATATAAACGCCATAGGATGGCGCACGAGTAACATCACCATCCAAAAAAGGAAAATTTGCAATCTCAAAATCAAAGTCATCTCGTTTATCATACATTTTGCACGAAACAAACCCATCTTCAAAAGATAGATGTAAATCCAAAAACGGGGCCTCGGTATCAGAAGAATTTGCTTTATTTAACTGAAGTTCTGGGGGTAAATCTGACTGATCAAACCATCGAAATAAGTATTATCAATATTTAATAAATCATCTAAATAGCTAGAAGTGGAGCTAAAAGCTTCAATAATTTCAGATTGGTTATCAATGGAAAGCGACAACATGAAGTCTCTTTCATAACAATACAAGAATAGATCAGCCACAAGAGGTGCGCATTTCGTACCCATCGGAATACCCACAATTTGTCTAAATAACTTAGTACCGAATCTAATATAATTATTGTCAAGTAGAAAGGTGAGGGCATCACACACTTTCTGACATGACCAAAGTGTATAATTCTTATGCTCTTTAGAAGTGAAAAATGCATTTCGGACATTACATGCAAGATAGAGAGAATCTTCTCTGTGAAAAGTCCATTCTATTAAATCATTAAGCTATTCTTTTATACGATTATGAGGAAGTGTAGTTAAGGAATAGAAAAATCGTAAGTAGACAGACTAGAAGCACGAAAACGTCTTGTAAAACCTACTTTTCCCAACAGCGAATATTGTTTTCCGGGATGTCCATTACATGCACTTAATAGCGTGATTATTTTTGTTTATTTCTCCTGTTGATCACCTTTGTGGGATATACAATATTTTTTATTACTATTTTTCTCCTCATTTCTGCTGTTGACCATAGATTGTGGGTACTCACCAGAACCTCCCCATGTGGGTTTTCCTAACGAGCACCTATAATCTGCGTTTAAAGAAGAATTAAGAAACACATCCCAAAATTATATCTGAAAAACAAGCCAATAGCCATGCTGCGGCCTTTCTTTCTTTTTTTTTTTTATCTTTTTTTTTTAAATCTCTACTCAATTCATTTATTATTATGACTTTTTCTGTCTTTCAAGTGTTAAGCTGATGTGCGTTATTTCGACCATGTACATCTCCTTCACACCTAATTGACAAACATATCGTCTTGTTAACACCTTATCTCAGGTGTGGATAATCTTACACGTTAGATAATTAGATTATCCACACCTGAGTTAAGTAGATTACTAAAGCACACTTTATCTTGTTGTTTTACAAAGATTATCACCTAATTAAAAGACCAACACATCGTCTCCGGTAAATTTACTCGCCTTAAATAGCGATAAGGGTTTTATTTATTCATTCATTTATGATTGCAAATCATATAACATTTAACAATGAATAAATCTGACAATGTGTTGATGTAGAGATATAATCAATCAATCAAATGGAGCGCTTTGGTGGTGGAGCGCTTTAATTGGTCGGTTCCCGGGACATTTCGGTCCATAACAAAATCGGCCCATACAAAATCGGCTCATAGCCATTTCATTCCACTATTTTAATGATTTAAATTTAATTGTCCTTTAAAAAAAGAATATCTTAATTTTTCATTCTTCGAATTGTTATTTTTATAGCAGATTTGGCAAATTCTTCTGATATCGTTTTTGGATTTACATCTATCTATTTTAGATGGGTTTATTTCGTGCAAAATTTATGATAAACGCGAAGATTTTGAAATTGTAAATTTTCCTTTTTTGGATGGTGATGTTCCTCGTGCGCCATCCTATGGCGTTTATATTTCGCAATTTATTCGATTTGCCAGAGTGTGTAATCATGTAACTGACTTCAACACTCGTAATAAATTGTAAACGGCTAAACTTCTTAATCAGGGTTATCGGTACCATAAACTACGCAAAGCCTTTTTCAAAATTTTATAGACGGCATTCTGATTTAATTTCAAAATTCAATATTGTACTTAAATCTCTTCTGCAACCTGGTCTATTGGAACCCGAATTTTATGGCGACTTAGTATATAAATTCAGAAAAATATATAACCGCAATGAATTCAGCACCCCATTTCGTAAAATTATTCTTCGATATAAAAAGATTGGGTACAACATAAATGTTATGCGACAGACGGCATGCATGGTAGTTAACCAAATCACGGTTGACAACTTTGCTTCCCTCTTTAATTGCACGCTTGTGGGTCAGGCCTTAGATTCTATGACGGTTCCAGCCTAAAGGCTTATTGAGAATAAGAGAGAATAGAAGTTAAACAAAGATCACGAATCGATACAATTAACTTACTCCACCCATCAAAGACACCAAAGGGAAAGAAATACAAACATTAAGCGACCAGACCATAATGGAAACCTAAACATAGGAAGGCCATAAGGACAGTTACTTTCCCACAAAATGGCCATATGGCCATCCGAAATTAAAAGACACAAGTGATACACACAGAAAGTAACAAACAACAACATAAATAAATCGCCACGGAAACGAGAGATCTAATTCAAGGTAATGTTGGTTGGTGCTTGATGCTCTGTCTCTGGTCCGCCTCATCGGAGTCTAACTGTTGATTTTCTTTTGCTCCAGCATTTCAGTGGTTTCTTGCTGTCGAGTCCTCGCCGTTGTTTCATCTCTGTGGTTGTTTGATTATTTGTGTTCACGGAGATGTTGCACTGATGAGTTAGGAGGCCTTCATGCGGACTGAACAAATTATTTGTCTAAATCGCGACGGAAGCAAGGGCGAGGATTGTGGCCACGTAAAATCGATTTAAGCCCCCCAGTGGAATTCGTTTCCTCTGACCGTTCCAAGGCGGTTCTTATGTCGTGGTTTATTTTTGTTATGGTTTGTCTTTGTGTGTTTGTGTCGCTTATATTATTTTATGGATAGCCTATTAGCCATTTTGTGGGAAAGTAACTGTCCTTTTGGCTTTCCGCTATTGATGTTTCCATTAGGGTCTGTTGTTTCATGTTTGTGTTTCTTTCCCCGTTGGTGTCTCTGATGGGAGATGTGGGTTGATTGTATCGATTCCTGATCATTGCCTCCACTTCTATTTAGTATGCATCTCAAGTTGTATAATTATACACATCTATCTTATTTCTAAATTAGGTAAGCGAAATGTATTATATTTATATTGTTTGTCTTTCTTACAGCCGCATTTAGTTGTTTGTCGAGAAATAGCTTATATAGCTAATGTTGCTTAAACCATTTCTTGCTGGCGATGGATTAAGTGTACGTACTTTGAGTGTTTTTACGCTGCAAAACTTGGCGTCTGATCTGTGCCGCAAAATGCGGCAACTGATCTGGTTCTACACTGTTTGCTTAAACAACGCCAAAATTGAGCTGCATCCATTTCTTGCTGACGATGAATTAGGTGTACGGACTTTGAGTGTTTTTACCAACCATTTTGATCAGACGCTGCACAACTTGGCGTCTGATCTGGGCCGCAATATACGGCAACTGATCTGGTTCTACACTGTTTGCTTACACAATGACGAAACTGAGCCGCATCCATTTCTTGCTGGCGATGAATTAGGTGTACGGACTTTGAGCGATTTTACGGTCCATTAATTTTCTAACGAGATTAAACATGTGTTAAGTTAATTGCTTTAACTCATAATAAGTTGACGCGTGCTGCATACCTGGATTGAAATAGTAGAAAGTGACTTCCGCAAAAATGGTGTCTAGTTGATATTTTGTATAAATGCGGTTATTTTGTTTGTTTATTTTCAAACGAGATTAAACATGTTTTAGGTTAATTGCTTTAACTCATAATAAGTTGACGTGTGCTGCATACCTAGATTGAAAATGTAGAAAGTGACTTCCACAAAAATTGTGTCCAGTTGATATTTTAGATGAATGCTGTTAATTTGTTGTTTTTTTTTTTTAAATTGAGATTAAACATTACCAACAACACTATTTTGGTCATTTTGAAGACTTTGCATTCCAATTTTGTAGGACTTAACGATACGAGATATAGTGCATTTTTCACATTTCCAAAATGTTTACTTTTTTGATAAAAAATCGTATTATTTTTCTTATTTAAACTGCAAACATACCTTGTGGTTGCTCGTTAGAACATCATCGCTGAGGCGGTTCTAACGAGTAACAACAACCAATGTCTTGGATGAGAAATATGAAAAATAATGTATACCCCTATGAACCCAGTTTTCTTTATGTAAAATGTAGTTTATTATTATTTTCCTTATTTCTGTTGAAAAATAGATTGTGGGTACTTTTTAGAATCACCTCGCCGAGGCTGTTCTGACGAGTAACCATGTGCGTTTTAAGCAGAGATCTAGAAAATGTAAATTTAGCAACCTTAAAATGAAATTCGGATAAAAGAAAAATTCCCATATTTTTCATATTTCTGCTCTAAACAGAGATTATACGAACTCCATAGAACGGCGAGACGGTTTCACAGAGTACGCACAACCTATGTTTTTAGCAGAAATAAGAAACAAATGTATACCCCTGTTCAACAACAACCGAATGCTAATGATTGTGGGCTTTTTGCAATAGCGAACGTGGTAAAGTTTTGTTCTGCTCCGGACTCATTTAACACTAGAATAATATACGACGTGTCAAAAATGAAACAGCATTTAGTTGAATGTTTGGAAAATGTAAAAATGTCAGCCTTTCCGAAAGAAAAAGATACAGACAGCTGGCGTTAACTTCATTGCTTCACTTGTAAAATCGTAAAAAATTCAGTCTGGTGCTTCTGCAAAATGCCTGAGTGTATTGATAACATGATTTGCTGTGATAATCGTAAGTACAAAATTTGGTATCATAGAGTATTTTTAGGTCTGAATTCATCATCAAATCAATGGCAGTGTCCGTCTTGTGAGCAGCAACATGTGTGACATCATTGAAAGCCGTGTGATGAAAACCGATGTAAATCCAAATTTAAACAGAGAAAAGTAGGATTTACACGGGGTGTGCATTCTTTCTTTCATTTTCCCAAGTCGATATATTAAGGAAAACGAACCAATACCCCAACATCCTGGACACAATCCGGGTTGTGGGTACTCATTAGAACTGCCTCAATGAGGTATATAAAAAGATTTTTTTAAATATCTATCTATCTATCTTCTCATACTGAGTCTGTCATATTTGGCCATTACCTCAGTTGGGTGGGTGGCTAAATTTAGAATTTAGCGCAAAAAAAAAATCATCTCTGGATGAGTCCTTAAAACTTTTTACAAACCAAACACAGAGGTATCCTAAAACGCATACCTCTGAGTCTCAATCTTATACTGTGCGGGCTTTGAACTCCTCTGCAGTCTTGGCATTCACCGCAGAAGATGGAGGACTATTCCTCAGTTATTCCACTGAGGAATAGTTCTAGGGAAGAAAGAGTTTTTCAGGACATCACTATAGGACTGGTACCTACGATACTGTGAGTTATTCGCTCTTGATGCCCTTGTCCGGGTTGACACTGTTGCAGGGGTCAAATACCTATCCTTGTTAATTGATACTGTACCAGAATGTATCTTGTAGAAGAAGGTTAAGGAGGACTGCTCACGACGGGTCTCCAGGGATGGCCACTCTAGCTCATCAAGCATGTCACCGACGCTACTTCTATTTCGCCATCGTCTGCAGGTCCATCGAGCAGCTGTCTTCTGCACCTTCTCCACCTGCTGAATCTGAGTTTTAACATATGGATGCCAAATGGTTGATGCATATTCAAGCTGAGGGCGATATTCTTTTAGAATTGAGCTTAAGATTTTAACAGATACAATTGCTATCAATTAGTGATCTCCACAAACCGAGATATTCAACTGAGGTAATGGCCAAATATGACCGACTCAGTATGAGAAGATAGATAGATAGATATTATGAAAATGCACAACTATCCCAACATCCAGAACACAATCCGATAATTTCTCGGAAAATGGACCCCTAAAATGTTGAAAATGACAAATATTTTTAATAATCTTTTTAAATGGAGCTTAAAATTTTATTTGATACTAATGTTATTAATTTCTGACCACCCGAATGGAGATATTAGGGATAATGCACCACTAACCCCAACATCCAGGACACAATCCGAGAATTTCCCGGACAAATTTACTTAAAAAAATTGGACCCCTAAAATGTTAAAAAAGAAAATTATTTTTTTAATCTTTTAGAATGGAGCTTAAAATTTTATTTGATACTAATTGTATTAATTTCTGACCACCCGAAGTACAGATAATAGGGATAACGCACCACACCCCCCCCCAGTTGCCGGACAATTCCCGGGCATTAGTGTGCACGATTTCTCCTTTTAGTCATACCGGTCCTTCACCCCTGCCCCGGTAACTGGCGAACACTAATGTCCGGGAATTGTCCGGGAAATCGCCGGGAATTGTCCGGGAAATGGGGGGTAGTGATGCGTTATCCCTAATATCTCCACTTCGGGTGGTCAGAAATCAATAAAATTAGTATCAAATAAAATTTTAAGCCCCATTCTAAAAGATTATTAAAGATTAATTTACTTTTTAAACGTTTTAGGGGTCCATTTATTTAGTTAATTTGTCCGGGAAATTCTCGGATTTTGTCCTGGATTTTGGGGTAGTGGTGCGTTTACCCTAATATCTCAACTTCAAGTGGTCAGAAATAATTAAAATTAGTATAAAATAAAATTTTTAGCTCCACTCTAAAAGATTATTAAAAGATATTTTTCATTTTGAATATTTTAGGGGTCCATTTCTGAAGTTAATTTGTCGTGGAAATTCCCGGTTGTGTCCTGGATGTTGGGGTAGTTGTGCATTTTCATAGTATCTCTGTTTGTGGTGATCACTTATTGATAACGATTGATATATATTAAAATTTTAAGTTCCGTTCTAAAAGAATAAAAAAAAATATTTTCATACACCTCACTGAGGCAGTTCTAATGAGTGCACACAACATGACTAATTTATAGAAGATCTCAAAGAATCTTTAACTACGGCAAACAGTGTAGAACTTGGTCAACGGTTTAACACATATATGCCTAGCGCCCTATTGTTGGGCCATTGGCAAACAGTGTAGATCTTGATCAAAGGTTTAATCCATATATGCCTTGACTCCCACTTGTGGGACATTGGCAGACAGTGTAGATCCACTGGCAGATCAGATATTTAACCCAGATATTTAATCCATATATGCCTATATAGCGTCCCATTTGTGGGACATAGTCAAACAGTGTAGACTCAAATGATCAGACGCTGCAAAACGTGTAGTCTGATCCGGGCCGCAAAATGTTACATCTGATCTGGGTCTACACTATTTGCTTAAACAACGAGGAAATTTAACCGCATCCATTTCTTGCTAGCAATGAATTAGGTGTACGGACTTTGACGGACCATTATGATTAGTAGCTGCACAAACCTTGGCGTCTGATCTGGGCCGCTAAGTGCGACGTCTGATCTCGGTCTACACTGTTTGCTTAATCAACGACGAAATTTAACCGCATCCATTTCTTGCTGGCAATGAATTAGATGTACGGACTTTGTCTGATTTGACGAACAATGATGCTCAGACGCTGCAAAACTTGGCGTCTGATCTCGGCCGCAAAATGCGACATCTGATCTGGTTCTATACTGTTTGCTTTAACAACGAAATTTAAGCGCACCAATTTCTTCCTGACGATGAATTAGGTGTACGGACTTTGAGCGATTTTACGGGCCATTAATTTTCTAACGAGATTAAAAATGTGTTAAGTTAATTGTTTTAACTCATAAGTTGGCGTGTGCTGCTTTAATACCTGGATTGAAATAGTAGAAATACTTCATTCATTCACTTGTAAAATCGTAAAAATTCCAGTGTGGTGATTCTACAAAATGCCTGAGTATACTGATAACATGATTTGCTGTGAAAATCGTAAGTGCAAAATTTGGTTTTATAGAATATGTTTAGGTCTGAATTCATCATCAAATCAATGGCAGTGTCCGTCTTGTGAGCAGCAACATGTGTGACATCATAGAAAGCTGTGTAATGGAAACCCATGTAAATCCAACTTTATACAGCGAAAAGTAGGATTTATAAGGGGTGTGCAGTCTTTCTTTCGTTCTCACAAGTCGATATATGAAGGAAAACGAACCAATACCCCAGCATCCTGGATACAATCCGGGTTGTGGGTACTCATTAGAACTGCCTCATTGAGGTGTATAAAGAGATTTTTTTATATTATTTTTTAGAATTGAACTTAAAATTTCAACATATATCAATTGTTATCAATAAGTGATCACCACAAACCGAGATATTATGAAAACGCACAACTACAGCAAGATCAAGGACACATTCGGGAATTTCCCGGACAAATTAACTTCAGAAATGGACCCCTAAAATATTCAAAATGAAAAATATTTTTTAACTATCTTTTAAAATTGAGCTAAAATTTTTATTTGATACTAATTTTATTAATTTCTGACCACCGAAAGTCGAGGTATTAGGGTTAACGCATCAATACCCCAACATCCAGGACAAAATCCGAGAATTTCCCGGACAAATTGACTTAAAAAATGGACCCCTTAAACGTTAAAAAAGTAAATTATTATTTTTTTATCTTTTATAATAGAGCTAAAAAATTTATTTGACACTAATTTTATTAATTTCTGACAACCCGAAGTGGAGATATTAGCGACAACACACCACTACCTCCAATTTCCCGGACATTGTCCGGCAAATTTCCGGACATTTCCCGGACATTAGTGTGCACCCCGGCAAATTAATCAAGTGCATCATGACCAAGCGCCTTATCACCCTGATGATTCCTCAAGATGTCCATGCTGTCAAACTCCACCGAAATCAAGACCGCGAACAGTAACTTTTTCCGTACGGTAGTGAGAATAATAATTACTCCCTTGCATTCGAATCGCGACAAACACTTTCGGCCCAGTTCGAGTTCGTAGTTGCTTAGTGCCAAATAATGGCTAAATTATACTCTACTCGTGATTGGAAAAGCGATTCGTTTATTTATATAAATGCAAAAACGCTGGTTTTAGATTAAGAAATAAAAGACTGCAACAGATAAACAGCATGTTCCTCTAACAAGAACCCGCTTTCACAAAAATCATATAACCTATACTTAAGGGTACGTTTTGCCATTTTCGAACGACATAAACTTATTCACAACGATCAAAACGCCATTTGAACAAACAAAATGACAAAAAGACAACAAACATACTTGTTTGTAGAAATTATGGGATGAACAAGTGAATCGAGCAAAAAATATTGCAATATGTTATATTAAAAACAGTCATAATTTTCTACTTATTTGACACAGTTTGAACCCATATGGGAGCCCTTCCAGGGAATGTGACACAATCACATCCCTATTTCCATACAGCTTGTTTCTACTTAATCGATAATTATAACATTTCCCAGAAAATAAGGGGCTGGATATCGAAGAAAACAAACTGAAAATTCAACATGTGAACAAATACAGCCCCTTACCACGGGGTGTGACATAACCATACCCATATTTTATTGTGTCTAGCTAGGGAATTCATCTACTCGATAGACATAAAGGTTCCAGAAAATAAGGGGCTGAGTATCGGATAAAACATAATGAAGATTCAACGTGACAAAGCTCGATTTTACCGCTCGGTAAGACGTATTAACCCCCCCCCCCCCCCCCTTTTGCCCCTAACCAGGGGATGTGACACAACCACACAGCTAGGGTATCTGCCTTCTCAAATAACATAAAAAAAATCCGGAAAATAATGGGCTGGGTATCAGAGAAAACGTTGAAAATTCAACGTGACAAAATTTCGATTTTTCGATTTCCCGCAAAACATATATTTACCCCTATCTGGCCCCAACCAGGGGATGTGGCACGACCATGTCCCGCCTTTTAGTAAAGCTATGGTAGTTTTCTACTCGATAAGCAGCATAAAGGTGTCCAGAAAATAAGGGACTGAGTATCAGAGAAAACATACTGAAAATTCAACATATAAAAAAATTTCAACTTTACCGCCCCCCCACCCCACCCCCACCAAAGTCGCACCTAACAAAGGCATGTGACACAACCTCAACCATACTTAAAATAGATACAGATAGGGTATCTATCTACTCGATAAACATAAAGGATTCAAGAAAATAAGGGGCTGGATATCGGAGGAAACAAATTAAAAATTCAGTATGTGATAATATCTCGATTTTTACCGTTTCCGCAAGACATTTACCCCTCATTTGCCCCTAACCGGTCAATGTGACCCCCAATTGGTCCTAACTAGGGGATGTGACACAATCGCACCCATATTCTGATATAGCCAGGGTATATATCTACTCGATAAACATAAAGGTTTCTAGAAAATAAGGGGCTGAGTATCTGAAAAGTATGTTGGAAATTCAACGTGACAAGATCTAGATTTTACCGTACCCGCAAGACATATGTACCCCCAATTTTGCCCCTAAGCAGGTGGTGTGACACAATCTTAAGCCTATTTCGATGTAGGCAGGGTATCCATATATTCGATAAAAATTGAGTTTCGAGAAAAAAAGAAAAGGAATGAAGTTCTGAGAAAAAGTATTGTAAATTCAACATGTGACACTATCTGGAATTTACCCTTCGTGGAAGACATATTTACCGCCAATTGTTACCTCACCCGAGGATGTGAAACATTCACACCCCTATTTTAATATAGCCACCCCTTTTCCGTGAATCAGAATCAGAATCAGAATTGTTACTGGTGACACGTCAAATGACATTCATACACCAGGACCTGTGATATGGGAAGTTAGTCCCTAGCTCTAACCAAACATGTAAACTTAGCTACACAATCCTCAGCACCTTCAGCCGTCAAAATAATAGAATCGGGAAGGGCATTCCAATCTCTAATGGTTCGGGGGAAAAACGATTCTTTATAAATATCCGTTCTTGCAGTAAGGGTCTGAAACGTCATTGAATGGTGTTTTCTACAGTGCCTAGCCGGGGGAACAAGGTCATCTGTTGGAATGCTGGCAGCCTTTAGACCTTTGTGTAAGAGTATGAGCCTACTGTCTCTTCTCCTTTTCTTGAGAGACTCCCATCTTAATTTTCCTAGAATTCCAGTCATGCTCCCAGTTTCAAAGCAACTTGTCTATCTCCTTAATCGATGATTATAACAGTTTTCGGAAAATAAGGGGGTGGAAATCGGAGACAACTATTGAAAATCAACATGTGACAGAATCTCAGTCTGGTCGTTCCCGGCCGTTGGACATTTCCACCCGAAATGGGACCCTTTAAAGAGAATGTGACATAAGCACACCCCTATTTCAACGGTGTTAGCGTATTAATTGAAATCATCTATTTGATTTACATTTCATTGCTATAATGAGTGAAATGTACTTATAAGTTAATAACTACAGATGCAACTGCACTTTTACAACGATCAACAGAATGAGATTTTTTTTTGTTTTACGGCCCTTTCAAGATTATTTCACTCATATCGAGCCGATCGTTAATCAGAGGTGGGCGAAAACCGGAGTACCCGGAGATAAAACAACTGACGTTCCGTTGCAGAACTTGGCCAACACAATGAGAAAATATCTGTACAAAGGATCTAACCAACGGCCCTGAATTTGTGTAAAACTTCAGCACTATAAACCTACAGGCTTTTGACCTTTCAGGAGTCGAGTACAAGGGATAGTAGGGACGAGAAATGGAACAGGGAAGGTAGAAAGGGGAGTGGGAATGAAGACGTCTTGACCTATTACAAGGCTTTATAACCAAAGCGCTACAGAGATGGTTACAGAGCATTGTTTTCTCCCCTCCCTCCCTGTTTTCCTCTCCTCAGCCGTTTCCGCCCCCCCCCCCCCCACCCCCAAACCCTTCTTCCTTCTTGCCTCCTCCATTTCGGCGTCTCTTTTCCACTTTGTTTGTGGGCCAGTTCATGGAATTTGTTTTAACGGCCCAGTCAATTGTTGAGCCTGTCAGTTTACCTATTCACACCTTTCCTGAGCAGGCTTATAAATACGTAAGCGGCTAACCAGTACAGTGCGCATTCTTCTCCCCAGAAACTGCGACTGCTCTCTCTCTCTCTCTCTCTCTCTCTCAGAAGCCTCTGTGGTGTATCGGATGAGTATTAAAACCGAGGTCCCGTCTCCGTAAATTGAAAATTCAACATGCGACAAAATGTCGATTTTACCGTTGCCGTAAGTCATATTTACCT
Organism: Lucinisca nassula; assembly: GCA_963580285.1. NCBI lineage: Eukaryota > Metazoa > Mollusca > Bivalvia > Lucinida > Lucinidae > Lucinisca > Lucinisca nassula. The sequence continues at coordinate 93,145,739 of OY757010.1, read as the reverse complement.
CGAATGCGGGGATTTGACACGACCACGCCCATATTTCAATGTAGCTAGGATTTTTAAATCCTCAATAAACATATAAAGTTTTCCAGTTGTGATTATCTTAAAAAAAAAAAAAAAAAAAAAAAAAGAAAATCGGTATATTAAATATCATTAAGATAACTCATCAGTGCGCTACTTTTTCTGATAAAAATCCGTTTTTTTTCTTACAAATGCTCGAAACATATGCTGTGGGTGCAGTTCTTACGAGTACCCAAAACCTATGTCTTGGAGCAGAGATAAGAAAGGTAATGTATACATCCGTAAACGTTGCTTCCAATATTTGTGTGACTTCACCCAATATTACGATGAAATGACATCTTAAGCCTGTCGTCCATGAAGCCAAATGGGCTTATATGCATTTGTTGGTCTGACGCGCCATTTCTGCTGGACAGGCTCAGTCCGTCTAAGTGGTTTACCAGTACTCATGTGAGGTCAGTTTAAGCTCTGCGTGGAAGCACCATGAAAAAAAATCTCCAAGCCGGAATAGGCGTGCTGGTGGGTGTGTGTGGAGGGGGTAATGAACTGATGCATTGGTCGAGGATCGTAAGTGATTGCATTATAAAGGTTCTCTTTAGAAATATTTGTGGGCCCTGAAAAGGGCCATTTGTGGATGGAGTGAAGTCCTACTCCGACTGTAGGAAAGCTCGCTTGATGCCCTTCCGATACTCCTTTAGACCTCGCTTCTCTGAGAGATGGACCAAATCCCTGCTGTACAATGGCGATGGACCAGCATTCACAAGAGGGGTGGGCCGGAATGCACTGGCGATAAAGAAGTGTATGAACCAACGACCAAGACGTCTCTGGAGAGCTCGATTGATGGTCTTCCTCTTTTCATCGTACACCGCCACTGTCAGGTCCGGATCACGAGATCTCGAAACATCTCCTCTTGGTAAAATTTCGCCCACAAAAACCCGTCGTACACCTGCCTCCAACAGTTCATCCCGCATGCTAATTATGTCAGCTACTAAGTCCCCTCAGGTGTTTTGGTATCGATGGAGTTTCCACCAACGTGCAAGAAGGCCTGTGTTGGAGATGAGTTTTTCAGTTCTGTCCATTTATGGTGTTTCTTGGCAGCAGAGAGAGTCGAACCAGGAACTCCGAAGTACCTAACATCAACGCCCAGGGCGTGGATGTCTGGGCGTTGATGTTCAAGCGAGCTTGTCCCATCCCGTGAACATAAGAGTCACCAAATACTGCAAGTTTCTCCATTCTGTCAGTATGTCACTCATGTGAGGCGACTAAACGGGAATTACGACTAAGTCAGAAAAACTAAAGACTATCTCGGAAAACTTCTATCAGGCGCTTAAATAGGAAATACGACTATATGAGAAAATACATCTACATGAGAAAACAATGCCTAGGTAGGCAAGATTGCGCTCATTCCGGGTGGTATCACGAAAGAGGTAGTGAATTTTTCGTTACTGCTACCCATTTACACGTGGGTGGAGAGGGGCGGTGTCATTAATTGTCTCGCCCAAGGACACATCTCGCCATCGGTGGCCCGATTTGAACTGACAATTGCAACCTCTCGATCATATTAAAGTCGAACGCGGTAACTTTTCTGTTATATGCTCAAAACAGAGATTGTGGGAACTCTTCGAGGCGATTCTAACGAGTACCAAAATATATGTTTTTAACAGATATAAGAAAATAATTTATACCGCAACCAGGCATTCTAGTAACCTAATAAAGGGGGTCGAATAACTGCACGCTATTATCGGTAGTGACCTATAATTAGAGATTATCACATGGGATTTTGGTTATCGCCCGATGTATCAACCCGAGACCCCATTATCTGCCCGAAGGCTTTAGCCTGAGGGCAGATAATGGTCGAGGGTTGATACAGAGGGCGATAACCAAAACCCCATGTTATAATTTGTTTATCACATATTCAGACCCTATTCTTACTGTGTTTGACGTTCATAAATTGAAAAAAAAAAGTGATAAAAAGCGTGATTCAAGCAAAAAAGCGCGTAACGTCACGCCTAACTATTCGTGTTACGTCATGTAATTGGCAACGTCACAATAACGTCATGAGTGGGCTGATAACCGCTGTCCGTTCAAAATACACTGTTTCCGGTTATCAGACCGGGCGGGCTGATAACCGGAAATGGAAACAAGCATTATCACACATGCAAAACATGGGTTATCGTGTTAAATATGGTACTGAATATGTGATAATACCTTCTACTGACCAAAAATACGTCTAGTGACCGTTTATAGACCGGATCTACTTTTTAGGTCACTAATTTGCAAATGTAAACAATAACATGCAACCTTTTATATACGAAAAAACAACCAAATAGCAAGTTTTAAACTTTGCAATATTTATTTAAACAATTTTTCAGAAATGCAAGCTACATTCTTACCTTCTCGGGCTTTCCTGGTTTGAATGGTCCGTTGGAATAATTGCGCATTGCTACTGTGGTTGCGTCTCAACCTCGAAAATAATTTCTAAAGCTAAAATAAACTATTTATTTGCAGATTTTCATACAGAATTTAAAGCGCTGAGAAACATTTATTCGAGCGTCCATGTTGTTTCCAACGTCTGCGTGGCGCGGTGACGTCAGAAACTTAGCACTATTTGACGTCACGTTATACAACGTGTGCGCGCCATAGCACTGGATGTCGTTTAACATGCAGCGCTGTCTGCTATCTTATTTGCTTAAATTTGCTTAATTATTGCGAAATCTCTTGATTGTTTTGAGTTGCGGTATAAACTAAATACATGATTAGTGTCTTTAATAATAAAATATAATCGTGTTTCTGTGATTTGAAAATCGGTTCAAAAACAAAACATTTTATGCTTAAAGTTGAGTTTCTGAAAAGAAAATCTGGCTACGATTCTTAAATAAAATAATCTTTGATGATAAAACTGTCAATTCTGACAACGATATTTTATGGGAATGTAAGTCCTTTTGTGCCATTTGATGCCAATACATGTACCAGAGATGTGAGAATTGGATTAAACATATTTATTTCAATAGAATAATGTTTTACGAATCAACATATAGGCATGATACAATATATAACAGAACAGAACAATCTCTCGTGTCACATACATAGCATAGAATACCAGGTTTTTCCTTGCCACATGTTATGACAATTTAAGCTAAGTGTTGTCAAATTTATATAGTCTACCCGTAAATTAACCATTTTGTTTTGTTAATTTGATACTCAGAAGTTATTACACCTTAAGTTCGATTCTGATGGCACTTTATATAATCCGTTTTGGATAAGTGGAATGAAATATGATAAATGAGTTTTTTAATGTATTTCCAAAGTATTCCTGATAATTAATGTAAAACAAAAATCGGGAAGTACTGCAACGGAAGTTCAGGTTTAATTCCGGGTTCTCCTGATATCGTCCACCTCTGATTAACGGCGGACTCAAAATAAGTGGAATAATCTTGAAAAAACCGTAAAACTAAATATAAAAAAGAAACTTATGGACCTTTTCATTTCATTTATAAACCGTGGGCAAGGCTACGTCAAAACCTATTTTTTCTTTTGCTTGAAAGGCAGCTCGAGCCTCAGAGTGGGCTGGCCAATTATACTAAATTCTATCTTCTTGCCCGTAAGATAATGACTTTGCAGTAGCAGAGAAATAGCATGTTCTGCACTCCAACTCCTTTGGTCTAAGATACACCTTACATGACATGATAGTAAAAACAGCAACAACAGCAACAATAGCAACGCCCCAACCCCCAACCCTTCAAACTATCCAGTAATAATTAATACTTTGAGCAAAATAACGAGTACAGACTTATTAGTTCCACAAACTTCCCACCTGCATGTCAATTAAATGATATAGTGTACATGAGACAGAAAGCAGAAGGCTTATCTGGTGAATGACATACATATCGCTGCTTTCTTCTCTGCTACTTTCTGCGTTCTGGCATGCCGCGAGGAACGGGAACATTGTTGGTCTCACAAGACATTACAGCGAGGAACGGGATATGAGATAGTCTAACAATGACACAACATAGAGGAACGGGAGTTTAGGCGGCCAAGCAATGACACTAAAAAGGGGAAAAGGTCTAAAGGTGGTCTGACTATGACACTACAGAAGGGAAAGGGACATAAGATGGTCTGGAATGACACTACTTGGAGGAACGGACATTAAATGGTCTGACAATAACACTACAGACAGGAACGGGACTTTAGATGGCCTGACGTGGAGGAACGAGACATCAGATGGTCTGACAATGACACTACAGAGAAAAACGGGACATTAGATGGTCTGACAATGACATTACATGGAGGAACGGGACATTAGATGGTCTAACAATGATACTACATGGAGAAACGAGATATTAGATGGTCTGACAATGACACTACATGGAGGAACGGGACATTAGATGGTCTGACAATGACACTACATAGAGGAACGGGATATTAGATGGTCTGACAATGACACTACAGAGAGAAACGGGACATAAGATGGTCTGACAATGACACTACAGAGAGGAACGGGACGTTATATGGTCTGACAATGACACTACGGAGAGGAACGGGATATAAGATGGTCTGACAATGACACTACAGAGAGTAACGGGATATTAGATGGTCTGACAATGGCACTACAGACAGGAACGGGATATTAGATGGTCTGACAATGACACTACATGGAGGAACGGGACATTAGATGGTCTGACAATGACACTACATGGAGAAACGGGATATTAGATGGTCTGACAATGACACTACAGAGAGGAACGGGACATTGGGTGGTCTGACAATGACATTACTTGAAGGAACGGGATATTAGATGGTCTAGCAATGACACTACAGAAAGGAACGGGATATTATATGATCTGACAATGACACTACAGAGAGGAACGGGATATTAGATGGTCTGACAATGACACTACATGGAGGAACGGGATATTAGATGGTCTGACAATGACATTACAGATAGGAACGGGACATCAGATGGTCTGACAATGACACTTCATGGAGACACGAGATATTAGATGGTATGACAATGACACTACAGAGAGGCATGGGATATTAGATGGTCTGACAATGACACTACTTGGAAGAACGGGGTATTAGATGGTCTGACAATGACACTACAGAGAGGAACGGGAGATTTGATGGTCTGACAATGACATTACTTGGAGGAACGGGATATTAGATGGTCTGACAATGACACTACAGAGAGGAACGGGACATTAGATGGTCTGACAATGACACCACAGAGAGGAACGGGACATTAGATGGTCTGACAATGACACTACAGAGGTAAACGGGACATTAGATGGTCTGACAATGTCACTACATGGAGGAACGGGACATAAGATGGTCTGACAATGACACTACATGGACGAACGGGACATTAGATGGTCTGACAATGACACTACATGGAGGAACGGGATATTAGATGGTCTGACAATGACACTACAGATAGGAACGGGACATCAGATGGTTTGACAATGACACTACATGGAGGAACGGGACATTAGATGGTCTGACAATGACACTACATGGAGGAACGGGATATTAGATGGTCTGACAATGACACTACAGAGAGGAACGGGACATTGGATGGTCTGACAATGACATTACTTGGAGGAACGGGATATAAGATGGTCTAGCAATGACACTACAGAAAGGAACGGGATATTATATGATATGACAATGACACTACAGAGAAGAACGGGATATTAGATGGTCTAACAATGACACTACATGGAGGAACGGGATATTAGATGGTCTGACAATGACACTACAGATAGGAACGGGACATCAGATGGTCTGACAATGACACTTCATGGAGGAACGAGATATTAGATGGTATGACAATGACACTACAGAGAGGCACGGGATATCAGATGGTCTGACAATGACGCTACTTGGAAGAACGGGGTATTAGATGGTGTGACAATGACACTACAGAGAGGAACGGGAGATTTGATGGTGTGACAATGACATTACTTGGAGGAACGGGATATTAGATGGTATGACAATGACACTACAGAGTGGAACGGGACATAAGATGCTCTGACAATGACACTACAGAGAGGAACGGGACATTAGATGGTCTGACAATGACACTACAGAGATAAACGGGACATTAGATGGTCTCACAATGACACTACATGGAGGAACGGGACATAAGATGGTCTGACAATGATACTATATGGACGAACGGGACATTAGATGGTCTGACAATGACACCACAGAGAGGAACGGGATATTAGATGGTCTGACAATGACACTACATGGAGGAGCGGGACATTAGATGGTCTGACAATGACACTACATGGAGAAACGGGATATTAGCTGGTCTGACAATGACACTGCAGAGAGGAACGGGACATTGGTTGGTCTGACAATGACATTACAGAGAGGAACGGGACATTAGATGGTCTGACAATGACACTACAGAGATAAACGGGACATTAGATGGTCTGACAATGACACTACATGGAGGAACGGGACATAAGGTGGTCTGACAATGACACTACATGGACGAACGGGACATAAGATGGTCTGACAATGACACCACAGAGAGGAACGGGATATAAGATGGTCTGACAATGACACTACATGGAGGAGCGGGACATTAGATGGACTGACAATGACACTACATGGAGGAACGGGATATTAGATGTTCTAGCAATGACACTACAGAAAGGAACGGGATATTATATGATCTGACAATGACACTACAGAGAGGAACGGGATATTAGATGGTCTGACAATGACACTACATGGAGGAACGGGATATTAGATGGCCTGACAATGACAATACGTGGAGGAACGGGACATCAGATGGTCTGACAATGACACTACATAGAAAAACGGGACATTATATGGTCTGACAATGACATTACATGGAGGAACGGGACATTAGATGGTCTGACAATGATACTACATGGAGAAACGAGATATTAGATGGTCTGACAATGACACTACATGGGGGAACGGGACATTAGATGGTCTGACAATGACACTACATAGAGGAAAGGGATATTAGATGGTCTGACAATGACACTACAGAGAGAAACGGGACATAAGATGGTCTGGCAATGACACTTCAGAGAGGAACGGGACGTTAAATGGTCTGACAATGACACTACGGAGAGGAACTGGATATAAGATGGTCTGACAATGACACTACAGAGAGTAACGGGATATTAGATGGTCTGACAATGACACTACAGACAGGAACGGGAGATCAGATGGTCTGACAATGACACTACATGGAGGAACGGGACATTAGATGGTCTGACAATGACACTACATGGAGAAACGGGATATTAGATGGCCTGACAATGACACTACAGAGTGGAACGGGACATTGGGTGGTCTGACAATGACATTACTTGGAGGAACGGGATATTAGATGGTCTAGCAATGACACTACAGAAAGGAACGGGATATTATATGATCTGACAATGACACTACAGAGAGGATCGGGAATATAAATGGTCTGACAATGACACTACATGGAGGAACGGGATATTAGATGGTCTGACAATGACACTACAGATAGGAACGGGACATCAGATGGTCGGACAATGATTCTTCATGGAGGAACGAGATATTAGATGGTATGACAATGACACTACATGGGGGAACGGGACATTAGATGGTCTGACAATGACACTACATAGAGGAACGGGATATTAGATGGTCTGACAATGACACTACAGAGAGAAACGGGACATAAGATGGTCTGACAATGACACTACAGAGAGGATCGGGACGTTAGATGGTCTGACAATGACACTACGGAGAGGAACTGGATATTAGATGGTCTGACAATGACACTACAGAGAGTAACGGGATATTAGATGGTCTGACAATGACACTACAGACAGGAACGGGAGATCAGATGGTCTGACAATGACACTACATGGAGGAACGGGACATTAGATGGTCTGACAATGACACTACATGGAGAAACGAGATATTAGATGGTCTGACAATGACACTACAGAGTGGAACGGGACATTGGGTGGTCTGACAATGACATTTCTTGGAGGAACGGGATATTAGATGGTCTAGCAATGACACTACAGAAAGGAACGGGATATTATATGATCTGACAATGACACTACAGAGAGGATCGGGAATATAAATGGTCTGACAATGACACTACATGGAGGAACAGGATATTAGATGGTTTGACAATGACACTACAGATAGGAACGGGACATCAGATGCTCGGACAATGACACTTCATGGAGGAACGAGATATTAGATGGAATGACAATGACACTACAGAGTCGCACGGGATATTAGATGGTCTGACAATGACACTACTTGGAAAACGGGGTATTAGATGGTCTGACAATGACACTACAGAGAGGAACGGGAGATTAGATGGTCTGACAATGACACTACATGGAGAAACGGGATATTAGATGGTCTGACAATGACACTACAGAGAGGAGCGGGACATTGGGTGGTCTAACAATGACATTACTTGGAGGAACGGGATAGTAGATGGTCTAGCAATGACACTACAGAAAGGAACGGGATATTATATGATCTGACAATGTCACTACAGAGAGGAACGGGATATTGGATGGTCTGACAATGACACTACATGGAGGAACGGGATATTAGATGTTCTAGCAATGACACTACAGAAAGGAACGGGATATTATATGATCTGACAATGACACTACAGAGAGGAACGGGATATTAGATGGTCTGACAATGACACTACATGGAGGAACGGGATATTAGATGGCCTGACAATGACAATACGTGGAGGAACGGGACATCAGATGGTCTGACAATGACACTACATAGAAAAACGGGACATTATATGGTCTGACAATGACATTACATGGAGGAACGGGACATTAGATGGTCTGACAATGATACTACATGGAGAAACGAGATATTAGATGGTCTGACAATGACACTACATGGGGGAACGGGACATTAGATGGTCTGACAATGACACTACATAGAGGAAAGGGATATTAGATGGTCTGACAATGACACTACAGAGAGAAACGGGACATAAGATGGTCTGGCAATGACACTTCAGAGAGGAACGGGACGTTAAATGGTCTGACAATGACACTACGGAGAGGAACTGGATATAAGATGGTCTGACAATGACACTACAGAGAGTAACGGGATATTAGATGGTCTGACAATGACACTACAGACAGGAACGGGAGATCAGATGGTCTGACAATGACACTACATGGAGGAACGGGACATTAGATGGTCTGACAATGACACCACATGGAGAAACGGGATATTAGATGGCCTGACAATGACACTACAGAGTGGAACGGGACATTGGGTGGTCTGACAATGACATTACTTGGAGGAACGGGATATTAGATGGTCTAGCAATGACACTACAGAAAGGAACGGGATATTATATGATCTGACAATGACACTACAGAGAGGATCGGGAATATAAATGGTCTGACAATGACACTACATGGAGGAACGGGATATTAGATGGTCTGACAATGACACTACAGATAGGAACGGGACATCAGATGGTCGGACAATGATTCTTGATGGAGGAACGAGATATTAGATGGTATGACAATGACACTACATGGGGGAACGGGACATTAGATGGTCTGACAATGACACTACATAGAGGAACGGGATATTAGATGGTCTGACAATGACACTACAGAGAGAAACGGGACATAAGATGGTCTGACAATGACACTACAGAGAGGATCGGGACGTTAGATGGTCTGACAATGACACTACGGAGAGGAACTGGATATTAGATGGTCTGACAATGACACTACAGAGAGTAACGGGATATTAGATGGTCTGACAATGACACTACAGACAGGAACGGGAGATCAGATGGTCTGACAATGACACTACATGGAGGAACGGGACATTAGATGGTCTGACAATGACACTACATGGAGAAACGAGATATTAGATGGTCTGACAATGACACTACAGAGTGGAACGGGACATTGGGTGGTCTGACAATGACATTTCTTGGAGGAACGGGATATTAGATGGTCTAGCAATGACACTACAGAAAGGAACGGGATATTATATGATCTGACAATGACACTACAGAGAGGATCGGGAATATAAATGGTCTGACAATGACACTACATGGAGGAACGAGATATTAGATGGTTTGACAATGACACTACAGATAGGAACGGGACATCAGATGCTCGGACAATGACACTTCATGGAGGAACGAGATATTAGATGGAATGACAATGACACTACAGAGTCGCACGGGATATTAGATGGTCTGACAATGACACTACTTGGAAAACGGGGTATTAGATGGTCTGACAATGACACTACAGAGAGGAACGGGAGATTAGATGGTCTGACAATGACACTACATGGAGAAACGGGATATTAGATGGTCTGACAATGACACTACAGAGAGGAGCGGGACATTGGGTGGTCTGACAATGACATTACTTGGAGGAACGGGATAGTAGATGGTCTAGCAATGACACTACAGAAAGGAACGGGATATTATATGATCTGACAATGTCACTACAGAGAGGAACGGGATATTGGATGGTCTGACAATGACACTACATGGACGAACGGGACATTAGATGGTCTGACAATGACACTACATGGAGAAACGAGATATTAGATGGTCTGACAATGACACTACAGAGTGGAACGGGACATTGGGTGGTCTGACAATGACATTACTTGGAGGAACGGGATATTAGATGGTCTAGCAATGACACTACAGAAAGGAACGGGATATTATATGATCTGACAATGACACTACAGAGAGGATCGGGAATATAAATGGTCTGACAATGACACTACATGGAGGAACGGGATATTAGATGGTTTGACAATGACACTACAGATAGGAACGGGACATCAGATGCTCGGACAATGACACTTCATGGAGGAACGAGATATTAGATGGAATGACAATGACACTACAGAGTCGCACGGGATATTAGATGGTCTGACAATGACACTACTTGAAAACGGGGTATTAGATGGTCTGACAATGACACTACAGAGAGGAACGGGAGATTAGATAGTCTGACAATGACACTACATGGAGAAACGGGATATTAGATGGTCTGACAATGACACTACAGAGAGGAGCGGGACATTGGGTGGTCTGACAATGACATTACTTGGAGGAACGGGATAGTAGATGGTCTAGCAATGACACTACAGAAAGGAACGGGATATTATATGATCTGACAATGTCACTACAGAGAGGAACGGGATATTGGATGGTCTGACAATGACACTACATGGACGAACGGGACATTAGATGGTCTGACAATGACACTACATGGAGGAACGGGATATTAGATGGTCTGACAATGACACTACAGATAGGAACGGGACATCAGATGGTCTGACAATGACACTACATGGAGGAACGGGACATTAGATGGTCTGACAATGACACTACATGGAGGGAAGGGATATAAGATGGTCTGACAATGACACTACAGAGAGGAACGGGACATTGGATGGTCTGACAATGACATTACTTGGAGGAACGGGATATTAGATGGTCTAGCAATGACACTACAGAAAGGAACGGGATATTATATGATCTGACAATGATACTACAGAGAGGAACGGGACATTAGATGGTCTGACAATGACACCACAGAGAGGAACGGGACATTAGATGGTCTGACAATGACACTACAGCGATAAACTGGACATTAGATGGTCTGACAATGACACTACATGGAGGAACGGGACATAAGATGGTCTGACAATGACACTACATGGACGAACGGGACATTAGATGGTCTGACAATGACACTACATGGAGAAACGGGATATTAGATGGTCTGACAATGACACTGCAGAGAGGAACGGGACATTGGGTGGTCTGACAATGACATTACTTGGAGGAATGGGATATTAGATGGTCTGACAATGACACTACATAGAGGAACGGGACGTTAGATGGTCTGACAATGACACTACGGAGAGGAACGGGATATTAGATGGTCTGACAATGACACTACAGAGAGTAACGGGATATTAGATGGTCTGACAATGACACTACACTGAGGAACGGGAGATCAGATGGTCTGACAATGACACTACATGGAGGAACGGGACATTAGATGGTCTGACAATGACACTACATGGAGAAACGGATATTAAATGGTCTGCCAATGACACTACAGAGAGGAACGGGACATTGGGTGGTCTGACAATGACATTTCTTGGAGGAACGGGATAGTAGATGGTCTAGCAATGACACTACAGAAAGGAACGGGATTTTATATGATCTGACAATGACACTACAGAGAGGAACGGGATATTAGATGGACTGACAATGACACTACATGGAGGAACGGGATATTAGATGGTCTGACAATGACACTACATGGAGGAACGGGATATTAGATGGTCTGACAATGACACTACAGATAGGAACGGGACATCAGATGGTCTGACAATGACACTACATGGAGGAACGGGACATTAGATGGTCTGACAATGACACTAAATGGAAGGAAGGGATATAAGATGGTCTGACAATGACACTACAGAGAGGAACGGGACATTGGATGGTCTGACAATGACATTACTTGGAGGAACGGGATATTAGGTGGTCTAGCAATGACACTACAGAAAGGAACGGGAAATTATATGATCTGACAATGACACTACAGAGAAGAACGGGATATTAGATGGTCTGACAATGACACTACATGGAGGAACGGGATATTAGATGGTCAGACAATGACACTACAAATAGGAACGGGACATCAGATGGTCTGACAATGACACTTCATGGAGGAACGAGATATCAGATGGTATGACAATGACACTACAGAGAGGCACGGGATATTAGATGTTCTGACAATGACACTACTTGGAAGAACGGGGTATTAGATGGTGTGACAATGACACTACAGAGAGGAACGGGAGATTTGATGGTCTGACAATGACATTACTTGGAGGAACGGGATATTAGATGGTATGACAATGACACTACAGAGAGGAACGGGACATTAGATGGTCTGACAATGACACTACAGAGAGGAACGGGACATCAGATGGTCTGACAATGACACTACAGAGAGGAACGGGATATTAGATGGTCTGACAATGACACTACATGGAGGAACGGGACATTAGATGGTCTGACAATGACACTACAGAGAGGAACGGGATATTAGATGGTCTGACAATGACACTACATGGAGAAACGGGATATTAGATGGTCTGACAATGACACTGCAGAGAGGAACGGGACATTGGGTGGTATGACAATGACATTACTTGGAGGAACGGGATATTAGATGGTCTAGCAATGACACCACAGAGAGGAACGGGATATTATATGGTCTGACAATGACACTACAGAGAGAAACGGGACATAAGATGGTCTGACAATGACACTACAGAGAGGATCGGGACGTTAGATGGTCTGACAATGACACTACGGAGAGGAACTGGATATTAGATGGTCTGACAATGACACTACAGAGAGTAACGGGATATTAGATGGTCTGACAATGACACTACTTGGAAGAACGGGGTATTAGATGGTCTGACAATGACACTACAGAGAGGAACGGGAGATTTGATGGTCTGACAATGACATTACTTGGAGGAACGGGATATTAGATGGTCTGACAATGACACTACAGAGAGAAACGGGACATAAGATGGTCTGACAATGACACTACAGAGAGGATCGGGACGTTAGATGGTCTGACAATGACACTACGGAGAGGAACTGGATATTAGATGGTCTGACAATGACACTACAGAGAGTAACGGGATATTAGATGGTCTGACAATGACACTACAGACAGGAACGGGAGATCAGATGGTCTGACAATGACACTACATAGAGGAACGGGATATTAGATGGTCTGACAATGACACTACAGAGAGAAACGGGACATAAGATGGTCTGACAATGACACTACAGAGAGGAACGGGACGTTAGATGGTCTCACAATGACACTACGGAGAGGAACGGGATATTAGATGGTCTGACAATGACACTACAGAGAGTAACGGGATATTAGATGGTCTGACAATGACACTACAGACAGGAACGGGAGATCAGATGGTCTGACAATGACACTACATGGAGGAACGGGACATTAGATGGTCTGACAATGACACTACATGGAGAAACGGGATATTTGATGGTCTGACAATGACACTACAGAGAGGAACGGGACATTGGGTGGTCTGACAATGACATTACTTGGAGGAACGGGATATATGATGGTCTAGCAATGACACTACAGAAATGAACGGGACATTATATGATCAGACAATGACACTACAAAGAGGAACAGGATATTAGATGGTCTGACAATGACACTACATGGAGGAACGGGATATTAGATGGTCTGACAATGACACTACAGATAGGAACGGGACATCAGATGGTCTGACAATGACACTTCATGGAGGAACGAGATACATGTATTAGATGGTATGACAATGACACTACAGAGAGGCACGGGATATTAGATGGTCTGACAATGACACTACTTGGAAGAACGGGGTATTAGATGGTCTGACAATGACACTACAGAGAGGAACGGGAGATTTGATGGTCTGACAATGACATTACTTGGAGGAATGGGATATTAGATGGTCTGACAATGACACTACAGAGAGGAACGGGACATTAGATGGTCTGACAATGACACCACAGAGAGGAACGGGACATTAGATGGTCTGACAATGACACTTCAGAGATAAACGGGAGATTAGATGGTCTGACAATGACACTACATGGAGGAACGGGACATAAGATGGTCTGACAATGACACTACATGGACGAACGGGACATTAGATGGTCTGACAATGACACTACATGGAGGAACGGGATATTAGATGGTCTGACAATGACACTACAGATAGGAACGGGACATCAGATGGTCTGACAATGACACTGCATGCAGGAACGGGACATTAGATGGTCTGACAATGACACTACATGGAGGAACGGGATATTAGATGGTCTGACAATGACACTACAGAGAGGAACGGGACATTGGATGGTCTGACAATGACATTACTTGGAGGAACGGGATATTGGATGGTCTAGCAATGACACTGCAGAAAGGAACGGGATATTTTGTGATCTGACAATGACACTACAGAGAGGAACGGGATATTAGATGGTCTGACAATGACACTACATGGAGGAACGGGATATTAGATGGTCTGACAATGACACTACAGATAGGAACGGGACATCAGATGGTTTGACAATGACACTTCATGGAGGAACGAGATATTAGATGGTATGACAATGACACTACAGAGAGGCACGGGATATTAGATGGTCTGACAATGACACTACTTGGAAGAACGGGGTATTAGATGGTGTGACAATGACACTACAGAGAGGAACGGGAGATTTGATGGTCTGACAATGACATTACTTGGAGGAACGGGATATTAGATAGTATGACAATGACACTTCAGAGAGGAACGGGACATTAGATGGTCTGACAATGACACTATAGAGAGGAACGGGACATTAGATTGTCTGACAATGACACTACAGAGATAAACGGGACATTAGATGGTATGACAATGACACTACATGGAGGAACGGGACATAAGATGGTCTGACAATGATACTACATGGACGAACGGGACATTACATGGTCTGACAATGACACCACAGAGAGGAACGGGATATTAGATGGTCTGACAATGACACTACATGGAGGAACGGGACATTAGATGGTCTGACAATGACACTACATGGAGAAACGGGATATTAGATGGTCTGACAATGACACTGCAGAGAGGAACGGGACATTGGGTGGTCTGACAATGACATTACTTGGAGGAACGGGATATTAGATGGTCTAGCAATGACACTACAGAAAGGAACGGGATATTATATGATCTGATAATGACACTACAGAGAGGAACGGGATATTAGATGGTCTGAAAATGACACTACATGGAGGAACGGGATATTAGATGGCCTGACAATGACAATACGTGGAGGAACGGGACATCGGATCGTCTGACAATGACACTACAGAGAAAAACGGGACATTATATGGTCTGACAATGACATTACATGGAGGAACGGGATATTAGATGGTCTGACAATGACACTACAGAGAGGAACGGGACATAAGATGGTCTGGCAATGACACTACACAGAGAAACGGTATATTAGATGGTCTGACAATGACACTACATAGAGGAACGGGATATTAGATGGTCTGACAATGGCACTACAGAGAGAAACGGGATATTAGATGGTCTGACAATGACACTACAGAGAGAAAAGGGACATTAGATGGTCTGACAATGACACTACATGGAGGAACGAGATATTAGATGGTCTGACAATGACACTACAAAGAGGAACGGGATATTAGATGGTCTGACAATGACACTACATTGAGGAACGGGACATTAGATGGTCTGACAATGACACTATATGGAGGAACGGGATTTTAGATGGTCTGACAATGACACTACATGGAGGAACGAGATATTAGATGGTCTGACAATGACATTACATGGAGGAACGGGACATTAGATGGTCTGACGATGACACTGCAGAGAGGAACGAGATATTAGATGGTCTGACAATGACACTACATGGAGGAACGAGATATTAGATGGTCTGACAATGACACTACATGGAGGAACGAGATATTAGATGGTCTGACAATGACATTACATGGAGGAACGGGACATTAGATGGTCTGACAATGACACTATATGGAGGAACGGGATTTTAGATGGTCTGACAATGACACTACATGGAGGAACGAGATATTAGATGGTCTGACAATGACACTACATGGAGGAACGGGACATTAGATGGTCTGACGATGACACTGCAGAGAGGAACGAGATATAAGATGGTCTGACAATGACACTTTCTTTCTTTCTTCCGATACTTCTAAACCGCATAAGAGGACAACAGAAGGGTAGGACAACAGAAGGGTGACCACCTCAAGTCCCTTTTTCATGTGTAGTGTTATCTTTTCTACGGTCATTATCTCCCTTCCGCTGATTCAAGAACGGCAGTTGTCAGTTTCTGGCGTAAGAATGTTCACTGAACTGGTTAACCGCTTACGTATAAGCCTGCCCAAGAAAGTGTGGATAGGTAACTGACCGGCTCAAAAATGACCTAAAATAGTGTTGACTGGGCCGTTAAACTCCAATACAAACAAACAAACAAACAAACAATGTGTAGTGTTATTGACAGACCACCTATAGTCCCGTTTCTTTCTGTTGTGTCATTTTCAGACCTCCTAATGTCCCGTTACCCTCTGTAGTGTCAATGCCAGACCTGCATAGTCCCGTTTCTCAATGTAGTGTCATTGCCAGACCACCATAAGTCCAGTTCTTGTCTGTACTGCCATTGCAAGACACCTAAAGTCCTTTCTGTCTCTGTAGTGTCATTATCAGACCACCGATATAGTCCTGTTCCTCTCTGAAGTGTCATTGCCAGACCACCTGTAGTCCCGTTCCTCTCTGTAGTGTGATTGTCAGACAACCTATAGTCCTGTTCCTCGCTGAAGTGTAATTGCTGGGCCACCTATAGTCCCAATGCCCACTGTAATGGCCACTTATAGTCCATTCCTTCACCTTTATGTTTATCAAATAGATATATACCCTCGCTACATCGTTATAGGGATGCGGTAGTGTCACATCCCTAAGTTAGGGGCCAATAGGGATAAATTTTTCTTCCGGGATCGGAACGGACAACCGCCCTTCTTGAATCAGGTGAAGGGAGATCAATCCCCACGAAAGAATGTTGCCGACCCCGGCAGGTATCGAGCCCACGCTCTCATGATCACCAGTCAGACGCGCATCCGACTGAGCTATCGACCGAGGCCAGTTCATCGAAGAAAATCTTTTTGCACAGGTTGAGTTTTCCCTGTCGAATTTACTTAAGAAATGAAATTTATTTTTCTGCAGTTCATGGAAGTATGAACGCAGTGGGTCGCGTGCAAAGTAAATGAACCCCGAAGGGGTTCATGTAAACTTTGCTAGCGACCTACTGTCGTTCATACTTTCATGAAAAGCAGAAAAATTAAGTTTATTTTTTATATTTACATTATTTGCCCCTCATCACTGGGCGAAAAAATGCTTGCAGGGCAAACTTTTAAAGCTGAAAAACATTTACACGCTGTTTTTCTACAAAGAGCGGAGCAGCGTTGACGTCATCAACGCCCGTAGAGAACAATGGTTTAGAATGACGTCATTTAACGTCACTGAAAATCATGTGATTCGATGCGTTCATTGGCGTATGAACGCAATTGTTTTCTATAGGTTTACATTAGACTTTACACTGGAAATGTAAATATATGTTTGTGAACCTCTCTCTCTCTCTCTCTCTCTCTCTCTCTCTCTCTCTCTCTCTCTCTCAGAAGCCTTTGAGGTGTAGTGGTTAAGCCTAGAGGCCTCATACACGCGCTATCCTGAGTTCGATCCCAGGCTACTACATACTTTCGGATGAGTTTTAAAACCGAGGTCCCGTTCATTATTGTACATGTTTGCATGTATGTATGTATTGAACATTATCATTAATAAATACTGTTTAAACAAACTGAGGTCCCGTCTCCGTAGGACCTTAGAGCTGTTGTTGGGAAAAAAAAAACAACAAAAACACTAAAACTCTCTCTCTCTCTCTCTCTCTCTCTCTCTCTCTCTCTCTCTCTCTCTCTCTCTCTCTCTCTCTCAGGTTAGGGAGTAGTGGTAATGAAAGAAGAAGTAATGTTATGGTTATAGAAGTGGTCGTAGAAGTATAAGTTGTTGTTGTTGAAGCTTTGTATTAAAAATGCCGTTGCATTTGTAGATATAAACAGTTATGCAAGAGTTATCGTTTAGAAATCACTGCATACAGTAAGGTGCAGACAGTAAGGACTGCATTGATACAAGTATATAAAGAAATTGATATGTTTCCTGTGATTTTCAGCTCCTTATTTTCTGGAAACCCTTGTGTTTATCGAGTAGATTGGTATCCTGACAACATCCCCCGGTTAGGGGCCAAATGATGGTAATTTGTCATACGCGAAGTCGCGAACAATAACATCGGGATTTTGTCTCATGCTGAATTTTCTGTATGTTTTCTCTGATACTCAGCCCCTTATTTTCTTCAAACCTTTATGTTTATCGAATAGACAGGTACCCTGGCTACATCGAAATAGGGGTGTGGTTCTGTCACATCCCCTGATTAAGGGCCTTTGTGGGGTTGGGTAAAAATGTCTTACGGGAACGGTAAATTCAAGATTTTGTCACAAGATGAATTTTCAAATTGTCTTCTCCTATACTCACCCCCTTATTTTATGCAAACCTTCATGTTTATCGAATAGATAGCTACCCTGGCTACATCGTTATAGGGGTGCGGTTGTGTCACATCCCCCGGTTAGGGGCCAATAGAGAGTTGATATGTCTTACGGGAACGGTGAAATCGAGATTTTATCACATGTTTAATTTTCAATATCTTTTAATCGATACTCATCCCCTTATTTTCTGGAAACCTTTATGTTTATCAAATAGATAGATACCCTGGCTACATCGTTATATGGGTGCGGTTGTGTCACATCCCCCAGTTAGGGGCCAATATGGAGCTGATATGTCTTACGGGAACGGTAAAATCTAGACTTTATCACAAGTTGAATTTTCTATATCTTTTAATCGATACTCGACCCCTTATTTTCTGGAAACCTTTATGTTTATCAAATAGATAGATACCCTGGCTACATCGTTATATGGGTGCGTTTGTGTCACATCCCCCGGTTAGGGGCCAATATGGAGCTGATATGTCTTACGGGAACGGTGAAATCGAGATTTTATCACATGTTGAATATTCAATATCTTTTAATCGATACTCAGCCCCTTATTTTCTGGAAACCTTTATATTTATCAAATAGATAGATACCCTGGCTACATCGTTATATGGGTGCGGTTGTGTCACATCCCCCGGTTAAGGGCCAATAGGGAGCTGATGTGTCTTACGGGAACGGTGAAATCGGGATTTTATCACATGTTGAATTTTCAATATCTTTTAATCGATACTCAGCCCCTTATTTTCTGGAAACCTTTATGTTTATCAAATAGATAGATTACCTGGCTACATCGTTATATGGGTGCGGTTGTGTCACATCCCCCGGTTAGGGGCCAATAGGGAGCTGATATGTCTTACGGGAACGTTGAAATCTAGATTTTATCACAAGTTGAATTTTCAATATCTTTTAATCGATACTCAGCCCCTTATTTTCTGGAAACCTATATGTTATCAAATAGATAGATACCCTTGGTACATCGTTATAGGGTTGAGGTTGTGTCACATCCCCCGGTTAGGGGCCAATAGGGAGTTGATATGTCTTACGGGAACGGTGAAATCGAGATTTTATCACATGTTGAATGTTCAATATATTTTAATCGATACTCAGCCCCTTATTTTCTGGAAACATTTATGTTTATCAAATAGATAGATACCCTGGCTACATCGTTATAGGGGTGAGGTTGTGTCACATCCCCCGGTTAGGGGCCAATAGGGAGCTGATACGTCTTACGGGAACGGTGAAATCGAGATTTTATCACAAGTTTAATTTTCAATATCTTTTAATCGATACTCAGTCCCTTATTTTCTGGAAACCTTTATGTTTATCAAATAGATAGATACCCTGGCTACATCGTTATAGGGGTGAGGTTGTGTCACATCCCCCGGTTAGGGGCCAATAGGGAGCTGATACGTCTTACGCGAACGGTGAAATCGAGATTTGATCACATGTTGAATATTCAATATCTTTTAATCGATACTCGACCCCTTATTTTCTGGAAACCTGAATGTTTATCAAATAGATAGATTCCCTGGCTACATCGTTATAGGGGTGCGGTTGTGTCACATACCCCGGTTATGGGCCAATAGGGAGTTGATATGTCTTACGGGAACGGTGAAATCGAAATTTTATCACATGTTGAATTTTCAATATCTTTTAATCGATACTCAGCCCCTTATTTTCTGGAAACCTTTATGTTTATCAAATAGATAGATGCTCTAGCTACATCGTTATAGGGGTGAGGTTGTGTCACATCCCCCGGTTAGGGGCCAGTAGGTAGTTGATATGTCTTATGGGAACGGTGAAATCGAGATTTGATCACATGTTGAATATTCAATATCTTTTAATCGATAGTCGACCCCTTATTTTCTGGAAACCTGAATGTTTATCAAATAGATAGATACCCTGGCTACATCGTTATATGGGTGCGGTTGTGTCACATCCCCCAGTTAGGGGCCAATAGGGAGCTGATATGTCTTACGGGAACGGTGAAATCGAGATTTTATCACATGTTGAATTTTCAATATCTTTTAATCGATACTCAGCCCCTTATTTTCTAGAAACCTTAATGTTTATCAAATAGATAGATACCCTGGCTACATCGTTATAGGGGTGAGGTTGTGTCACATCCCCCGGTTAGGGGCCAATAGGGAGCTGATACGTCTTACGGGAACGGTGAAATCGAGATTTGATCACATGTTGAATATTCAATATCTTTTAATCGATACTCGACCCCTTATTTTCTGGAAACCTGAATGTTTATCAAATAGATAGATACCCTGGCTACATCGTTATAGGGGTGCGGTTGTGTCACATCTCCCGGTTATGGGCCAATAGGGAGTTGAATAGTCTTACGGGAACGGTGAAATCGAACTTTTATAACATGTTGAATATTCAATATCTTTTAATCGATACTCAGCCCCTTATTTTCTGGAAACCTTTATGTTTATCAAATAGATAGATGCCCTAGCTACATCGTTATATGGGTGCGGTTGTGTCACATCCCCCAGTTAGTTGCCAATAGGGAGCTGATTTGTCTTACGGGAACGGTGAAATCGAGATTTTATCACATGTTGAATTTTCAATATCTTTTCATCGATACTCAACCCCTTATTTTCTGAAAACCTTAATGTTTATCAAATAGATAGATACCCTGGCTACATCGTTGTAGGGGTGCGGTTGTGTCACATCCCCCGGTTAGGGGCCAATAGGGAGTTGATATGTCTTACGGGAACGGTGAAATCGAGATTTTATCACAAGTTGAATTTTCAATATCTTTTAATCGATACTCAGCCCCTTATTTTCTGGAAACCTTTATGTTTATCAAATAGATAGATACCCTGGCTACATCGTTATAGGGGTGAGGTTGTGTCACATCCACCGGTTAGGGGCCAATAGGGAGCTGATATGTCTTACGGGAACGGTGAAATCGAGATTTGATCACGTTGAATATTCAATATCTTTTAATCGATACTCGACCCCTTATTTTCTGGAAACCTGAATGTTTATCAAATAGATAGATACCCTGGCTACATCGTTATATGGGTGCGGTTGTGTCACATCCCCCGGTTATGGGCCAATATGGAGTTGATATGTCTTACGGGAACGGTGAAATCGAAATTTTATCACATGTTGAATTTTCAATATCTTTTAATCGATACTCAGCCCCTTATTTTCTGGAAACCTTTATGTTTATCAAATAGATAGATGCCCTAGCTACATCGTTATAGGGGTGAGGTTGTGTCACATCCCCCGGTTAGGGGCCAGTAGGTAGTTGATATGTCTTACGGGAACGGTGAAATCGAGATTTGATCACATGTTGAATATTCAATATCTTTTAATCGATACTCGACCCCTTATTTTCTGGAAACCTGAATGTTTATCAAATAGATAGATACCCTGGCTACATCGTTATATGGGTGCGGTTGTGTCACATACCCCAGTAAGGGGCCAATAGGGAGCTGATATGTCTTACGGGAACGGTGAAATCGAGATTTTATCACATGTTGAATTTTCAATATCTTTTAATCGATACTCAACCCCTTATTTTCTGGAAACCTTAATGTTTATCAAATAGATAGATACCCTGGCTACATCGTTTTAGGGGTGCGGTTGTGTCACATCCCCCGGTTAGGGGCCAATAGGGAGTTGATATGTCTTACGGGAACGGTGAAATCGAGATTTTATCACAAGTTGAATTTTCAATATCTTTTAATCGATACTCAGCCCCTTATTTTCTGGAAACCTTTCTGTTTATCAAATAGATAGATACCCTGGCTACATCGTTATAGGGGTGAGGTTGGGTCACATCCCCCGGTTAGGGGCCAATAGGGAGCTGATACGTCTTACGGGAACGGTGAAATCGAGATTTGATCACATGTTGAATATTCAATATCTTTTAATCGATACTCGACCCCTTATTTTCTGGAAACCTGAATGTTTATCAAATAGATAGATACCCTGGCTACATCTTTATAGGGGTGCGGTTATGGCACATCCCCCGGTTATGGGCCAATAGGGAGTTGATATGTCTTACGGGAACGGTGAAATCGAAATTTTATCACATGTTGAATTTTCAATATCTTTTAATCGATATTCAGCTCCTTATTTTCTGGAAACCTTTATGTTTATCAAATAGATAGATGCCCTAGCTACATCGTTATAGGGGTGAGGTTGTGTCACATCCCCCGGTTAGGGGCCAATAGGTAGTTGATATGTCTTACGGGAACGGTGAACTCGAGATTTGATCACATGTTGAATATTCAATATCTTTTAATCGATACTCGACCCCTTATTTTCTGGAAACCTGAATGTTTATCAAATAGATAGATACCCTGGCTACATCGTTATATGGGTGCGGTTGT
The DNA here is from genome assembly GCA_963580285.1 of Lucinisca nassula. NCBI lineage: Eukaryota > Metazoa > Mollusca > Bivalvia > Lucinida > Lucinidae > Lucinisca > Lucinisca nassula. The sequence continues at coordinate 93,122,077 of OY757010.1, read as the reverse complement.
GTCACATCCCCCAGTTAGGGGCCAATAGGGAGCTGATATGTCTTACGGGAACGGTGAAATAAATCGAGATTTTATCACATGTTGAATTTTCAATATCTTTTAATCGATACTCAACCCCTTATTTTCTGGAAACCTTTATGTTTATCAAATAGATAGATACCCTGGCTACATCGTTGTAGGGGTGCGGTTGTGTCACATCCCCCGGTTAGGGGCCAATAGGGAGTTGATATGTCTTACGGGAACGGTGAAATCGAGATTTTATCACAAGTTGAATTTTCAATATCTTTTAATCGATACACAGCCCCTTATTTTCTGGAAACCTTTATGTTTATCAAATAGATAGATACCCTGGCTGCATCGTTATAGGGGTGCGGTTATGTCACATCCCCTGGTTAGGGGCCAATAGGGAGTTGATATGTCTTACGGAAACGGTGAAATCGAGATTTTATAACATGTTGAATTTTCAATATCTTTTAATCGATACTCAGCCCCTTATTTTCTGGAAACCTTTATGTTGATCAAATAGATAGATACCCTGTCTACATCGTTATATGGGTGCGGTTGTGTCACATCGCCCGGTTAGGAGCCAATAGGGAGCTGATATGTATAAGTTGTTGTTGAAGCTTTGTATTGGTCATTGTAAAAATGCCGTTGCATTTGTAGATATAAACAGTTATGCAAGAGTTATCGTTTAGAAATCACTGCATACAGTAAGGTGCAGACAGTAAGGACTGCATTGATACAAGTATATAAAGAAATTGATATGTTTCCTGCGAATTCAGCTCCTTATTTTCTGGAAACTCTTGTGTTTATCGAGTAGATTGGTATCCTGGCAACATCCCCTGGTAGGGGCCAATTGATGGTAAATATGTCATACGTGAACAGTTACATCGGGATTTTGTCGCATGTTGAATTTTCTGTATGTTTTCTCTGATACTCAGCCCCTTATTTTCTGCAAACCTTTATGTATATCGAATAGACAGGTACCCTGGCTACATCGAAATAGGGATGTGGTTCTGTCACATCCCCTGATTAAGGGCCAATGTGGGGTTGGGTAAATATGTCTTACGGGAACGGTAAATTCAAGATTTTGTCACAAGATGAATTTTCAAATGTCTTCTCCGATACACAGCCCCTTATTTTCTGTAAACCTTCATTTTTATCGAATAGATAGCAACCCTGGCTACATGGAAATAGGGGTATGGTTGTGTCACATCCCCTGGTTTTGGGGCAGATTCGGGGTTAATATGTCTTCCGGAACGTAATTATTGAATATAATGTTGAATATTCAAAATGTCTTCTCCGATACCCAGCCCCTTATTTTCTAGAAACCTTTATGTTTATCGAGTTGATAGAAACCCTGACTAAATTGAAATAGGGGTGTGGTTGTGTCACATCCCCTGGTTATGGGGCATTTGGGGGTTAATACATGTATGTCTTGCGGGAACGTGGAATCGAGATTTTGTCAAATGTTGAATTTTCAAATTATTTTCTTCGATACTCAGCCCCATATTTTCTGGAACCCTTTATGTTGATCGAAGAGATAGATACCCTGGCTACATCGAAATAGGGGTGTGGTTCTGTCACATCCCTTAGTTAGGGGCCAGTAGAGGGTAATTATGCCTTGCGGGAACTGTAAAATCGAAAGTTTGCTCAATTTTTAATTTGTTTTCTCTGATACCCAGCCCCTTATTTTCTGCAAACCTTTACGTTTATCGAATAGATAGGTACCCTGGCTACATCGAATAGGGGATGTGGTTCTGTCACATCCTCTGGTTAGGGGCCAATAGGGGGTAAATATGTCTCACATGACCGTTAAAATCAAGGTTTTGTCACATGTTGAATTTTCAAAATGTCTTCTCCGATACCCAGTCCCTTATTTTCTGGAAACCTGTATGTTTATCGAGTAGATAGAAACCCTGGCTAAATTGAAATAGGGGTGTGGTTGTGTCACACCCCCTGGTTATGGGGCAAATTGGGGGTTAATATGTCTTGCGGGAACGTGAAGTCGAGATTTTGACAAATGTTGAATTTTCTAAATATTTTCTCTGATACTCAGCCCCTTATTATCTGGAACCCTTTATGTTGATCGAAGAGATAGTTACTCTGGCTACAACGAAATAGGGGTGTGGTTCTGTCACATCCCCTAGTTAGGGGCCAGTAGGGGGTAATTATGTCTTACGGAAACTGTAAAATCGAAAGTTTGCTCAATTTTTAATTTGTTTTCTCTGATACCCAGCTCCTTATTTTCTGCAAACCTTTACGTTTATCGAATAGATAGGTACCCTGGCTACATCGAAACGGGGATGTGGTTCTGTCACATCCCCTGGTTAGGGGCCAATAGGGGGTAAATATGTCTCACATGACCGTTAAAATCAAGGTTTTGTCACATGTTGAATTTTCAAAATGTCTTCTCCGATACCCAGCCCCTTATTTTCTGGAATTCTTTATGTTTATCGAGTAGATAGAAACCCTGGCTAAATTGAAATAGGGGTGTGGTTGGGTCACATCCCCTGGTTATAGGGCAGATTGGGGGTTAATATGTCTTGCGGGCACGTGAAATCGAGATTTTGTCAAATGTTGAATTTTTTAAATATTTTCTCCGATACTCAGCCCCTTATTTTCTGGGCCTCTTTATGTTGATCGAAGAGATCGATACCCTGGCTACATCGAAATAGGGGTGTGGTTCTGTCATATCCCCTAATTAGGGGCCAGTAGGGGGTAATTATGTCTTACGGAAACTGTAAAATCGAAAGTTTGTCACATGTTCAATTTTTAATTTGTTTTCTCTGATACCCAGCCCCTTATTTTCTGCAAACCTTTACGTTTATCGAATAGATAGGTAACCAGGCTACATCGAATAGGGGATGTGGTTCTGTCACATGCTCTGGTTAGGGGGCCAATAGGGGGTAAATATGTCTCACATGACCGTTAAAATCAAGGTTTTGTCACATGTTGAATTTTCAAAATGTCTTCTCCGATACCCAGCCCCTTATTTTCAGGAAACCTTTATGTTTATCGAGTACATAGAAACCCTTGCTAAATTGAAATAGGGGTATTGTTGTGTCACATCCCCTGGTTATGGGGCAGATTGGGGGTTAATATGTCTTGCGGGAACTTGAAATCTAGATTTTGTCAAATGTTGAATTTTCTAAATATTTTCTCCGATACTCAGCCCCTTATTTTCTGGAACCCTTTATGTTGATCGAAGAGAAAGATACCCTGGCTACATCGAAATAGGGGTGTGGTTCTGTCACATCCCCTAGTTAGGGGCCAGTAGGGGTAATTATGTCTTACGGAAACTGTAAAATCGAAAGCTTGTCACATGCTCAAATTTTAATTTGTTTTCTCTGATACCCAGCCCCTTATTTTCTGCAAACCTTTACGTTTATCGAATAGATAGGTACCCTGGCTACATCGAAACGGGGATGTGGTTCTGTCACATCCCTTGGTTAGGGGCCACTAGGGGGTAACTATGTCTCACATGACCGTTAAAATCAAGGTTTTGTCACATGTTGAATTTTCAAAATGTCTTCTCCGATACCCAGCCCCTTATTTTCTGGAAACCATTATGTTTATCGAGTAGATAGAAACCCTTGCTAAATTGAAATAGGGGTGTGGTTGTGTCACATCCCCTGGTTATGGGGCAGATTGGGGGTTAATATGTCTTGCGGGAACGTGAAATCGAGATTTTGTCAAATGTTGAATTTTCTAAATATTTTCTCCGATACTCAGCCCCTTATTTTCTGGAACCCTTTATGTTGATCGAAGAGATAGATACTCTGGCTACATCGAAATAGGGGTGTGGTTCTGTCACATGCCCTAGTTAGGGGCCAGTAGGGGGTAATTATGTCTTACGGAAACTGTAAAATCGAAAGTTTGACACATGCTCAATTTTCAATTTGTTTTCTCTGATACCCAGCCCCTTATTTTCTGCAAACATTTACGTTTATCGAATAGATAGGTACCCTGGCTACATCGAATTGGGGATGTGGTTCTGTCACATCCCCTGGTTAAGGGCCAATAGCGGGTAAATATGTCTCACATGACCGTTAAAATCAAGGTTTTGTCACATGTTGAATTTTCAAAATGTCTTCTCCGATACCCAGCCCCTTATTTTCTGGAAACCTTTATGTTTATCGAGTAGATAGAAACAGAAACCCTGGCTAAATTGAAATAGGGGTGTGGTTGTGTCACATCCCCACGTTATAGGGCAGATTGAGGGTTAATATGTCATGCGGGCACGTGAAATCGAGATTTTGTCAAATGTTGAATTTTCTAAATATTTTCTCCGATACTCAGCCCCTTATTTTCTGGAACTCTTTATGTTGATCGAAGAGATAGGTACATTGGCTACATCGAAATAGGGGTGTGGTTCTGTCACATCCTCTGGTTAGGGGGCCATTAGGGGGTAAATATGTCTCACACGACCGTTAAAATCAAGGTTTTGTCACATGTTGAATTTTCAAAATGTCTTCTCCGATACCCAGCCCCTTATTTTCTGGAAACTTTTATGTTTATCGAGTAGATATAAACTCTGGCTTAATTGAAATAGTGGGGTGGTTGTGTCACATCCCCTTGTTATGGGGCAGATTGGGGGTTAATATGTCTTGCAGGAACGTGAAATCGAGATTTTGTCAAATCAAATGTTGAATTTTCTAAATATTTTTTTTCCGATACTCAGCCCCTTATTTTCTGGAATTCTTTATGTTGATCGAAGAGATAGATACCCTGGCTACATCGAAATAGGGGTGTGGTTCTGTCACATCCCCTAGTTAGGGGCCAGTAGGGGGTAATTATGTCTTACGGGAACGGTAAAATCGAAAGTTTGTCACATGCTCAATTTTTAATTTGTTTTCTATGATACCAAGCCCCTTATTTTCTGCAAACCTTTACGTTTATCGAATAGATAGGTACCCTTGCTACATCGAATTGGGGATGTGGTTCTGTCACATCCCCTGGTTATGGGCCAATAGCGGGTAAATATGTCTCACATGACCGTTAAAATCAAGGTTTTGTCACATGTTGAATTTTCAAAATGTCTTCTCCGATACCCAGCCCCTTATTTTCTGGAAACCTGTATGTTTATCGAGTAGATAGAAACCCTGGCTAAATTGAAATAGGGGTGTGGTTGTGTCACACCCCCTGATTATGGGGCAAATTGGGGGTTAATATGTCTTGCGGGAACGTGAAGTCGAGATTTTGACAAATGTTGAATTTTCTAAATATTTTCTCCGATACTCAGCCCCTTATTATCTGGAACCCTTTATGTTGATCGAAGAGATAGATACTCTGGCTTCATCGAAATAGGGGTGTGGTTCTGTCACATCCCCTAGTTAGGGGCCATTAGGGGGTAATTATGTCTTACCGAAACATTAAAATCGAAAGTTTGTCACATGCTCAATTTTCAATTTGTTTTCTCTGATACCCAGCCCCTTATTTTTTGCAAACCTATACGTTAACCGAATAGATAGGTACCCTAGCTACATCGAATAGGGGATGTGGTTCTGTCACATCCTCTGGTTAGGGGCCAATAGCGGGTAACTATGTCTCACATGACCATTAAAATCAAGGTTTTGTCACATGTTGAATTTTCAAAATGTCTTCTCCGATACCCAGCCCCTTATTTTCTGGAAACCTTTATGTTTATCGAGTAGATAGAAACCCTGGCTAAATTGAAATAGGGGTGTGGTTGTGTCACATCCCCTGGTTATGGGGCAGATTGGGGGTTAATATGTCTTGCGGGAACTTGAAATCGAGATTTTGTCAAATGTTGAATTTATTTTCTAAATATTTTCTCGGACACTCAGCCCCTTATTTTCTGGAACCCTTTATGTTGATCGAAGGGATAGATACCCTGGCTACATCGAAATAGGGGTGTGGTTCTGTCACATCCCTTAGTTAGGGGCCAGTAGGGGGTAATTATGTCTTACGGAAACTGTAAAATCGAAAGTTTGTCACATGCTCAAATTTTAATTTGTTTTCTTTGATACCCAGCCCCTTATTTTCTGCAAACCTTTACGTTTATCGAATAGATAGGTACCCTGGCTACATCGAAACGGGGATGTGGTTCTGTCACATCCCCTGGTTATGGGCCAATAGCGGGTAAAGATGTCTCACATGACCGTTAAAATCAAGGTTTTGTCACATGTTGAATTTTCAAAATGTCTTCTCCGATACCCAGCCCCTTATTTTCTGGAAACCTTTATGTTTATCGAGTAGATAGAAACAGAAACCCTGGCTAAATTGAAATAGGGGTGTGGTTGTGTCACATCCCCTGGTTATAGGGCAGATTGAGGGTTAATATGTCATGCGGGCACGTGAAATCGAGATTTTGTCAAATGTTGAATTTTCAAAATATTTTCTCCGATACTCAGCCCCTTATTTTCTGGAACCCTTTATGTTGATCGAAGAGATAGATATCCTGGCTAAACCGAAATAGGGATGTGGTTCTGTCACATCCCCTATTTAGGGGCCAGTAGGGGGTAATTATTTCTTACGGGAACTGTAAAATCGAAAGTTTGTCACATGCTCAATTTTTAATTTGTTTTCTCTGACACCCAGCCCCTTATTTTCTGCAAACCTTTACGTTTATCGAATAGATAGGTACCCTGGCTACACCGAATAGGGGATGCGGTTCTATCACATCCCCTGGTTAGGGGCCAATAGGGGGTAAATATGTCTCACATGACCGTTAAAATGAAGGTTTTGCCACATGTTGAATTTTCAAAATGTCTTCTCTGATACCCAGCCCCTTATTTTCCGGAAACCTGTATGTTTATCGAGTAGATAAAAACCCTGGCTAAATTGAAATTGGGGTGTGGTTGTGTCACATCCCCTTGTTATAGGGCAGATTGGGGGTTAATATGTCTTGAGGGAACGTGAAATCGAGATTTTGTCAAATGTTGAATTTTCTAAATATTTTCTCCCGATACTCAGCCCCTTATTTTCCGGAACCCTTTATGTTGATCGAAGATATAGATGCCCTGGCTACATCGAAATAGGGGTGTGGTTCTGTCACATTCCCTAGTTAGGGGCCAGTAGGGGGGTAATTATATCTTACGGAAACTGTAAAATCGAAAGTTTGTCACCTGCTCAATTTTTAATTTGTTTTCTCTGATACCCAGCCCCTTATTTTCTGCAAACCTTTACGTTTATCGAACAGATAGGTACCCTGGTTACATCGAATCCGGGATGTGGTTCTGTCACATCCCCTGGTTAGGGGCCAATAGGGGGTAAATATGTCTCACATGACCATTCAAATCAAGGTTTTGTCAAATGTTGAATTTTCAAAATGTCTTCTCCGATACCCAGCCCGTTATTTTCTGGAAACCTTTATGTTTATCGAGTAGATAGAAACCCTGGCTTAATTGAAAAAGGGGTGTGGTTGTGTCACATCCCCTGGTTATGGGGCAGATTGGGGGTTAATATGTCTTGCGGGAACGTGAAATCGAGATTTTGTCAAATGTTGAATTTTAAAAATATTTTCTCCGATACTCAGCCCCTTATTTCCTGGAATTCTTTATGTTGATCGAAGAGATGGATACCATGGCTACATCGAAATAGGGGTGTGGTTCTGTCACATCCCTTATTTAGGGCCAGTTGTGGGTATATTCGTCTTTCAAAGGTTTAAATAGCTTTTGAGAAAGCTGATACTTGTAATAATATGCGGTGGGTCTTTAATTGCTATGTATCTGTTTCTGTATTTAATTAAATATAATTCCAGTATGTTGATTATTTCAGAAAAAAATAAATAAAGCTTTAAATAACTTAAAATGTGACTAATATATCGGTATTCCGATTGATTTTTTATTGATTTTTGTTTGTGTATTCGTATGTAAGTACAATTCAAGGGAGCAACCATTTCCTAATATTCGCTATTTTTACTGTCTGGACTACTGTTCGCTCGCTTGATTTTACCTCAAACTCCAGACCGGCAGTAATGTATCCAATAAAACCTATTTTTGACCATAATATCAAAATAGAAATTCCTGATGTGATGTATAGAGTAAGAAATGTTCACCAGGAATTCAGTCAGACTTCAAACGTAAGTGACGCACGGGGAAAAAACCCCGAAATATTGACAGAGAAACGTGATTTGGACGGCCCCCACCCATTTGGGCTTGAAAAAATAAATGGGCCACATGATGCTTCCACGCAGAAAGCGACTGCACACGAGTACAGGTAAACCACTTAGAGGGTGTAAATAGAAGTGCAGGCAATGATCAGGAATCAATAAAATCAACCCACAGCTCCCATCAGAGACACCAAAGGGAAAGAAACACAAACATGAAACAACAGACCTAATGGAAACATCAATAGCAGAAAGCCAAAAGGACAGTTACCAGGCCAAGCGGTGCGAGTTGGACCGTCCATGCTTATAAACCCTATTGGTTTTATTGGGCGACAGGGCTTGAGATGTCATGTCTGTGTACTGATACTGTATCAGAATCAGAATTGTTACTGGTGACACGTCAAATGACATTCATACACCAGGACCTGTGATATGGGAAGTTAGTCCCTAGCTCTAACCAAAGATGTAAACTTAGCTATACAATCCTCAGCACCTTCAGCCGTCAAAATAATAGAATCGGGAAGGGCATTCCAATCTCTAATGGTTCGGGGGAAAAACGATTCTTTATAAATATCCGTTCTTGCAGTAAGGGTCTGAAACGTCATTGAATGGTGTTTTCTACAATGCCTAGCTGGGGGAACAAGGTCATCTGTTGGAATGCTGGCAGCACCCTTTAGACCTTTGTATAAGAGTATGAGCCTACTGTCTCTTCTCCTTTTCTTTAGAGACTCCCATCTTAATTTTCCTAGAATTCCAGTCATGCTCCCAGTTTCAAAGCAATAATTTCCAGTTACAAATCTAGCAGCTCTATTCTGAACTTTTTCAATTTCTTCATTTAGGACCACTCCGCTTGGGTCCCAGATGCAACTACCATATTCCAAGATTGGGCGAACAAGTCCCCTGTATGCTGTTTCTTTCACATCCTGAGGACACTGATGAAGATTTCGCCTCAGGAAACCAAGTGTTCTATTCGCCTTTGTACACATATTGCTAATGTGTGCATTCCATCTCAAATCGTGAGTGATTGTCACACCAAGGTATTTAATGGAATTTTACATTTTCGAGGACCGTTCCCTCTAAGGTGTAAGAAGCCTCAACTTTATTAGATCTCTTCCTTGTTATCTGCATAATATTGCATTTAACTGGTTGAAATCTCATGCCCCATTTTCTGGCCCAACATCCTAATCTATCTATGTCAGCCTGAAGTTTCAGTGAGTCATCGGTATCTCTAATTTCCCGGTAACAAACACAGTCATCTGCGAACAGTCTTATTTCTGAGTCAATATCAGTGGAAATATCATTGATGTACAGGGAGAACAATAGGGGACCAAGAACGGTCCCTTGTGGGACTCCAGACAGAACTGGCGCCCATACTGAAGATTCACCATTAACAACAACACGCTGTTTTCTGTAGCAAAGGAAGGAATCTATCCATTTAAGAGTCTTCCCACCAATTCCATAACCAAATAATTTGGATTTAAGTAGTTCATGAGGAGGGGTGTCAAAAGCCTTCTCAAAGTCCAGAATAAATGTGTCCACCTGCCCCCCTTTGTCCAGGATTTTTGCCCAATCATTAATAACCGTGCTCAACTGAGTTTCGCAACTATGCCTTTTCCTAAATGCATGTTGTCTGTCTGACAAAAGTTTATGTTCGTCCAAGTGGGCCATGATGTTTGAGCAGACTATGTGTTCAAGCAATTTACATAGAACACAGGTCAGTGACACCGGGCGATAATTACGAGCTAGAGCCCTGTCCCCTTTTTTGAAAAGTGGACAGATGTTCGCTAGGAGCCATTCTTTGGGAATTTCACCCGTATCGAGAGATTGTTGGAAAAGATGAGCAAACACTGGACCTAACTTGTTTGCTAGTTCCTTCAGGACTCTAGGATGAAGCTCATCAGGCCCTAAAGCTTTAGAAGGGTTCAAGCCTTTAAGTAATTTGATCACTCCTGCAGAGGATACAACAATATTTTCCATGAAAGGGGCCGATCTTCCAGTCAATGGAACCTCGTTGAACTCAGTTTTATTAAATGCATCATTGAATTGACCAACCAATTCCTCTGCCCTTTCAGAGTCCGATTCAGCGACCCCGTTCCCTCCTCTTTTATTAAGGGGTGGGATACCTTGCCTATCTTTCTTCTGGCTATTGATATATCTGTAGAAGTCTCTGGGATTCGCCTTTACATCACCTACCAAGTTATTTACATACTGATCATGCTGATTTTTGATGTCATTTTTAATTTCTCGTCTCAAGTTTTCAAATTTTGCTCTGAGTTTACCACTTCCCGACTTTTTTGCCTTAGCATGAATCTTATTTCTCCTCCGAATTTTTCTTCTTATTTCTGGTGTGATCCAAGGAATTGAAGATACAGACCTGCTAGTTTTGGAGGGGATATGATTTTCGGACGAAGCTTGAATGAAAGACTTTATCAAATCAAAGTTCTCCTGGACAGACCCACAGGCACTTGGCCCGTTGATTTGTCCGAAAAAAAAAATGTCATGAGTAAAAAAAAATCCAGATTTTTTTCATACTGGTATAGAAAGCTAGACAAGGTTCTCAACAGACCAATGCCATTTTCTCGGTACATATAAAATGACAATTGGCACAGGCATATTTCTTGACATAGGAAGGTACATTTTGTATGAACTTCAACCTAAGACATGCAGAATTCCATCAAAATAATGCAGAACTCCTGGTTCAAGCCCCATCATAGTCTAAACGTCAAATTACCCCGGATAAACCTTAGTAGGACAACTAACTGTCACACCCACTCAATGGTTTTTCACTGTTTCCCTGCGATTTCCTGCGGAAATTCGATAATGTCAGCACAAAAGCCAACATTTTTATAAATATCCATGAAGATGTTCTCACCTTATGCAAACGTTTTCTCCAGATAACCGTTATTACCAGCAATTTTCACCTTTTTTCATGCGAGCAGGCATTTCTCATTGCAATATTGTTTTCATTCTGTATCTTGAAGATGATGTAATCTCCGAGCTGATTGGTCGAAATTTGGGAACTCCAACGATTTCGACCAATCAGCGCTCGGATTATATCAGCTTCAAGATATAGAATGAAAACAACATTGCAACAAGAAATGCCTGCTAGCACACAAAAAAGGCGAAAATTGCTGGTAATAATGGTTAACTGGCGAAAACTTTTGCATTAGGTGAGAGCATATTCATTGATATTCCTAGGTGTATTGGCTTTTGTGCTGATATTATAGGATTTCAACAGGAAATCGCAGGGAAAAGGTGAAAAACCATGAAGTTGGTGTAACAGTTAGTTGTCCTACTAAAGTCTACCCGGGGTAATTTGACGTGTAGATCACAATGGGACTTGATCCAGGTGTTCTGCATTATTTTGTTGAAATTCTGCATGTCATAGGTTGAACTTCATACAAAATATACCTTCCTGTGTCAAAAAATGTGCCTGTGCCAATTGTCATTTAATGTGTACCGAGAAAATGGTGTTGGTTTGTTGTGAACCTTGTCTAGCTTTCTATACCAGTATGAAAAAAATCTGGATTTTTTTTTACTCATGACATTTTTTTTTTCGGACAAATCAACGGGCCAAGTGCCTGTGGACAGACCGAGCGTCTGAATGACCATTAAAGTATTTCTCTCTTGCAAATTTTAGGGCATCCTTCCTCATAGTTTCATAGTCACCCTTTTGATATAAGTACACCTTTCTACGAGGTTTCTTTATAGGTGGTATGAAGATTTTCAAAAATCCAGAGACAATATCATGATCACTTAGTTTGTCCGGGGATTGAATATCCCCAAACTGTTAGAGCTGGGTATCGCCAGAAAAAACGTATCGCGATACTATCGCGATACCAAACTGGCGATACGATACAGTATCGCGATACTTGACATTTACAGATTTGCTATGTTTTCAAAAAGAAAATATAAAATTTTGTTGTAATATATATTCCCAGGAATGAAAATAAAACTTGCCTCTTCAATAACAATGTGTTTTTTGTTTTATTAAGCATATTCTTATATGCAAAAGTTTGTTTAGTTTGGTTACAACTGGAGAGTAGCGACCGCTTATATCAATAAAAAAAACGGTAACGCGGATCACCGAAATTTCATAGGTCCATCGAATCGCTGCAACGGCAAACTCCCCAGCAGTTGTGACTCATCGGTCTTGATTGACCTTCGGAATACACCACTGCCGCAATGTATTCTGAAGGTCCGACAAAGACTGAGGGGTCACCACTGCTGGGGAGTTTGCTGAAATGCAGAAACGCCCCCAACGTCCCAAACTCAAACAAACTATTTTGGAAGTTATAATTTCTAATAGATTTGACAGGGCTGAAATACAACTATTTACATGATAAAAATGGTCATATAGGATATGGGTTCAAACCTGACCATATTGGCATTACCTGCGTTTACTGTGTTCCGGTAGTCTCCGAGTCCCGGCAGGTATAAAGACCGTTTGCATTGGTATAAGCGGCCGGCAGGTAATAAGACCGTTTGCATTGGTATAAGCGGCGCAGAAAAAATGCATCGCTTATGATTCAGACGTTTGTTGACTTTTAACATAAAAGTATCGTCAAGTATCGATCCACGGAATAAGTATCGCGATACAGTATCGCAAGCAAAAATATCACGATGCACCGATGCATCGATGGTATCGCCCCAGCTCTACAAACTGTCCTGGCAAAGTTGTAAGAATCAAATCCAAAGTGTTTCTATCTCGAGTAGGGAAGTCAACAACCTGTTCCAAGCCATGAGCATTCATGATGTCGACCAACATGTGTCCCTCTGACGGACTCAGCATCGTGCCTTGTTTGCTGAGCCTATCTGGCCAAACAATCTCTCTGAAGTTGAAGTCGCCTAAGACATGTACTGCAGGAAGTTTTTTACCCTTATTCTGAGACTTAATGCGATCAAGCTGATCTTTAAATAAGTGGAAGTTTTCGACAGTGTCGTTAGGTGGTCGATACCAACTTGCAATAAAGTGGGAAGTTTTGTTTGCAAAAACCTTAACCCAAACCCAGTTCCATGAATGGCATATGAGGGATATCTCTGTGAACGAGCAACATCACCCCGCCGCCATGAGTGTTTCTATCTTTTCTGTAGACACTGTATTCGCAAGTTTCAGGGAAAAGCTCCGAAGTCATAATTGAACTGTCAATCTTTGTTTCCTGAATAGCCACAATATATGGTTGGTGAGTATCAAGGAAAGCTAAAAGTTCAAGTATCTTTCCTCTTAAACCGTTAATGTTAATACTGCAAAGTTTCAAACCTTTTACAAAATTCGGCTTTCTCATGTCAGTAGTCGGAGATTTAACTCCTTTCTCCTTTGACAGAGGTTCAAATTTATTTCTTTCTTCCAGTTCTATAGGTTCGCTGAAGAACGAGTCAGAAAAATTAAAAAACTCGCACTTCGGGCATATCCATGAACAACTCGAGTTAACCAGTTTGCCATACTCGGCGTCTGAAAGGAAAGCGCAATCAGTGTGAATCCACATTTCACACTGGTCACACTGAACTGCTTTATGCTCATTTAGAACATCACCACTGCAAAGGCCACAGTCTGCCTTGCAATCTTTGCAATACCAAGTTCCAATTCCAATTTCAAGCTCTAGCAATTGGTTTTCATCCAATTCAGAACACGAGGCATGAAAATGCTTTTCACAGTCCTCACATTCTACCCATTTCTGAGAGTCTTTGCAATATTTTTTGCACAGCCCACAGCGAAATCTTGGACCGGGGTTAGTTTCAATGTCTCCGGCCAGGATCAATAGAATGACCAAATTTGTTCCACCTGAGGACTTAAAGTTGCGTAAGCCCTCCGAACGTCGTTTGTTTCCTAGCTTCCTAGTTACAGCCAAGTACTGAGAAGTTTTATCGCAGTGTTGCTCTTTTGCAATCCTGCATTCCTGATTTCCATCATCCGGTTGGGTTCTGTTACTTAATTTCCAAAGGGTGAACCAAAGAATCAAGACCATGGGAAGCAGGGAGACCTTCATTTTAATATAAAGGGCAACTTTGAGTCAACAATACTACAAGATTGTATGCCAGCTGTACGGACAGTCCACACTCGCTGACAAGCTGATAACACAAGGCTCTTCCAAATGAAAGTAACAATTCTGAATCCGAGTTTTTAACAAACAAATGTGTCGGTCACATTTGACTATTACCGCAGGTGTACATTAGGCCAGAAAAAAATACCTGTGTTTCAGGTGACTCTTGAAAAAATAATAGGGTCGGTAGGTAGGAAAAAAGTTTCTTTTTATTTTTTTCTTTCTAAAATGAATTATTTAATGCAACAATTTATAAGGACTCCAGCTATGTTCTTCTTTGTTATAAATATAGATATATCAACTGTTTCAACATCAGAGACTGTCAGTGTCAGGCAAAGGTCTCACAAAATTGCAAGCAACATCTCTAAAATGACCTAAATAGTGTTGACGGGGACGTTAAATCACACGATTTTGAACCCTATATCCCGGTATTCCGCCCGACGGACCCAATCTCCTGACAAAGACAATTTTCCTTTAGAAATATATTGCCGCCCGACCATTCTAGTATTTACTGCAGTAAAATACCTATGTTGACAGTCAGAAGATTTACACCTGTGTTGAACTGCTGACGCGTGTAAACATTATCGGACAGTTAATACGGTTATTAACTCTGCAGGTGTTATTGGATAATTGGTGTGTTTACATAAAAGATTAAATAGATTAAAAAAACAGGCTATTGCTAATCAAGAGTGATATAGGAAGAGACAGAATAGCCTGTGCATCCATAATGTTTGACCGGAGATTTATTTTGCTGCATTGGACATTTATGGAAAAATATAATAACAATCATAAAAAAAAAAACGTAAGGCATCATCAACTTATTTTCTTATGCAAATGGAGTGAAACTTTGCCTCATTAATATTTATGAACTCATTATCATAAACCAATGAAAATTTGCGCGTGCTTATTGTGTTCCGGTGCACCTTCCGGGGAATGTATCCAATGAAAACGCATGGGAATTAATCCAGTTATGATAGAAACCTTTAGGCTTGAATTATAACTGTTCTTCACGATCTTTTGGTTTCTTTTACCCATGTTTATTATTATTTATTTGGAATCACGCCCCCGCTCATCACTTCACAGACCAATAGTTACGCAACAGGTATACACTTGTACTTACCGCACATGATTTTCCCTCCGTTTTTTGCCGAAAATTTAAAGGATGCCCGAGATCTCGGTTATAAGACGGGTGTAAAAATTAGGGGTATTCTGGCGGTAAATAAACCCCGTCTTATAGCCGTATCATTACGGTCATCCACATACTGATGACATTTACAAAATCGGCATCTTGACCACTTGAAAAGTAAACAGTTTCCTTCAAAAACTTGTCAGAGCACTCTTGACTTTCGTTTTGTAGCATTTCTAAACCATTTCACAACTTTTTATCAAAATATATGTACCTTTATTGGTTAAATACTTTTCCTACTAAGTACTTTCATTTTCAATTTGTTCAATGTAGCTGAAATGGAACAAAATGGCGGAAAAAAAAGCGAATGGCGGGAAATTGGCAAAAATCGTAAAAGAAAGATTCAGGGTCGGCAGCTTCTTGGGAGGGTCGGTCGGGTCACCTGAAACACAGGTATTTTTTTTCTGGCCTTACATACACTCCAATTTTGCAGGATGAAAGCGCACACAGTAAT
Source organism: Lucinisca nassula (assembly GCA_963580285.1). Taxonomy (NCBI): domain Eukaryota; kingdom Metazoa; phylum Mollusca; class Bivalvia; order Lucinida; family Lucinidae; genus Lucinisca; species Lucinisca nassula. Next base: position 93,106,322 of record OY757010.1, on the reverse strand, counting down.
CATGTAATTACGGTAGGGATCTTTAAACTGCACAGGGAATGGTTCTCCCTGCACAGGGGGCCTCCAGTTAATGTCCCGATCTGGAGGACGGTGCACTTTATGATATTCATCCGTGCAAATGATGCCAATGGAGCCTGTTCGGATACCGAAATTTTATCACGGCTGCCGGGGATTGAACTGGGACCTCTAGCATCAGAGGCAAGTGCACTGACCATTGAGCTATCACGCTCCATATATATCTAATTTCAATGTCGGGTAAAAGTCCCACAAAATTGGAACCAACATCTCTAAAATGGCCTATATAGTGTTGATGGGGACGTTAAACAAAACAAGCAAATACAACAATATCCTGTTATCGTCCCTGCGGGGGCAATCATTATTTTCGTTGCTATATTTAATCCCGTTATCGTCCCCGGGGACGGGAAGCTTTATGCAATTATCATTCCCAGAGACGAGTCTTGCACAGAGTTTGAATGGGAATTATCTAGAATTATCTGGTCTAACCCACAGACTAGTAACTGACTGAGTTGCAAAAATATGTTGTCATGTCTTGATTTTACAGCTATTTTAATTATAGTCAACGAAAATTAATGAAAATTTTATCAATAATTAAATATTAGTTGTCAATTTCGACACAGTGTGGTTGAAAAATTTTAATAGTATATTGATTAAAATGAATTAAATGCAGCTTAAAGACTCTAAGCTTGACAATTCATGTCAAAAGTGCAGAAAACGCCTATATCATTATGATAACACATCCGTGTGATATAGTGCATTTTTCAAACCTAAAAAAATGCAATTTTTCTGATGAAAAATTGTGATAATTATTTTATTTATACTCCAAACATAGGTTTTGGGTGTTCGTTAGAACCGCCTCATTGAGGCGGTTCTAACGAGTACCCACAACCTATGTCTTGGAGCAGAAATAAGGAAAATAAGGTTTACCCCCTGTAAACCCCAGTTTTCTCTATATAAAGTGGGGTTTAGGGGGGTCTTAATTTCACGGACTTGTTCACGTGATGTGAGGTGCCTAGGTTTCTCGTTAAAATTTACAAAATACTGTCGAACTTTTCATTAAAATAATGTTACACTTCTACAAGCAATACATTTAACTATTGCTTTTTAAAATAAAATAATTCAAATTTATTAAAATAAGAGTTAGGCCAAAAAAAATACCTGTGTTTCCTGTTACATGGCAAGAAAAGATAGGGTCGGTAGGTAGGCCTTTCTCTTTTTTTTTTCATACACTAAGATTAGACTGATCTAGAAAGAGCATTCTGTTCAGGGTTTATATATTTTGTTATCCTCCCTTTAATCTCAGCAGTCAAGAATTAGTACAGTCCGAATCATAGATTTTTGCCTTCTTACATTCTCTTCTGCCTGGCCAAAAGCGCACAAGGTCGTCCCCTGTTTTGGATGTTGATGAAATTGCAGCCAAATGTTGCGCATAGAAAGCATACGGGTATAAAAATTGTTTGTTTGTTTGATTTGAGGTTTAACGTCCCCGTCAACACTATATAGGCCATTTTGGAGACATTGGTTCCAATTTTGTGGGACTTTTACCCGACATTGAAATGAAATGACATTTCAAGCCCTGTCGCCCAATGAAACCAATAGGGTTTATAAGCATGGACGGTCCGACTCGCACCGCTTTGCCTGGGCAGGCTCTGATCCTCTAAGCGGTTTACTGGTATTTGTGAGTGGTCGATTTCAGCTCTGCGTGGAAGCATCATGCAGTCTATCTATTTCTTCAAGCCCCGATGGTGTAGATAGATGGGCGGGAGCCAGTATACAAGTTGTTTCTTATCAAGTCCCATCAATATATCTCAAACTTAAGGAGCATTGCAGTAAATGCAATCACAAGATTATATTGTCAGGGGAGATAACTGAAATACCATGACACCTAGAGTTGTGGTTCTCGCTCATAACAGACCTTCTTAACCTTGGGTACAACTGTACTAAGTTAAATCAATAAATTTAAGCCTGTCCAGGAAAAGTGTGGATAGGTAAACTGACCAGCTACGGTCATTCTCTGCCTTCCTCTTATTCAAGAAGGGCAGCTGTCAGTTTCTGGAGAAAGAATGTACACTGTACTTATAAGCCTGTACAGGAAAAGTAGTGGATAGGTAAACTGACTGGCTCAAAACTGACTTAGTGTTGACTGGCTAGTTAAACTTCAAAACAAACAAAATTAAGGACTACAGGTACATGTAATAGACCTCAAAAATTATTTTGATATGTACTATCTATATGAACACGAAAAATGTCCTAAGATTATAAGCTTTTACAATTAATGTTATTGTTAGATACGGTCGAAAGATTTTAGTAGTAAGGGTGAAAAATTGACTTTGTCCGGATAGACTATATTTTCATCACGAAAACACGCCTATATAATTTTGACCCCCTTGAACCCCACTTTTATATAGTAAAACTGGGGTTTACAGAGGTAAACATATTTATCTAATTTCTGCTCTAAAATATAGACTGCGGATACTCCTTAGAACCGCCTCAATGAGGCGGTTCTAACGAATACCCACAATCCATATTTTGAGCAGAAATTAGAAAAATATCACAATTTTTCATCTTGAAAGTTTCGTTTTTTTGTTAGATACTGCACAAAATCTACGCACCCCTAGAAGTGGACATGTTTTTCTGTAACGTAACGTAACGTGTAACGGAGTGTTTGTGACTGTATCCTTATATAGACCTAGTTCAAATTAAAATAGGAGTTACAGTCTTGTTACGAAACGTTTCAGTCTGTTTCGTAACGGATTTGTAACAGAAACAAGAAAACACATGTATGTTACAGTCCTGTTTCGTAACGTTTCATTCCGTTACGTAACAGAACTGTAACAGATTCTCCTTGCATCTTGTTTCAAGATAAAAAAAGTGAAACGTAACGTAACGGCGTAACAGAATCCCGTTACGTAACGGTCCAGTCCGTTACGTAACGGATTTGTAACAGAAACAAGAAAACAAGAAAACACATGTATGTTACAGTCCTGTTTCGTAACGTTTCAATCTGTTACGTAACAGAACTGTAACAGAGTCTCCTTGCATCTTGTTTCAAGATAAAAAAAGTGAAACGTAACGTAACGGCGTAACAGAATCCCGTTACGTAACGGTCCAGTCCGTTACGTAACGGATTTGTAACAGAAACAAGAAAACACATGTATGGTACAGTCCTGTTTCGTAACATTTCATTCCGTTACGTAACAGAACTGTAACAGATTCTCCTTGCATCTTGTTTCAAGATAAAAAAAGTGAAACGTAACGTAACGGCGTAACAGAATCCCGTTACGTAACGGTCCAGTCCGCTACGTAACGGATTTGTAACAGAAACAAGAAAACACATGTATGTTACAGTCCTGTTTCGTAACATTTCATTCCGTTACGTAACAGAACTGTAACAGATTCTCCTTGCAACTTGTTTCAAGATAAAAAAAGTGAAACGTAACGTAACGGCGTAACAGAATCCCGTTACGTAACGGTCCAGTCCGTTACGTAACGGATTTGTAACAGAAACAAGAAAACACATGTATGTTACAGTCCTGTTTCGTAACGTTTCATTCCGTTACGTAACAGAACTGTAACAGATTCTCCTTGCATCTTGTTTCAAGATAAAAAAAGTGAAACGTAACGTAACGGCGTAACAGAATCCCGTTACGTAACGGTCCAGTCCGTTACGTAACGGATTTGTAACAGAAACAAGAAAACACATGTATGTTACAGTCCTGTTTCGTAACGTTTCATTCTGTTACGTAACAGAACTGTAACAGATTCTCCTTGCATCTTGTTTCAAGATAAAAAAAGTGAAACGTAACGTAACGGCGTAACAGAATCCCGTTACGTAACGGTCCAGTCCGTTACGTAACGGATTTGTAACAGAAACAAGAAAACACATGTATGTTACAGTCCTGTTTCGTAACGTTTCAATCTGTTACGTAACAGAACTGTAACAGAGTCTCCTTGCATCTTGTTTCAAGATAAAAAAAGTGAAACGTAACGTAACGGCATAACAGAATCCCGTTACGTAACGGTCCAGTCCGTTACGTAACGGATTTGTAACAGAAACAAGAAAACACATGTATGGTACAGTCCTGTTTCGTAACATTTCATTCCGTTACGTAACAGAACTGTGACAGATTCTCCTTGCATCTTGTTTCAAGATAAAAAAAGTGAAACGTAACGTAACGGCGTAACAGAATCCCGTTACGTAACGGTCCAGTCCGTTACGTAACGGATTTGTAACAGAAACAAGAAAACACATGTATGTTACAGTCCTGTTTCGTAACGTTTCATTCCGTTACGTAACAGAACTGTAACAGATTCTTCTTGCATCTTGTTTCAAGAAAAAAAAAGTGAAACGTAACGTAACGGCGTAACAGAATCCCGTTACGTAACGGTCCAGTCCGTTACGTAACGGATTTGTAACAGAAACAAGAAAACACATGTATGTTACAGTCCTGTTTCGTAACGTTTCAATCTGTTACGTAACAGAACTGTAACAGAGTCTCCTTGCATCTTGTTTCAAGATAAAAAAAGTGAAACGTAACGTAACGGCATAACAGAATCCCGTTACGTAACGGTCCAGTCCGTTACGTAACGGATTTGTAACAGAAACAAGAAAACACATGTATGGTACAGTCCTGTTTCGTAACATTTCATTCCGTTACGTAACAGAACTGTAACAGATTCTCCTTGCATCTTGTTTCAAGATAAAAAAAGTGAAACGTAACGTAACGGCGTAACAGAATCCCGTTACGTAACGGTCCAGTCCGTTACGTAACGGATTTGTAACAGAAACAAGAAAACACATGTATGTTACAGTCCTGTTTCGTAACGTTTCATTCCGTTACGTAACAGAACTGTAACAGATTCTTCTTGCATCTTGTTTCAAGAAAAAAAAGTGAAACGTAACGTAACGGCGTAACAGAATCCCGTTACGTAACAGTCCAGTCCGTTACGTAACGGATTTGTAACAGAAACAAGAATACACATGTATGTTACAGTCCTGTTTCGTAACGTTTCAATCTGTTACGTAACAGAACTGTAACAGTCTCCTTGCATCTTGTTTCAAGAAAAAAAAGTGAAACGTAATGTAACGGCGTAACAGAATCCAGTTACGTAACAGTCCAGTCCGTTACGTAACGGATTTGTAACAGAAACAAGAATACACATGTATGGTACAGTCCTGTTTCGTAACATTTCATTCCGTTACGTAACAGAACTGTAACAGATTCTCCTTGCATCTTGTTTCAAGATAAAAAAAGTGAAACGTAACGTAACGGCGTAACAGAATCCCGTTACGTAACGGTCCAGTCCGTTACGTAACGGATTTGTAACAGAAACAAGAAAACACATGTATGTTACAGTCCTGTTTCGTAACGTTTCATTCCGTTACGTAACAGAACTGTAACAGATTCTCCTTGCATCTTGTTTCAAGATAAAAAAAGTGAAACGTAACGTAACGGCGTAACAGAATCCCGTTAAGTAACGGTCCAGTCCGTTACGTAACGGATTTGTAACAGAAACAAGAAAACACATGTATGTTACAGTCCTGTTTCGTAACGTTTCAATCTGTTACGTAACAGAACTGTAACAGAGTCTCCTTGCATCTTGTTTCAAGATAAAAAAAGTGAAACGTAACGTAACGGCGTAACAGAATCCCGTTACGTAACGGTCCAGTCCGTTACGTAACGGATTTATAACAGAAACAAGAAAACACATGTATGGTACAGTCCTGTTTCGTAACATTTCATTCCGTTACGTAACAGAACTGTAACAGATTCTCCTTGCATCTTGTTTCAAGATAAAAAAAGTGAAACGTAACGTAACGGCGTAACAGAATCCCGTTACGTAACGGTCCAGTCCGTTACGTAACGGATTTGTAACAGAAACAAGAAAACACATGTATGTTACAGTCCTGTTTCGTAACGTTTCATTCCGTTACGTAACAGAACTGTAACAGATTCTTCTTGCATCTTGTTTCAAGAAAAAAAAAGTGAAACGTAACGTAACGGCGTAACAGAATCCCGTTACGTAACAGTCCAGTCCGTTACGTAACGGATTTGTAACAGAAACAAGAATACACATGTATGTTACAGTCCTGTTTCGTAACGTTTCAATCTGTATCGTAACAGAACTGTAAGTCTCCTTGCATCTTGTTTCAAGAAAAAAAAGTGAAACGTAACGTAACGGCGTAACAGAATCCCGTTACGTAACGGTCCAGTCCGTTACGTAACGGATTTGTAACAGAAACAAGAAAACACATGTATGTTACAGTCCTGTTTCGTAACGTTTCATTCCGTTACGTAACAACACTGTAACAGATTCTCCTTGCATCTTGTTTCAAGATAAAAAAAGTAAAACGTAACGTAACGGCGTAACAGAATCCCGTTACGTAACGGTCCAGTCCGTTACGTAACGGATTTGTAACAGAAACAAGAAAACACATGTATGTTACAGTCCTGTTTCGTAACGTTTCATTCTGTTACGTAACAGAACTGTAACAGATTCTTCTTGCATCTTGTTTGAAGAAAAAAAATGTGAAACGTAACGTAACGGCGTAACAGAATCCCGTTACGTAAAAGTCCAGTCCGTTACGTAACGGATTTGTAACAGAAACAAGAATACACATGTATGTTACAGTCCTGTTTCGTAACTTTCAATCTGTTACGTAACAGAACTGTAACAGTCTCCTTGCATCTTGTTTCAAGAAAAAAAAGTGAAACGTAACGTAACGGCGTAACAGAATCCCGTTACGTAACGGTCCAGTCCGTTAAATAATGGATTTGTAACAGAAACAAGAAAACACATGTATGTTACAGTCCTGTTTCGTAACGTTTCAATCTGTTACGTAACAGAACTGTAACAGAGTCTCCTTGCATCTTGTTTCAAGAAAAAAAAAGTGAAACGTACATAACGGCGTAACAGAATCCCGTTACGTAACAGTCCAGTCCGTTACGTAACGGATTTGTAACAGAAACAAGAAAACAACTCTGTTACATTCCTGTTTCGTAACGTTTCATTCTGTTACGTAACAGAACTGTAACAGATTCTCCATACATCTTGTTTCAAGAATAAAAAAGTGAAACGTAACGGCGTAACAGAATCCCGTTACGTAAAGGTCCAGTCCGTTACGTAACGGATTTGTAACAGAAACAAGAAAACACATGTATGTTACAGTCCTGTTTCGTAACGTTTCATTCCATTACGTAACAGAACTGTAACAGATTCTTCTTGCATCTTGTTTCAAGAAAAAAAAAAGTGAAACGTAACGTAATGGCGTAACAGAATCCCGTTACGTAACGGTCCAGTCCGTTACGTAACGGATTTGTAACAGAAACAAGAATACACATGTATGTTACAGTCCTGTTTCGTAACGTTTCAATCTGTTACGTAACAGAACTGTAACAGAGTCTCCTTGCATCTTGTTTCAAGAAAAAAAAAGTGAAATGTAACGTAACGGCGTAACAGAATCCCGTTACGTAACAGTCCAGTCCGTTACGTAACGGATTTGTAACAGAAACAAGAAAACAACTATGTTACATTCCTGTTTCGTAACGTTTCATTCTGTTACGTAACAGAACTGTAACAGATTCTCCATACATCTTGTTTCAAGAATAAAAAAAATGAAACGCAACGTAACGGCGTAACAGAATCCCGTTACATAACGGTCCAGTCCGTTACGTAACGGATTTGTAACAGAAACAAGAAAACACATGTATGTTACAGTCCTGTTTCGTAACGTTTCATTCCGTTACGTAACAGAACTGTAACAGATTCTCCTTGCATCTTGTTTCAAGAAAAAAAAAGTGAAACGTAACGTAACGGCGTAACAGAATCCCGTTACGTAACGGTCCAGTCCGTTACGTAACGGATTTGTAACAGAAACAAGAACACACATGTATGTTACAGTCCTGTTTCGTAACGTTTCAATCTGTTACGTAACAGAGCTGTAACAGAGTCTCCTTGCATCTTGTTTCAAGAAAAAAAAAGTGAAACGTAACGTAACGGCGTAACAGAATCCCGTTACGTAACGGTCCAGTCCGTTACGTAACGGATTTGTAACAGAAACAAGAACACAGATGTATGTTACAGATCTCCACCCCTAAACCATATATATTCTTGTACCTTATGATAAGACACATTCATTGACACCAACCTGGGGGTCTCCCTGGGCCTTGCCCCACCCCTGCACTTCACAAAATGCCTTTTATCTCAGAAACTGTTCAGAGCCCCACCCCTAAACCATATATATTCATCTTCCTTATGATAAGGCACATTCATTAACACCAGCTTGTGAGTCCCCGGGGCATGCCCAGGCCTTGCTCCACCGCTTGACTTCATTAAAAGCCACATATCTCAGAAATAGTTCAGATCCCCACCCCTAAACCATATATATTCTTGTTCCTTATGATAAGACTCATTCAGTCACACCAACTTGGGGGTCTCTTTGTGCTGAGGCAATGTGCCCCGCCCTTCCACTTCATAAAAGGCCATATATTTCAGAAACCATTCAAATCCCCACCCCATATTCATATATGTTCTTGTTCCTTATTATTAGCACACCTACTGTAGGGGTGTCCGCAGGGGCCAGTCCTCTCCTTTCCACTTCATGAAAGTATATCTTGGATACCGTTCAGATTCCCACCCCTATACCATATATATACTTGGTCCTTATGATAAGACACATTTAGGGACAACAATCTTGGGCTTTCCTGGGAACGACAGGGCATGCTCCAACCCCTCCACTTATATCTCCAGCCATGCAGATCCCCACTGCTAAACCATATATATTCTTGTTCTTTGTGATAAGACACATTTAGTGACACCAACCAGGGCTCCATTGGGTCCATGCCCCACCCCCTCTACTTCATAAAAGGCCTAATGTTTCATATACTGAGTCCACATGGGTGCTCATTTGGATATGACGTTTCATTTGGCAGATTAAAATGATATCCTGTTAAAATACATGGCTGCAATTGGGCAGTGCCCACCTGAGCTCTGGTGAGCAATAGTGGCCCATGGGCCTCTTGTTTCAATATAATTATGGTATTCAAATACCCATTCACAGCTAGCTAATAGGACAAGAGGCTGAACTTTTTCCATGAAATTACCAAGATTTTTTATCAGTGTGTGTTACCAAGGCTCTGGAAAGACTGGCTAAGTGCTGGGTCACCTGGAACTGTGCTAGTTGACTGCATTAATGTAGGTTATTGACTTTATACAGTGAACTTTTAAGCAATATATCATTTGGTGAATCATTCTCAAGGTTGCTTCTCTGTGACCAATATTTCATAATATAAAGCCAATAGCCCTTTTCATATATGTACCCAAGTTTAACTGTCTATTATTAATTTAGTATATTGTTTTTATCGGAGGTCATCCATATTAACACCAGGTCAACCAATATTAAATGAGGTCAAGTGGGGTAAAAAAATCAATATTCACGTTTTAATTTAATTTTGTGCAGTATCCATTTAATTGCATCAATTAATAAAATTGTAATTAATCAAGTAATTTCGTTTTATCCCAAATACAGGTCTGAGGTCTGCTGCATTGGTCCGAGGCCGTAACATTATATTAAAATCTGTCCAAAATGAACAGTAAAAAATTACTGGGACCATATGAGCAAATAGTGTAGACCCACTATTTACCATTCTGTCCCCAGTAACATGCATTTTTCTTTTAAAAATAGTAAATCAAATAAACTGTCATTCTACTTTTGATGAGTGAATGCAAATGAGAAACAAGAGGGCCATGACGGCCCTGGATTGCTCACCTGATCCACCCTGTAATACCTAATGGTAGGCAGCCCCCGCCCATAGGGGCTTGAAGAAATATATGGGCTGCATGATGCTTCCACGCAGAGCTGAATCCGGCCCGCAAACTAGTACTGGTAAACAGCTTAGAGGATCTAAGCCTGTCCAGGAACCGCAGTGCGAGGTGGACCGTCCATGCTAATAAACCCAATTGGTTTCATTGGGCGACAGGGCTTGAGATGTCATTTCATCTCAATGTCGGGTAAAAGTCCCACAAAATTGGAAGCAACGTCTCCAAAATGACCTTTACAGTGTTGACGGGGACGTTAAACCTCAAATCAAACAAACAAAACAAAACCTAATGGTAGGTAATACAGTAAGGTACCTTGTCAGAAGAAAAATACATGGCCAATATGAAGGCTCTACTCAAATGGTTCAAAAGTTATGATAAAGTAGGTCAAAATCAAGGTCACAGGTCAAACTTTTTTTTGTATGGATGTGAAGCCATTGTCACAAGGAATATACATGTATATGCCAAATATGAAGGCTCTATCTCAAATAGTTCCGAAGTTTTTATCAAGTTGGTCACAGATCAAGGTCAAGGTCACATGTCAATTTTTTTGCATGGGGGGGGAAAGACATTGTCACAAGGAACATACACGCCAAATATGAAGGCTCTAACTGAAATTCTTTTTTCTGTATCCCTTTCTGATATAATTGTACTTATACAATGATACTGTGTTTATATGTTTTGTGTTATTATATTTGAATGAAATAAAGTTTAAACTAAAAGTTATGAAAAAAACGATCAAACGTCAAGGTCACATGTCATCAAGTTTGCATGTTTGAGAAGCCCTTGTCATAAGAACCCTACATGCCAAATATGAAGGCCCTATCTTAAACGATCTTAAATGGTTCAAAATTTATGAGAAAGAAGGTCAAAGGTCTAGGTCACAGGTCAAAATTTTTTTATGAGTGAAAGTCGATGCCACAAGGAACATACACGCCACTTATGAAGGCTCTACCTCAAATGGTTCAAAAGTTATGATTAAGTAGGTCACATGTCAAGGTCACATGTCAATTTTGTATGACACAAGGAAACTACATGCCAAATATGATGGCTGTAACTCAAATGCTTAAAAATTATGACAAAGTAGCTTAAAGGTCAAGGTCATACGACAAAAATTTTTGAATGGGTGGGAAGACCTTTTCATAAGGAACATACATGCCAAATATGAAGGCACTATCTCAAATGGTTCAAAAGTTATGATAAAGTAGGTCAAATTTCAAGGTAAAGGTCACAAATCATTTTATGTGTTATTAGAAAACCCTTTTCGCAAGGAACCTACATTCCAAATATGAAGGCTGTATCTCCAATGCTTAAAAAGTTATGACAAAGTCCAAGCTGGTGGATCAAAATTTTTGAATGGTTGGGAAAACCTTGTCACAAGGAGCATACTTGCAAATATGAAGGCTCTAACTCACATGGTTGAAAAGTTACAGGTCAATATCACAGGTCATTTATTATATTTGAGTGGGAAGCCCTTGTCCCAAGGAACCTACATGCCAAATATGAAGGCTCTATCCCAAATGGTTCAAAAGTTATGGCAAAATAACCTTCTGATCAACTTTTTAATTTGACATGACCCATATTCGAACTTGGCTGAGATATTGTCAAGATGATCATTCTGGGCGAGTTTGATGATGAATGGACTCTAGTGTGTTCACAAGATTTTTCTAAGATTTATCATACTGACCTACATTTTGACCCCATGTGACCCATATTCAACTTGACCTAGATATTGACAAGATGATCATTCTGAGCAAGTTTGATGATAATTAGACTAAAATTGCAGTCTCTAGAGTGTAAACAAGGTTTTCCTATGATATGACCTACTTTTTGACCCCATTTGACCCATATTCAAACTTGACCAAGACATTGTAGAGATGATCATTCTGAGCAAGTTTATGATTTGACCAAAACTGTGGTGTCTAGAGTGTTAACAAGGTTTTTCTATGATTTGACCTACTGACCTAGTTCTTGACCTAACATGACACATATTTGAACTTGACCAAGATATTGTCAGGATGATCATTCTGAGCATGTTCGAGGATTATTGGACCAAAACTGTGGCCGCTATAGTGTTAACAAGGTTTTTTCTTAAGGTTTGACCTACTGACCTACTTTTGACCCAACATGACCCATATTCGAACTTGACTGAGATATTGTCAGGATGATCATTCTGTGCAAGTTGAAGGCTGGTTGGACCAAAACTGGGGCCTCTAGATTGTTAACATGGTGTTTCTATGATTTGACCAACAAAGGTCAAAGGTCAAGCTGAAGGATCAAAATTTTAGAATGGTTGGGAAAACCTTGTTACAAGGAGCATACATGCAAATAATGCATACATGCAGATATTGTCAGGATGATCATTCTGAGCAAGTTCGAGGATTATTGGACCAAAACTGTGGCGGCTAGAGTGTTAACAAGGTTTTTCTAAGGTTTGACCTACTGACCTACTTTTGATCCAACATGACCCATATTCGAACTTTGGAATACCTTGGTAGTGGCCCTCAAGACAAAGCTTCATACTAAATATCAAAGACCTGACATGACCCATATTTGATACTTTTGACCTGACATGACCCATATTTGATCTTGACCGAGATATTGTCAGGTTGATCATTCTGAGCAAGTTTGAGGATGATTGGACCAAATCTGTGGCCTCTAGAGTGTTAACAAGGTTTTCTATGATTTGACCTACTGACCTACTTTTTGACCCCACATGACCCATATTCGAACTTGACCGACATACTCTCAAGATGATCATCCTGAGCAAGATTGAAGATGACTTGACCAAAACTGTGGCTTCTAGAATGTTAACAAGGTTTTCCTTTGATTTGACCTGAAGACCTACCTTTTCACCCGACATGACCCATATTCAAACTTGACCGAGGCATTGTCAGGATGATCATTCTGACCAAGTTTGATGATGATTGGATCAAAACTGTGGTTAACAAGAAAAGTTTATGCACGCACGACGCACAGCACATGACACACACTGCACGAAGAACGACGACACCGGACATCTCACAGTCACAGTGAGCTAAAAATATTTTAAGATCAGTGCCTCCATCCATACAGTGCAGGATATATGGTGCTGTAGGTTTATGCCTGCCCAGGAAGTGATGTGTCTCTCCTTAACCCCAAGTGGTAGGGCTTGAGATTTCTTTCAATCTCAATTTTGGTTGTCCCACAAATGCGAGCTTAGTCTCCAACATGACTTAAAATTGTTGACTGGGATGTAAACCTTGTCAGGAAGAAACAAAAGATCAGTAGATTAATGAACAACTCTTTTTTCCATCTCTTTTATTTTTTAACTGTATTTTTTGTGCATATATATATATATATATATTTATAAACATCATAACAACAAAGAAAAGTTGAACTTCAATGGCTGAAAATGTAAGGAAATTAGATTGTATACCATGGCAAATAAGGCCATTTTTGGCCCCAAGGCTTTTATTTGTACAATCTTGGTGGAGGTTCACTTGATGAAGCTTCATACCAAATATCAAAGACCTGGGCCTTCTGGTTTCAGACGAAGATTTTTATATGTTTTCCCTATATAAGCCTTTATAAAACCAGTGGGCCCTGGGCAGGGTCGGTTTTGACCCCAGGGCTATAATTTGAACAATCTTGGTAGAGGTCCACTAAATGAAGCTCCATACCAAATATCAAAGACCTAGGCCTTCTGGTTTCAAACAAGAAAATTTTTAAAGTTTTTTTCTTATTTTCCCCTTTTCGTTGCCATGGCAACCAGAGTTCTGCACGGAATCGAATTCTTTGAACAAATTTGAGAGAGGACCTCTCAAGGACCATTTCTGCCAAGTTTGGTCAGAATCTGTTCAGTGGTCTAGGAGGAGATGTTGTTTAAAGAAATTGTGAACGGACGGAAAGATGGACAGACGACGACAGAGATGACCGATTACAATAGCTCACTTTGGCTAAGGTGATGTGTGTGTGAATTTGGGTTTAACGTCGCTTTCAACAATTTTTCAGTCATATCACGACGGTGTCTGGTTGCGACAGGGAGCTCAATGCTCACGTTTATAGTGCTGCCTCACTGAAGTATCATGTCCCAGACACATTACATGATACCACACCCAGTCACATTATCCTGACACTGGATCGACCAGTCCTAGCTCTACCCCGTAAATCTGAGTGCCAAACGAGGAGCAGCTAGTACCATTTTTAATGACTTTGGTATGTCGCGGCCCGGGATCGAACCCGAGACCTCCCGTTCCCCGGAGCGGACACTCTACCAACTGAGCTATCGGGGCCGGTTTGGCTAAGGTGAGCTAAAAAAAGTTGCATAGAACATTCAAACAGATAAGCAAAGTTCCAGAAATTTCATAATGGTGCAAAAAACTTTTTGAGGGTTACATCACCTATTGGTATGAGTTCCCCTATTCAAACTGTGCAAGTTTTTGCATGGCGACACAGATGACCAAAAAAAATTATAAGTCGGAAAAGGGGCATAACTGTGCCAAAAGTATTTTGAGGGTTACCTCACCTATTGGTATGAGTTCCCCTTTTCAAAGTGAATAACTAGTCCGAGTTTCAGGTAAATATGTTCAGTAATGACAGAGATATTACAAAATGTGCACGTTTTCGCACAAAGATGATGCAGACGACAAAAAAAAACCACAAAAGGGGCATAACTGTGCCAAAAATATTTTGAGGGTTACCTCACCTATTGGAATGTGTTCCCCTTTTTATAATGAACAAGAAGTCTGATTTTCAAGTAAATATGTTCAGTAATGACAGAGAAATTACAAAATGTCCAAGTTTTTGCAGATATTCAAATATTTTGAAATTGGCTCATGCTACATATAAGGAGGATGATTCCATTTGGTACAAAAAGGGTACCCTCAAAACATTAAAAAATTTTAAGTCTGTGACCCTGACCTTAAAGTCTTACCCATGGGTGGGGGTGTTGTCAAATAAACCTGTGTACCTGTATCTATCACCATACAGGTTCTGGAATTTTTATGACACTGTCATAAGCAGCTGATTATTGATAAGACCCATATGTTTACTGGAGGTCAGAAAGTAATAGATAAGATCAAAGAAAATTTGAGGAAAAAATGCTTTTGAGTTCATATTAGAATTATTTAAAAGAAAATAGAATTCAACCTATAATTATAAAATAAATAAACAAATTTCTAAAGGAACATTTTTAAAGATAAATATAAAAGCAAAAAAAGACAAACATTAATATGAGTATATAAATAAATTTATATTGGAGCATTTATGATAAATTAAAAGGATAAAGAAATAAGGAATATAAAGCAAAAAGACACTATTAAATAAATAAATAAATAAATAAATAAATAAATAATGGCATTTAGAATTCTGAAATGTACTGAAATAAAAGGAGAATTCATTTCAGCTATAATCCATTGTCAGAGAAACCCTAAAAGGAGGACTGAGTTAACAGTGCAGACCTAGAGCAGAGGCTGCATAATGCATGTCTGATCAGGGTCTCATTCCACTGTCTGATAACAGCAATTTCAGTATAGAACCAAATCCACCTAAAATATTAGACATCCTAATTCCCCATAAGCTGCTGCACCATGCAGCAACTGATCAGGGTCTCAATCCACTGTTTGATAACAGAAATGTATGTGTTATTTAGAAAACATGACATCTATTACCTCTTAAGCAGCTGATGGACTTTTCAAACTTACATATAGGTGTAAAAGTGCATCAGACTAAAATGGGTAAATTCTGAAGTAAAGTAATAAAAAGAAATAAACTTCAAATCTAACATTTTTGAAAATTAATTTAAAAATAAAAATAATGAATAAAATTAGAAAGAAAATATGAACCAGGGTATTCCAGTTGAAAGAAAAAACTGGGGAAAGCCTTTTTATCTGCAACCCCATGACCATGCTGTAATTAGAAGTCACCATGTCAACAAGTCCATGTAATGAACACCCCAGCAGTCCCAACTTTATGCAGTCAACCCTGGATTTCAAGAGTATAATTATTTATCAATCAACCAGGTTGTATAGAACACTAAGCTTTTCAATGCTGAGCCCATGTGATTATTAAAACCGGTGTAACGGGCCAGCCCAGTTCTTCCCCGGGGAAGAAACTGACTGGGGGGAAGAACCGGCCTGTTACACCGGCAACAGCTATTTATCTAGAGTATTAATATGATGGGTAATTATTAAATTAAGAGGAGTATCTGTAGAATGTGGATTGGAATCATGGGTTGGGCTTGCAAGCATTGTAGACCCAGATCAGTTGCTGCAGAAAGTGGCATCTGACCAGGGTCTACAATTTAGTTCTCAGTCCAGGACCAGTTTCCACAATTTACACCCAGACAGTATCAGAACTTTTATTTTTCTTATTTAGTTTTGGTTTATATTGAGGTGTAACGTCCCCGTTGACACTATTTAAGACTTTTGGTGACTTTACTTCCATTTTTTGGGGACTTTTACACGACACTGAGATGAAATGACATCTCAAGCCCTGCCAACCAATGAAACCAGAGGGCCAACTGCAAATAGCTTATATGTATTGGACGGTCTGACTCACACCACTTTGCCTGGGCAGACTTAGGTCCTACTAAGTGGTTTACCAGTACTCATGAGTGGTCAGTTTCAGCTCTGCATGGAAGCACCATGCGGTCGATGTCGGTGGCGATTTTCTGATTTGTGCTTCAAAACATAGGTGCAGCAGTTCTACAAGCAGCACAATCTGCCCAAACAGAAGAAAAATGGACATTCAGAAGGTTTCTTTTCAATAGGCATGACTGTGTTCCCTCACAACCGTTCCCTCACATTTAGATGAGAACAGAAAAATATATGACTGTGTAAATTAATAAGAAACAGAGACTATCAGTGATGAGGTCTCACACCTCATTGTGTTTGAACCTCAGTCCAGTCACATGTTGGGCATCGTTTTCTACAACGTATGGTCAGCTGGTTTTTCTCCAGATAGTGGGATGTGAAAAATTAAATACACCTATTAACCCTTTTAGTACCAAATGGAATCTTCCTCCTTATATATAGCAGGAGTTCATTTCAAAATTTAGGGGTGTCAGGTTGTATTTTCTTCAAAATTTGTTGGAAATTGGCTGAACTTTTAGTAAACAGTGGAGGCCGCGTTCTGCAGCGTCTGATCTGGGCCTGCACTGTTTGCCAGGATACCTATTTTGAGGTTTCTGAAACACTAAAACAATAAGATCTTTTAAAACTTTATTTGCCTTGGAACCAAAACCATAGTGGATGAACACTGGTTCCAAAAAAGAAGAAAAAAAGAAAAATAACTAAGGCTGTTATTCCTTTTTTTTTTGTGTGTGTTGTTTTTTTATCTTGTAATTTTATTTACCCTTATTGTACTTTAGACCATTTTTATCTAAAAATACTTTAAAAATGGAAAAGAAAACAAACTTTAAAAATATATATTTACCTTCCTGTCTGCTCTTTTCACAATGTTGTTAGGCATTTAAGATGATCTGAACATCCACTGCAGTTCTATATATGAATGTAGGACGATTTGGCCAGCGGAAGATTTGGCCTGGACGATTTGGCCTAGGACAATTCAACCTAGGACAATTTGGCCAGCTAACAATATTGGGTAGGACAATTTGGCCAGATTAATATAATATCTAGTTTAAACTGAAAATTTAATGTTTTAGGTTTGTTTATAGCATACAGTAATGTTTGAATATGTGGAAGGAACATTTTAAAGAAGATTTTAAACAATTAGATTTTTTTGTTGCTGTTGTTTTTAAACTTTTGTAACTTTTGGCCTGAGATTTTCTTTATGTGCAAATTAATAAAAATGGTTAACTATAATCCCCCAAACGCCAAAAATACAATACAATAAAATAAAAAATATAAATAAATAAATTAATTTAAAGGTTTTGTTTAAATTGGCTGGAAAACAATGTCATGTCCAAAATGACTACTTTTCTGGTGAAAATCTGTGATTTTTTTTCTTATTAGGTTCTAACGAATACCCACAACCTATGTCTGGGAGCAGAAATAAGAAAAAATAATGACTTTTGTATACCCTCTTAAACCCTAATTTTCTCTGTATAAAGTTCATTTCACAGACTTGTTCACGTGATGCCTGCCAGCAGCCTGGTTCAAGAATGTGCACCGCACTGGTTAACCACTTACACTTAGGAAACTGATCTGCTCAATATGACCTAAATAGTGGCTCTGATACTATAAATGAGCAGAAAATATGTAATGATGTGTGATAAAAATATGTTGTCAAATGAAGAAACTGCTCAAACTATGCAATTTCCTCTTATGTCAACATTTGATTTTCACTCATCAAAGAAATGACAGATGAAATCACTGAAAAAAAACATGAAATATTTGATGAAAATATGTAGCCAAATGCAAAAAAAATGCTAACGAAATGATTGATAGAATAAGAATTTGTAAAACCGCTAGGAGATTTCAGTTTGGCCAAATTGTATTGTAAAGTTTAAGCATTTTACGTCCGCTACGGTCAGGCGCGTTAGCATTGCCCCACAACAGGACGTAAAGTTTGAGTGCTGCTGGGCTGCAAAACGCGGCAGATTCAGTGAAATGTGAGTCATGCTGAACTGCCAGTGCCTTCCCCTGAGTAAAGTTGAAGCACTGTAATTTAGAATTTTGAACGCCAGATCGAAAATGGTCATAAAACTGCAGAGGAATCATTGCCAATTTCGGCTGCGAATTGAGATTTCTCTGTCTCACCCGAGAGCATACTAGTTCATGTTGCTCACTCTTAGGGCCGTGTGTAAGGCTATGGACTGGTTAGAAATGATGAAAAACCCAAGTTATACAGGGTTGTCAGATGTGCGGCCCTAAGTTTGCGGTATAATATATCTAAAATAGATATATAAATAATACAGAGGTATACATAAATATATGAAATAAGTAAGAAAGGAAGAAAAAAAAATGTGGAATATATCCAATAAAAAAAAAAAAAAAAAGAAAAAAAAAACAGGAAATAAAAGCATTTAGTTCTTGCCTGTTTGGTAAACAATAATAGTTTAGATGTATAAAATAACAGAACTTCAAAGGCTGTTTGCAAGTTTATTTTGAGCTACTATAATGAAAACGAGCAAGTCCACGTAATACTACATCTTTATTTATATACATATAATAAATATATTTGGCATCAGGAAAACCAGCCCAGTGCAACAAATATACTAGCTTATCACGTGGGACCAAGCCGGAACCTGCATGGCGCGCAGATCGCTTGGACGAAGGATGGTCTAAACCTGGCGAAAGAAGCTAGTATTTGATGAACCTGGACAAAACTGCTGACTAGGAAAATCTATGCTGCACAACATGAGCACTACACTATCCTGCTTAGATGCACGCTGTCGCATTCGCAGTTCTGCCCGACGGCAGAGATGTCGCAATTCCACATGGCGCGTGGAGCAGCAGAGATGTCGCAGTTCCGCATGGCGCGCGGAGCAGTTCTGCCCGACGGCAGAGATGTCGCAATTCCACATGGCGCGTGGAGCAGCAGAGATGTCACAGTTCCGCATGGCGCGCGGAGCAGTTCTGCCCGACGGCAGAGATATCGCAGTTCCGCATGGCGCGCGGAGTGTAATTCAGACAAGCAGTATTTCTGATAGTATAGTGCTATGCTAATTACTATACCACACGGGGTATTCGACTACTTGGAACGCAGACGGATACCAAAAAACGCCGACTGTTTACCTTGGATTTGAAAGAGGGTGAGTCGATAAAATCATGTTTTTTGCGACCCTGTTAAAAAATCAGTTTTGATTTTTTGCTGTATTCTTCTGGAACTGTCACAGCTGTTTCGTAATGGTGCTTTTAGCTTCGATAGATTACATGAAAGCGTCTTTACAGACAACTAAAATGCAAAACGTGCACAATTTCTAAAAGAATTAGTGTAAGTACCAGAAATGAAACCGATTTATCCAAAGATGTTATTGTAGCTTGAAAGAGAAATAGTTCTTGTTCAAAAATAAACTCCTATATACCTGTGCCATACGTTGCTCGGGCAGCAATAAGCATGGACTTGAGTGTACCATGCTGAAAGAAGATAATCTTTACGACAGACGGATTTCTTTGATGTTACCATGAAACGCAGACGATGGATACCAATGACGGATTTACAATTAATGGCTAAATCAATGCCTACTTCCATATCTCCTTAATTTGGAGGTTCAAAAAGCACGGTTAGGAACAGTGTTGAATATTTCCCATGCTGTATATAAACAACGATGGAGAAATTAGCGTAAGACGAGTAAATGGTTACTCTATCTCTCTCTCTCTCTCTCTCTCTCTCTCTCTCTCTCTCTCTCTCTCTGCATGTGTCTGGTATAGGGATTATGAATTTCAACGACTTCCATTTCAGGAAATGTTTGGATAGTTCATGTTTCCTATACTTACATAAGTGTCTTCAGAAGATAACTGATGAATAGGAACAGTCAGAGAGCCTTTCCTTGGTTCTAATACTTTTTTACTATAATAGTTCCACATTTTATTGAATAAAATAATAAAATATAGCCATCGAAGAGATGGCAAATTCTCCGACCAAAAGCCAGTATGGCCTTCAGAAGATTGTTCACCAATAGAAAGTGCATCAGAATTAAACGAGCAATATATCACAAAAGTTACTGCAGTTATGGCATTCACAAGATTATACTGTCAGGGGAGATAACTAAAAACCAGGGCACTCAGAATTGTGGTTCTTGCGCATGACATGCCTGCTTAAGCTCATGTATTTCTGTACAAAGTACCATCAATATATCTCAAAGGGTATTTGAGATATGATGATCACAAGTTGGTCATACTGTTATATTGGAAAGGTAGATAACTCAAATACCACAGCACCAACAGTTGTGTTTCTTGCACATGACACCCCTTCTGTACCTTGTATACAATTGCGTCAAGTTCCTTGAATATATATATCTAAAAGGGTGTTGGAGCTGTGGTCATCACAAGGTTCTATTGGCAGGGGAGAATACTCAAAAGCCAGAGTACCCAGAGTTGTAATTCTTAAGTAATGACACACCTGCTTAACCTCATGTACGTCTGCATCAAGTACTACCAATATGTGTCAAATGGTATTGGAGGTACGGTGATCACAATGTGATCATATTGTTATATATTGGAAGAGGAGATAACTCAAATATCATAGCACCCGGAGTTGTGGTTCTTAAGCTTGAAGCGCCGTCTCAACCTTGCATACAAGTGTGTCAAGTTCCATCAATATATCTCAAAGGGTTTTGGAGTAATGGCCATCACAAGGTTATATTGTCAGGGGAGTTAATAAAACAAGATGGCCCACAGGGCCCTGGTTCGCTCACCTGTGTGTCACTGTCTCAAGTACATTCTATTTTTAGCTATGGTGGCCATCTTGTTCATCAGCAGAGTGATTTTAGCTTATTTGGTAGGGGGTAACCTAGGCAACATTCCTGTGAAGTTTGAATCAAATTGACCTTAGGGTTATGGAGGGGTTCACATTTGAGTCAAATTTACAATATTTTTCTATTTTTAGCTCCGGTGGCCATTTTGTTCATCGGAGCAGGATTGTTTTAGCCTTTTTGGTAGAGGGTCATCTAAGCAACATTAATTTGAAGTTTGAATGAAATTGGCCCAAGGAATTGTTTAAAGATTTTTTTTAGCTCTGGCAGCCATCTTGTTCATTGGAGTGGAATGAGTTTTAACTATTTTGGTAGGGAGTCACCTAGGTAACATTCCTGTGAAGTTTTAAATCCAATTGGCCCAAAGGTTTATAAGGAGTTCGCATTTGAAGCAAATTTACAATGTTTTTTTCTATTTTTAGCTCTTGTGACCATTCGTTAACCATTATGCTATTTTCCTAGAGCGTCATCTACACAACATTCCAATGAAGTTTAGAGGCCTTCAGGGTGAAGTGGCCATGCTACTTGCCTTGTAAACCAGGGGTAGCAGGATCAATCCCAGGCTTCTGCAGACTTTCAGATTGGTCTTTAAACAGAGGTCCCATCACTGTATGACCTTAGCTGTTGGTGAGACTTAAACTCAAACACCCACTTATATGAAGGAACCTATATGCCAGATATGAAGGCTGTATCTTAAATGCTTCAAAAGTTATGACAAAGTAGGTGAAAGATCAAGGTGATGGCTCAAAAGTTTTGAATGGTTGAGAAAACCTTGTCACAAGGAACATACATGCCAAATATGAAGGCTCTATCTCATATGGTTCAAAAGTTATGATAAAGTAGGTCACAGGTCACCGTCACAGGTCATATCTTTATATGAGTGGGAAGCCCTTGTCACAAGGAACATACATGCCAAAAGATGAAGGCTCTATCTCATATGGTTCAAAAGTTATGATAAAGTAGATCACAGCTCAACGTCACAGTTCAAAGTTTTATATGAGTGGGAAGCCCTTGTCACAAGGAACCTACATGCCAAATATGGCTGGTTCAAGAACGGAACCCAGATCTCATGGTGGTAAAAGTTGTGTGCAAGTCTGGTTAGAATCAAATCATAAATGAAGATGCTATCGTGCGGAAAAGACCAAAATAGGCAATTTTTGCCATTTCAGGGGCTGTAACTCAGTAACACATGATGGGATATGTCTGGTTCAAGAAAGGAACCTAGATCTCATGGTGGTAAAAGTCGTGTGCAAATAAAAATCAAAAATGAGTTCCTTTAAGAGCAATGAAAACATTCATAAGAAAGATGGGTCATACTACGTAGTTTCGGCTAATAAAGCCTTATCAGTGACCCTGTAATGATCCGGCAAAGAAAGCCAGAGAAAACGTACTGCAATTGGCCCTGTTATACATTTTCTTGATCCTTAGTTAGATGTATGCATTGAGTATGCCCCGCTGGCCAAATTGTATTGTATTGTATTGAAAAGTTTAAGCATTTTACGTCCGCTACGGTCAGGCGCGTTAGCATTGCCCCACAACAGGACGTAAAGTTTGAGTGCTTCTGGGCTGCAAAACGCGGCAGATTCAGTGAAATGTGAGTCATGCTGAACTGCCAGTGCCTTCCCCTGAGTAAAGTTGAAGCACTGTAATTTAGAATTTTGAACGCCAGATCGAAAATGGTCATAAAACTGCAGAGGAATCATTGCCAATTTCGGCTGCGAATTGAGATTTCTCTGTCTCACCCGAGAGCATACTAGTTCATGTTGCTCTCTCTTAGGGCCGTGTGTAAGGCTATGGACTGGTTAGAAATGATGAAAAACCCAAGTTATACAGGGTTGTCAGATGTGCGCTGGCCAAATTGTCCGCCCACCGTTCTATATAGCCAAGACTGTTTATTGGACATCAAAGATCATAAGGCACCTCTCTTGTAAACCTTGAAACACTTCAAAAGAATTCTTACCACCAGCTGTAATCTAAACATTCCCTTAGGCTGCTGCCAAGACTGTTTATTGGATATCAAAGATCATAAGGTACCTACCTCTCTATTGTAAACCTTGAAACACCTTAAAAAAATTTACCACCAGCTGTTATCTATCCCTTACAGAATTACTGTAATAATTATAAAATCAAAGCATGTAACATTGCTGCCATGAACAAAGCATTTTAAAGTTTTATTAAGACATCAGAACTGTAACATACATGTTTTCTTGTTTCTGTTACAAATCTGTAACGTAACGGACTGAAACGTTACGTAACAGGATTCTGTTACGCCGTTACGTCACGTTTCACTTTTTATTTCTTGAAACAAGATGTAAGGAGACTCTGTTACAGTTCTGTTACTTAACGGAATGAAACATTACAAAACAGGACTATAACATAGTTGTTTTCTTGTTTCTGTTACAAATCCGTTACATAACGGACTGAAACGTTACGTAACGGGATTCTGTTACGCTGTTACGTTACGTTGCACTTTTTTTTTTCTTGAAACAAGATGCAAGGAGAATCTGTTACAGTTCTGTTACGTAACGGAATGAAACGTTACGAAACAGGACAGTAACATACATGTGTTTTCTTGTTTCTGTTACAAATCCATAACGTAACGGACTGAAACGTTACGTAACGGGATTCTGTTACGCTGTTACGTTACTTTTCACTTTTTTATTCTTGAAACAAGATGTAATGAGAATCTGTTACAGTTCTGTTACGTAACGGAATGAAACGTTACGAAACAGGACTGTAACATAATTGTTTTCTTGTTTCTGTTACAAATCCGTTACGTAACAGACTGAAACGTTACGTAACAGGATTCTGTTACGCCGTTACGTTACGTTTCACTTTTTTGCTTGAAACAAGATGCAATGATAATCTGTTACAGTTCTGTTACGTAACGGAATGAAACGTTACGAAACAGGACTGTAACA
Organism: Lucinisca nassula; assembly: GCA_963580285.1. Lineage (NCBI taxonomy): Eukaryota > Metazoa > Mollusca > Bivalvia > Lucinida > Lucinidae > Lucinisca > Lucinisca nassula. The sequence continues at coordinate 93,082,205 of OY757010.1, read as the reverse complement.
TAGTTGTATTCTTGTTTCTGTTACAAAACCGTTACGATATGGACTGAATTGTTACGTAACAGGATTCTGTTTCGTTTCACTTTTTTGCTTGAAACAAGATGCAATGAGAATCTGTTACAGTTCTGTTACGCAACGGAATGAAACGTTACGAAATAGGACTGTAACATACATGTTTTTTTGTTTCTGTTACATCCGTTACGTAACGGACTGGATCGTTACGTAACGGGATTCTGTTACGCCGTTACGTTACATTTCACTTTTTTTGCCTTGAAACAAGATGTAATGAGAATCTGTTACAGTTCTGTTACGTAACGGAATGAAACGTTACGAAACAGGACTGTAACATATATGGTGCCTTGTTTCTGTTACAAAACCGTTACGTAACAGACTGAAACGTTACGTAACGGGATTCTGTTACGTTTCACTTTTTTGCTTGAAACAAGATGCAATGAGAATCTGTTACAGTTCTGTTACGTAACGGAATGAAACGTTACGAAACAGGACTGTAACATATATGTTTTCTTGTTTCTGTTACAAATCCGTTACGTAACGGACTGGATCGTTACGTAACGGGATTCTGTTACGCCGTTACGTTACGTTTCGATTTTTTTGCCTTGAAACAAGATGTAATGAGAATCTGTTACAATTCTGTTACGTAACGGAATGAAACGTTACGAAACAGGACTGTAACATATATGTTTTCTTGTTTCTGTTACAAATCTGTTATGTAACGGACTGGATCGTTACGTAACGGGATTCTGTTACGCCGTTACGTTACGTTTCACTTTTTTGCTTGAAACAAGATGCAATGAGAATCTGTTAAAGTTCTGTTACGCAACGGAATGAAACGTAACGAAACAGGAATGTAACATAAATGTTTTCTTGTTTCTGTTACAAATCTGTTACGTAACGGACTGGACCGTTACGTAACGGACTGAAACGTTACGTAACGGGATTCTGTTACGCCGTTACGTTACATTTCACTTTTTTTGCCTTGAAACAAGATGTAATGAGAATCTGTTACAGTTCTGTTACGCAACGGAATGAAACGTTACGAAACAGGACTATAACATAGTTGTTTTCTTGTTTCTGTTACAAAACCGTTACAATATGGACTGAATTGTTACGTAACAGGATTCTGTTTCGTTTCACTTTTTTGCTTGAAACAAGATGCAATGAGAATCTGTTACAGTTCTGTTACGCAACGGAATGAAACGTTACGAAACAGGACTGTAACATACATGTTTTCTTGTTTCTGTTACAAATCCGTTACGTAACGGACTGGATCGTTACGTAACGGGATTCTGTTACGCCGTTACGTTACGTTTCACTTTTTTTGCCTTGAAACAAGATGTAATGAGAATCTGTTACAGTTCTGTTACGTAACGGAATGTAACGTTACGAAACAGGACTGTAACATATATGTTGTCTTGTTTCTGTTACAAAACCGTTACGTAACAGACTGAAACGTTACGTAACGGAATTCTGTTACGTTTCACTTTTTTGCTTGAAACAAGATGCAATGAGAATCTGTTACAGTTCTGTTACGTATAAGAAACAGGACTATAACATATATGTTTTCTTGTTTCTGTTACAAATCCGTTACGTAACGGACAGGATCGTTACGTAACGGGATTCTGTTACGCCGTTACGTTACGTTTCACTTTTTTTGCCTTGAATCAAGATGCAATGAGAATCTGTTACAGTTCTGTTACGTAACGGAATGAAACATTACGAAACAGGACTGTAACATACATGTTTTCTTGTTTCTGTTACAAATCCGTTATGTAACCGACTGGATCGTTACGTAACAGGATTCTGTTACGCCGTTACGTTACGTTTCACTTTTTTTGCCTTGAAACAAGATGTAATGAGAATCTGTTACAGTTCTGTTACGTAACGGAATGTAACGTTACGAAACAGGTCTGTAACATATATGTTGTCTTGTTTCTGTTACAAAACCGTTACGTAACAGACTGAAACGTTACGTAACAGGATTCTGTTACGTTTCACTTTTTTGCTTGAAACAAGATGCAATGAGAATCTGTTACAGTTCTGTTACGTAACGGAATGAAACGTTACGAAACAGGACTATAACATATATGTTTTCTTGTTTCTGTTACAAATCCGTTACGTAACGGACTGGATTGTTACGTAACGGGATTCTGTTACGCCGTTACGTTACGTTTCACTTTTTTTGCCTTGAAACAAGATGCAATGAGAATCTGTTACAGTTCTGTTACGTAACGGAATGAAACGTTACGAAACAGGACTGTAACATACATGTTTTCTTGTTTCTGTTACAAATCCGTTACGTAACGGAATGGATCGTTACGTAACGGGATTCTGTTACGCCGTTACGTTACGTTTCACTTTTTTTGCCTTGAAACAAGATGTAATGAGAATCTGTTACAGTTCTGTTACGTAACGGAATGTAACGTTACGAAACAGGACTGTAACATATATGTTGTCTTGTTTCTGTTACAAAACCGTTACGTAACAGACTGAAACGTTACGTAACGGGATTCTGTTACGTTTCACTTTTTTGCTTGAAACAAGATGCAATGAGAATCTGTTACAGTTCTGTTACGTAACGGAATGAAACGTTACGAAACAGGACTATAACATATATGTTTTCTTGTTTCTGTTACAAATCCGTTACGTAACGGACTGGATCGTTACGTAACGGGATTCTGTTACGCTGTTACGTTACGTTTCACTTTTTTTGCCTTGAAACAAGATGTAATGAGAATCTGTTACAGTTCTGTTACGTAACGGAATGAAACGTTACGAAACAGGACTGTAACATATATGTTTACTTGTTTCTGTTACAAATCCGTTACGTAACAGACTGGATTGTTACGTAACGGGATTCTGTTACGCCGTTACGTTACGTTTCACTTTTTTTGCCTTGAAACAAGATGTAATGAGAATCTGTTACAGTTCTGTTACGTAACGGAATGAAACGTTACGAAACAGGACTGTAACATATATGTTGTCTTGTTTCTGTTACAAAACCGTTAGGTAACAGACTGAAACGTTACGTAACAGACTGAAACGTTACGTAACGGGATTCTGTTACAGTTGAAACAGGACTGTAATATATTTGTTGTCTTGTTTCTGTTACAAAACCGTTACGTAACGGACTGAAACGTTTTGTAACAAGACTGTAATTTCTATTAATACTAGAACTAGGTCTATATAAGGATACAGTCACAAACACTTCGTTACACGTTACGTTACGTTACAGAAAAACATGTCCACCTCTAGGGCTGCGTAGATTTTGTGCAGTATATGTTTTTTGTCGGTGGTAAAGTTAACTATGTATTTGTATAGGCGTGTTATTATAACATCCTTATTCATTTTTTTTCAATAGGTATGTTGCGGGTACTCATTATTATAAGTGCTTCACTGAGGTGCTTTGAATGAGTACCCACAACATAAATTTTTAAAGAGATAATGCAGTAACTGTTACTTTTCCAGTTAATATTGTCCAATGACAAATGATTTTATCAGATTTTCTCACATGTCTTCCGGGAAATGGGATGTCTGACAAGTAGGACATGGTGTTTGCCAGGAGCATAACAGTTAATTTTGGCACATTACGCTGTCTTTCCGTCTTGTTACATGATACTTGACTCCTCCTTCACCAATCACTATGCCTCTCTCTCCCTATTCTCATAATTAATTAATTAACAGGTTTCTGTACAGCTCTCTGAGTGGTCAGTTATATTCAGCCTCTTATCCATATCAATCCTTCAGCATCATTAGATATTAAAGGAAATTAGCACGTACTTATCATTGTTGGGAAGACAAAAAACTCCAGACTCCCTGATGAAAATAGTTCCACCTGATTTACCAAATGTCTTAATAATTGTGATCTAACTGCATCCCCTACTGAAAATAGTTCTGCCCGATTTACAAAATAGCATAATAAGTATGGTCTAACTGCAGCCAAGTGCTTCTCTTTCCCTAATGACTCTACCATATATACCTGACCTAAACATATGAAATTATATACATTTTTGAGAAACATTTATGACATTTGATAATTTTTATTTTTACTTTTTTTTTTTTTTTTTTTTTGGTTGTTTTCATTTGCAACTAAAATGACTGGGTGACACAATCTTCAAAAATAAAATGTATGCTGTGGGTACTCATTAGAATTGTCTCATTGAGGCCGATGAGGCAATTCTAATGAGTACACACAACAACAACATACATTTGCAAGATAAAAGTCAAAACACAGGCTGTTTCTTATGTAGATGAATTCTCTAGAGACTCAAGAACGGCTTCGACTCAACCATGGGAAATGAACCATGGTGTTGGAGCCATAGAAATTCTTTTGTAACTGTTTTCAAAATTGTCATTTGGGGCGGTAAATCATCAGTTTCATGGCCACAAAACCACAGCACAACAACAAAACGTAGATACAGAAGACCCGAGTTATAACGACAGTATTTGTTCCCTATTATTGTGGCGTTATAATGAATTTGTCGTTATAAAGAATCCAAACCAGGAGTATGATAGGTTATTAAAGGTCTTTTCCAATGATTACTCAAAAACAAATGTTATAGACATTTGTTAGAATCGCCTTGGTGAAGCGATTCTAACAAATACATGTATCTATAACATTTGTTTCTTGGATTATGGAATGACAAGAAGCTTTCATGACTATGGATTTGATTTGGGCATTTCATACTCGAGGGAAACCCACGTCACTCGGAATCGAGGCTAAGCCTTAAGCTAAGAAGTCATTCTATTGAAAATGTTGTTATAACAAGTTTTTGCCATTATAACAAATGTCGGTATAACGCGGGTTGACTGTATGTATTTATACTCCATACAGAAAGAAGAGACCTCACTCGATCCAGTAGCAGCATTAGAGAAGCGTCAGGAATGCATTCTTGCACGACTTTCAGAGTTATGCCAGACTCTCAACAAGTTGACTAGTCAGTATGGGGGTGATGCAAAAACACTTGGTGCTGAACAGAAGTCAGGCTTACTTTGTCAGACAGCGGCAGTCAAGGCTGATAGTCCATTGGTAGGTATAGATCGCTTCAATATACATAGTGTTTCCCCCAGACTTGGAAAAGGGCAGGGTGCTGGTTCAGAAAAAGAGCACTTTCAATGTGTGAAAGCTGTCTAAAAGGGCACTTCGTTAACATCATGTTTTCAAGGGAGCCTTAATCAAGGCTTTAAAAGCTTTACAACCAATACTTAAGAGCATATCTAGCCTATTATGATGATCAAAAGGGTTCTTTTATATACAGGAACCTTTTTTTAGCAGATTTCTCCAGAAAAATGCTTTCACGCCAACAAAGGGAAGCAGGGTGGGTGAGAAGGGCAGCAGGGTGGGCCAGAAGGGCAGCAGGGTACAGCACCCTGCTATAACTCATTAGGGGAAACACTAATACGTAAATTTCATTCCCAACGAAGACCAGCTGAAATTAACATTTTTTCAATTCTTTGTTTAACCCATTTCATACCGGAAACGCCTAAAGGGGTACCTTGACAAACAGTGCAGGCCCAGATCAGATGCCGCATTCTGCGGCGTCTGATCAGGGCCTACACTGTTTGCAAAAAGTTAAGCCTTTTCGTGAAATAAATTTTGAAGAAAACACAACCTGACACCCCTAAGTTTCGAAATGGACTCCTGCCATATATAAGGTGGAACTTCCCATTTGGTACAAAAAGGATTAAAGCATATTTAAAAGGTTTCATTGCTTCTGTCTTTGATGCTCAGTGTCCACCAGTAAGAGACCACCATTGGGACTGTTCAAAAGTGGTCATGAACCCACCACTTTTAACAGTCCCAAAGTGGTAACCGGTACCCTTTGCATGCGGGAAAACCCTAAAGGGGTATCCTGGCAAACAGTGCAGAACCAGATCGGACGCCGCATAACACCACGTCTGATCAGGGTCTGCACTGCTTGCTAAGAGGATTTTCCATCAAAATGGAATAAAATGAAAAATAGACCTGTCACAACTTGAAATGACAAATGGACTTGCCCAACATATAGCAATGGAACTGTCCACTAGTATACAATTGAAGAAATATATGGGCTGCATGATGCTTCCACGCAGAGCTGAATCCGGCTCGCACACTAGTACTGGTAAACCGCTTAGAGGATCTAAGCCTGTCCAGGAACCGCGGTGTGAGGCGGACCGTCCATGCTAATAAACCCTATTAGTTTCATGGGCGACAGGGCTTGAGATGTCATTTCATCTCAATGTCGGGTAAAAGTCCCACAAAATTGGAAGCAACATCTCCAAAATGACCTTTACAGTGTTGACGGGGACATTAAACCTCAAATCAAACAAACAAAACAAAACTAGTATACAATGGGTTAATATAGGAATTTTTACTGCATTCAGGTTGAAAAAGAATATAGTGCTTCAGTGAGCCCTATATAATGTATATAGGGATATGTGTTGCCCTTTCCTGTCACCCCTCTGCCCTTCCATAGCTGATTTTTGCTTTATATCAACTTCAGATAAACATGTACAGGTTAAAGTCCACATTTTCGTGAAACTTTCATAAAAACCGACCAAAATTGTAGAAATTATAAATGGAGGTCAGTTTTATGTTTATTTCAGTTTGAGGCATTTGTTATGGCATGGAATTATATACTGAGCAAGGTTGAAAATACTACACTAGTAAAGTCAACCCATTGTATGGGGGAAACCCCATAAATGGGTACTTGGCAAACAGTGCAGGCCCTGATCAGCGCCACAGAACATGATGTCTGATCAGGGCCTCCACCGTTTGCAAAACATTCAGCCATTTCCCAAACACATTTTGAAGAAAACACAACCTGACACCCCTAAATTTTGACATAGACTCCTGCCATATATAAGGAGGAAAATTCCATTTGGTACAAAAAGGGTTAATTACCGGGCTAAAGTAGGATTCAAAAATGATAAAATAGGGTTAGGTAATGGTCCCCAGACATACAGCAAAGAACCTGTCAAAATTCAATCAGTTTTGTCTCTTTTGATGTTCGATTTATGCTTCTTTATGTAATTTAAGCTTTATTTGTAGAAGTTTGCAAATGAGTACACGCAGATCAAATTTGTGTGGCTTCCCAGAGACTGTCTTAGCTGGGATGAAATAAACTTAGAGAAATCTAAGTAATCCTTTGAAACAAGCTGGAAAATCAGTGTCTTGATTTGTTTGTTTGATTTGAGGTTTAACATCCCCATCAACACTGTAAAGGTCATTTTGGAGACGTTGCTTCCCATTTTGTGGGACTTTTACCCAACATTGAGATGAAATGACATCTCAAGCCCTGTCGCCCAATGAAACCAATAGGGTTTATAAGCATGGATGGGCCGACTCGCACCGCTTTGCCCGGGCAGGCTTAGATCCTCTAAGCTTTTTACCAGTACTCATGTGCGGGTCGGTTTCAGCTCTGCGTGGAAGCATCATGCAGCCATCTATTTCTTCAAGCCCCGATGGGCGGGGGCCATAAATCAGTGTCTGACAGAATAGCATTGTGATCTCTACAGCTCCAAAATTCTTTGAGACATACTGATGGTACTCCATAGACTTGCATTAGGAAAACATGCCTATTCTAACATATTGAGAATTTTCCACCACAGAAGAAAATTTCCTATAAAAAATTCCGCTGTTTTTATGCCCCCGGAATATAGATCCGGAGGGCATATAGTTTTTGGTTTGTCTGTCTGTCCGTTCGGCCGTTTTGTCTGTCTACAAAAACCTTAACATTGGGCATAACTTTTGAATGGTAATATATAGAGCTTTCATATTTCACATGTGTATACATTATCACAAGACCTTTCCAGTGGTACCCTAATTTTTTATCTTGTGACCTTGAACTTGACCTTTGACCTACTTTATTCAAAATTTTAAAAACATTAACATTGGCCATAACTTTCTATTGTAAGTGATAGGGCTTTCATATTTCACACGTGCATTCCTTGTCACAAGACCTTCCTAGTGGTACCATAATTTTTGACCTTGTGACCTTGACCTTGATGATTGACCTACTTTTTAAAAACTTAAACATTGGCCATAACTTTCGACTGGTAAGTGGTAGGGCTTTCATATTTCACATGTGCACTCCTTGTCACAAGACCTTTCTAGTGGTACCATAATTTTTTACCTCTTGACTTTGACGTTTGACCTCCTTTTTAAAAACTTTAACATTGGCCATAACTTTCGATTGGTAAGTGGTAGGGCTTTCATATTTCAAATGTGCATTTCTTGTCACAAGACCTTTCTAATGGTACCATAATTTTTGACCTCGTGACCTTGACCTTTGACCTACTTTTTAAAAACTTTAACATAGTCCATAACTTTTGATTAGGAAGTGATTGGGCTTTCATATTTCACATGTGCATTCTTTTTCACAAGACCTTTCCAGTGGTACCATATTTTTTTACCTCTTGAACTTGACGTTTGCACTACTTTTTAAAAACTTTAACATTGGCCATAACTTTCAATTGGTAAGTAATAGGGCTTTCATATTTCACATGTGCATACTCTGTCACAAGACCTTTTCAACAATCCCATAATTTTTTACCTTGTGACCTTGACCTACTTTTTTAAGACTTGAACATTGGCCATACCTTTCGATTGCTTAGTGATACTGCTTTCATATTAAACATGCGCTGTCCGGGGGCATCAGTGTTTCACAAACACATCTTGTTTTTCATATTTCTGCTCCAAGTATAGATTGTGGGTACTTGTTAGAACTGCCTCGGCAAGGCTGTATAGTAGAGTACCCACAACCTATGTTTCTGTACAGAAATAAAAAAAATAATGTGTACCCCTGTAAACCCCAATTTTCTATGGAGGGGCTCAAAATTATATAGGTGTGTTTATGAAGAAGAAGAAAGAGTTCTGAATACAAGAGCCAGCATGGTCCCCGCCCATTGGGGCTTGAAGAAATAGATGGGCTGCATGATGCTTCCACTCAGAGCTGAAACCGACCACACACATGTAATGGTAAACCACTAAGACTGATCTAAGCCTTCCCAGGCAGAGCAGTGCTAGTCAGACCGTCCATGCTTATAAACCCTATTGGTTTCATTGGGCTACAGGGCTTGAGATGTCATTTCATCTCAGTGTCTGGTAAAAGTCTCACAAAATTGGAAGAAATATCTCCCAAATGACCTAAACAGTGTTGATAGGGATGTTAAGCCTCAAATCAAACAAACAGCCAGCAATCCAAGAAGCAAAGGTCCAATAATGTGTATGTACTACATAACCATTATTGGACCTTTGGTTTAGTTTATACTAATTTATTTTAGTTTGATTGCGATGAAAGCTTCAAGCTTATTGAATCACTCTCGAACACTCATTCAAGGTGTTTTCACATGCGCGAGAGAGAGAGGCAGTGGCTTTTACACCACTGTTACCCATTTACACCTCGGTAGAGTGGGGCAATGTCATTACGTGTCTTGTCCAAGGACACACCTTGATACCGGTGGCCAGATTCGAACTCACAACCTCTCGCTTATAAGTTGAGCGTGTTGACCACTGCACTATAGAGGCTGAACCGTTACTTGAATTGCTGGCTCTGATTGTACTCTTGTACCGAGCATACCTCTAATGCTTAATTGAAAAGAATTGCATCCGAGATGAACCCACTACACATGCACTGGCCTCTGTGGCCTAGTGGGTAAGAGTATTGATTCACAATTTTTTAGTCTGTCACCACTGTGATTCCAGCCTCACTTGTGGCACAACAGAAGGTCTGGTGGTTTTTCTCTGGGTACTCTGGTTTTTGCTCACTTCCGATTAATGAAGTGAAATAATCTTGAAAGGGCTATTCCCCACCCCCCTCCCCACAAAAAACCCAACAAAAAACAAATAAAAAACAGATGTATTAAGTAAGCATCTGTTTTCAGCAAAACAAAGCATATTTTGATTTTATCGTATGCCGTCACATCTGAGAATGTAATAACGCCATGTAATAAATTCGATAATCCACTAGTGGATTGAATATGCAAATTAGTTAGATACGCCCCCATAACGTTACATATACGACATCCTTTAGGACGTCGCATTTACTAATGGGGGAAAATTTATATTTTTATAAACAAATCGTGAATAAAATGCGTTTTAAATGTCAGATGATAAATAGAATCTTGCATTCGTGCTCATGTATTATTAAATTTATTAAACTCGTTGAGGAAAAGGAATAAAATGCTCGCCAAAGCCTCACATTTTATCCCTTTTCCGCAACTTGTTTAATAAAGTCAATAATACATGAACACTCATGTAAGATCCTCTATATCCCCTGGGAGCATGCTTAATACGGGTTGCGCTGTATATCATCACGAAAACATGCTTATATAATTTTGACCCCCTTGAACCCCACTTTTATATAGTATAACTGGGGTTTGCAGGGGTAAACTTTATTTTTCTTATTTCTGCTCTTAAATATAGATTGTGGGTTCTCGTTACAACCACCTCGATGAGGTGGTTCTAACGAGTACCCACAATCTCTATTTTGAGCAGAAATAAGAAAAATGTCACAACTTTTCATCCTAAAATTTTCATTTTTTCGGCAATAAAGGTTACAATGTATTTGTATAGGCGTGTTTTCGTAATTGATTTTAAAATATTTCAGAGTTCTGGTATACATGACATAGTGATCAGTGCAGATCCTGAGAAGCCTCCGCTGTCATTATTTATCCTATACGAGTTGTTAAAGAAACAGTTCAAGGTACTGGGTACATCATATGTTCACTCGTCTGTGATAACACTGGATTCCCATCTGAAAGAAGCCATTGTGAACGGGTCACAGATGTCAAGAGGGAGCCATCAAATTGCTCTGTCAGTTGTGTGGAAAAAAGGTACAGTATTATGGTTATTATTTTTTTAATCCTTGTCCTGCTGAATAAATTAATTTTGCCGCAACCATTTCTGACTGTTAGCCAATAAAATTGCTTGATAAACTGCATTCATTCCAATTTGCAAACTGAATGACAAACAGTCTAGATCCTGGTCAGATGGCTTCTCTGATAACAGTGTAGATCCTGATCAGATGGCTTCTTCAGAAGCCATCTGATCTGGATCTACACTTTTTAAAAGTAGGAGTTATCATCATACACCAGGACAAGGGTTACGTGTACACCACAACCTCATTATAACATTGTTCGTTATAACATGGTTTGATATAACACAGTTTCAAGATGGATCCCAAAAATGTATAGTTTATATAGAAAAATGGCCATAAATGGTCATTTTTCTATATAATCTACACATTTTTGTTTGGCTATACGGGGGTTGTTTAACTAACATTGTTTCTGCTTTGGACTCCCTTAATAGTGCTATAAAGAGGTTGTGGTGTATAAGTTACAACATGACCTGGTTGGGCCGAGTTGGATGAAAGTCAACGGCTGATAGGGAGCTTGTGTGGTCTTCACGAAAACTGCAGGACTTTTGGACAAAACCAACAAATTTTCATTCTGTCCTGCAAAAACTTTTAGTCTGTCTGACAAATGTCCTGTGAAATTTAGGATAAATGATAAATTCGACAACAAATATGCCTTCAGTATTCTGTCTTGCAAAAGATTTCAATCTGTCAGACAGCTATCCCACATCAGTTGAAAATATTTTGTGAAGACTGTGTTTGTTTGTAGTAGAGTTGAACGGCCCAGTCAACACTATTTAGGTCATTTTTGAGCCGGTCAGTTTACCTATCCACACTTTTCCTGGGCAAGCTTATACGTAAGCGGTTAACCAGTACAGTGCACATTCTTTCACCAGAAACTGACAACTACCCTTCTTGAATCAGCGGAAGGCAGAGAATGACCACAGAAAAGATTTCATGATCAATCTCCTCGAAAGAATGTTGCCGACCCAGGCAGGTATCGAACCTGTGTCCTTCTAATCAGCAGTCAGATGTGCATCCGACTGAGCTACCGAGGCCGGCGAAGACAGCTTGTGGATTGGATTAGAAGGATTCAGACAGTGACTAACAGGCTCCCAGTGAATATTATAATGTTATTAATCAAGTAATTTTGTATTGGCCCAGTTACAGGTCCTCGGCCTGCTGTACTGGCCTAGGTCTGAGGGCTGCTGTATTGGCCCGAGGCCAGTACAGCAGGCCGAGGACCTGTAACTGGGACAAAACGAAATTACTTGATTTATGACAATTTTATTAATTGACACCATTAAAAACATGCTTATTGATTTTTTACCTCAGTGTTAATACGAATGACCTCCAAACAATACAGGATAGTCATTTAATAAAAGGGCTATTTACCCTTAACCTGCTGAATATTCAATTAAGCCACATCCATTTCTGACTCTGAACCAATCAGATTACTTGGTGTAGTTTATTCCTTCAATTTCATAAACTAAATGACAAACAGTGCAGGTCCTGATAAGATGGCTTCTTCAGAAAGCATCTGATCTGGATCTACACTGTTTTCAAAGATATGGGTGGTCATGAACAGCAGGATAAGGGTTAAGTGAATGTAAAACTTAAATACATATATGGCTTCTGGGCTTGTAAAAAAATGCTCATTCTGTATGCCTGCTCTTGACATCCTTTTGTGGAGACTGATCATAAAACATTTTCTACAGTCTTTCTGTCCCTACTTTTGATTCAGATCTGACAAGAACATTTTAACTAAGGTTTATTGATTTCATTAAAAACGATGCATAACTACTCAAGTGTCAAAAAAAAAATATCTTGGCACTGATATATTTTATTATACACCAAAACCTCTTTATAGCACTATTAATGGGGTCCAAAACAGAAACAGTGTTAGTTAAACAACCATGTTATATCCAAACAAAAATGTATAGATTATATAGAAAAATGACCATTTATGGTCATTTTTCTGTATAATCTATAGATTTTTGGGATCCATCTTGAAGCCGTGTTATATGTAAAACCGTGTTATAACGAGGTTGTGGTGTACATTGAAACAGAGCTATAAATACTGATTGAATAGAAATGCATGATCAGATTTGAGGACAATTCTGATTATTCAAACTTAGAGCACTGGATATCAGCACACTTACTGGATATTGCAAATGTACATACATGTAGTTGTTTTCGAATTCTACCATTACATCAGGTGGGAAGGCTATTTATAAATCCCATGTTAAATAGAGAAAAGTGGGGTTTACAGGCTAGGGTGTACATTGTTTTCCTTACTTTTGCTAAAAAATGTAGATTGTGGGTACTGGCTAGAACCACCTAAATGACTATGAGCACCTACAATCTATGTTAAGACTTAAAATAAGAAAAATATAAGAAAATTTCAGTTAAAAAAATGCCAGTTCTTGAGACAAGAAACACACCATTTAAGGGGAATGGGAACAACTGGCAGATTTTTCCGCCATTATTCAAAGGGAGACAACTTTTGGGACTTCCTATTTACTTTTCTATCAATGCTGGCACAGGGAAACAGGGGTCTACTCTTAAAGAAAAGAATTTGCTCCTCAGGGGCAAATTCTTTTCTTTAAGAGTTGACCCCTCTTGACATGGGAGACAAAAATACTTTTGCAGGAGTTGCCTTCCCTGAGGGTGTATCCATTTCCCTGAAGGACATGAGGGATGGCATTGTATCTCATAATGTCTTACAGCAATGGCATCACTCGAACAATTAGTTACAAACACAATACATTTTCTGGTTTTGACGCAAAAACTAGTGTTGATGCTGCAAAGTATTTATAGCTATTTATCATATGTTGTCTCATCTGAGAGTGTAATAACGCCATGTAATAAATTCCGTAATCCACTTGTGGATTAAATATGCAAATAAGTTAGATACACCCTGTAACATTACATGTACGACATCCTTGAAGACGTCGCATTTACTAATGGCGAAATATTGACATCTTTGTATAACAATCTTTTAAATCTTTTAGAATCTTGCATTCGTGCTCATATACATGTATTATTGAATTAATTAAGCTTGTTGAGGAAAAGGGATAAAATGCTCGGCAAAGCCTCGCATTGTATCTCTTTTCCTCAACTTGTTTAATAAATTCAATAATACATGAGCACTCATGTAAGATCCTCTATATAATAAAATGGTTATTACACTGATATTGGAGAATATTGTCCTGAGTTGAGATATTGAAGGACACAAGCATAGCAACAGATAAGGTGCGTATTTTGTGATATTTGAAGGATAGTTTTCCTTATTTCTCCATATAAGCCTATGTTGTGGGTACTCATTAGAACCGCCTTGGTGAGTCGGTTCTAATGAATACCCAAAACATAGTTTTTTATGGAGAATTGACAAAAACTATGCTTTAGTTATCATAAAATACTTATCAATTGCTATGCTTACAAGTACCCACAATACAGGTTATTATGCAAAAATCCGAGAAATAATGTCCCAAAACTACATGCATCCCCATTACTGCAATGATGGCCCCCAGCCAATGGGGCTTGAAGAAATAAATGGGCTGCATGATGCTTCTACGCAGAGCTGAAACAGACCCCCACATGAGTACTGGTAAACCGCTTAGAGGATCTAACCCTGCCCAGGCAAAGAAGTTCAAGTGTCGGACTGCCCATGCTTATAAACCCCATTAGTTTCATTGGGGCGGCAGGGCTTGAGATGTCATTTCATCTCAATGTCGGGTAAAAGTCCCAAAAAATTGGAAGCAACGTGACGTCTCCAAAATGACCTTTACAGTGTTGATAGGGACGTTAAACATCAAATCAGACAAACAAAACAAGTACCCACAAAACTTGTATTTATGCAGAAATCAGAGAAAAATATCCGAAAATAAAATGCATCCGAGCTCATTACTCTTCCTTATCTGGAACTATGAGTACAAAGATCCTTGTGAATCTTGATTGCCATCTGAAAAAAGCCCTAAGCTTTGAAAAATGTAATTGCTCTGTCCAGTAACCTGTCAAACTATAATGACAGAACAATAATACATGTACACTCGATAACCAGACTCAGAACGGTGTAAGCTGGATCTACACAGTCTGCTCAGGCACCTCTTTCCCCTTACTTAACCCTTACCATGCTGAACCCAGAAATATCCTTTTTTATACCCCGCCACACGATAGTGGCGGGGTATTATGTTATACCCTCCGGTGTCCGTCCGCACTTCGTTTCCGATCAGTAACTTGAGTATTTTTTCACGGATTTTGTTCAAATTTTGCATACATATTGGTATCAGGGATGAGTGGTTTGGGATTGTTAATGGGCAAAATCTGTTAATTTTTAGCAGAGTTGTTGCCCTTTTCAGTATCTGAAAAATGGTTTTTGACCTCTAATTTCCTTACTATATGGAATATCTGGATGAAACTTCACAGATATATAGAGGACTAAACGGTTCAATTTGTGGCCAAGGACTGCTACTCTGGCTGTTCCAGTTCTTGAGTTATCTGCCCTTGACGTATTTAAAAAATGCATTTTAGACTGTAGTTCGTTTATCATTTACAATATCTTGCTGAAACTTCATAGATATGTAGTAGATGAATTGTTATATACCGTGGCAAAGGAACATGACTCTGGCTTTCCCAGCGATTGAGTTATCTGCCTTTGAAATATCTGAAAAATTGTTTTTGGGCTCTAGTTCCCTTACTATATGGAATATCTCGATGAAACTTCACAGATATATAGAGGACTAAATGGTTCATATCGTGGCCAAGGACCGCTACTCTGGCTATACCAGTTCTTGAGTTTTCTGCCCTTGAAGTATTTAAAATGCATTTTAGACTGTACATGTGTAGTTCCTTTATTTTTTACAATATCTTGCTGAAACTTCATAGATATGTAGTAGATTAAATGTTACATACTGTTGCAAAGGAACATGACTCTGGCTTTCTCAGCAATTGAGTTATCTGCCCTTGAAATATATAAAAAAGGGATTTTGGCCTATAGTTCATTTATTGTTTGAAATATATGGATAAAACTTCTACACCCTCTGTTGTCTGTATGTCTGTCCATCTGTTTGTCTGTCCCTTTTCAGTATCTGAAAAATAGTTTTTGGTCTCTAGTTCCCTTACTATATGAAATATTTGGATTAAACTTTACAGATATATAGAGGACTAAAGGGTACATATTGTGACCAAGGACCATATAGAGGAGTAAAGGGTACATATTGTGGCCAAGGACCACTTCTCTGGCTGTTCCAGTTCTTTAGTTATTTGCCCTTGATGTATTAAAAATCGATTTTAGACTCTAGTTCTTTTATTATTTGCAATATCTTGCTGAAATTTCATAGATGTACAGCAGACTAAATATTACATATTGTGGCAAAGGTACATGACTCTGGCTGTCCCTGCCCTTGATAAGTCTGAAAAATGGAATTTGTGTCTGTTGGTCAGTGCATACAAAACTAATTTGTGGATTTTGTCCCTGTGAGAATGCCAAAAGATCATCCACAAACATCTTAATTTATGATTGGTTGCCATTTGTGCTTAATCCTTTTGATTGAAGCCTAAACAACCTCACCCTTGGAATGTGCAGTAAAAGCCTAACCAAATAGATGCCTAAAATAAAGGCCCTTCTAAGTGGTTAACCAGTACTTAGTGCACATACTTCATGCCTGCCCTTTTTGAATCAGCTGAAGGAGCACAATGACCGTAGAAATTACTTCATGATCAGTCTTCACGAAAGAATATAGTCAGACAGGCAGTACATCGAAAAACATGAAATTCTTACATGTACCACATAAAGATACATGTTCCACAGCCATTTAAGGTAAATACTTGCCTCCATAATTTTCTAATAATGTCAACTTATTGAGTTGCCTTCCCATCAAATGTCTGAAAAATGGATTTTTACATATGCTTCCTACATCTTCTAACAACTTCATCCACTCACATTAAGACATTTAACTTGCGGATCATATCTCTGCTATCCCCTTTCTAGTTATTTAGCCTTGATATATTTTCAAATAAGTTACATTGCTTAGCAGTGGCGGGGTATTATGCAGTGTCTGCGGTGCTTTTATTTGAAAACAGTATAGATCCAGATCAGCTGGCTTCTGAGAAGCCAGCTGATCAGGATCTATACTGTCTTCCATCCTACTTCTGAAACTATGGTTAAAATTGAAATCTTGCAGCACTAATGGCTGAAAATTGGGGAGGAGTGTAATGCATTAAAATATTCAGCATGGTAAGGGTTAAGGAGTTCTGCCCATGCTTAACCTTCATCAGGCTAAAATTTTATACCCCCGGCATGCGAAGTATGCTATGGTGGCATATAGTTTTCATCTTGCCGTTCTTCCGTCCATCTGTTCATCCGTCCGTGTGTCCCCCTTTCTCTCCGTTAACATTTTGATTAAAGTTTTGCGTTAAAGTTTCTAAGAGATTGTATCTTCTGAACTCTTGATAGATTGAGTTGATACTTACACTGAAGTTACATACTGGTCTAAAGATTTCATTGATGCATGTCCCACCCCCCACAGTGACCTTGAGGTCAAGGTCACAGACTTAGAAATTTTACATTTGGTTAAAGTTTTATGACAAAGTTTATATATGCCTGTATGTTCTAAACTCTCAGACAAATTCAGTTGATACTTGATTCAGTGTTGCATTGACGTCCAAAGATTTCATGATGCATGTCCCTTCCCACCCATGGTGACCTTTACCTTAAGGTCATGGACTTAGAAATTTTACATTTTGTTAAAGTTTTATGACAAAGTTTATAGATGCCTGTATGTTCTAAACTCTAAGACAAATTCATTTGATACTTGCATTGATGTTGCATACCAGTCCATAGATTTCATTGATGCATACCCACCCTGCTGCTTCAGTAACATTGATGCCCCCACCCATTCAGTAACTTTGATGCCCTCACTCCCTGGGTCAATTTAGAAATTTTATGTTTGGTTGAGCTTTCACAAGTACATTTATAGATTCTTATAGCTTCTTCACTTCTTCATTCATATTACATACAAGCTTGAAAGATATATCAGAGGGTGGTGCTGGCCGGGGGTATACGTGGCCCACATGTCGCTTTCTCTAGTTCAATATGCAACACTCTTCCCTGATTTTCAGCCATTTATGTTGCATCATGATTCAGGGAAGATTGTAGCATGGTAAAAACCATGGATTCAGAAGCAGAATGTGAAACAATATAGATTGGGATCAGCTGGCTTCTTGCTAATCTGGGTCTATACTGTTTTCTAAAAAAGGATAAATCCTGGTTGAGCATAGTGGCAGTCCAGTTTTCATTTTGACCTTGTTATTTCTATACTTCAGTTGAAAAGGGCCCAGCTCTGATGATTTCTCCCACCAAACAAACTGCTGTTACAGGGGAAGTCAATGTAGCAAGGTATATGAATAGAGTGCTCTCCCCTGAAAGTGGAGCAGATATTGTCACGGCGACACAGATTGATGAGTGGTTAGATATAGCCCATATACAGATAATAAATGGAAATGCAAAAGAAAAGGCTGCTGCACTGAGAAATCTGAACTCAAGGCTGGGCAAAAATGATTGGTTGGTTGGATCTTCATTGTCATTGGCCGATATAGTCACATGGTCTGCCATACAACAGACCAATCAGGTGAGCTCTGCTCCTGCTAATGTAAAGAGATGGCTGAAAGATTGTGAAGAAAATGAAATATTTAGAACTGCAATGTCATTGTTATGAGAAAAGCTAAATTTCTAGAAAGATAGTGGATGAATACACCTGTAAGATATCGATGTGGCCACATTTACCTGCTGAGTAAATTAATTTAGCCACACCCAGTTCTGACTATCAATCAATCAAATGACTTGGTAAAATTTTCTCGTTCAGTTCACAAACTGCATGACAAAGAGTGCAGATCCTGATCAGATGGCTTCTTCATCTAATCTGGATCTACACTGTTTGCAAAGGTGAGGGTTGTCGTGTTTACCAGGATAAGGATTAACCCATTTAGTACCAGAAACCCCAAAACGGGTAGCCTGGCAAACAGTGCAGGCCCAGATCAGACGCCGCAGAACGCGGCGTCTGATCAGGGCCTCCACTGTTTAAAAAAAGTTTAGCCATTTTTCAAATAAATTTTGTAGGAAACACAACCTGACACTTCTAAATTTTGAAATGGACTCTTGCTATATATAAGGAGGAAGATTCCATTTGGTACAAAAAGGGTTAAGGGAATTGATACCATTGTGTTAGAAGCCTCCTTGGTGTAGTGGATAAGCTACTCACCTCACAAACCATGGGTCATGGGATCGATTCTGGGCTTCTCCAGACTTTCAGATGTGTCTTTAAACCAAGGTCCCGTGTCCATATGACCTTCATTGTAGGCAGGACGTAAAAACTCAAAAGAAACAGACCCGGATACCATTGTGTTAACTACGAAGTCTGTGAAATGAAATGAACACCCCTGTTAATTGCACTTCATACAGTCGAACTTCAATGGCTCAAACACCTTGGGGACCACGAAAATCTGTTCAGGGGTAGTTCTAGCCAATGAGGGTTACTGTCAGGAGGCAGAGCCGGGTTAATTTTAGGACATCTGTTTGGTGTTGCTTTTTTTAATAAAACAATATGCTGTGTGTACTGATCAGAATCACCTCATCGAGGTGATTCTAATGAGTACACACAGCATACATTTGCAAAATATAAGTAAAAAATCTCCTCAGTGATCTTGATGTAGAGGAATTCCCTTTGAACTCAAGAATGGGTTCGACTCGGCCTTAGCTATCGAGCCATCGTTGTTTGAACCATCGATGATCTACTGTATGGAGAAGTCTGGGGTTTACAGTGGTATACATTATTGCTATTTCTGCTCTAAATCATAGATTTTCTTTTTTGGTTTTGGTTTTATAGCCTTTTGAAGAATATTTCACATATTTTGAGCCCATTGTTTATTAAAGATGGTTGAAAACTGGAGTAGCTGGAGAAAATCTGTCTGACCTTCCATTGCAGAACTTGGCCTCGTACAAGTGACCTGAGTCAGCAAAGAGAGACCTAATGATTAAGTCAGTGCTCTTGCCCACCAGGCCACATAGGTGTGTTGGATTTACATGTATAGTACTTGTGAGAACTGCCTCATTCCTCATTGAGGCAGTCCTCACAAGCACCTACAATTTATGCTTGGAGCAGAAATAAGTTAAATGTTTGTTTGTTTGTTTTGAGGTTTAACATCCAATTTAGGTCATTTTTGAGCCAGTCAGTTTACTTATCCACACTTTTTCCTGGGCAGGCTTATACGTAAGCGGTTAAACAGTACAGTGCACTTTCTTTCGCCAGAAACTGACAACTGCCCTTCTTGAATCAGTTGAAGGAGGAGCAGAAATAAGGAAACTATTGCATATTATCATCAGGAGAATAATCTATTGTGAAAATATGAAAGAAATCACTATGTCACATGGGTGTGCTAACCTAATGCAATGACTTTCCTAGAGTACATGTGGGCCCAGTTGTTCAAAGTGGCTAAGCCTCTTTAGCTTAACGAGCTTGTTAGTGGTCAAATTGTTAACCCATTCTAGCAAATGCAATATCTAAAATTTTGTTATTTTGCTGAAAAAAAAATTGTGAGCAGCTTTTCGCAAAAGCTGCTCACATTTTTTCTGCAAAAATATTAGTATTTTCACTGTATTGAATGACCAAAATTTAACAATATGTTAGCCAATGATGTTAGTTTTGAACAACTGGTCCCTGGCTATTTCTGCCTTATTTTACAAGGGTAATACGCCAGAGGCGGACAGTACTTTACTGGAAGAAGAAGGCAACAACTTCAGGGACTTCCTGTTTGCTTTTATGGAAACCAAGCCGCACAAAACAGGGATCTACTCTTAAGGGGAATGGGAACACCTGGTAGATTTTTCCACCATTTTTCTACGCAGAGCTGATACCGACCGCACATTAGTACTGGTAATCCCCTTAGGTCTAAGCCTGCCCAGGAAAACTGCTGCGAGTCGGCCGGTCCATGCTTATAAACCCTAATGGTTTTATTGGGCAGCAGGGATTGAGATGTCATTTCATCTCAGTGTCGGGTAAAAGTCCCACAAAATTGGAAGCAACGTCTCCAAAATGACCTAAATTGTTTTGGCGGGGACGTTAAACCTCAAATCAAACAAACAAAATCAAAGGGAGGCTACTTTCGGAACTTCCTGTTCACTTTTCTATGAGCCTGGTCCCCTGAAAAAGGGGTTAACTCTTAAAGGAAAGAATTTGCTCCTCCTCTGGAGCAAATTCTTTCCTTTTAGAGTTGACCGTATTGACATGGGAGACCCATTCCCCTTAAAGGAAAGAAGAGCAAGTAGACCTCTACAGATAAAGGGACAAAGTGTTTCTGAAAATGTCTCCCCTGAAGGTGTACCTATTTCCCTTAAAACAAAGTTTTTGCCACCTTTTTCCAAAGGAAGACCATTTTTTAAATCTGACAGAAAAATTTTCTATCGTTTTGGTATTTCTATGCCCATTTATTTGGGCATATTCATAACACATTTAGTAGTATGGAATCTTCCATGTTTTGTACAACAGGAATCCATTTTGAAAAGTAGGGGTTGCAGGTTCAGTAATTCTTAGAAGTTTATTTGGAAAATGGTTTAACTTTCTGCTAATAGTTAAAGTCCGATCAGACGCTGCATTTCATTACGATAACAAACCCGTGTGACGTAGTGCATTTTTTTTCACATCTCCAAAATGGCTACTTTTCAGAAGAAAATTTGTGATATTTTTCTTATTTATACTGCAAACATAGATTGTGGGTGCTCGTTAGAACCGCCTCACTGAGGCGGTTCTAATGAGTACCAACAACCTATGTCTTGGAGCAGCAATAAGACAAATAATGTACACCCCCGTAAACCCCAGTTTTCTCTATATAAAGTGGGGTTTAGTGGGGTGTTCATTTCATGGACTTATTCATGTGATGTTGCGGTGTCTGATCTGGGCTTGCACTGTTTGGCAGTGATCTGATTTTGGGGTTTCCCGCATAAAATGGGTATTAAAGGAATGAATCAGCTGTCTAAGGGACAATATCTTTCCTTCAGACAAGGAAAGCAAGTATTTCTAGGTCATTGATGTCACACATAGGTTTAGTCGTATCCATTTAACTAATTTTTGATGTTTTTCATGCTGTTTGAGATATCCTGCTACCTGAGTGAACAGTGTCATGGAATGAGCAGGTTTTTGTGTTCATGCTAATTCTTGCTTTGCTAGAATAAAAGCACAAAAACGTTTTTAAGTTTTGATGTTTATCTTCTTTGCCAAAGTGAGAGCTGCTTAGATAAAGTGATTGAAGGCTGTCTTATTTGGAAGAAACAATACAGTTTCATAAGTACTATTTTGCCATAATGATCCCAAGTATTGGGATAGATAGGCCCAAGCAAACAATGCAAACACAGATCAGACAGGAGCAGTCTGATCAGGGCTTACATAGTTTACCATTCTGTCTGCACCTTTTGGACTACTTGCTGGATCATGAAACAAATTTGTTAAAATTTTAGAACTACAGCAAGTCCTCAAGGTGTCCGAATTTTTACGGACATGAGCAGATGCAGAAGGCATCCGAGGCCCATAGGGCCTCACGGCTCATGGCCGTCTATAGATTAATACGTGCAGATCAGCCTGTGCATCTAGGCAGTCTGCATTGTCTGATCATCACCATATAGTTTGCTGCTTAGATAGTACAATCAAAGCACAGACAGTACTGGGTCTGAGGTTATAAACTTTTTTCATGATTAACTCGCTCGAGCATGAAATTTGTCCTGCTCAAAAATTTTAAAATGCCAAAAATGTTGGCATTTTAAACTTTATGAGCAGGACAAACAACATTCTTTTTTGATCTGAGCAGACAAATTGCTTCATTTCTTTGTACAGTAGAACTTCGATGGCTTGTTTACCATGGATGTGTCGAACCCATTCTTGAGCCCCTAGCGAAATCCTCTACATAAAAAAGAGTGGGGGATAATTAAGGAGATTTTAGTCTTGCAAATGTATGTTGTGTGTACTCATTAGAATCGCCTCGATGAGACGATTCTAAAGAGTACAAACAGCATACATTTTAATTATAGAACACCGAAAAGATGTCTAAAAGTATCTCGTTATGCCTCCTGGCAGTAACCTCAGTGGCTCGAACTACCCTTGTCTCGAACAGATTTTCGAGGTCCCAAAGGAGTTCGAGCCATTGAAGTTCGACTGTATTTTAATAATTATGAGCAGTTCAAATTTCAAGCTCAGCTGAGTTGAGCATGAAAACTTTTATAACCTCTGGGACCAGTGGGTCGATTGTCTCTTGCAGGCTGGGAAAATTGTCCTGAACAGGGGAACAGGTATGTAAATTCATGATAATATAAGAATCTTATATGGGTGTGAGGGGTGGATTGAAAAATCCGTCCTGAGGGACACTGTCTGGCATCACGAGGCTTGCCGAGTGATGCTGGACAGTGATCCCGAGGTACGGATTTTTCTATCCACCCCTCACACCCATATTGGATTCTTTTTCTTGCATACCTTCCATTTCTATTGCGAATTTTTAATGCTGCTGTCACTTCGGTTACCGACGTCCGCCATTTTGTGATGACACAACAGGAATGTTTTGTGACGTCACGCATTATGACGCCGCGCATGAGGTTGTAATCAACCAGTGCATTTATCAAACACGCAATTATATTCGATTTGGGGTCGGAACACCAGGGTCAGAACATAAATTTCTATCCCAGGGTAAAATCACGGATTTCCTTCTGGTGTGCAAGAAATTATATTCTCAAGTTTACCACAAACATAGATTCGGTATGCCTGTGAGAAGCCACAGTAAGTTGTTCTAGTACCCTTACTGTTGCAAGGACAGCATGCCTGGTACAACTGCAAACCAATATCAGTAGAAGACACGCCCAGAGAGCTTAGAGACTGTACGCCTTTATTACTTTCTACCAGGCTAGGTTGGTTCTCGGAATGTAGTGATAAAGTAGAAGTCTCGGGTTATATCTGAGTTAAAGCCTATGTTGTGGGTATTTATTTTATACATAGCAGTGAAATCAATGCATATCTGAAACAAATAAAAGTGATATTTTCACAGTGTGAAAAATAACATGACCGTGTTATTTCACAGTAGCAGCCCGTACTACTTTTCTCGCCAAACTTCATATATGTTATCTATAAAATAATTCTGTAAAATACCTTGAAAAGCACTTTTGTACTTTAAACGGCGATATGTTTTTGTTTGAAACTGACAGTTGTGATGTCATAGCCAAGTCAAAAATAGCCATCGGAAGAGATGGCAAATCCCCCGACCAAAAGCCAATATGGCCTTCAGAAGATTGTTCACCAATAGAAAGTGCACCAGAATTAAACCAGCAATATATCACAAAAGTATTGCAGTTATGGCCATCACAAGATTATACTTCAGGAGAGATAACTAAACAAGAGGCTCAATGAGCCTAAACGGCTCACCTGAGGAACTTAAGTTTTAACAATTCACAGACTTGACTACTAAATCTGCTAATAGAATCCAGCCCATTGACCCTTACAGGATATAAGTCATGATTATTGCATTGCATTCCAAGTTTGGGACTTCTAGCTTCTATAGTTCCTGAGAAATCTTTGACGAAAATTTAACATTGGTCAAAATGGAGAGAAAGAAGAATGAAAGAACAGATGAACAAATAAGCTGAGAAAGCCCAATGTCTCTTACACAAAATAAGTCATCATTATTCTATTGAATACCAAATTTGATGCTTCTAGCTTTTATAGTTCCTGAGAAATCTTTGATTAAAAATTTAACATTGGTCTATTATCTCTATATGGAGAGAAAGAAGAATGAAGGAACAAATGAACCAGACTAGCTCCAAAACCTAATGCAGCCTTACCCCTTGCCCAATGGTGCTACACATAAAATTTAAACAAGATTGGTCGACTGCCTTCTGAGATATGCTTCATTGAAAGTGTGGACGACGGATGGACGGACGACAGACGACGGACTCCGGAGCCTTGGTATACTATCGGCTCACTGGAGCCTTTGGCTCAGGTGAGCTAAAAATTCAAGTCGCTATTTCTATCACAACATTTTCCCTACGTTAAGTCTATGGGCAAATTTTTTTGTCTCTCAAGGTCACGTAACTCCGAGGTCAATATTCCGATTCGGCCCAAAATCGAACTTAACCGAGATTTTATGTCTGTCCTCGTTACCTGCAAGTTTGAAGCTGATCTGAAAAAAATTCAAGTCGCTATCGTAGTCACGACATTTTCCCTATAGTAAGTCTATGGGCAAATTTTTTGTCGCTCAAGGTCACGTAACTCCCAGGTCAATATTCCGATTCGGCCCAAAATCGAACTTAACCGAGATTTTATGCCTGTCCTCGTTACTAGCTACAGTGATGACAACATTTTCCCCATGTTAAGTCGATAGGCAATTTTTCGGGCGCTCAAGGGGACGTAACTCTTGAGTGAATTATCTGATTCGGCCCAAAATCGAACTTGACCGAGATTTTATGCCTGTACTGGTTATCTGCAAGAATGAAGTCGATCAGAAAAAAATTGACGGAGCTAGAGTGATGACAAGCTTTATCCTATGTGAAGTCTATGGGAGCTAGATGTTGCCATGGCAACCAGAGTTCCACTCAGATCTGCCTGAAAACATAATGAAGCCTTTCCACTTGCCCAATTATGCGACACATGAAATTTGATCAAAGTGGGCCAAGTAGTCTTTAAGATATACATTTTTGAAATTCCCATTAACCCTAATGCAAAAACACACAAGGGCAGGTAACTCCTAAGTGAATGATCCGATTCTGCCAGTTATCGAACTTGACCGAGATTTCATGGCTGTGCTGGTTATCTGCAAGAATAAAGCCAATCTGAAAATAATTGAAGCAGCTACGGTGATGACAACATTCTCCCCATGTTAAGTCAATAGGCAATTTTTTCAACGCTCAAGGGCACGTAACCCCTGAGTGAATAATCCGATTCAGCCCAAAATCGAACTTGATCGAGATTTCATGCCTGTCCTCGTTATCTGCAAGAATGAAGTCGATCAGAAAAAAATTGACGGAGCTAGAGTGATGACAAGCTTTTTCCTAACGCTCAAGGGCACGTAACTCCTGAGTGAATAATCCGATTCAGCCCAAAATCGAACTTGATCGAGATTTTATGCCTGTCCTCGTTATCTGCAAGAATGAAGTCGATCAGAAAAAAATTGACGGAGCTAGAGTGATGACAAGCTTTTTCCTATGTTAAACCTATGGGAGCTCTTTGTTGCTGTGGCAACCAGAGTTCTCATCCGATCTGCACGAAAACCTAATACAGCCTTTCCCCCTACCTGATGATGGTTCATAAGAAATTTGATCAAGGCCGGCCCACTGGTTCCAGAGATATACTTCGTTGAAAGTGTGGACGACGGACGACAGACGCCGGCTCGTGGTATACTAATACCTCACATGAGCCTTCGGCTCAGGTGAGCTAATAATGTGACACATGAAATTTGATCAAAGTTGGCCAAGTAGTCTTTAAGATATACATTTTTGAAATTCCCATTAACCCTAATGCAAAAACACACAAGGGCAGGTAACTCCTAAGTGAATGATCCGATTCTGCCAGTTATAGAACTTGACCCAGATTTCATGGCTGTGCTTGTTATCTGCAAGAATAAAGCCAATCTGAAAATAATTGAAGCAGCTACGGTGATGACAACATTCTCCCCATGTTAAGTCAATAGGCAATTTTTTCAACGCTCAAGGGCACGTAACTCATGAGTGAATAATTCGATTCAGCCCAAAATCGAACTTGATCGAGATTTCATGCCTGTCCTTGTTATCTGCAAGAATGAAGTGGATCAGAAAAAAATTGACGGAGCTAGAGTGATGACAAGATTTTTCCTAATTCCCATTAACCCTAATGCAAAAACACACAAGGGCAGGTAACTCCTAAGTGAATGATCCGATTCTGCCAGTCGTCGAACTTGACCGAGATTTCATGGCTGTGCTGGTTATCTGCAAGAATAAAGCCAATCTGAAAATAATTGAAGCAGCTACGGTGATGACAACATTCTCCCCATGTTAAGTCAATAGGCAATTTTTTCAACGCTCAAGGGCACGTAACTCCTGAGTGAATAATCCGATTCAGCCCAAAATCGAACTTGATCGAGATTTCATGCCTGTCCTCGTTATCTGCAAGAATGAAGACAATCAGAAAAAAATTGACGGAGCTAGAGTGATGACAAACTTTTTCCTATGTTAAGTCTATGGGAGCTATTTGTTGCCATGGCAACCAGAGTTCCAATCCGATCTGCCCGAAAACAGTATGCAGCCTTTCCCCCTACCTGATAATGCTTCACATGAAATTTGATCAAGATTGGCCCACTGGTTCGGGAGATATACTTCTTTGAAAGCGTGGACGACGGACGCCGGCTCGTGGTATACTAATACCTCGCATGAGCCTTCGGCTCAGGTGAGCTAAAAACCAGGGTACTCCGAACTGTGGTTCTTGCGCATGACATGCCTGCTTAAGCTCATGCATTTCTGTACAAAGTACCATTAATATGTCTCAAAGGGTGTTGGAGATCACAAGCTGGTCATTCTGTTATATTGGAAGGGTAGATAACTCAAATATTTATCATAGCACCCAGAATTGTGTTTCTTAGGCATGAAGCGCCGTCTCAACCTTGTATACAATTGTGCCAAGTACCATCAATATATCTCAAAGGGTATTGGAGTTATGGCCATCAAAGGTTATATTGTCAGGGGAGATAATTAAAAAACCAGGGCACCCAGAGTTGTGGTTCTTGCATGTGACACACCTGCTTAACCTCATGTACAACTGTACCAAGTACCATCAATACATGTATATCTCAAAGAGTATTGGAGATGTGGCCATCACAAGGTAGTGATTCTATATTATTGGAAGGGGAGATAACTCAAAAACCATGGCACCCAGAGTTGTGGTTCTTGTACACGACACACCCTCTCGGCCTTGTGAACAACTATGCCAGGTATCATCAATATATCTTAAAGGGTATTGGAGTTATGGCCATCACAAGGTAGTCACACTGTTTTATTGGAAGGGGAGATAACTCAAAAACCATGGCAGCCAGAGTTGTGGTTCCTGTGCATGACACACCCTCTTGGCCTTGTGAACAACTGTGCCAGGTATCATCAATATATCTTAAAGGGTATTGGGCCATCACAAGGTAGTCACTCTATTTCATTGGAAGGGGAGATAACTCAAAAACCATGTCAGCCAGAGTTGTGGTTCTTGTGCATGACACGCTGTCTCAGCCTTGTGAACAACTGTGCCAGGTACCATCAATATATCTCAAAGGGTATTGGAGTTATGGCCATCACAAAGTAGTCATTCTATTTTATTAGAAGGGGAGATAACTGAAAAAGTATGACATCCAGAGTTCTGGTTCTTGCAAATGACACGTCGTCTCAGCCTTGTGAACAATTGTGCCAAGAACTATCAATGAATCTCAAAGGGTATAGGGGTTATGGCCATCACAAGGTTGCGTCTACGGATGGACGGACAGACGGACGGACGGACGCCAGGCTGATCGCTATATCCCCCCGAACCTATTCGGTCGGGGGATAAAAATTGTGACGTAAGATCCAATTGATCAATTATAGTAAGTGTCCTAAAATATTATAAAATAAAAAGAAAATTTACTTTTTTTTTTTTTATAAATATCAAAAATATTTCATCTTGTGTGTTCAAAACATCAGAATTTTCACTCGTGCTTCGCACTTGTGATAATTCTGATATTTTCAACACACTCTATGAAATATTTTTGAAATTCATCTCCAAAAAGTAAATATCCTCTATGTAGTAGTAGAACCGGTCAATATTGCCAAGCCTTGAAGGTTTTGAAGGTGCCCACTTGATTGTAGATTTCAATGTAAGCTGTTTTCTTTGTACTAAGCAGTCATCATCCTGGTTGTTATTTATGCCAGAGTTAGGGTTTGCCTTGCCATTATGTTTTGAGCAATACAGAACAAGACCAGCATCCCTGGATAGAGTAGATGGTATGAACTGGGGTTTACCAGAGCAGTATTGTTGCAGAATATTTATGCTATTACTGACAATATCTGGTGGAAATGTTTTGACATTGTTTGGTGTCAACAATCTTTCTAAATCATTTACTGCCAAAAAAGTTGCACATTTCATTGGGCAAGCATCTGGAAATTTTCATTTGCCCTTAGCTAACTTCTACTGGTAAATACCAGCAGATGTGTGGATTTTTCAAGCTCTCTACAGTATTTGGCTAAAAGGACATAACACATGAAATATTTAAAGTTAATCAAGTAATCCACACATCATTCTGAATCGGTGTTCCAAGTCTCTGTCTCAAAAATCTTTTGAGATATTTTGGAAATATTTTTTCAAAGGTGTATAACTCGGGAAAGGTGCATAAATCCTAGAAAGTAAAAAAAAAAAAAAAAAAATCAACTATTTTTCCATATTAAAGAAATCCATATATGAAATTCACAACCCCAGCATGCACAATTCCTAAGTTATGCTAAGCATCAAAAAGTGGGATGTTTTGTTTGATTTGATGTTTAACGTCCCTGTCAACACTGTAAAGGTCACTTGCTGACGTTGCTTCCAATTTTGTGGGACTTTTACCAGACATTGAGATGAAATGACATCTCAAGCCCTGCCGCCCAATGAAACCAATAGGGTTTATAAGCATGGACGGGCCGACTTGCACCGCATTGCCTGAGCAGGCTTAGATCCTCTAAGTGGTTTAACAGTACTTGTGTCGGTTTCAGCTCTGCATGGAAGCATCATCCAGCCCATGTATTTCTTCAAGCCCCGATGGGCGGGGGCAGTCTGGGACCAACAGACTGAAGAACCAGAAGCAATGTGTGGGCAGGAAAATGCTGAATGTAATTGTGAATTTAAGTAATCACCTTTCAGGGTCAAGGTCACTGGCTCTAGTGCCTACATTTATTGATGGATTTTAACCCTTTTTGTACCAAATGGAATATTCTACCTTATAAATAGCAGGAGTTCATTTCAAAATTTAGGGATGTCAGGTTGTGTTTTCTTCAAAATTTAGTTGTAAAGTGGCTGAACTTTTGCAAACAGTAAAGGCCCTGATCAGATGCTGTGTTCTGCGGCGGCTGATCTGGGCATGCACTATTTGCCAATTACCTGTTTTGGGTTTCTGGTACAAAAAGGGTTAAGATACCTTCACACAAATGTTGGGTATGATGATCTCTCGAGTGAGTTCAAATACTTTTGGTGCAACACTGTATATTTTGTTTGTTTGATTTGAGGTTTAACGTCCCCTAAAAAGGTCATTTTGGAGATGTTGCTTCCATTTTTGTGGGACTTTAACCCGACATTGAGATGAAAGAACATCTCAAGCCCTACTGCCCAATGAAACCAATAGGGTTTATAAGCATGGAGTGACCAACTCGCACCACTTTGCCTGGGCAGGCTTAGATCCTCTAAGCGGTTTACCAGTACTCGTGTGCGGGTCGGTTTCTGCTCTGTGTGGAAGCACCATGCAGCTCATCTATTTCTTCAAGCCTGATGGGCAGGGGCCGACAACACTGTATATAGAGAGTTATTACACTGATAGTTTGAATATTGTCCCTTATTACACTGATAGTTTG
The DNA here is from genome assembly GCA_963580285.1 of Lucinisca nassula. NCBI lineage: Eukaryota > Metazoa > Mollusca > Bivalvia > Lucinida > Lucinidae > Lucinisca > Lucinisca nassula. The sequence goes on along the minus strand of OY757010.1, from coordinate 93,051,740 downwards.
AATATTGTCCCTTGTTAGATTATAATAGGCTGCTCACAAGCTCACATCCTTTGATATCCCAACAGGTGCCAATATTCAATATACCGTGCCAACCCCAACGGATGGGGCTTGAAGAAATAGATTGCTTCCAATGCTTCCAACCAGAGCTGTAACCAACCGCACATGAGTACTCGTAAATACTTAGAGGTTCTAAGCCTGACCAGGAAAAGTGGTGTGAGTGGGACCACCCATGTGTATAAACCCTATTGGTTTCATTGGGCGGCAGGGCTTGAGATGTCATTTCATCTCAATGTGGGTTAAAAGTCCCACGAAACTGGAAGCAACGTCTCCAAAATGACCTAAATAGTGTTGATGGGGGCGTTAAACCTCATATTGAACAAACATTAACATACCACATTTACCCAAAGTATTCACATCAGCGAAACATGCCTGTATCATTTTGACCCCCTTTAACCCCATTTTTATATTGTAAAACTGGGGTTTACAGAGGTTAACATTATCTTTTTTTATTTCTGCTCAAAATCATAGATTGTTGGTTCTTATGAGTACCCACAATCTATGTTTTCAGCAGATACCGGTATGTGAAAAGTATTAGAATTTTTATTAAAAAATTTCCATTATTTTCGTCTAAAATTTCCAATATATTTGAATAGGCGTGTTTTCATAATGGGACACTTAAACTCCTTGCCGTACTTGCTCTATAATTTGAACAAAAACAATTTCATACCCGATGATGAGCCTAAAAATAGCTGAATGCATGGCAAACAGTGTAGACCCTGATGAGACACCGCATTCTGTCTGGGTCTTAGATGCTGGGTCTACACAGTTTGCTCAACCATGTCTGTCCAATTACATAAGGCAAATAAGACAATACTCGATTACTTAGGGCACTATTCACCAATTGTTATTTACAGTAGAACTTCGATGGCTATAACACCAATGGCTCGTGTGCCATGGCTGAGTCGAACTGGATCTTGAGTCCCAGGGAATTCTTCTTCATTAGAAATATTGCGGTATGATTAAGAGAATTTTTTACTTTTATCTTGCTAACGTATTCTGCGTGTACTCACTAGAATTGCCTCGATGAGGCAATTCTAATGAGTATGCACACCATACATTTTCATTATACAGCATTGAAAAGATGTCCCAAGTTAACCCTGTTATACCCCTGGCAGTAACCCACAGTGGCTCGAACTACCCCTGTCTCGAACACATTTTCGTACTCCCAAAGGTGTTCGAGCCATTGAAGTTTGATTGTACACGTAGCAATAGCCCTATGCAAGTATTACTGCTGTGATCCCTGAATCTCAGTGGTTACTGGGAAAGTGAATGATAACTGAACTATTTTTTACCATTTGATTTTCATTACTTTTCTTTTATTTTTTATAACATCACTTTTACAAATAAAATTATTATTTGCACATATCAACATGGTATAACAGTATTTCTAGATAGTAAATAGAAAACATTACATTACCAAGTCCATGTAATCAACAACCTGGAAAACTTCACATTATACAGAGAAAATATTATTGCGCTTATTTCTGTTCCAAGACATCAATTGCTGGTACTCGTTAGAACAGCCTCCATTACAGAAACACACCTATTTAAATATATTGGAAAATTTACCAGCAAAAAATGAAAAACTTCAGATAAAAAATATAATATTTTTAATATTTCTGCTCAAAACATAGATTGTGGGAACTCCATCAGGCAGTTCTAATGACTCCGCACATGTTTTTGAGCAGAAAAAGGAAACTAATGCATACCCTGTAAACCCCAGTTTTACTATTTAAAAGTGGGGTTTAAGGGGTCAAAATTATACAGGCGTGTTATCGTGATGAATGAGGTGGTTCTAATGAGCACCAACAACACTGTATTCCTCCCAATTAGCGCCAGTTCCTATAAGCGCCCCATCACTGTTTTTCCAAGAACAAATTAATAAGCGCCCATTCTTGCTGTCAGAAGAAAAAATATTTCTCTTACCTAAAGTAAAGATTAGCCGTTCAATCTTTGCCATATCTGCTGTAAATCGTATCATGCAAGGTATTTCTAACCCGCCCCCCTGCTATCACAGCGTGTCTGTGTTGACCACTTGGTACTTTACATGTCATGATTCCACCATATTTTAATGGAAAACTACTGCATGTAATGGGTTTTAAACCCCCGTTCTGTTAAATGTTTTGTCTCAAATAAGATCCCCCTCTTTTTCCATTTTTTTTAAGCGCCCGGGGTACTAAATGGGAGGAATATGGTACATGCATATGCTTTTAACTTCAGTGGTCACTGAGAATGATGCTGACAACAAAAGTGAAACCTGCTGCATATTATTAATTGGCAAACTGAATAATGTTCACCCTTACACAAACACAAGAATTCTCTATATTAAATGTGATTGGTCAGGTGGTTATTATCACAAACTTGTTAACATTGTTCAATGATAATCTGGTTCTAACACAATGTTTTCTGATTCAAAATGTATGGTCTATTTTTTCAAGGTTTAAATTCTAAAAATGTTGAATGAAAGCATTAAAATACATGACTTTGTCTTTGCACTTCTTTTATTCTTGATATCTGTGTGGCCCTCATCAGACATTTTCTCACCAATACAAAATATTTCAAACTGATGCTTTGTTTTTCAAAGCAAATAATACAGTAGAACTTCGATGGCTCGAACACCGATGGCTCTTTTACCATGGATGAGTCGAGCCCGTTTTTGAGTCCCTAGGGAATTCCTTTACATTAGAAATAGTCAGGGATAATTTAGGATATTTTAGTCTTTCATCTTGCAAATTTATGCTGTGTGTACTCATTAGAATCGCCTCAATGAGCATACATTTTTATTCTAGAACACCGAAAAGATATCCAATAGTATGTCGCTATGCCACCTGGCTGTAACTATCATTGGCCCGAACTACTCCTGTCTCGAACAGATTTTCGAGGACCCAAAGGCGTTCGAGCCATTGAAGTTTGACTGTATATATATTTGTATGAGAGTTAGACAAAAACAGGTTTAAAACAATGTGATTGTGCACATGATTGCAGCATACACTTAGATGTTTTTTTTTGTTTTGGTTTGGTTTTAAAGCCTTTCAATATTATTTCAATTATACTAAGACCATCATTAATCAGAGATGGGCAAAGTACAGAGTACCTGGAGAAAAACAGCCTGACTTTCTATTGCGGAACATAAGTCTCAAATATCATCAGATGGATGCTTGAATGCAACAGTCAGAGACCCGAAGGTTTAACCCATTTTGTACCAGAAACCTCAAAACGGGTACCCAGGCAAACAGTGATCAGACTGCGGCATGTGATCAGGGCCTACACTATTTGCAAAACGTTCAACAATTTTCCAAATAAATTTTGAAGAAAACACAACCTGTCACCCCTAAATTTCGAAATGGACTTTTGCTATATATAAGGAGGAAGATTCCATTTGGTACAAAATGGGTTAAGTGTCAGCACTTCCAACCACAGAGGCCCATCCAGATCCTGAGAAATACAGTCAGGGTTTTCAAAGGTTTTCGTTATACCTTTGATACAAAAAGTGCCTGGAGGTTGTTACAAAATATCAAGCTTATGTCCCCACAATACCAGTAACATGCTAAGATACCTAGTAGTTGTCTTCAATTGGCCTCAGATATCAAAAGTACAATAATTATAATGCAAAATGTAAATACAAAATGTTTAATATCACAGTCTTTATCTTCAAAGGACGGAATTAAACCCCCGAGACATGTCTCGGTTAAACTGGTCTTTTATCACTGTGTGATTGGAAACATCTCAAGATCACATTAACAAGCCACTTTATATGGGTAAAAGTGAGGTTTAAAGGGGTATACATTATTTTCCTTAAGTAAACAACAACATAGATTGTGGGTTCTTGTTAGAACTGCCTCATTGAAGTTTTAACAGCCACAATCTATGTATGATGCAGCATTTAAATTTTGATCTGTGGAGCCATAAAAAAAATCGCTATTTCATACAGGTGTCTTTTTGTAGCAAAAAAAAAAAAAAAAAAAAAAATGTGCCTGTCTCTTGCCATAAGAAAAATCTCAATAAAAAAAAAACAATATGTTAAAAGAAACATGGTCTTTCCTGGTGGCAGGAAAAGCATTTGTGGATGAAAAGTATTACATTTTTCCACATTTTCTAAAAATAAACATTTTAAAGACCTCATTAAAATGCCTCATTCAGACAATTTTAAGTATGGTACAGGTAGTCCCAACAGTCAATGTTTTAAGCAAAAAGGGGAAAAATGTATGCAAACCCTGCTTTGTATCATAAAGTTGGCTTTCAGATATTCATATAACATGTACCGTATTCGGGCGTGTACTACCCGCAGTTTTTTCCCCTCCAATTACAGGCCCAAGTTCAGGGTGCGGGTAATCCGTCCGAAATATTTTTGGAACGTTTTTTTTTTACTTTTATCAGCTGAAAATACGATGCATCTCAATATTATGCTCTATCCCTTTACGATTCCCGACATAAATAACGTTAATTGTCGACTCAATTTTACTTACACATGAGTAAAAAAACTATATCCATTACAAGCAAGCCCGATTTTGTGCTTATTATTCCTAAAACTCTGATTTCAAACGAAATAAACAAGCAAGTTCAATGCGAACATCAAAGTCTTTTATGCATCCAAATCGCCGCCCACAAACTACCGCTACAATTTTTCTGCACGCGATCGGCGAATGACGTCATCGGACCCCAGCAACCACACACGTGTCTATTGTTTTATTTTAATGCGGTGTATCTCTTTCTTTAAAAAAATGTTTGGAAACGGTAAAAAAATTTCGATAGCTCGGAAGCTCCGTGTCAATAACCAACAACAGCATACAGATGTGTTTACATAAATTAAAGCGTTCGACTTTTTGGCGCCAAAACATAACCATTCACGAGATATTAGAATAGGCCGTTTGTATATTCTAAGGTAAGATTAAGCAACTCGTCTTAGGAGCAATTAAATCATTTTCACATTGATTGGGGATTAAATTATTGATTGGGGACTAAACGCAAATAAGAGACATAACTTGACCATATTTTCACACCTTTTTGACACGCACCGAAGGGTGACAATTATACAACCGGGATTAACAATAGTGTCATAATTGAACCGTTATAAATCATCAAACAGTGTAAATCCAAATCGGACGTCTGCGGTTTCTTTCTGCGGTGTCTGATCTGGGACTGCACTGTTTGCCGATGTCCCCCAAAAGGGCCGCTGGGTATATATTGTTTAATAAATAAATAACAAGGGTGAACAGGTAAAGTTTTTTCAACGTTTTAATGCAAAATACATGCATTCTGGTGATACTCGCACGCACGTGCATTTTCCCGCCTTTTGAAGACGATCGCGCGTTCCGTTGTGTGTTACAAAAAGTGGCCAAATTCTTACTTTTTCTCACTTACGCACCCACCAAAATTTCAGCAAATATTTCATGCGGGTAATACAACAGAATAACAGTTTTTCCCCAGATTTTGGCTAAAAAAGGGGGGTGCGGGTAGTACGCAAATGCGGGTAGTACACACCCGAATACGGTACACATTAACCCATTTTGTATTGAAAACCCCAAAAATGGGATACTGGCAAACAGTGCAGTCCCAGATCAGATTCCACAACATGCAGTGTCTGATCAGAGCCTACACTGTTTGCAAAAAAGGTTCAGCAATTTTCCAAAACAAATTAGAATTTAAATTTTAAAGATAACCGGATATCCCTAAATTTCGAAATTGACTCCTGCAATATATACGATGGAAGGTTCCATTCAGTACAAAATGAGTTCATGCGATGACCCTCAAAATGTTAGTTGATCTCATGTTTACTTCCGGTGTACAGTAAATGTAAGTTAGTGTTCAACTTGCACCAGTGCCGGGAATGTCCTCATTCTTAGCCTTTCAACTTCTGCTCTTAATACTGCCACTTCCTGTGCCTGGGCTTTAGCCAGGTCAACAAGTTTACGACGCTGAACTATCTCCTGGTATCGTTTTTCTGTCCCGGCATCTGAACGTTGATCAGCTGAAACAAATTTAACATATACATGTACACTGAAACTTCCATTGAGCAACCACACTGGGAAAACTCCAAACACTGACTGCCTAAGACAGGTGGCTGTTCAGCAGAGGGAAATATCTGAGATGCTGTATGGATTGATATAGACAGACAAAAATCAGTGATAAATGAAGACAGCTCAAGGATGTATGAAAAGCATCACGAAAACATGCCTATATAGTTCTCACCCCTTTGAATCCCAGTTTGATATAGTAAAACTTGGGTTTAAAGGGGTGTACCATATTTAATATCACAATTTTTCATCGTCAATTTTTTGCTTTTTTGGTGGTAACTTTTACAGTGTATTTGTATAGGCATGGTTTTGTAATGACCTCTCCATCATATATTTTTCATTTGCTTAGATATTACCTTGTTTTTATGCATATACATGTATCACTATCAATTCTTGAAGTGAACTGAAATTTGGTTTAAGATTAACTTGATGGGTGGGAAGCCTGAGGGCGACATGGAGATCTAGAACTGCTCAAATTGTTCTGTTCCATGGCGGCCACCTTGGTTATCGGAACTGACAGATTTTAACAATACTAAATCTCCATTTTGCCCTGTTGCCTCCCATAAATCAAGTCCCAGCTCAATAGGACTTTCTGTTCAAGAGGAGATGTCATTTTGAAAACTGCAAGATCAACCCCCCATCAGATCAATTTTAGTGATTCTGTTACCCCACCTCCCACCAAATATCAGCTCAGGTGGACTTATGGTTCTCAACAATATGTAACCTTTGGTATTTAACATAATTATCTGTGAAGGTTCATTCAGATATTATGAACAGTAATGGACATAGGCAAGAAACCATTTTTCATTTTTCTTCCAATATAAACAAGAACAGTAACTCTGTTAAAAATGGGACAAATTATGTCATTTAACAATCCCATACCACTCATCCCAATAACAATATGTGTGCAAAATTTGAAGAAATTCCACGGGTAAGTACTCAAATTATCGATTGGAAATAGTACGGACAGAGGGATGGATGGACAGATAGACACTGGAAGGTATATCAGATTACACTGTCACTATGATGAGTTGGGGTTATAAAATGGCCATAAATGGTCATTTTTCCGGTCATTTTTCCATAAAATCTATACATTTTTGTTTGGATATAACATGGAAAGTAACACCGTTTCTGCTTTGGACCCCAAAAATGGTCTCATAAAGAAGTTGGGATGTATTGTCATTTTATGTGTTCAACGTTTCGTTCCTGTTTAGGTCTTACACTCCCGTCAACACTAGGGCATTTTGGAGATGCTGCTTCCGATTTTGCGGGACTTTTTAACAAAATGACATCTCAAGCCCTACCGCCCAAAGAAACCACTAGGGTTTAAGGAAGGGTCTGACTAGCAACACTTTTTCTGGGCAGGCTTAGACTTTCTAAGCAGTTTACTAGTACTCAAGTTCAGTTGGTTTCAGTTCTGTGCGGAAGCACCATGCAGCCCATCCATTTCTCAAAGCTCCGATGGTCGGGGCCTGTTTTCAAGGTACAGTAAAATTCCTATATTAAGCCCACCTTTGGGACTGTTCAAAAGTGGTCTTTAAGACCACTTTTGAACAGTTCCAAAGGTGGTCTCTGACCAGAGGACACTGTATTCAGAAAACACAAAGAAAGAGTAACTGCAACCTCCTAAATAAGCTTTTTATAGCAGAATTAGTCTTAACTTAAGGTGGTCTTAATAGTGGAATTTTCAAGGTACTTACCATTGACTTCTTCTATATGTCTCCTCTCATGAACAGAGACATTGAGATCTTCTAAATCCTTGAGTAACTGCTCATTATCATTGTCTTTCTGTTTAATCGTCTTTTCAAGTTCCTTTAATGTTCGTCTTTTATCATCTATAGTCTTCTCATGTTGCTGCAATGAGAGAAAAACTTTAATACACAGCTTAACCCTTAAGATGGGACCTGAACACTCCCTGACCATTCAGATATCATTGCACGTTTTTGTATTTATTCTAACCTGCACAAGCCTTTGGCTTAATGTCAAATCCTGGATAATATATATTTGTCTGTTACATATACATGTCATTTAAGCAATTAAAACAAAGTTTAAAGCAACCCTTAAGATGGCGAGACAAACTAAATCTAACAATGTCGTCTGCTTATGTTGTCTGTTGATTTTTTGCAAATGTTTTAAAAAATATTTTTGCCTACAGACAGTGTGGACCCAAATCAGACTGCTCCTAGAGGAGCAGTCTGATTTGGGGCCCAAACTGTTTGCAAAAATGACTTTTAAAGTAACCAGCAGACGACAAAGCAGATGAGAATTGTCGGGATTGGCATTTTATGGGTTAACCTTTGATTGACTGTGTTGGGGTTTAACAACACATCAACCCTTGTGGGTCATTTCGAGTTGTCTCCCAGAGAATGGGAGAAAAGAGATAGAACAGTTATTCTTGCACACCAGATAAGGATATCCATAGTTTTAGCTTAGGATAGAAATTCTGTTCTAACCCTGATGTTCTGACTCAAAATGAATATTCCCACGTGTTTGATAAATGCACTGGTTGAATACGGCCTCATTTGCGCCACCGTTAAGGTTGACGTCACAGCATGTTACGTGATGTCACTAAACATTCCTGTAGTGTCATCACAGTTTGGCGGACATCGGTAACCAAAGTGACTGCAGCATTAAAAATCCCCGCTAAGAAATGGAAGGACGGTAAGAAAAAGAATCCTATGTGAAGGGTCAATAGAAAAATTTGTTCCTCGGGATGACTGTCCGGCATCACTCAGCAAGCCTCGTGATGCCGGACAGTGGCCCTTTCCATCCACCCCTCAGACCTATATAAGATTCTTATATTAAATGAGTTGAATAAGAGAGACAGAGGAGAAAGAGGAAAATTAATGAAAGTGAAAAGAAACAAAAAACAAGAGGGCCCAAAGGCCCTGGTTCGCTCACCTGATCCAATGTATAATTAGTGGGCCCCGGGCAGCGTCAATTTTGGCCCAAGGGCTATAATTTGAACAATCTTGGTAGAGGTCCACAAGATGAAGCTTCATATCGAATATGAATGACCTGGGCTTTGTGGTTTCAGAGAAGAAGATTTTAAAGGTTTACCCTGCATAAAGAAGTCTATGTAAAACAAGATTTTCCCTATATAAGTCTATGTAAAACCAAAGGCCCCCGGAGCGGGGGCATTTTTGGCCCCGGGGCTATAATTTGAACAATCTTGCTAGAGGTCCACTAGCTGAAGCTTCATAACAAATATCAAAGACCTAAGACTTGTGGTTTCAGAGAAGAAGATTTTAAAACTAAAGGGCCACATGGCGGGGGCATTTTTGGTCTCAGGGCTATAATTTGAACAATCTTGGTAGAGGTCCACTAGCTGAAGCTTCATAACAAATATCAAAGACCTAAGCCTTGTGGTTTCAGAGAAGAAGACTTTTCAAGATTTTCCCTATACAAGTCTATGTAAAACCAAAGGGCCACGGAGGGGAGACATTTTTGGCCCCAGGGCTAATTTGAACAATCTTGGTAGAGGTCCACAAGATGAAGCTTCATATCAAATATCAAAGACCTGGGCCTTGCAGTTTCAGAGAAGAAGATTTTTAAAGATTTTCCCTATATAAGCCTATGTAAAACCAAAAGGCCCTGGGGCGGGGGCATTTTTGGCCCGAGCACTATAATTTGAACAATCTTGGTAGGGGTCCACTAGATGAAGTTTCATACCAAATAGCAAAGACCTGGGCCTTGCAGTTTCAGAGAAGAAGATTTTTAAAGATTTTCCCTATATAAGCCCATGTAAAACAAAAGGGCCCCGGGGCGGGGCATTTTTGGCCCCAGCACTATAATTTGAACAATCTTGGTAGGGGTCCACTAGATGAAGCTTCATACCAAATGTCAAAGATCTGGGCCTTGATGTTTCAGAGAAGAAAATTTTTAAAGATTTTCCCTATATAAGCCCATGTAAAACCAAAGGGCACCAGTGCGGGGGCATTTTTGGCCCCAGCACAATAATTTGAACAATCTTGGTAGAGGTCCACTAGATGAAAATACCAAATATCAATGTCCTGGGCCTTGCGGTTTAAGAGAAGAAGATTTTTTAAGTTTTCAATTAAAAAAAAATCTATTTTTGGCTCCTATGACCTATATGTGCAACGGACCGGAACCATTTGAACAACTTTGAAAGGGGACTACCTAAGGATCATTCCTGTGAAGTTTGGTCAAAATCCGATCAGTGGTTTAGGAGGAGATGTCGTTTGAAGAAAAATTTTACGGATGCACGCATGGACGCACGCACGGACGGACACACGACGGACAAAAAGTGATCCCAAAAGCTCACCTTGTCACTACGTGACAGGTGAGCTAAAAAACAACAACAACAAAAAAAAACAGAAGAAATAAAAATATTCACCCTCTTCCCTTACATGCTAAGAGAATAGCAGGCCTTGCCCAACTGTAAGCCAACGTTAGTTGGACACCCCAGTGACGTAAGATACAGGGCACTTCCTCACCGAACAACCATCCAAGCAGCTTAACCTTTGTCTTGCTAAACATGACCATGCCTTTCTTTGCAAACAGTGTAAATCCAGATTACATGAAGCCATCTAATCAGGATATACACTGTTTGTCATGCAGTTTGTGAACTGAACCAATATGTAATATCAAACAATCTGATTGGTAGATATTCAGAAATGGGTATGGCTAAATTAATTTATTCCTGAGGCCAAGGGTTAACATTAACATACCATTGTAGACCCACTCATGTTGTTCAAAAGAGGGTGGAATGTGGGGAGGTGGGGGCTTCATTCATGGCCCAGTAGTATACAGTGTTGTCTCAGGTCATACTTGTATTTGAGACATTCTGACTCTTAAGAGGTATGTGGGTTTTCTCTCCCCCACCATGTCTAGCATTTTCTGTTCAGGACAATGAACAAAGAAATTAAAGCTTGTTATTCAACAATGGCCCCTTTTAAAGAAACAGGCCACATCAGTTATCATAGAAACTGTTGGAAAGGTCAGTTTAAAAATCAACATTACAATAATGCATCGTTGTGACATAGTGCATTCTTTCATATCTCAAAAATGGTTATTTTTCTGATGAGGCGGTTCTAACGAGTACCCAGCAACCTATGCCTTGGAGCAAAAACAAGAAAAATAATGGAGACCCATGTAAACCCCAGTTCTCTCTTCGTATAAAGGGGGTGTTCACTACACAGACTTGTTAAAGTAATGAGGTAAAAGGTTATTAGTACTTAACCTCACAGACACTATCCTAGAGATGTACACAGTAACAAGAGGCCCAAGAGGGCCTGTCGCTCCACCGGCTAACTTCAGACAATTGTCATATTTATTACATTAACCAATTGTATACTAGTGCACTCTTCTATTGCTATATGTTGGACCAGTCCATTTGTCATATAAGGGGTGTCAGGCCTATTTTTTTCTATTTTTGATGGAAAATTCTGTTAGCAAATAGTGCAGGCCCTGATCAGACATGGTGTTCTGTGGGGTCTGATCTGGGCCAGCACTGTTTGCCAAGGTACCCATTTAGGGTTTTCCCCGCATGCAATGAGTAAAAAAGAAACAAGTGATCCACCCAAGGAATGTCCATTCTATATTTTTTGGACCCCAGAGCCATGGTTGGCAGGATTTATGTGAGTGACCATTTGGCATTGCTCCGTTCTAAATATCTAAAGCTCTGGGCCTTATGGTTTCAGAGAAGAAGACTTTTTTTAAGTTTTTCCTATTATAAGTCTATGGGAACTAATATGCTTCTAGGCGTGACCAATTTTTTACCCCACTTGACGTTGCTGCATACTTAATATCTAAGCTCTGGGCACTGATGGTTTCAGAGAAGATTTTTGTCAGTTTTTCCCAGTATAAGTCTATGGGAGCTTATGGGCCTCAGGGTGTGGCCAATTTGGACCCCAGGGGCATAGTTGGCAGGATTTATGCAGTTGAATACTTCAAGTTGCTACATACTAAGCTCTTGGCCTTATGGTTTCAGAGGAGAAAAGTTTGACGATTTTGTCATTATTAGTCTATGGGAGCTACTAAGCACCGGGGCGTTGCCAATTTGGACTCAAGAGTCATAGTTCGCAGGACTTAGTAGGTGACCACATAACTTGCTACATACTACAGTTCAACCTGTATTAAGCAAGTGCCTAAGGGATAGTCAAAATATGCTTGCTTAAGACAGGTTCTTGCTTAATACAGGTGAAATTTAACACATCTGCCTTTCTTGGGAACTGAATGCCTGCTTGCTTAAGACAGGTTGCTTGCTTAATAGAGGTGGCCACTAAGACAGGTTTTACTGTAAATGTCTTAGCTTTAGACTTTATGGTTTCAGAGAAGAAGTTTTTCCGTTTATTGGTCTATGGAAGCTAATGAGCCAAAGGTGGTGGCCATGGCGGCCATGTTTTTTGTCTGATCCAAATATCTTCAATGAATCTGACAATGGTAGACACAAGGAACATTCATAAAAATTAAGAACGAAATCCATTTAGCGGTTTTGGAGAAGATTAAAAAAAAAAAAAGATCCCTTTATTAGTCTATGGAAGCTAATTAGCCAATGTCCATGGTGGCCATGTTTTTTGTCTGATCAAAATTGCTTCAAGGAATCTGACAGAGGTCCACCCAAGGAACATTCATGCAAAGTAAGAATGAAATCCATTAAGTTGAGCGGTTTTGGAGGAGAAGGTTTTTAAAACTTTTCCCCATATAAGTCTTTGAAAGCTAATGAGCCAAGGGGCATGGCCATGGCAGTCATGTGGGGCATGGCCATGGTGGCAATGTTTTTGGTCTGATCTTAATTTCTTCAAGGAATCTGACAGAGGTCCACCCAAGGAACATTCATGCAAAATAAGAATAAAATCCATTGAGTGGTTTTGGAGGAGAAGATTTTTAAAATTTTTTTTTGGTTTCGATGCCATTTTGTTCTGCATGTAACAAAATTCTTTGAAGGAATTCAGAAGAGGACTATGTGAGAAACATTCCTGTGAAGTTTGGTTACAATCGACCAAGTAGTTAAGGAGGAATGTTTAAAGAAAAAAGTTAACGCACGGATGCACAACCGCACAGACGCACAACAGACACAGGGCCATAACATATAACATAAGACCCGCCGGTCTTTGGCCAGTGGAGCTAAAAAATGAACAGATTTATGTTTTTATTTCTTTATTTATTTATTTTTTTCCTTTCCTCCGTCGGATTCGGTATGTCTCCTTTTTCAACTAAGCCATTTTAACCCTCAGGGATCTGGAGAACTGTTGACACTGTAGTATAATTAGGTCTAATAAATCAATCTCCCTCAGTATTTTGAATTTATTTTGAAACATCAAGTCATATAAATAGAGTTTGTGTTGAAAACATCAGTTCTATCACCAGTGTGATGGGCAAGTGAAATTTGTGATGTTTTGAATTTTAGAATGACAATTTTTAGGTGGACCTCTATAGATATGTGATAGTCAGCAAAATTGGAGGAGATTAATTCAGATACAGGAAGGTACTTTTAAATAAATAAATAAATAAATAAACAAGAACTTCTGAAGAAGAGAATATTTTTTAACATTACACTACATGTTATATATTGAAAATAAACCCCGCCCACTGCAGCCATGTTTTTAGTCGGATCAAAATTTCTTCAAGGAATCTGACAGAGGTCCACCAAAGGAACATGCATGCCAAATAACTATGAAATAAAACAAGAACTTTTGCAGAAAATATTTTCAGCATTACACTATATGTTATATAGTGAAAATAAGCCTCGCCCATGGCGGCCATGTTTTTTTGTAAGATCAAATTTTTTTCAAGGAATCTGACAACAGTCCACCCAAGGACAATTCATGCAAATTACAATGAAATCCCACAAGTACTTTTGCAGAAGAAGATTTTTTAGCATTACATTATATGTTAAATAGTGAAAATAAGCCCCGCCCATGGCGGCCATGTTTTTTGTCGGATCAAAATTTCTTCAAGGAATCTAAAAGAGGTCTACCCAAGGAACATTCATGCAAAATAAAAACAAGGCATCGCATGTGATACAAATCCCCTCGCACTAGACAACTTCGTGTGTGGAAAACATTGAAATGGCAAAAGTCCAACTTGCTTGAGATATTATCATATGCAACATCTGTGTAAAGTTTGTTTAAAAATCCTCCAATAAATGTACATTCTAGAGTGATGACGTTTCTCTAAAAATAGCCATAGTGACCTTGACTTGAGGCCATGACCACGAAAGTAGATCTTGCTCAAGATATTATCATAAGCATCTTTTGTGTGAAGTTATATTAAAATCTGTTAATAAATGTAGACGGTAGAGCGATGACAAAGTTTTTCTAAAGATAGCCACAGTGACCTTGACTTTGAGGTCATGACCTTGAAAGTCGAAGTAAGTCGAGATATTATCATAAGAAACATTTGTGTGAAGTTCTATTACAATCCATCATTAAATGTAGGCCCTAGAGCGATGACAAAGTTTTTATAAAAATAGCCACAGTGACCTTGACCTTGAAAGTCTAAATAGCTCGAGATATTGTCATAAGGAACATTTGTGTGAAGTTATATTGAAGTTGGTGAAAAAATGTAAGCACTAGAGCAATGACAAAGTTTTTCTAAAAATAGCCATAGTGACCTTGACCTTGAAAGTCAAACTGGCTCGAGGTATTGTCATAAGGAACATTTGTGTGAAGTTATATTGAAATGGGTAAAGAAATGTAAGCCCTAGAGCCATGACAAAGTTTTTCTAAAAATAGCCACAGTGACCTTGACCTTGAAAGTGGAACTCACTTGAGATATTGTTATAAGGAACATTTGTGTGAAGTAATATTGAAATTGGTGAAAAAAATGTAACCGCTAGAGCAATGACTAAGTTTTTCTAAAAATAGCCACAGTGACCTTGACCTTGAAAGTCGAACTCGTTCGAGGTATTGTCATAAGCAACATTTGTGTGAAGTTATATTGAAATCAGTGAAGAAATGTAGGCGCTAGAGCGATGACAAAGTTTTCTAAAAATAGCCATAGTGACCTTGACCTTGAAAGTCGAAATGGCGAAATATTGTCATAAGGAACATTTGTGTGAAATTATATTGAAATCGATGAAGAAATGTAAGCGCTAGAGGGATGATGAAGTTTTTCTAAAAATAGACACAGTGACCTTGACCTTGAAATTGGAACTCGCTAGAGATATTGTCATATGGAACATTTGTATGAAGTTATATTGAAATTGGTGAAGAAATGTAAGCGCTAGAGCGATGACAAAGTTTTTCTAAAAAATAGCCACAGTGACCTTGACCTTGAGGCCTTGACCTTGATAGTCTAACCCGCTTGAGATATTGTCATAAGGAACATTTGTGTGAAGTTATATTGAAATCAGTGAAGAAATATAGGCGATAGAGCGATGACAAAGTTTTTTCTAAAAAAAACCACAGTGACCTTGACCTTGAGGCCATGAGTTGGAAAGTCGAACTCGCTGGAGATATTTTTATAAGGAACATTTGTGTGAAGTTATATTGAAATTGGTGAAGAAATGTAGGCGCTAGAGCGATGAAAAAGTTTTTCTAAAAATAGCCACAGTGACCTTGACCTTGAGGTCATGACCTTGAAAGTCCAACTTGCTCAAGATATTGTCATAAGGAACATTTGTGTGAACTTATATTGAAATCAGTGAAGAAATGTAGGAGCTAGAGCGATGACAAAGTTTTTCTAAAAATAGCCACTGTGACCTTGACCTTGAAGCTATGACCTTGAAAGTGGAACTCGCTCGAGATATTTTTATAAGGATCATTTGTGTGAAGTTATTTTGAAATTGGTGAAGAAATGTTAGCGCTAGAGCCATGACAATGTTTTTCTAAAAATAGCCACAGTGACCTTGACCTTGAGGTCATGACCTTGAAAGTCAAACACGCTCAAGATATTTTTATAAGGATCATTTGTTTGAAGTTATATTGAAATTGGGGGAGAAATGTAGGCGCTAGAGCCATGACAAAGTTTTTCAAAAAATAGCCAGAGTGACCTTGACCTTGAGGTCATGACCTTGAAAGTTGATCTTGCTCCAGATATTGTCGTAAGGAACGTTCGTGTGAAGTTATATTAAAATCGGTCAAGAAATGTAGGCGCTAGAGCGATGACAAAAGTACGTATGTATGTACGTGGCGCTAGAGCGATGACAAAAGTACGTACGTACGTGGCGCTAGAGCGATGACAAAAGTACGTACGTATGTACGGGACAAATGCTATATCCCCCCTCACAACTATTTTGTGCGAGGGGATAATGAAATCCAACAGGTGGGTTTGGAGGAGAAGATTTTTAAAGATTTTTATTTTTTTTTGTGGTTTTGTTGCCATGGCAACCAGAGTTCTGGGTGTAACAAAATTCTTTGAAGGAATTTAGAAGAGGACTAAGTAAGGAACATTCCTGTGAAGTTTGGTTACAATTGGCCCAGTAGTTTAGGAGGAGAAGATGTTTTAGCATTACACTATATGTTAAATAGGGAAAATAAGCCCCACCCATGGCGGCCATGTTTTTTGTCGGATCAAAATTTCTTCAAGGAATCTGAAAGAGGTCCACCCAAGGAACATTCATGCAAAATAAAAATGAAATCCAACAGGTGGTTTTGGAGGAGAAGATTTTTAAAGATTTTTAATTTTTTGTGTTGTTTTGTTGCCATGGCAACCAGAGTTCTGGGTGTAACAAAATTCTTTGAAGGAATTTAGAAGAGGACTAAGTAAGGAACATTCCTGTGAAGTTTGGTTACAATGGGCCCAATAGTTTAGGAGGAGAAGATGTTTCAGCATTACACTATATGTTAAATAGGGAAAATAAGCCCCGCCCATGGCGGCCATGTTTTTTGTCGGATCAAAATTTCTTCAAGGAATCTGAAAGAGGTCCACCCAAGGAACATTCATGCAAAATAAAAATGAAATCCAACAGGTGGTTTTGGAGGAGAAGATTTTTAAAGATTTTTAATTTTTTGTGTTGTTTTGTTACCATGGCAACCAGAGTTCTGGGTGTAACAAAATTCTTTGAAGGAATTTAGAAGAGGACTATGTAAGGAACATTCCTGTGAAGTTTGGTTACAATTGGCCCAGTAGTTTAGGAGGAGAAGATGTTTAAAGAAAAAGTTAACGCACGGACGCACGACGGACACAGGGCCATGACAATAGCCCCGCTGGCCTTCGGCCAGTGGAGCTAATAAAAACTAATCAATAGGATGTGTCCCTGGACAGGATAGCTCACCGGAAGTCGCGCTTTGACTCAGTTGCACAAAGGCAAATTTTCAGACCCATAACAGAAACAAAGTCACAAAGAAAGAATCCAGTGCTATTTCAATATAGTTATGTTAAAATCTATCAATAAATGTACCGGTAGCCGCTAGAGCAAAGACGAAGTTTTTCTAAAAATAGCCACCTTGACCTTGACCTGAGGACCCTGAAAGTCAAACTCCCTTGAGATATTATCATACTGAACAGTTCTATGAAGTTATACAGTGATGACAAAGTTTTTCTAAAAATAACCACACTGTCCTTAACCTTGAGGTCATGACCTTGAAAGAATAACCAAACTGTCCTTAACCTAGAGGTCATGACCTTGAAAGTCGATCTCGCACGAGATATTATAATAAGCAACATTTGTGTAAAGTTATGGCAAAATTCATCAACAAATGTAGCCCATACAGCCATGACAAAATTATTCTGAAAATAGCCAGTGACCGTGACCTCTACTTCAGGACCCTGAAAGACAATCCTGCTCAAGATACTATCATACCCAACATTTGTGTGAAGTTATTTTAAAATCTACCAATAAATATAGGTGCCAGAGTGATGACAAAGTTTTTCTAAAAATAGCCAGTGACCTTCACCTTGAGATCATGACCTTGAAAGTTGAACTCGACTGAGATATAATCATACGCAACATGTGTATGAATTTATATAAAAATCCGTCAATAAATGTAGGCCCTGGAGCGATGACAAAGTTTTCCTAAAAATAGCCATAGTGACCTTGAGCTTGAGGTCATGACCTTGAAAGTCAAACTTGCTGGAGATATTATCATAAGTAACATTTGTGTGAAGTTATATTAAAATCTGTCAATAAATGTAGGCGCTACAGCGATGACAAAGTTTTTCTTAAGATAGCTACAGTGACCTTGACTTTGAAAGTTGAACTCACTCGAGAAATTTAAAGCAGTATCTATCACCATTCCAAGTCTCAAGTAAATTCGTCTGAAGGCAACCAAGTAATAATCTTAAATCTTCAGTGCAAAAACATAAAAGTCCTTAGTCTGTGACCTTGACCCAAAGGTCACAGTCATGTATGATGATACTGCTGATAAAAGCTTTTGACTAATACCTATCACCAGCCCAAGTATGAACTAAGTCTATCAAAAGGAAAATAAGTAATGAGCTCCTAAAAACTTTAACACAAAAACTTTAACATAAGAATTCTAAGCCAGTGACCTTGACCCCAAGGTTATGGTCATGAGCGCTGATGCAGCTGCTAAAAATTTGAGACAAGTATCTAAAACCATACCGAGTATAAACTAAATCCATCCAAAGATAAAGAAGTAATGAGCTCCAAAAAACTTTAACACAAAAACTTTAATATTAAAATTCTAAGTCTGTGACCAGTGCTCCATATAATTTTTGTTTCAACCCGTACAGGTACTGGCCAAATTTAAACCAAGCCAGCAACGGCCCAATTTCGTTCTCTGTAATCAGTATCCAAGTTGCGGATGAGCAAAGCGTTCACTGTTTTGTGTAGTATGGCAGTATATTGATTATGTGTTAGCTGGAAACCAGCCGATAATGGATCCTTGCATTATATACATATATTGTATTCTCATTCTCATTGGTGTCAGGATACAGTGACGGGCTGGGTTTAGTCCCTGGTGCACCTCATAAGTGCCCCTGCACATAATACTCTAAAGAAGGTGATGCAGTATATAAACAAAAAAGAAAGCATGAATTGTGGGTACCCTGGTGTGGGTACTCATTAAAACCACCTCAACCAGACGGTTTTATCTAGAACCCACAATGTATTTTAGAGCAGAAATACTTTTTAAATCACTTGTTCATTGTTTGGTTAATTACACTGTAAGAACTTGTCTTGGGCACTTAGTACTGTATTTTAAAACTAACCAGTGTGTCGCTTCCCTTTTTTCAGGGAACATTTGATCATGCCGTCAATTACAACCCCGAGTATGGCTTCAATGACCCTCTTCGGGTCACGGGGCATAACGCTAAATAGGGATGCCTGTTTCATGACAACTGACAATGATCCGACGATCGTTTCTGTATGTCAAATAAGCCCCAAAATAAGCACGTTGTGAAAACGACTTCGCAAAGGTTTCTACTTTCAGTTTCAATCTGACTGGTCCAATTGTACACACGATTATCCTGTCCACAGCTAAAAAAGGAGGCCAAAATTGATAAGCCGTCTAAATATTGACATCATAGTTACTCAAGTGCTTTAGGCATTGCATCAACACAAAATCAAGCGCCTAGGAACTTTGAATGAAAATAGGAGTACCCGCTGTCACATTTGCAGTGTTACGGGTTACCGAAAAGACGTACCGTACCTGCGAAAATGAGCCCGTATTCAGTACGTGTTATTTTTCAATTCCATCTATATTTAGGAAAAACGGACCCATTATTTACGCTGTATGGCCCTTATCTGGAGCACTGTGTGACCTTGACCTTAAGGTCACAGTCATGGGTGCTGATACTGCAGATAAAAACTTTAGCCCAGTATCTATCACAATACCAAATATGAACTTAATCCATGTTCACATAAAGAAGTGAGCAACTAAAAAACTTTAACGCAAAAACTTTAACATTTGTGGACACCGACGCTGAGGCAAGGGGTAGTAGAATAGCTTACTGGAACTTCGTTCCGGTGAGCTAAAAATGAAGAGAAAATAAAACATGTAAGATTTTGCAATATTTTTGTGCACTGTAGGTACAGTCAAACTTCGTTAACTCTAACATCTTAGGGACCATGAAAATATGTTCGAAATATGGGTAATTCGAACTACTGAGGCAGGTCATAAGGCAAAATAGGGATTACTTTAGGTTATCTTTATGATCTTCTATGAAATAAAGCTATGTTATTTGTAGTCATTAGAATCGCCTCATTGAGGCGATTCTAATGAGTACACACAACATACCTAATCAAGATAAAATCCTAAATATATGAATATCAGGGGCTTTGGGGAATATTCTCAAGGGACCCCAGAATTAGTTCGAATTAACCAGGGTGAACGAACTATCTGTGTTCGAGGTATTGAACTTTCACTGTATGTTGCATTCTGTCAAAAAGTAAATTATTTGACTAAAATGACAGTTAAATTTTTTCAGGTACCGATACATGAGCATACCTTTTTCTGTTGAAGTATGGTCAGTTCTAGTTTACCCACTTCCTCCGACTTCTTTCCATCATAATCTGAGGAATTCAGATACTGAAACAGCAAGGAAGTATATCACATAAAAACCTTTTTATCACATGACGACATGTCTAAGAGTGTAATAAGGCCATGTATTAAATTCTGTAATCCACTAGTGGATTAAATGTGCAAATTAGTTAGATAAGCTCCGTAACGTTACATGTACGACATCCTTAACAACGTCATGTTTACTAATGATGGAATATTGACATTTTTGGGAAAAAATCTTGGATAAAATGTGTTTTAAATGTCATATGATAAATAGGATCTTGCATTCGTGTTCATGTATTATTGAATTTAATGATCTCCTTGAGGATAAGGGATAAAATGCCTGGCATAGCCTCACATTTTATCCCTTTTCCGCAACTTGTTTAGGAAATTCAATAATACATGAACACTTATGTAAGGTCCTTTATTTATTTTATACAAAGCTTTGAAATCAATGAATATATGAAACAATCACAGTAGCAGGCCAGACTAAAGTCATGTATGAAATAAAAAAAGAAAATTTACTTTCTTGCAATAAATACCAGAAATATTTTGAGTGTGTGTGTGTTTTTTTTTTTTTTTTAGGTTTATTTTTTTTTATTTCCAATGGGATTATTAACACATTCAGGAATCTTTAAAGGGAGTTTTGCTCATGCATTAGTATATTCCAGAGTTTATTTCTTTGGAGTTTAATAACCCATTCAACACTATTTAGGTCATATCAGACCAGTCATTTTACCTAACAACACATCTGGCGCATGATCAGGATCTACACTGTTTGCTTAGAGTATAGGAATTAAACATTTTTCCAGCTTACCCTTAGAGATAATCGACCAACCAGGTCTGTGAGAGCTTTGATTATAGTCCAAGAAAGTAGTTCTGCTTGATTGGTGCAGATATTCCTTTCATGTAAGTTTATAATATGTTAACTAGGCCTTTTGGCATCTTAGCTATTGTCTGCTGTAAGAGTGTTTCTTTTTTGTTCACATTTTGAGTGTATTAAAATCAGAATTTTCACTGGTGATCATGCTTCGCACTTGTGAAAATTCTAATGATTTCAATACATCCAATGAAATATTTTTGGGATTCACCTCAAAAAGTAGATATCCTTTATGTATAACACTGTTCATTATAACATTAAAATGTCATAAACAATGTTCATGGATAAACATCTATTTTGTTTGTTTGATTTGAGCCTCCAATTGTGTGGGACTTTTACCCGACATTGAGATGAAATGACATCTCAAGCCCTGCCACCCATTGAAACCAATAGGGTTTATAAGCATGGACGGTCAAACTGGCACCGCTTTACCTGGGCAGGCATAGATACTCTAAGTGGTTTACCAGTACTCGTGTGTTCACAAAAATGTATTGTTTATGTAGAAAAATCACCATAATTTAATACAGCGTTTAACTACTAAACACAGTTTCTGTGTGGACCCCAACAACCACAGGAGCTTGACGTAATACAATATTAAGGGGTTCATCTATACGTTTCTATGTAATAGAAACGAAGGACGGACACTGTTTCAGAGATCCGTTGATTTTCATGCGAAAATCTCAAAATCTACATATGGCTCCGTTGAAATACAATATTGCTTACGTTAATGAACGAACCGTAAACCTTCCGCCGCCTATTATAGAACTGTTTTGTCATAGAATTCACCGTAAAGTGCGTGTTTCTTAAAAATATCCACCTCGCACAGCTGCTGGTTACGCCGCCATTTTGTTTTCGTTAGGAGGATCGCATTTAAATTTTTTTAGGGTTTTGATTGGTCACCTAGCACGAGACGATTTTCTTGGGTTGTTTTAGACCAATCAGACAACGCGCATGGACTCACTCCGAGTAAACAAACATGGCGACGTAACCAGCAGCTGTGCGCACGACAAAATTGAAAGAAACAGACGGATTGTCGTGGATTCAAGAGTAGCGAAGTATTATTAGGTGCGGCGGAAATTATATTGCACATTAATTAAATGTTTTAACGTTGCATTTCGACGGAGCAAATATGTAGATGTTGAGATTATTGAATGAAAATCATCGGACCTCTGAAACAGTGTCCGTCCTTCGTTTCTATTATATAGAAACATAGGGATAAGCCCTTTAAATTTTATTACATCAAGCTCCTGTGCCAACAACAGTGCTATAAGGAGGATGTAATATACTGTATGCTCAACTTAAGTAACTTGATCTGATGCATGAGGCTTGGAGGCTGTTTCAGCTCAGAGGACCAGAAGATGTCACTACCTAGTGTGATCTGATTGGCCACTCTCCAGCACTTATTTCAGTGTCCACAATACGAAAACATGCCTATACAAATACATTGTAAAATTTTTTGCCAAAAAAATGAAAATTCTCAGATGAAAAATTGTGATTTTTTTTCTTATTTCTGCTCAAAATATAGATTGTGGGTACTCGTTAGAACCGCCTCATCGAGGTGGTTCTAACGAGTACCCACAATCTATATTTTAGAGCAGAAATAAGATAAATAAGGTTTACCCCTGTAAACCCCAGTTTTACTATATAAAAGTGGGGTTTAAGGGGGTCAAAATTATATAGGCATATTTTCGTGATGAACTCAGATATTTACAGTATCTTTTTTAACATCAAAGTCTGTTCTTCTACGATTATATAAATTACATGCAAATGAATGATATCTTCTTGTTGAAGATGTAGAAACCGACATAATCAATCCACCCAGACCTTTTTACAACACTGATGTTGCGGTTCAAACCAGAAACTGTTTTATATAATTGTAAAACAACCATATTATACTAAACAAGAGGGCCAAGATGGCCCTGGATTGCTCACCTGATCCATAGAGTAACAAGTGGACCCAAGGGAGGGCCATTATTGACTCAAGGGCTATAATGTGCATAATGCTGAGGGAGGTCTAAAAAGGTGAAGCTTCATACCAAATATCAACAAAGGCTATAATTCGAACAATCTTGGCAAAGGTCCACAAGATGAAGCTACACAACAAATATCAAAGACCTGGGCCTTGCAGTTTCAGAGAAGAAGATTTTTTAAAAGATATTCCCTACATAAGCCTATGTAAAACCAAATGTCCCCGGGGCGGGGGCATTTTTGGCCTCAGGGCTATAATTTAAACAATCTTGATAGAGGTCCACTAGATGCAGCTTCACACCAAATATCAAAGACCTGGGCCATGCTCTTTCAGAGAAGAAGATTTTCAAAGCCTATCTCTATAAGTCTATGTAAAACCAAAGGGCCCTGGGGCGGGGGCATTTGTGGCCCGAGGGCTATAATTTGCATATTCTTGGTAGAGGTCCACTAGATGAAGCTCCATACCAAATATCAAAGACATGGGCCTTGCAGTTTCAGAGAAGATTTTTTTAAAGATATTCCCTATGTAAGTCTATGTAAAACCAAAGGGTCTCGGGGCAGGGGCATTTTTGGCCCCAGGGCTATAATTTGAACAATCTAGATAGAGGTCCACTAGATGAAATTTCACACCAATCATCAAAGACCTAGGCCTTGTGGTTTCACAGAAGATTTTTAAAGATTTTCCCAATATAAGTCTATGTAAAACCAAAGGGCCCCGAGGGGCAGCATTTTTGGTTTCAGGGCCATAATTTGAACAATCTTGGTAGAGGTCCACTAGATGAAGCTTCATACCAAATTTCACAGACCTAGGCCTTGTGGTTTCAGAGGAGAAGATTTTTCAAGATTTTACCTACCGTATTCGACCTATTTACCGCACCGTGCGCGATGTACCTAAATACAGTAATGATGCGTAATGTGGCGTAATGATGCGTAATGTAGCGTAATGATGCCTAAAAGGCATAATGTTGCGTAATGCAGCCTATTTTATGAATTTATATTTGCTCCTGAACATATAAAGCTTTTTACCCGCATCCTGATACCCACAGTCAGTATCCCAACTACTGTTTTCGCGATCCATGGTGGAGATAAACTAACAGAGTGTGGGATGCTTACATTGCGTTAAGAGCCAATTTATTATGGAAATTTATTTCTATCTTCAAATACAGAGCCAGTCATCTTCTAGAGTTGCTTTTGGTAAAAATGGTCATAGTTTCATGACATATGGACCTCCGCCTGCGTGAAGAATCATCGGGGGCACAAAACATTGTATAAATTTCAATAGCGGAAAGCCAAAAGGACAGTTACTTTCCATCAAAATGGCATATATAGGCTATCCAAAATAAAATAATATAAGCGACACAAACACCCAAAGACACACCTTAACAAAAATAAACCACGATAGAAGAACCGCCTTGGAATGGTCAGCGGAAACGAATTCCACTGGGGGCTTAAATCGATTTTACGTGGCCACAATCCTCGCCCTTATTTCCGTCGCGATTTAGACAAATAATTTGTTCAGTCCGCATGAAGGCCTCCTAGCGCATCAGTGCAACAAACCCCATTTTGTCTCTGCATCAAATGTGGTTTAGAGGAATGTTCATTACACGGACTCATTAACCCGATGTGATAACATTCCTATGCAATATATGACAAAATTTCGTATTTCTATTTCAAACATAGATTGCAAATGCATACTCGTATCATCGAGGCGGCTCAAACTGTACCACAACGTATGATTTGGAGTATAACCATGAAAATAATGTATACGGCAACTATATATTAGGTTTAACGACTTAACCATTAATATGTTAGTTATCAAGAACTATACTTGCAATGTAAGGGGAAGAACACAAACATATTGTTCAAAGAATACACAATCACAATTTATGTCATATTCAATCCAAAATGAGATAAGTCCACTATTTCTAACAATTCATATTTTTTCTTATTTTCTTTCTTTCTCTATTAAATGATTTTCTCACCTTCTTTAATTGTGCGCGATAAGTGTTTGTGTTGATTTATATTAACTGAAGATTTTCACACCTGAAGTGAGATGGGCGGGTATCCATTGTTTAATTATATAACAAAATGTCATTATGGATTAACACCATATCAATTAAAGCAGACAAGACATCATAAAGACACGTGCCGAAGTGTAAAGTCATTAAAATGCACACGTTGAAGTCCGTTCATTTGTATTTATTTGGTTTGATTAAATTAAGAAGATCAGACATCAAAGAACATTAATGTCAAAGACTCCCGCCGCATTCTATTATCCTCAAAAGAAACTTAAAATTTGGTCCTTATAACCCCCAAGTTATAGACATACTTTACATTTGGTCTCTTTCACAATGGCGAAATGTGTGTTCTGGGAAATGTAAATCTACTGCGAGGTTAATCTTATTATTTCTCCCTTCTAGGTGGTCTTTTCTTGTTTCCGCGCTACAGAGCGTTTTCCACCTCTCTCTCTCTCTCGTTTTGAGGATATTACGTTTTTGAAAGTACATGTATCAGCAAGTTTATGTCTTGCATAGAGATGCAAATTTTTGCTTATAACTTACCCGTGCGATATATAATTTTTTCACATCTCCAAACTAGCTACTTTTCTGTTCAAGATCTGTGATCGCGTACTTTTTCGTACTTCAAACATATAAATAGGTTGGTAGCGCACAACCTATGTCTTGGAGCAGAATGAAGAAAAATAATGCATACCCCCCCCCCCACCCCATAAACCCCAGTTGTCTCTCTGATGAAAATCCGTGATAGTTTTCTTATTCATACTGCAAAAATAAATCGTGGGCGCTCGTTAGAACCGCCTCGTTGAGGATGGGGTTTAAAGGGGTGAAAACTGGCTACGCATTACGAAAACTCGCTTATGCAAATGCAATGTAAACTTTACCACTGAAAAACAAAAAATTTAAGATGAAAAATTGTGATATTTTTCTTCTGCTGAAAATATAGATTGTTGGTACTCGTTAGAAACGCCTCAGCGAGGCGGTTCTAACAAGTACCTACACTCTATATTTTAGAACAGAAATAAGAAAAATAAGGTTTACCCCTGTAAACCCCAGTTTTACTATGTAAAAGCGGGGTTCAAGGGTTCAACATTATATAGGTGGGTTTTCGTGATGTTTTCTGATTAAGATCTTCAAGTGCACAACCTATGTCTTGGAGAGGAACGAAGAAAAATAATGTATACCCCATAAACCTCAGTTTTCTCTGTGATGAAAATCCGTGATAGTTCTAATGAATACCCACATACTATGTCTTAGAATGGGGTTAAAAGGGAGGATCCAATCACCGGAGTTGTTCACGTGATTTTCTTTTAATCTTTCTCTCTTTTTCATGCCTGCAAGTTTTTCTTTTTGCGGAGTTGTTCACGTGATGTTCCTTCTTTCTTTCATTCATAATGATGCGTAATGGAGCCTTAGGATATTATCCGTTTGACATGGTGCATTCTTTCATATCGTTGTCTTATTAACGGCACAAACATAGTTTGGGGGTGCTCCTTAAAATCGCTGCGTCGAGGCGGTTCTAACGAGTACTAAACACATATGTCTTGAAACAGAAATAAGAAAAATAATCTGTACCCTGTGAGGTTTAGAGGGGTCTTCATTTCATGGACTTGTTAATATATGTAATATATGGTAATTATAACACTGTACAATACATGAACATTCTACAAAAAATGAATATGTTGGTTGGATGGTTGCTTAAATTGAGACTTAACGTCGACGTCCACACTATTGAGGTCATTTTGGAGAAGTTGCTTCCAATTTTGTGGGACTTTTAACTGACACTGAGATGAAATGATATCTCAAGCCCTGCCGCTCAATGAAAGCAAAATGCGTATATGCACTGGGCAGTCCGGCTCACACCGCTTTGCCTGGACAGTCTTAGTCCTAAGCGGTTTACCAGTACTCATGAGTGGTCAGTTCAGCTCTGAAAAGTTGGTAACAAAGATAGATGGTCATTTTTAGGCATAATTTTTTCATCTTTACGCTACATTACACATCATTACGCTACATTACGCATCATTGCGCTACATTACGCATCATTACGCTACATTACGCATCATTACTGTTTTAAGGCAGACCCCACCGTGCGCTTAGTTTTTTCAAAATTTTATGAAAATATTGTGGTGAAAAATCTGCCTAATAAGCGCACACTCAATACGAAGAAAAAAAAAAAACAAGAGGGCCCAGAGGGCCCTGGTTCGCTCACCTGATCCAAAGCATAACAAGTGGGCCCCGGGCAGGGTCAATTTTGGCCCCAGGGCTAAAATTTGAACAATCTTGGTAGAGGTCCACAAGATGAAGCTTCATATCGAATATGAAAGACCTGGGCTTTCTGGTTTCAGAGAAAAAGATTTTAAAGGTTTACCCTGCATATAGAAGTCTATGTAAAACAAGATTTTCCCTATATAAGTCTATGTTAAACCAAAGGGTCCCGGAGCAGGGGCATTTTTGGCCCCAGTGCTATAATTTGAATAATCTTGGTAGAGGTCCACTAGCTGAAGCTTCATAACAAATATCAAAGACCTATTAGCCTTGTGTTTCAGAGAAGTTGATTTTTAAAGATTTTCCCTATATAAGTCTATGTAAAACCCAAGGGCCACATGGCGGGGGCATTTTTGGTCTCAGGGCTATAATTTGAACAATCTTTATAGAGGTCCACTAGCTGAAGCGTCATAACAAATATCGAAGACCTAAGCCTTGTGGTTTCAGAGAAGAAGATTTTTCAAGATTTTCCCTATATAAGTCTATGTAAAACCAAAGGGCCCCAGAGCGGGGGCATTTTTGGCCCCAGGGCTATAATTTGAAAATCTTGGTAGAGGTCCACAAGATGAAGCTTCAAACCAAATATCAAAGACCTGGGCCTTGCAGTTTCAGAGAAGAAGATTTTTCAAGATTTTCCCTATATAAGCCTATGTAAAACAAACGGGCCCTGGTGCGGGGGCATTTTTGGCCCCAGCACTATAATTTGAACAATCTTGGTAGGGGTCTACTAGATGAAGCTTCATACCAAATATCAAAGACCTGGGCCTTGAGGTTTCAGAGAAGAAGATTTTTCAAGATTTTCCCTATATAAGCCCATGTAAAACCAAAGGGCCCCCGTGTGGGGGGCATTTTTAGCTCCAGCACTATAATTTGGACAATCTTGGTAGGGGTCCACTAGATGAAGCTTCATACCAAATATCAAAGACCTGGGCCTTGCAGTTTCAGAGAAGAAGATTTTTAAAGATTTTCCCTATATAAGCCTATGTAAAACAAAAGGGCCCTGGTGCAAGGGCATTTTTGGCCCTAGCACTATAATTTGAACAATCTTGGTAGGGGTCCACTTGATGAAGCTTCATACCAAATATCAAAGACCTGGGCCTAGCGGTTTCAGAGAAGAAGATTTTTCAAGGTTTTCCCTATATAAGCCCATGTAAAACCAAAGGGCCCCCGTGCGGGGGCATTTTTAGCTTCAGAACTATCATTTGAACAATCTTGGTAGGGGTCCACTAGATAATGCTTCATACCTAATATCAAAGACCTGGGCCTTGTGGTTTTAAAGAAGAAGATTTTTCAAGATTTTCCCTATATAAGCCCATGTAAAACCAAAGGGCCCCCGTGCGGGGGCATTTTTGGCCCCAGCACTATAATTTGAACAATCTTGGTAGGGGTCCACTAGATGAAGCTTCATACCAAATTTCAAAGATCTGGGCCTTGCAGTTTCAGAGAAGAAGATTTTTAAAGATTTTCCCTTTATAAGCCTATGTAAAACCAAAGGGCCCCCGTGCGGGGGCATTTTTGGCCCCAGCACTATAATTTGAACAATCTTGGTAGGGGTCCACTAGATGAAGCTTCATACCAAATATCAAAGACCTGGGCCTTGCGGTTTCAGAGAAGAAGATTTTTTAAGTTTTCGGTGAAAAAAATCTATTTTTGGCTACTGTGACCTATATGTGCAACAGACCGGAACCATTTGAACAACTTTGAAAGGGGACCACCTAAGGATCATTCCTGTGAAGTTTGGTCAAAATCCGATCAGCGGTTAAGGAGGAGATGTCGTTTGAAGAAAAGTTTACGGACGCACGCACGGACGCACGGACACACGGACGCACGCACGCACAAAAAGTGATCCCAAAAGCTCACCTTGTCACTACGTGACAGGTGAGCTAAAAAAACGAAAAAAAGCTTCCGATATGATTATTTTAGAGAGTTGAATTTCAGCATAGGGGTTCACCACATATACATATGATTGTTCGGGTCAAAGATGCAGCAAAAAGCTATATGAATTTGTTGGGAGGTTACTGTAAAGTGTGTGCTTGTGTATTTTTTCCAGAAGAAGCTTGGGTGTGCGCTTATAGGAGCATGTGTGGTAAATAGGTCGAATACGGAATATAAGTCTATGAAAAACCAAAGGGCCCCGGAGCAGGGGCATTTTTGGCCCCAGGGCTTTAATTTAAACAATCTTGGTAGAGGTCCACAAGATGAAGCTTCATATCTAATATCAAAGACCTGGGCCTTGCGGTTTCAGAGAATAAGATTTTTATAGATTTTCCCTATATAAGTCTATGTAAAACCAAAGGGCCCTGGGGTGGGGGCATTTGTGGTTTCAGGGCTGTAATTTGAATAATCTTGGTAGAGGTCCACAAGATGAAGCGTCATACCAAATATCACAGACCTAGGCCTTGTGGTTTTAGAGGAGACGATTTTTCAAGATTTTCCCTATATAAGTCTAAACCAAAGGGCCCCGGAGTGAGGGCTTTTTTGGCCCCAGGGCTATAATTTTAACAATCTTGGTAGGGGTCCACTAGATGAAGCTTCATACCAAATATCAAAGACCTGGGCCATGCAGTTTCAGAGAAGAAGATTTTTTAAAGATTTTCCCTATATAAGCCCCTGTAAAACCAAAGGGCCCTGGGGCGGGGGCATTTTTGGCCCCAGCATTATCATTTGAACAATCTTGGTAGGGGTCCACTAGATGAAGCTTCATACCAAATATTAAAGATCTGGGCCATGTGGTTTCAGAGAAGAAGATTTTTTAAGTTTTCAGTAAAAAAAAAAATCTATTTTTAGCTCCTGTGACCTAGATGTGCAACAGACTGGAACCATTTGTACAATTTTGAAAGGGGACCACCTAAGGATCATTCCTGTGAAGTTTCCCCAAAATCCGATCAGTGGTTTAGGAGGAGATGTTGTTTGAAGAAAAAGTTTACGCACACACGGATGACGGACGACGGACAAAAGGTGATCCCAAAAGCTCACCTCATCACTACGTGACAGGTGAGCTAAAAAGTGTACAAATGACAGAGACACATAAATGCATGTGTGTATCTTTGATTGTGTGTGCACAGTACAAACCTGTTGTATTTCTCTAGTAACTTTCATGAACTGTATATCCTTCATCTTGTTCTGGAAGTCCTCCATCTGCATCAACATCTTCTTATGTTCCCTGATAACAACGACAAACAATCTTGTTAACAAGTCCTTGTAATGAACCACCCAGCAAATTACCAAAACATGCCTATACAAATACATTGTAAACTTTACCGTCGAAAATAGAAACTATTAACTCTTATCTTGCTGTTCAAGACAACCCTACCTTTGCAAACAGTGTAGATCCAGATCAGATGGCTTCTGAAGAAGCCATCTGATCAGGATCTACACTGTTTGACATTCAGTTTATGGATTTGTAAGAATAAATTACATCAAGTAATCTTATTGGTTCAAAGTCAGAAATGGGTGTGGCTAAATTGAATTTTCAGCAGGATAAGGGTTAAAATGAAAAATTGTTATATTTTTCTTATTTCTGTTCTAAAATATAGACTGTGGGTACTCATTAGAACTGCATCGAGTGGGTACCCACAATCTATATTTTAGAGCAGAAATAAGAAAAAAAAATGTTTACCCCATTAAACCCCAGTTTTACTATATATATATACAAGTGGGGATCAAGGGGGTGTGTTTTTGTGACGATACAGCAAATCTTTGATGGCTCATTTGCCATGGCTGAGTTGAACCTCTTCTTGAGTCCCTAGGGAATCTTCCAGATAAGCAATAGTAGGGAATAATTTGGAGATTTTCTTTTATCTTACAAATGTATGCTGTGTGTACTCATTAGAATTGCCTCAAGACTTTATGTAAATATGTATAGAGGAAACAGTTTTGCAGGGCTAATTCATAATTTTTCACTTCTGCATAAAATATGTTTGTATTTTTGTGATAGTTTCTTGTATGCCTTGTATCCTTTAGATGCTGAGAAAAAAATGCATCTAAAAATGTTGTCTGTTTATGTCTTCGGCTGCGTCTTCTAGCAAACTTAAAAAAAAAATATTTGTATACCATGTGGATCCTGATCAGACTGCAAAAGGGGTCTCCTCTTAAAGGAAAGAATTTGCTCCTCAGGAGTTTTTCCTGAGGGATCAATGAGCCCTCCCTGGTTACATTGAAAATCAAACAGCGCTTAAGCGGGTGCTAGGGGGTGTATACAGCCTTGCAAACTACATAGCTTTGTAAGAAGAGACTCAATAAAACCGAGTCTCTGATTTTTGTTCTTTTATGTGTTCTTTGTTTCTAAAGGCAACCTTTTAACTTTTTATTTGACTCCCTATTGACATGGGAGACAAAAATACTTTTGCAGGAGTTGCCTCCCCTGAAGGTGTATCCATTCCCCTTAAAATTCAAATAATTCACCCCCAAAAAGAGAAAGAATTTGCCCTTTAGGAACAAATCCCTTAGTTCATCAGATTATCGAGTCTGTGAAATGAATAACGCTCTGAACCCCACTTTATATACAGAAAAGTGGGGTTTAAGGTGGTATCCATTGCTTTCCTTAATTGTGCTCCAAAACAGATATTGCGGGTACTCATTGAGGTGGTTCTTACGAGCACACATAATCTATATTTATATTTGTGTGGTACAAAACATAGATTTAGTGTACTCATTAGAACTGCCTCACTGAGGCAGTTCTAATGAGCACCCACAATCTATTTAGACTAGAAATAAGGAAATTAACAGACATTTTCATTCGAAAAATGTTAGTTTTAGATTTAAGAAAGGTGCTATTTTACCACATAAGAAGGTGATCGTAATGTTATGACTAGATCCTTTTTTGAAGGGGCCCAGTTTACAGGTCAGCCATCAGGAAGTCGCAAAAGAAAATGCAGAAAATGTTCTGTCACCTACCATTCTAGCTGAATAATTCCTTTTCTAAAATCTTTACTTTCTACCATACTGGCTATCTTGCTCTCTCCTAATGTCTGAAAAAACATCAACCGAAATGTCATGACCTTAAGTCCATGAAATGAACACCCCACCCTGACACTAAACTCCATTTATATAGACACATCCAAAGCCTACGTCACACAAGGTCAAAGGTCATTAGCCTCGTTTTATCTGGTGGGCAAAAAACTTCCTGTTCCATACTCTACCGTTGATTTAGCCCGAATTGTTTTCCGTAATTACTATTGTTAAATCATTGTTTTATCAAAACTGTTTGCCACAAACCATTTCGGACATTAAACTGCTTCTTTTTCATATAAATTTGAATAGAAAATATATATGCTTTAATTTATTACCGTTTGTTAAATAAAGCGCATCGACTATGCTTTGGTATGACGGTAGGTAGTTTTATAACGCATTTTAGGCAACAAAATGTGCGATAAAATGTCAGAAGAGACTGGTTCTATATCATTTAATACTTAAAAAAAAAAAAAAATGACAAAGATCAGTTAAATTTGTGGGGAAGAAAGGAGTTTAATTACACAATAAATATTCGAAATTCTCATTGACTCTTTACGGCAACAGCCATGTTTTGCCAACCAGATAAAAGAGGTATTCTACAGGGGAGATAATTGATGCATGTGCAGTGAAATGTAAACATTGGATCCAACTGTAGAGAAAACTGGGGTTTATGGGGGTAGACATTATTTTTTCTCTTATTTATGCTCCAAGACAAAGTCGGACACCTTGAGGTCTTGCTGTAATTCTCCTCAAATTTTAACAAATTTGTTTCACGATCCAGTGATCCAGTAAGGAGTCAAACAAAACAAGTACAGATGAATAGCAAACTGTGTAGATGCTGATCAGACTGCTTAATCAGGAGCAGTCTGATCTGGGCCTGCACTGTTTGCTTAGGCTGGCCTGTCCCAATACTTAGGATCATTACGGTAGCGTCACAATATAAAGTGATAGCACAACAATAATGATAGCTATAACGCAGTGGTTAACATGTTCGACTTATTACTGAGAGGTTGTGTGTTCGAATCCGGCCACCGGTATCGAGGTGTGTCCTTGGGCAAGACATGTAATGACACTGCCCCACATCACCCAGGTGTAAATGGGTAGCAGTGGTGTAAAAGCCACTGCCTGTCTCACCCGCATGCGTGAAAACACCCGGAATGAGTGTTCGAGAGCGATTCAATAAGCTTGAAGCTTTCATCGGAATCAAACCAAAATAAATTAGTATAAACTAACAATAATGTTAGTATCGTGATAGTGGTTTCTCTGATATAGTCACTATTCATAATTTTGTTAACCCTTCAGGAGAAAATGAAAATTCAGCAGATGGCATTCCAATATTTTTCTTTTTTATCAGAGATGATTCACATGAAATGTCAAGCATGATTTTCTCTGAAAAATTTAAAAATACTGTATTCCTCCCATTTAGCGTCCCTGCACTTATAAGCGCCAACAAAATATTAAGCACCCTTCTGCTGTCAGAGGAAAAAACATTTTGGCTTACGTTAAGTAAAGATTTCAGCCTTTCAGTCATTGCTGTATCTGCAGTAAATCGTGTCATGCAAAGTATTTTAAACACCCTGTCACAGAGTGTCTGTGTTGACCACTTGATACTTTACATGTCATGATTTGACCATATGCTAATGGAAAACTACCATGTGTAATGGGTTTTAAACTCTGCGCTCTGTTAAGATTTTTGTCTCTAATAAGCGCCCCGACTTTTTCCAACTTTTTAGGCACCCGGGACGTTAAATGGAAGGAATATGGTAAGGAAAAAATGAAAATGATGTCAGTGACACTTGTGATTCGTGGATTAAGCAAGCTGTTGATGTTAGATCAGCAGCATACCTTGATGGTAGTGTTGAGCTCTTCCACCACACTCCTGTGTATAAGCGAACTGTCCTTGTACTCATGGATGAATGACCCTGCATTGACCTCTACCTGACCTTGCTTCAACATCAGCTGTATTTCAAGGTTAAGGTTAAATCTTGTTTGGTCATCTCTCAATCTGAAAAATTAAAATGTATTTTTAAATGAAAATGGAAGGCTACACAAGCAGCCACATGTTCAAAACTAACGATGTCATTAGTTAACCCTTATCCTGCTGAATATTCAATTTAGCCACACCCATTTCTGATTTTGAACCAATCAGAACACTTGATGTAATTAATGCCTACAAATTCATAAACTGAATGTCAAACAGTGTAGATCCTGATCAGATGGCTTCTTCAGAAGTCATCTGATCTGGATTTACACTGTTTGCAAAGATAGGGGTTGTCGTGAACAGCAGGATTAGAGTTAACATATTGGCTATTTTTTGGCCAAAAAAAAAATGTGAAGCAACTCACAATTTTTTCTGCAAAATACCGAAGTATGCAGGTATTGGACACTGCAGTTATAAGAACATACAGTTGTAAAACCCAGACAAAAATTACATACTAAACTGTTATTTTGGCAATTTCCTGCTTTCAAATGTGGTTTATAAGCTGGTCCCAATTAAAGTTATTTTAACTTTATGGGCTGTGGTATTTACTGCCACTGAGTTGGCCACCGCCCATCGTGGCTTGAAGAAATAGATGGGCTGCATGATGCTTTCACGCAGAGCTGAATCTGACCCACACACGAGTACTGGTAAACCGCTTAGAGGATCTAAGCCTGCCCAGGCAAAGCGGTGTGAGTGTCTGGCCGTCCATGCTTATAAACCCTATTGGTTTCATTGGGGGACAGGGCTTGAGATGTCATTTCATCTCAATGTTGGGTAAAAGTCCCACAAAATTGGAAGCAACGTCTCCAAAATGACCTTTACAGTGTTGATGGGGACGTTAAACCTCAAATCAAACAAACAAAAAAAAACTGCCACTGAGCAGTTCTATTCACAATTTTACATAGGAAATAGGGTTATTAGCTTGACCATATGTCACTATGTGTGGAAAACTACAGTATAGCTCCGATATATCGCGGTAGTCGGGGTACATAGCCCGAAAACCGCGATGTGGTCGGAGCGCGATATAAGTCGCGGTAGTTTGCCGAAATGCCAATACAAGTCGCGGCGATACCACGGGCCGAAAAACTATACAACAACAAAACTATCATTTTATTGTGTTATGATTTCGGGCAAGTGTAAAAAAAATCGTCTACAACTGTCAGTCTTTTTGTGAATCGCAATAATTGCTGCACTGTCAATTTGTCAATTGAGAGACAAACCATCTGTGTATTTATTACGGTTCAAGTATGACACTATTGTTAATCCTTGTCATATAATTGCCACCCTGCGGTGCGTGTCGATAAGGTGTGAAAATATGGTCAAGTTATGTCGCTAATTGGCGTTTATTCTCCAATCATAAAATTTAATCCACAATCAATGTGAAAACGATTTAATCCCTCCTCAGACAATTAGCTACATCTAACGGTAGATGTTTGCATATTAAAAACGGACTTTTCTGCGATCTCGTGAATGTTTATGTTTTGGCGCCAAATAGCAGACGCTGGGCGGGAAAAGTCAAACGCTGTTGTTGGTTATTGACACGGAGCTTTTGGGGATAATTCGGGAGCTGTGCAAAGCGCTGGTTTTCTATCCACCTCTATTCACAACCGTTTAGCTATCAAGAAAATATTTTTTACCGGTTTCAAACATTTTTTTTTATGAAAGAGATACACACAATGACATTAAACATGTGTGGGGGTGCTGGAGTCGGATGACGTCATTTACCGATCACGTGCATGAAAATTGTAGTGGACATTGTTGTCTGATTGAGCATTGAGTGGATTACTCAGTTATGACAAGTTTGGGGATTAAGATTTATTGTTCGCCAATACCTGTTCTAACTGACGCTAATTGGATTATTGGTTATAATGTGTGAACTGACAATTGGCGCCTGGTTTAACCTGGTTTTCAATAAATTTTAACAACTTAAAACTCTTATTTTTTTTTAATTATGAATTTTTAAGGGAAAAAAACGGGATCCACGGCACGACCGCGATAGATTGGACATCGCGAAATATCGGAACGCGATATATTGGAGCTATACTGTATTGATCTCTACAGCAGCAAGACCATGCGTATATATACATGTATTCTACATGCAGAGCTGTCAATAGAGGGTGTTGGGATTTATAACACAATCCACTTATATCGGGATGGCAGACACTGGACCCCAAGCTTCGCAATACAATGGCTTTACAATGTACTTGCAGAATTTGAATGAAATGAGTGTAGTATTGCCTATAAACAAAAATAAACAAAGATAAACATCATAACATCCTTCCACTATGAGATGGTGGGGTATTAAACCTTGCCATTAACATAAACCTTCCAAATTTGGTGGTGTTTCAAACTCTACCATGAAATTAAACCTTCCAAACTTGGTGGCTTATAAATATGTTCTATAAAAGGGTTATCCTTTGGAAGCAAGGCATACACCACAGAAATGAAAAGTAGGGAGTTTACAAGTACATCTGGGCCAGACCAACTAGTTTTGGCCAAGTAGGCCTCATCAGTGACCCTCAAATATTTCAAAATTCCATAATGGAATCAATGATCCCAGAGGACAAGAAAATATAAACAACACTTTGATGAAGGGCAGGGAGACATTTTTTGGCCGCCACACATTAACTTGCCAAATTGACAGGGCAGAACCAAATGCATGTACGCCCCCTTAACTTTGATGGGCATAATGATAAGCTCTTGGTACAACAAACCTCTGTCTATAATTGCCAGCTGTTTTGTCAACACATACCTGTTTAATGTATCAGAAATGTCATCAATTTCTATCTTAAGTGCTTCGTCTTCATCATGTCTTTTCTGAAGGAAGGCGTTCATCTCTGCTATGACATTGGCCCTCACTTTCACCTAAAACATACAGAGGATCCACGTTAAAACAACAGTATTTACTCCCTAAAATTTTGCCGTAAATAAAAAATTTGCCCTTATGAAGATTCCCAATTAGGAGTTTGTTTGTTTGTTTGATTTGAGGTTTAACGTCCACGTCAACACTGTATAGGTCATTTTGGAGACATTGCTTCCAATTTTGTGGGACATTTACCCAACATTGAGATGAAATGACATCGCAAGCCCTGTCACCAAATGAAACCAATAGGGTTTATAAGCATGGACCACAGAATTTACAGATATGGTCCGACTTGCACAGTTTTGCCTTGGCAGGCTTAGATCCTCTAAGCGGTTTACCATTACTAATGTGCAGTCGGTTTCAGCTCTGCGTGGAAGCATCATGCAGCCCATCTATTTCTTAAAGCCCCGATCAGCAGGGGCCACCCTATTAGGAGTACGACAGGTAATGAGGGGCCTTTTCCCCTTCATTACTTTAAAACAAAGATGTTTTAGACATTTGTTAGTATCGCCTTAGTGAGGCGATTCTAACAAAATATCTATAAGGTTTGTTTCATGCAGTAGTAGATTACAAGAATCTTTCACAACTATGGATTAGATATGGATGTTTATCAGTTACCCCCTATATATATTGCATTGTAATGCATTGACCTGATAAAGATATGCTATCTCAGGTCAAATGAGCTTTATCACATCAACGTGACATTGCAATTTTATGAATGAACTGGACTACTGACAAAATGAGAATGTTATTGTTACTGGGAAAAATGAAAAAATTACTTGAAAAAAATATCATAGGAAAAATATGGTCAGCTGATGAGCTGATAAAAAATATATTGACCGCCAGAATGCAGGGATGCACTAAGGACCATCAATAACTGATCGTAAATTGCTAATTTAAAAGAGTACAAGGGAATAAACTGATAAATAGAATACCAGATTCTTATCATTTGATATCAAGTTTATCAGGCTCGGCTTCGAGAAGGCATGTAGAACCGCTTGGCAAGCCTCATGATTCTACAAGCATTCACGAAGCCTTGCCTGATAAACTTGATATCAAAAGACACTCACCTGGTATTCTCTATTTCCAACCCATGGGAATTCATACCTCAATCTGAACCAAGGCTATGCCTTGAGCTAAGGATTCATTCCTTTGAAATTGTTGTTCTAATGAGTTTTGTCATTAGGCGTAAAAAAAAAAAAAATAGCCATGTTTCTACTAACATGCTGAAAAAATATTTGGTAGGTAGGTAGGAGAAACTTTTTTTTATTATTTTATTTTTTCTCCCGGAAAAAAACAGGGTTGGGCCTATTTTTTTTTTTTATGTGTTTTTGTACATGTTTTTTGTTAATAAAATTGTCATGTTGAGACTTGCACTGTATATCATAATTCATTTTAGATGCTCAAAAAAGTCAGCTCTGTATTTTGGAAGGTACTAAAACCGAAAACTACAAAAATGTACATAGAGCGCTAAGTTACTATGAGAAAATGCAAAGACGACACTGGGTAGGGTCAGAAAATGAAAATGGTCAGATTGGTGTTTTATTTTATTTTTATTTTGTTCTTTTATTGATAAAAATAGTAAAGTTGGTGGGTGGGGGTGGGGGGTCTGAAACAGGGTCGGTCTGGTTAGCAGAATCACAGCTATTTCTTTTGGCCTTAACGAGTGTCCGTATAAAGAGGGTTACCTGAACAATCTTAACATGGATCTTACAGCCAAAATTAAGAATGAGTTTTCTTTCAAAAACATGTTTAAGGGGAATGGGAACACCAGGGGAGGCAACTCCTGCTAAAGTATTTTTGTCTCCCATGTCAATAGGGGTCAACTCTTAAAGAAAAGAATTTGCTCCTTAGGAGCAAATTCTTTCCTTTAAGCATAGACCCTTTTTCATTGAAACAGGGCTTATAGAAAAGCGAACAGGAAGTCCCGAAAGTTGTCTCCCTTTGAAAAATGGTGGAAAAATCTGCCAGGTGTTCCCATTCCCCTTAAAAGGCTTCAGTTTTTCTTTCCACCCCAAGTGTCCTGTATATTTTTACATCAATTCATTTGTTAAACTAACAAAGCTCTGTACAACTAGAGAAAGTGCCCAGTTGGGCACATATACCCCCGACCAGTACCATCCCCATTTAGTGGAAATGAAAATTTGTTTGTAGTATTGAACCTTTCCATATAAACTTTCCATTTAGTCCACTGAGAATAACTATTGCATTTCAACAAAATTTATAGTATAATTTATCATATGCAAAGATGAAACTGCTTGTCTTTGCTGAATAATAAAAATTCAAAGTTTATTGCAATTTGGAACAATTTACCTAGAAACAACAAACATAGAATAGGCTGTCAAAGAACATTTCGTCTGCTGAGTGCAATAACGTTGTAAGTGCAAAATGGCAACTTTTCAGGAGAGACAAAAAACTGTTTTATTAAAGAATGGCATAGAAAACCATACTATAGACACATCCAAACACTACGTCATCACTCAATAATACTATTTGCTGGGACTTACTGGTGGTAGGCAAAAAACGTCTTTGGTCATTTGTCGCCATTGTAAATGCGAAGTTATTTTCTGTAAACTTGTATTTTGTTTGGAATTGAAACA
The DNA here is from genome assembly GCA_963580285.1 of Lucinisca nassula. Taxonomy (NCBI): domain Eukaryota; kingdom Metazoa; phylum Mollusca; class Bivalvia; order Lucinida; family Lucinidae; genus Lucinisca; species Lucinisca nassula. The sequence goes on along the minus strand of OY757010.1, from coordinate 93,011,769 downwards.
ACAAAATTGACCTTTAAACTTTTAAAATAGACATGTCTTAGCTGGTAATTATTGGTTTCTAGAATATTTGAGGACGTTTTGATGATAATTACCTGTTAAACTTAGGCAGGTAACGAGGTGGAATGGTCTTAATTATTTGTGATAAAAATGCCAAAAATGAATGACTAAAAATGCGGAAGATGCAGGAATGAAGTCTAGAATATATTTATCTACTCATTTAAAGTGTAATTTGATCGATTTTCTGTAACAGTCAACTAAAATATGCCCGTAATATTAAACCTATTTACAATGTGTTTATATGGAACCAGCTGCGTTTTGCCAACCACGAAAGATCGTTATCAAAAGGATAAGTACTTTTGCGCATGCGCAGAGACAAGTAAACAAGGTCACGTGTCAAAACATTGGATCCGTCTATAAGCTGGTTTCTTAACTTCATGGCGATTTCTTTCATTTGTGTGCGATGTTTATTGTTGAATAAATGACATTTGAATAGAAATATTTAGCATTTAAGGGTTGATCCACCATTTCTGCGCCAAGTGTTTTTGGTGCAAAAACAGTGTAAGTGCATCCAGCGCTAAAACAGTGTAAATGTACAAACCTTATTTCTTTGCCTTTATATGGTAAAGCAGTAAATTAAAGACACTTGGTAGGTAATAGGTCACAATTTATACATTCTGCATGGTACTTACATGCTTATTCTGAAATATCAAGCAGCAGGATTCAATATTTTTGAGGTATTAAAAAACTTTGCGCAAAAATGGGGTAAGTGCACTTACACTGTTTTTGCGCCAACTTTTCTTCTAAAAGTCAGAGCAAAAACGGTGTAACTGACAAAAAAATTTCCAAAATGCTGAAATAAATCATGATTGAGGCAGAATCAAGCTGTAGAACTTATTTACCAAGTGTGTCAGGTACTAAGGCACCCATTTATGCAAAAAACACTATTTTGGCCAAAATGTCAGTTACACCTTTATTGCACTCAGCAGACGATTTGCTGCATTTTTTTTTATTATTACTTGCATTTATTATTGTCTGCATTTCAAGAGAAACTAGAATCGCGCAGTCGATGGAAAGCCATCGCATATCCCCACGCTTCCCCGCGGGCCCCGCCCCCTGGGCCATCCCCTAGGGGTGTTTGACCCGAGGGGTAAAATTTTGATTGTGATGTATTCTACTCATCATGCCCTTGGATTTAATATGCTACACGACCATGTTCTGAAAACTTTGATTTTTTATCCCCAAGGTGCCCCACCCCTGGCCCCACTCCCAGGGGTAGGATCAAAATTCTGAAAGTGTAATGCACTTTCCCGACCAAAGTTTTATCAGTTCCCAAACTTTCAAGTTTCTATCAATAACGGTCTAGGAGGAGTTATCCAGTAACAGTAATGTATGGGGGTAAAGGGGTCAAAATCAGTTTTTGACCTCTGGTGACCTCAAAATTGACCCCAGGGGTCAAATTTTGGTTGAAATGTTTTCTACTCATCATGCCGTTCGCTTTGATATATTACACGACCATGTTCTGGAAATTTTTATTTTTGACCCCCGCGGGCCCCACCCCCTGGGCCCTCGTAGGGGTGTGATCAAAATTCCGAAAGTGTCATGCACTCCCCAGACCAAAGATCTATCGGTTCCAAAAGTTTCAAGTTTCTGTCCATAACCATCTAGGAGGAGTTATCCGGAAAAGGGGTCAAAATCAGTTTTTGACCTCTGGTGACCTCAAAACTGACCCCAGGGGTCAAATTTTGGTTGTAATGTTTTCTACTCATCATGCTGTTCGCTTTGATATATTACACAGCCGTGTTCTGGAGATTTTGATTTTTGACCCCCGTTGGCCCCACCCCCTGGGCCCACCCGTAGGGGTGTGATCAAAATTCCGAAAGTGTCATGCACTCCCCAGACCAAAGATCTATCAGTTCCCAAAGTTTCAAGTTTCTATCTATAACCGTCTAGGAGGAGTTATCCGGTAAGACAGACGGACGGACGGACGTACGGACGATGAAGACCATTACAATATCCCCACTTTTTCTTCGAAAAGCGTGGGGATAAATAGTATGCAAAATTTAACAGTTCTAGTCGCTGTAGTTTCTAAGATCACAAGGACCAATATATAAGCTGACAAATCTGACAAGGGTCACAGCATAAAGAAAGAACAAACTAACTAATAATGAATAAATGGAAAGACAAAAACTATAACCTTTGATATACATGTACTTTGTATGCAAGGAGTATAATGAAAACAGTTATCAAATCCTGTACCATATACTATCATGCAATGTATACATGTGAATTTATTCTAATAAATATTGTTTAAACCAAAACAGTTAACACAAAACTTGGACGTAATCAAAATGTGTAAGTCCTAATTATTGACCCCTAGCCCCACCCAGGGGCTTGACCCAGGAGCTTAGATATTCCATATGGAAGTTTATACTATAGCTATATTCTGTACTAAATATGAAGAGAATCTAACATGAGGTTACAGAGATATAAGCAATGAAAAAGGTTTAACACAAAACTTTGACGTAAAAGTTGACAAACTGACAGACAGCCCACCCAGGGGCTTGACCCAGGGGCTTAGATATTCCATATGAAAGGTTATGCTAAAGCAATCAAAAAGGTTTAACACGAAACATTGACGTAAATGTTGATGAACGGACTAACTGGTGGACAGCCCACCCAGGGGCTTGACCCGTAAGCTTAGATATTCCAAATGAAAGGTAATGCTATAGAGATATCCTGAACCAAATATGAAGAGAATCCAACATGTGGTGACAGAGATATGAGCAATCAAAAAGGTTTAACACAAAACTTTGACGTAAAAGTTGACAAACGGACGGACAACCCACCCAGGGGCTTGACCCAGGGGCTTAGATATTCCAAATGAAAGGTAATGCTATAGAGATATCCTGTTCCAAATATGAAGAGAATCCAACATGTGGTGACAGAGATATGAGCAATCAAAAAGGTTTAATAACACAAAACTTTGATGTAAAAGTTGACAAACGGATGGACAGCCCACCCAGGGGCTTGACCCAGGGGCTTAGGTATTCCATATGAAAGGTAATGCTATAGAGATATCCTTTACCAAATATGAAGAGAATCTAACATGTGGTAACAGAGATATGAGCAATCAAAAAGGTTTAACGCAAAACTTTGACGTAAAGGTTGACGAACGGCGGGACAGACGGAAGTATGAACGAACAGACGAACAAACTAACGAACAAACTAACTAACTAACTCACTAACGAACGAACTAACCAACGAACGAACCAACCAACGAACAGACGGAAAGACGAAAACTAAATATCCCCTGACATACTTCGTATGTCGGGGGTATAACTAGTCCAATGTTGCCTTGTGAGATGCTTAAAACTAAATACCAACCTGAGTTTCATACTCCACTTTCTGTCTTCTGTACATACAAAGTCTCTCCCAGATTGGGGCAGGCACACCCTCAGGGCAGTTACTCTCTCTGTCCAGCTCCTCCATGGCAGTGTCCATGTAAACTTTGTTCTGGGTGTTAGTTCTAGCTGTGGATGGCCGGTCTGCAAAAGGATTTGGTCCAGTGGAGTCCAAAGAGCCAGCTTCTGATTTGGTTGCCTTCTGACCTCTGAAAGAAGGTATGGGAAAATGCGTGTTTTATGATTCGAAATAGATATTTTACACATGAACATACATCATCCATTTTAACACAATCAGAATTTTTGATGAAACAAAGAGGGATCACAAGCTACTGTATCCAAAACAGAATGCATACAATAGAAATAATAAATGGTTATTTAACTTACTTGGTTGATTATTTATCAATCTACCCAAAGTTACAATACTCCTGAAGCTTCCCACCTGCTTTTGTCCACGTGACTGTTACTGACAGTGTAGAAAATCCTGGTACCAGATACAGCCAAGCTACCATCATGATCCTAAGTATTGGGGCAAATAGGCCTAAGCAAACAGTGCAGACCCAGATCTGACTGCTCCTGAAGGAGCAGTCTGAAGTCTGATCAAGGGCTACACTGTTAGCAATTCCATTTGCACCTTTTGGATTCCTTACAGGATTGCGAAACAAACTGTTAAAATTTTAGGAGACATCACGAAAACATGCCTATATAATTTTGACCCCCTCGAACCCCACTTTTATATAGTGCAGGGTTTGCAGGGGTAAACCTTATTTTTCTTATTTCTGCTCTAAAATATAGCAGAAATAAGAAAAATATAGTAATTTTTCATCTTAAAATCTTCATTTTTTCGGAGATAAAGGTGGCAATGTATTTGTATAGGCATGTTTTCGCAATGATTTTGTTTGATTTGAGGTTTAACGTCCCCGTCAACACTGTAAAGGTCATTTTGGAGACGTTGCTTCCAGTTTTCGTAATGAATTACAGCAAGTCCTCAGGTGTCGGAAATTTTTGGACTTATATGGTACTCCTGTCAATGTGTTGTCAGATTGCAGTGTAAAGAGGAGTACTGTATTCCTCCCATTTAGCAACCCGGGCACTTAAAAATTGGAAAAAGAGGGGGCGCTTATTAGAGTCAAAAATCTTACCAGAGCATAGAGTTTAAAACCCATTACAAGCGGTTTTCTATTAGAATATGGTGGAATCATGACATGTAAAGTACCAAGTGGTTAACACAGACACTCTGTGATAGCAGGGGGTTTAGAAATACCTTGCATGATACGATTTACAGCAGATACGGCAAAGGTTGAAAGACTAATCTTAATACTTTAGGTAAGGCAAAAATGGGCCCTTATTATTTTGTTCTTGGAAAAACAGTGAGGAGGTGCTTATAGGAGCAGAGGAGCTAAATGGGAGGAATACAGTATCTGTATAACAGGAACTGGGCATCCATGCTGGGAAACTAGCAAACAGTGTAGACACAGTAAGTGGCACCTGATCAGGGTCTACACTGTTTGCTTAACATATAGGAATTTAAGGGTTCAATAAAACCGTCTAAATCTCCGTTCAGGATATTTTTTCAGCCTACACTCAGAGATAATTGACCAGACACCAGTGCTGTCAATGCTTTGATTTTTTTATATGAACTGTGGCATGACAAAACCAACAAAAAGTCTAGTAAAACCTGTAAAGAAGCTGATCAACCTACACATACACAGAATGATCAGAATCTCTGTTGATCAGATCAGCTTACTACAGCCTCCAAGCTATCCAAATCTTATCCTGCTAAATAAATTAATTCAGTCACACCCATTTCTGACTATCCACCAATCAAATTACTTGATATAATGTATTCTTCAATTCACAAACTGCATGACAAACAGAGTAGATCCTGATCAGATGGCTTCTGAAGAAGCCATCTGATATGGATCTACACTGTTTGGAAAGCTAGGGCCCGTCATGTTCAGTGGGATAAGAGTTAAGCCCAAATCACTTGCCATACAGGGTGGAAATGAAGGCAGATCTGGGACTTTGCATGTCATACAAATCTTACAATAGGTTTTGTCATGTGCTGGCTCAGCTTTAATGCAACCACAGCACTTGTAAAATCCTGAAAGAAATGTTACATGCAGACACATATGTAGCAAGAAATTGATTCAAACACTGATATGAGAACACATAAGGGGAATGGATACACCTTCAGGGGAGGCAACTCCTGCAAAAGTACTTTTGTCTCCCATGTTAATAGGGGTCAGCTCTTAAAGGAAAGAATTTGCTCCTGAGGAGCAACCTCTGGAGCAAATTCAGTCCTTTAAGAGTAGACCAGGAGCAAATTCTTTCCTTTATGAGCTGACCCCTTTTTCAGTGGGACAGGGCTTATAGAAAAGCCAATTGGAAGTCCTGAAAATTATCTCCCTTTGAGAAAATGGCAGAAAAATCTGCCAGGTATCACCATTCCTCTTAACTAGAATAAGGATTTCTTCAGTATATAACTATTTCTACATTGCAATATTAAAAGGCTATTCAAGATAATTAGATAACTAAATGAATGAGCTATTGACCCATTTTATGTGGGAAATCCCAAGGACAACCCAAAACGGGACACAGTCAAACAGTGGTGTCCCAGATTAAATGCCACGCAATGTGGGTTCTGATCAGGACCTTCACTGACCTGGCAAAGGAATACTAAAATTAATGTTCAGACCAGATTTGCATGATTTTCTTCAACGACCAAGGTACTTTTCAAGATAAGTTTTCACCAATACTATTTAGGTACTTTCCAAGGTGATTTTCTTCTAGGAGGTTAGATGTACCTTCATTATCTGAACTAAAATATCTTCTAGGTGGTTACCATCATTGTCAAAGGTACTTTCCAAGTGGTCTACTTCTAGGTGGTTACCTTCAATGTCAACGGTATTTTCTAAAGGTGTTTCCTTCAATGTCAAAGGTACTTTCAAAGGTGGTCTTCTTAAAGGTGTTTTCCTTCAATGTCAAAGGTATACCTTCAATGTCAAAGGTACTTTCAAAGGTGGCTTCCTTTTTGGTGATTACCTTCAATGTCAAAGGTATCTTCCAAGGTGTCATGGTTACCTTCAATGTCAAAGGTCAAAGGTACATCCCAAGGTGAGTTTCTTCAAAGTGGCTGCTTCATTGTCAAAGGTACTTTCCAACTTGGCTACCTTCATTTTCAAAGGAACTTTCCAAGATGTTTTTTCTTCTAGATGGTACCTTCAGGGTCAAAGGTACATTGGTTTTCTTCAAAGCCAAAGCTTGTTACCTCAACATCAAAGGTGGTTTTCTTCAAGCCAAAGATACTTTTCAAAGTGTTTTTCTTCCATCTAAAAGTTGTTCTAATGTGGTTATCTTCTAGGTGGTAACCTTTAATCTTACTTTTCAAGTAGTTATCTTCAAGTCAAAGGCAATATGACTTTCTTCAATGTCCCAGGAGCTATCCAAGGTAGTAATTTTCACATGTCAAAGGTACTTTCCAAGCCACTTATCTTGATGGGAAAGATTTTCTCCAACACCATGGAACTTCATGTGAAAACAACACATTTGTATGTGGTTCAAAAGTCAAAAAGCACCTTTTTAAAGTATAATTCTTCAAGTATCAAAACTAGTCGTCTTCAGGTGTTGAAGGGTGTGGCTAATATATTAGTCTTCAAAAGGTAAAGAGCATATTTCAAGGTAGTTATCACCATATAAGAGGGTCTTCTTCTCTAAAACATTTATCACCCAATTATGTGATGTCAGGTAAGTTGTTAGGCTTTAACTTTGACCACTGACCTATATCTGAACTGAAAGCCTGAACAGGTATCTGACAACAGTTCCACCACAACTTCTTTATAACATTATTGTTTAGTTCCAAAGCAGAACACCATGTTTGCTAAACATCCATGTTATATCCCAAACAAAAATGTTTAGATAATGTAGAAAAATGACCATTATGGTCATTTTTCTACATAATCTATATATTTTTTATTCACTGATTCTACAGAAAATTACCATTTACGGCCATTTTTCTACATAATCTATATATTTTTTATGCATTGATTATGTAGAAAAATGACCATTTATGGGCATTTTTTCTATATAATCTATGTATTTTTGGACCCATCTTTGAGCCATGTTAGATTATAACACATTGTGTTATAATGAACAGTGTTATAAAGAAGTTTATGTGTCTATTCCAACTTTACATAACAATACTTATACACATATTATTTTCTTTTAAATGGTTACAAAAGCTCCATATATTCTGACCATTAAATTTTAACGATATGATACTGGAACACACAATGATTGTACTGATTTCCACATATATTCTGACCAATAAATTTTAACAATATGATACTGGAACACACAATGACTGTACTGATTTCCACATATATTCTGACCATTAAATTTTAACAATATGATACTGGAACACACAATGACTGTACTGATTTCCACATATATTCTGACCATTAAATTTTAACAATATGATACTGGAACACACAATGACTGTACTGATTTCCACATATATTCTGACCATTAAATTTTAACAATATGATACTGGAACCCACAATGATTGTACTGATTTCCACAGACGAGTACCTCTTGTTCTTGATGAAGAAAGAGAATGCTGATGTCCCTGTCAGCTTAGCTATGAGCTGCTTCCTGATGCGGAGAATAGTTAAGATAAAATGCAGAAAATAGTATAGTAACTTGTAGAAAATATACATAATAAAATGGTACAAAAGGTTGTGTTAAGTTTATAATTGTTTGTTTGGAGTTTAACAGTCCAGTCAATGCTATTTAGGTCATATCAAGCATTTCAGTTTACTTAATCACAGTTTCTGTGGGCAGGCTAATGCATAAGTGGGCAACAAGTACAGTGCATATTCTTTCGCCAGAAACTGACAACTGCCATTCTTGAATCAGCAGTGGGAGAGAATGTCTATAGAAAAGATTTCATGATCAATGCACATCCTCAAAAGAATGTTGACAGGTATTCAGTAAATGTAAATTATGACACATATCAGGCTTATATTATTTTATTTTGCATAGCCTATTGGCCATTTTGTGGGAAAGTAACTGTCCTTTTGCCTTTCGGCTGTTGATGTTTCCATTAGTGTCTGTTGTTTCATGTTTGAGTTTCTTTCCCTTTGGTGTCTCTGATGGGAGCTGTGGGTTAATTGTATCGATCCCTGATCATTGCCTCCAGTTCTACTTTAAATCTACCTATGCACTAATATTGCCTGATAAGAGTATTAACTTATATTCCATGAACACTAAAGGATCAAAACTGGTTTCAACCATTAAATCATAAAAAAAATCTAGAGCAGAAAAGAATTGGATTCTATTTAAATTATTTTCATACAGTAGCACAGTGGTGCAGTGGTAAAAGCATTGGATTTAGGACTCAGAGGTTGTGGGTTAGGTTCCCACTGGTACCATCTGTTGTGTCTCCAAGCAAGACACATTATTGATACTGCTAAGTACTGGTTTCCACCAAAGAAGACCTGCTTGTAAAACTGGAAAGAGGGTGTAGCAGTATAAATAATTAAAAGAAATAGATACAGTAGAACTTCGATGGCTCGAACCCCTTTCAGACCATGAAGATTTGTTCGAGACAGCGGCAGTTCGAGCCACGGAGGGTTACTTTTAGTGAGTGCCATAACAGGGGACATAATGGAGATAATTGTGGGATATCTTTTCGGTGTTCTATATTATAAATGTATGTTGTGTGTACTCATTAGAATCGCCTCATCGAGGCGATTCTAATGAGTACACGCAGCATACATTTGCAAGCTAAAAGAAGAAAATCTCCCTAAATTATCCCTATATTCTATTAGGAGGTATTCCCTGTGGACTCAAGAACGGGTTTGACTCATCCATGGTAAACGAGCCATCGGGGTTCGAGCCATTGAAGTCCTACTGTACATTGTACTTGTATATGGATTGACATGTCAGTCGGCTAGATGATTCACAGGCTATGTCAAACTTCACTATCACTGAAATTTTAGACAAAACAAGAAAGGTGTTCAAAGGACAGGGATGCCCATGCCTGGTAGCATAATTAACTCTTATCCTGCTGTTCACGACAACCCCTATCTTTGGAAACAGTGTATATCCAGATCAGATGGCTTCTGAAGAAGCCATCTGATCAGGATCTACACTGTTTGCCATTAAGTTTATGGCTTTGTAAGAATAAATTACATCAAGTAATCTGATTGGTTCAAAGTCAGAAATGGGTGTGGCTAAACTGAATATTCAGCAAGAGAAGGGTTAAGAAAACTTAAATGCAAAATACTAACGCCATCATGGACACGGATATGTATGGAGATGCAAACAAACAGGGGTAATACTAATTTTGATGCCTTTTCCACCATTCTTCGAATGGAGTTGTGGGGTGGGGGCATAAAAAATCAAATTGCACTTTGAAAATTCCGTCTGCTCATCATGATTGGTGCTTTAAGTGTAAACATCCTATATTTGAAACAAAATGTGTGCTAAATACTACACAGCCTGAAAAGAATTCCAATTCAACAATAATCTTATCCTAATAATTAACCCACTGAATACTGATGGACTCTTCCATTGCTATATGTTAGACAAGTCCATTTGTCACAAAAGGGGTGTCTGGCCTATTTTTTCGTTATTATTCTATTACTGATGGAAAATTCTAAAAGCAAATAGTGCCGGCCCTAATCAGATGCTGTGTTCTGCGACATCTGATCTGGGCCTGCACTGTTTACCAAGGTACCCCTTTAGGTGTTTTCCGCATGCAATGCACCTATAACCCTTCCCATGTCAATCACAACAATTGGTGTCTACTTAAAATGTCATCTGCTGGTTACAAGACATTGTTGTATACAGTGTCGACCCAGATCAGACTGCTCCAGAGGATCAGGATCCACACTGTTTGCCTATATGCAAAAATATGTTTGAAAAATTTGCAAAAGATGCAGAAGTCAACATAAACAGACAACATTCCAAGATAAATTTGCTGTGTCTGAACAGTTGAATAAATTACTATAAAAGGAGATGGCCACTGTTACTAAAATAAAGATGGCAGAAAAATGCTTTAAAGCACAATATTACATTTATTGTTATAACAAAAACAACAGAAAGTAAGACATGATAAAAAGAACAATCTGTTAATAATAAATTTGTGACTTGACTTATCTTAAATGATATGGTCGATCCTTAGCTAAATACTCAAATGATTGATGAGCGGTAAAAAAATCAATCAATGAAATGGTTAGAAATATTACACCTGTGGACACAAAACTGTTCAAACTCCTATGAAGTACCTTTCAAGGAATCTCTTGCATCGAGTTAGTTTGACAAGCAAATGTCATTCATCAAAGAATTCTAAAACTGGATCAAGCAAAAAACATATGTTGATTGGTCCCATTTTGGTCAGCACTTGGACAGTGTGGGAGTCTGCAATGAAATGTACACCACTTTGTGTTTTGAATTTATTCCTGAATGGCAGTTGACTGACAGGATGTTAGGATACATTGAATGATGTTTCAAATCAAAATGAAATGAAGCTCATCAAAGTTTGAATGGATTTGTGTCCACAGGTGTTACAGGGTCTTTCTTTACTTTTATGGCTTTTTTGATTGGACAGAGTGGGAGTCTTCAATGAAATGTACACCACTTTGTGTTTTGAATTTATTCCTGACTGGCTGTTGACTGACAGGATGTTAGAATATATTGAATGATATTTCAAATCAAAATGAAATGAAGCTCATCAAAGTTTGAACAGATTTGTGTCCACAGGTCTAACAGGGTCTTTCTTTACTTTTATGGCTCCAAATATAAAGCAAAACTAGATGCGTGTTAGCAAAATGTATAGATTATGTAGAATAATAACCATAAATGGTTTTGTATGTTTGATTTGAGGTTTAACGTCTCCTATAACACTGTAAAGGTCATTTTGGAGACATTGCTTCTAATTTTGTGGGACTTTTACCCGACATTGAGGTGAAAAGAACCATAAATGGCAACAGCAATAACAACATTGGCCCATTATCAATAAGATGTGGCTATATCATACATGTATTACAGTCAGCCAGATGTTACACTCTGTTTTATGCCAGCTTGGTTGTTTCCATTACTTTGAATAATAAAAGGTTAGGAAAGTGAAAATTTATCTAAAAAATAGTAATATGTTCAGTGTGGGCACTAAACAATACACATGTAAACTTCTTCAAAATTAAACATAAAAACTGAGAAAATGCTAGACCCTTTTACAATGACTGACTGATTGTGTTGGGAATTAATGTAACATCAACCCTAGAGGTTCATTTTATTGTCTCCACGTGTTCGAGTACATCATGATAAAAAGTCTGTGAAACGAAGACCCTCTAAACCCTGCTTTATATAGAGAAAAGTAGGGTTTAAGGGGAATATTTTATCTGCCTTATTTTTGCTCAAAAACATAGATTGTGGGTACTCGTTAGAACTGTCTCATTGAGTCGGTTCTAAAGAGCATCTACAATCTATATTGAAAGTAGAAATAAAACAAGATGTCATGATTTTTACCAAATATTTGTCATTTCTGACACCATGTTGGACTCCATTATTTTACAAGGACATGCATTCCTAATGCATTGAAGTTTTTCACTGTTTATACAAGCTTACAAAGATGATCACACAATTTTTAATACTTCTTACAACAAGAGCACTGTATTTACTACATCACTGACCTGTACCATGGGTTTTCATATTTCTTACGATCTAACAGAGAAAACTCAGAATTCGCTAACAATTTCTGAAACATCATTCGCCTGTAAAATCATGACAAAAATCTTGTTTTTGAACAGATGATTTTAAATACAGATACAATTGATAAATTTAAGCATGATAATAACATATCTACATCGGGAACATATACTTTGATTGATCTGTAAAAAATCATTGTAAAGCTATCTGACAAAGCAAATTATATTCATAATGTTATGTAAACCTGTTGAAAAAAAACAGAGTACATGAAAAAAAACCAAAAAAAACAAAAACACCTGACCAAGCATTGCAGATAAAAATGTCAGTTTAATGAAAATCGAACTGAACACACCTCTAAACCCCATTTATTGAAGAGAAAAGTGGGTTTATGGGGCTATCCATTGTTTTCTTTATTTTTACTCGAAAACATAGATGGTGGGTACTTGTTAGAACCGCCTCAAAGAGGCGGTTCTAACAAGCACCCACAATCTATATTTCAACTAGAAATAAGAAAAATATCAATCACTTTCATCTGAAAAATGCTAGTAGTAGTACTAAAGATAGGGGAGACATCATTTTAGCACACAGGTGTGTTATCGCAATGGTGTCTCACATGTGATCCATTTTCTCGTTAGCAGGTACATTTTTACATGAAACGACCCAATTACAAACCTTGGCCTCCTCCTGAACAATCTGTAGAGCTGATCCTGCTGCACGGCTGTGACATCATTGAACTCTCTTTTGAACGCCTTGTCCATTACCTTGTCCTCCGCAATCAAGATGTCATATTGCTCTCGGTAAGCATCGACATTCTTTCTAGCCTCCATAACAGCTTGGGCAGCTTCATTCTACAAAATAACATCAAACTAGAGCCAGTGTTTATGAAACACAATGCCCCCAACTGCTTGACCCTAACACTGCTTGTCCCTAACAGTAATTGAGATATCTTGTTTTTATGTGGCTGTAATGCTGAAATTACACAAGAAAAGCTGTAGTTAATCAGGTCGTTTATTTATCACCCCCTACTAGTTTTTTAAGTTACAGGATAATAGCTCATACAGTTTTAGAGATACAGTCAAACTTGTCTTAGTGGCCACCTTTATTAAGCGAGCAACCTGTCTTAAGCAAGCATTTCGGATTTTTTTCAAAAGTTAATCAGTTCATCTACTCATCATCCCCAACCAGCCTGTAAAGTTTCAGGGCAATAGCTCAAACAATTTTTGAGATATCTTGCTTACAAGCTGAAAACACGAAAAAAAATCAAAGGGCCATAACTCAAGAAAAAAAAATTGGATTTTTTTCAAAAGTTAATCAGTTCATCTACTCATCATACCCAACCAGTCTGTGAAGTTTTGGGGAAAAACCTCATATAGTTTTTGAGATATCTTGCTTACAAACTTAAAACGCGAAAAATTTCAAAGGGCCATAACTCAAGAAAAAAATATAGGATTTTTTTTCAACAGTTAATCAGTTCATCTACACATCATCCCAAACCAGCTTGTAAAGTTGCAGGGCAATCGCTCAAACAATTATTGAGATATCTTGCTTACAAGCTGAAAACACGAAAAAAATCTAAGGGCCATAACTCAAGAAAAAAAAATCGGATTTTTTTCAAAAGTTGATCAGTTCATCTACTCATCATCCCCGACAAGTCTGTGAAGTTTCGGGGAAAAACCTCAAATAGTTTTTTTAGATATCTTGCTTACAAACTTAAAACGCGAAAAATTTCAAAGGGCCATAACTCAAGAAAAAAATTTCGGATTTTTTTCAAAAGTTAATCAGTTCATCTACTCATCATCCCCAACCAGCATGTAAAGTTTCAGGGCAATAGCTCAAACAGTTTTTGAGATATCTTGCTTACAAGATTTCATAGTATTTTTTGCAAAGGGGCATAACTCAAAAAAGGGGCATAATCCTGACGAGAAAAAAAACACGGGTCAATTATTTTTTCATGAGGAATCCATATATGAAATTTCAAAAACCTAGCACCCATGGTTCTAAAGTTATGCTATGTAGTAAAAAGTGGGACGGACGTAAGGACGGAAGGACGGACGGACGAACAGGGCAAAACCAATATGCCCCCACAACTTCTTCGAAGTTGGGGGCATAAATACAGAAGACTATCCTTATAACAATAGTATTTTTGGCTAATGTTTTGCTGTTTTACAGGATTTGACTCTAAAAAGAATTCCAATAAGGAGTGCAATAATATGTAATAAGGTCCTTTTTTCCTTTGTAGTCTCCAAGAAACCTATGTTGTGAGCATTTGTTAGATTTGGGTCGCTAAGAAACAAATGTTGTGAGCATCTGTTAGAATCGTCTCACAACATTTGTTTCTTGGAGAAGTCAGTTCTTGAATATCTACATTAATCCATCTCATCTTGTGCTAAGAATACGTTCGTTTGAAATAGTCATTGTAATGTTTTTTTTGTTTTGTTTTTTAAGAAATAGATCAGCTCTAGCAGTGATTTGATAAGTAATATCACTGTCTGGAGGTCAGTTGTAAGGTGGATCAAATCACAAGGGTGTAGCGAGTGATTTATCTACTTACAACTGACCAACAAAGTGTGATATATTACTCGACAAATTACACCAAAGAGATGATCTATTTCGATTCTAACACACTGAAAGTCGACTAAATGCTTTTGTTTCCTTCATATTCTCCCAACAATCCGCCATTATTTGAAGAAATCCCACAAACATGTTTGTCTGTTACATTAACACATGCAGTTACCTTGATGCATGAAAGAAGATGTTACTCCATCTAACGTCAAGGAAACGACTGATGATGTCGCAAAACTTGGTAAAACCGCGGCTCTTGGTGTCACGCTGTTTCGCCTAGTGATCTGCCACTCAATATATCACTGGATTTAACCATTGTTAAAATGTCTTATTGAATGTCAGTATAGAGAGCATTGACTCTACAGCTGAAATTCAATGGCACTAACATATTTGGAACCAAAAATGTTTTCAAGACAGTTGGTAGTTCAAGTCACTGATGGTTAATAATAATACCATGTCTGGAGGCATAATATAATAGGAATAATGTAACAACATCTTTCAATATTCCATAAAATAATTTCATGAATAATGTAACAACATCTTTCAATATTCCATAAAATAATTTCATGTTGTGCATGCTCATTAGAAATGTCTTAAACCTTTTTCTACCAAATGGAATCTTCCTCTTTATATATAGCAGGAGTTCATTCCAAAATTTAGGAGTTTCAGGCTGTGTTTTCATCAAACTTTATTAGGCTATTCTATTGAGTAAGCACACTATACATTTCTTCGACAAACTATGAGAAATCGATCTGCCTCAATTATCCTTGATTATTACCTAATCTACTATATAAAGTGTTATGATGTATTTTTAGCAATAGGATGAGTTTAAATCAGCTTTAACCAGAGTGAACTATATCACTATCCAATATTTTTTACTACTAGACGGTTCTATGGACCGTCATTTGTCTATATATTATGCATTTTTAGAATCCATCTGTGAACCTTGGTATATCCGAAACCTTTCATTTTTTCAACAGGTACTATAGCTATCTTGCTATATTTCTAGCATTTGAACTTTTAAGGTTTTTCTTGAAACCTCCAAACCAGAGTACAAAGATTAATTATTTTCATAAATAACATAACCAAGAAACAAGGATTCCAAAAAAGACTTTCCAATTTGCTTTTGAGATTCAAGATAGGAATGCATAGAACTAACAAAGAAGAACTGCATTACCTTCAACTCTTTCTTGTGTTCCAGAAGTCTGTTAAGCTCTGCCTCTCTTGTCTCTAGCTCCTCCTCCACCAGTAAAGAGTACCTCAATCTGTTAATCTTCAGCTCCTCCTACATTCAAATACAAAGAAACTATAGTTTAATAACATGTAAGTTAAGCACCGCCTCTCTTGTCTCTAGCTCCTCCTCCACCAGTAAAGAGTACCTCAATCTGTTGATCTTCAGCATCTCCTACATTCAAATACAAAGAAACAACATACAAGTTAAGCTCTGCCTCTCTTGTCTCTAGCTCCCCCTCAGCCAGTAAATAGTTTATCAATCTGTTAAATTTCAGCTCCTCAAAGAATTCACAATAATGTCAACCTTAAACAAGGCACACATCATGAGGCTGCCAACTGATGCCAGGCTGTAATCCTGAGTGACAGACTTTTTTGTATTGACCCTCACACTCGTGATAGATTCTTTTTCTTGCACACCTTTCATCTGAAGAGTGGATGTTTTAATAATCTTAGCTGATGTCTGCAAAGCTGGGACAATATTACTGTGACTTTTAGTGATGTCATGCCATTCAATGACATCAACTTAATGACAGCATGCATTTATGTCCTTTACAACCTTTCCACATCAAACATGTGAGAATTCTTGTGTGTGTTAGTGTGTGAATTCGGGTTTAATGTCGCTTTTAATGAGAATTCTTGACTTTTATGATATATATACCCAGGTAGAATAAGAACTTCTATCCAGCAGGCGAAAATCAGGATTTCTGAATTTCATGTGTAAGAACATTATGACTACGGCTGTGAAATTTGGAAGTAAGAAAGGAGCCCAAATCTTGAAAACTTGTCTTTATTTGAAAAGTAAAACTTTTTTTTTATCTAACTATATCTATAATACCCACCTGGTATATAACCATCATAACTTTAATTTTCTTCATAAACACTTGGTTGAGGAAGTCATCAAATCCAGCCATGCCTTCCAGTATCAAGCTCTGGTTCTTTCGTAACTCAGTCTCCAGTTGCTGCAGAGAGATAGCAATAGAATTTCATTAGGAAAATGTTCTTTTAGAGTCAAGGAAAAAATAAATAGAAATTTTAAATATAAATTTGATTTTTACATTAAGTCAGCTCATGTAAATGCTGTATTGGATAATGATGCATAAAAATCTCTATATAATATAATGTTATTAATCATTATAATATAAATTTGATTTTTACATTAAGTCAGCTCATGTAAGTGCTGTATTGGATAATGATGCATAAAAATCTCTATATAATATAATGTTATTAATCATGGCATTTCGCACTGGCCCAGGTACAGGTCCGAGGTCTGATGTATTGGCCCGAGGCCTTTGGCCTCGGGCCAATGCAGCTGGCGGAGGACCTGTAACTGGGTCAAAGTTGAAATGACTTGATTAATGGCATTTTATTAATTGACACAATTAAAAAATATGATTACTGATTTTTTGACTTCACCTGACCTCAGTTAATATTGGTTGACCTGATGTTAATACGGATGACCTCTGATCAATACAGGATAGTCAATTAATAACACTTTTTATTACAACACTGTTTTGGATACAACATAGTTTAATTATGAATCTAAAAATGTAGGGATTACCAAGAAAACTACAATTTCTATATACAGCCCCCGTCCATAGGGGCTTGAAGAAATGGGCTGCATGATGCTTCTAGCAGAGCTGAATGTGGCCCGCACACTAGTACTGGTAAACCGCTTAGAGGATCTAAGCCTGTCCAGGAACCGGGGTGCGAGGCGAACGGTCCATACTAATAAACCCTATTGGTTTCATTGGGCGACAGGGCTTGAGATGTCATTTCATCTCATGTAGGGTAAAACTGCCACAAAATTGGAAGCAACGTCTCCAAAATGACCTTTACAGTGTTGAGGGGGATGTTAAACTTCAAATCAAACTAACAATTTCTATATAATCTATTTATATTTTGTTTTGTTTAGAAACTGGACACAGGCTTGGTTTATAATTTTCAAATAAAATGACCACTTGTCCAAGAACTTGTGTTTATGTTTCCTGATCTGTTTATTTCTATTTTAATACTTGCCCATCACGAAAACAAGCCTATATAATTTTATATAGTAAAACTGGGGTTTACAGGGTATACATAATTTTTCTTATTTCTGCTCAAAAACATTGATTGTGGGTACTCATTAGAACCGGCTTGCTGAGGCGGTTCTAATGAATATCCACAATCTATGTTTAGAGCAGACATATGAAAAACATTACGAGAACACGCCTATTTAATTTTGACCCCCTCATACCCCACTTTTATATAGTAAAACTGGGGTTTAAGGGGGTATACATTATTTTTCTTATTTCCTATCAAAAACATAGATTGTGGGTGCTCGATAGAACAGCCTCGGCGATGCGGTTCTATCGAGTCCCCGCAATCTATGTTTTGAGCAGAAATAAGAAAAATATCACAATTCTTCATCTTAAAATTTCTAACTTTTTGCAAAAAAATTGGCAATATATTTGTATAGGCGTGTTTTCGTAATGTAAAAGGATTTTTATCTGAAAAAATTCTTTTTTGGCGTTAAAATTTTACCAATATATTTGAATAGGCGTGTTTTCGTAATGTCTCACATGAACCTTACCACCATAATATTAAGTATTCGGACAAATAGGCCAAGGCAAACAGTGCAGACCCAGACCAGAATTCTCCTGTAGAAGCAGTCCGATCAGGGTCTACACTGTTTGCCATTCTGTCTGCAACCTTTTGACTCCTTGCTAGATCTTGGAAAAAAAAAAAAAAAAATCAAAATTATAGGAGAATTACAGCAAGTCCTTAACCCATTTTGTACCAGAAAGCCCAAAATGAGTATTTGGCAAACAGTGCAGGCCCAGATCATATTTTGCAGAATGCAGCATCTGGGCCTATATTGTTAGCAAAACATTCCGCAAGTTTCCAAATAGATTTTGAAGAAAATACAACCTGACACCCCTAAATTTTGAAATAAACTCCTGGTATATATAAGGAGGAAGATTCCATTTGGTACAAAAAGGGTTAATGTGTCCTAAATTTTAGGATTTTACGGTATTGTACAGAAAAGGCACCCAAGAAAAGCCACTATCTTGTAAGTTGCATAAAACATAATGTCATAACGAAAACACGGCTATATAATTTTGACCCCCTTGAACCCCACTTTTATATAGTAAAACTGGGGTTTAAAGGAGTAATCCTTATTTTTTTTATCCGCTCTAAAATATAGATTGTGGCTACTCGTTAGAACCGCCTCAATGGCGGTTCTAACCACTACCCACAATCTTCATTTTGAGCAGAAATAGGAAAAATATCAATTTTTCATCTTAAAATTTTTGGGTTTTTTTTTTTTTCGGCTGTAAAATTTACAATGCATTTGTATAGGCATGTTTTCGTAATATTAAATCTTATCTTGCTGTTCACGACAACCCCTATCTTTGCAAACAGTGTAGATCCAGATAAGATGGCATCTGATCAGGATCTACACTGTTTGACAGTCAATTTATGAATTTGTAGGAATAAATTACATGAAGTAATCTGATTGGTTCAAAGTCAGAAATAGGTGTGGCTAAACTGAATATTCAGCAAGAGAAGGGTTAAATATACAGAACTAAGAAATTACACAGTAACCTCTTTATAACACTGTTCATTACAACAGCATTGTAGATGTGACAACGTTTGAAGATGGATCCCACGTAAGGAAAACAAGCCTATATAATTCTGACCCCCTTGAACCTCACTTTTATATAGTAAAAAATTTGGGTTTAGAGGGTAAATTTTTTTATCTTATTTCTGCTCTAAAATATAGAAATAAGAAAAATATCTCAATTTTTTTTATCTTAAAAAGTTCCTTATTTTGGTGGTAAAATTTGCAATATATTTGTATAGGCATTTTTTGTAATGAAAATATGGACTAGAGTGTGCAGATGATGGCACACCATTGCAAATCCCCACACCTCTGGCAGAGCCAAATATAATGCTCAACTCCCCTCATCATGAAGACATGTACCAAATTTGTTTGCATTCCAGCCAGTGGTTAAGGAGAGGATAGCATGATGCAGGGCTCGAGAAAATGCCGGTTTGTCGGTTCCGAACCGATTTTGGTTTTCTTAAACCGATTTTGACATCAGAAGAAAATTAAAAAATCGGTCCATAATTCAATAACATTTCTAAACAAGAGGCCCAAGAGGGCCTGTCGCTCCACCGGCTAACTTCAGACAATTGTCATATTAATTACATTAACCAATGGTATACTAGTGGACTCTTCTATTGCTATAATTTGGACCAGTCCATTTGTCATATAAGGGGTATCAGGCCTATTTTTTTCAATTTTTGATGGAAAATTCTGTTAGCAAATAGTGCAGGCCCTGATCAGACATGGTGTTCTGTGGGGTCTGATCTGGGCCAGCACTGTTTGCCAAGGTACCCATTTAGGGTTTTCCCGCATGCAATGGGTAAAAAAGAAACAAGTGATCCACCCAAGGAATGTCCATTCTATATTTTTTGGACCCCAGAGCATTGGTTGGCAGGATTTATGTGAGTGACCATTTGGCATTGCTCCGTTCTAAATATCTAAAGCTCTGGGCCTTATGGTTTCAGAGAAGAAGACTTTTTTTAAGTTTTTCCTATTATAAGTCTATGGGAACTAATATGCCTCTGGGCGTGACCAATTTTTTACCCCAGGGGCATTGTTGGCAGGATTTATTTGAGTGACCACTTGACGTTGCTGCATACTTAATATCTAAGCTCTTGGCACTGATGGTTTCAGAGAAGATTTTTGTCAGTTTTTCCCAGTATAAGTCTATGGGAGCTTATGGGCCTCAGGGTGTGGCCAATTTGGACCCCAGGGGCATAGTTGGCAGGATTTATGATGATGAATACTTCAAGTTGCTACATACTAAGCTCTTGGCTTTATGGTTTCAGAGGAGAAAAGTTTCAAGATTTTGTCATTATTAGTCTATGGGAGCTACTAAGCACCGGGGCGTTGCCAATTTGGACTCAAGAGTCATAGTTCGCAGGACTTAGTAGGTGACCACATAACTTTGCTACATACTACAGTTCAACCTGTATTAAGCAAGTGCCTAAGGGATAGTAAAAATATGCTTGCTTAAGACAAGTTCTTGCTTAATACAGGTGAAATTTAACACATCTGCCTTTCTTGGGAACTGAATGCCTGCTTGCTTAAGACAGGTTGCTTGCTTAATAGAGGTGGCCACTAAGACAGGTTTCTTAGCTTTAGGCTTTATGGTTTCAGAGAAGAAGTTTTTCCCTTTATTGGTCTATGGAAGCTAATGAGCCAAAGGTGGTGGCCATGGCGGCCATGTTTTTTGTCTGATCAAAATTTCTTTAATGAATCTGACAATGGTAGACACAAGGAACATTCATGAAAATTAAGAACGAAATCCATTTAGCGGTTTTGGAGGAGAAGATTAAAAAAAAAAAAAGATCCCTTTATGAGTCTTTGGAAGCTAACTAGCCAATGGGCGTGTCCATGGCGGCCATGTTTTTTGTCTGATCAAAATTGCTTCAAGGAATCTGACAGAGGTCCACCCAAGGAACATTCATGCAAAGTAAGAATGAAATCCATTACGTTGAGCGGTTTTGGAGGAGAAGGTTTTTAAAACTTTTCCCCATATAAGTCTTTGAAAGCTAATGAGCCAAGGGGCATGGCCATGGCAGTCATGTGGGGCATGGCCATGGTGGCCATGTTTTTTGCCTGATCCGAATTTCTTCAAGGAATCTGACAGAGGTCCACCCAAGGAACATTCATGCAAAATAAGAATAAAATCCATTGAGCGGTTTTGGAGGAGAAGATTTTTAAATATTTTTTTTTTGCTTTCGATGCCATTTTGTTCTGCATTTTACAAAATTCTTTGAAGGAATTCAGAAGAGGACTATGTGAGAAACATTCCTGTGAAGTTTGGTTACAATCGACCAAGTAGTTAAGGAGGAAATGTTTAAAGAAAAAAGTTAACGCACGGATGCACAACCGCACAGACGCACAACAGACACAGGGCCATAACATATAACATAAGACCCGCCGGTCTTTGGCCAGTGGAGCTAAAAAATGAACAGATTTATGTTTTTATTTCTTTATTTATTTATTTTTTCCTTTCCTCCGTCGGATTCGGTATGCCTCCCTTTTCAACTAAGCCATTTTAACCCTCAGGGATCTGGAGAACTGTTGACACTGTAGTATAATTAGGTCTAATAAATCAATCTCCCTCAGTATTTTGAATTTATTTTGAAACATCAAGTCGTATAAATAGAGTTTGTGTTGAAAACATCAGTTCTATCACCAGTGTGATGGGCATGTGAAATTTCTGATGTTTTGAATTTTAGAATGACAATTTGTAGGTGGACCTCTATAGATATGTGATAGTCAGCAAAATTGGAGGAGATTAATTCAGATACAGGAAGGTACTTTTAAATAAATAAATAAATAAATAAACAAGAACTTTTGATGAAGAGAAGACTTTTTTAACATTACACTACATGTTATATAGTGAAAATAAACCCCGCCCACTGCAGCCATGTTTTATGTCGGATCAAAATTTCTTCAAGGAATCTGACAGAGGTCCACCCAAGGAACATGCATGCCAAATAACTATGAAATAAAACAAGAACTTTTGCAGTTCTAAATATTTTCAGCATTACACTATATGTTATATAGTGAAAATAAGCCTCGCCCATGGCGGCCATGTTTTTTGTAAGATCAAATTTTTTTCAAGGAATCTGACAACAGTCCACCCAAGGACAATTCATGCAAATTACAATGAAATCCCACAAGTACTTTTGCAGAAAATGATTTTTTAGCATTACGTTATATGTTAAATAGTGAAAATAAGCCCTGCCCATGGCGGCCATGTTTTTTGTCGGATCAAAATTTCTTCAAGGAATCTAAAAGAGGTCCACCCAAGGAACATTCATGCAAAATAAAAACAAGGCATCGCATGCGATACAAATCCCCTCGCACTAGACAACTTCGTGTGTGGAAAACACTGAAATGGCAAAAGTCCAACTTGCTTGAGATATTATCATATGCAACATTTGTGTAAAGTTTGTTTAAAAATCCTCCAATAAATGTACATTCTAGAGTGATGACGTTTCTCTAAAAATAGCCATAGTGACCTTGACTTGAGGCCATGACCACGAAAGTAGATCTTGCTCATGATATTATCATAAGCATCTTTTGTGTGAAATTATATTAAAATCTGTTAATAAATGTAGGCGGTAGAGCGATGACAAAGTTTTTCTAAAGATAGCCACAGTGACCTTGACTTTGAGGTCATGACCTTGAAATTCGAAGTAAGTCGAGATATTATCATAAGAAACATTTGTGTGAAGTTCTATTACAATCCATCATTAAATGTAGGCGCTAGAGCGATGACAAAGTTTTTCAAAAAATAGCCACAGTGACCTTGACCTTGAAAGTCTAAATAGCTCGAGATATTGTCATAAGGAACATTTGTGTGAAGTTATATTGAAATTTGTGAAAAAATGTAGTCACTAGAGCAATGACAAAGTTTTTCTAAAAATAGCCACAGTGACCTTGACCTTGAAAGTCAAACTTGCTTGAGGTATTGTCATAAGGAACATTTGTGTGAAGTCATATTGAAATGGATGAAGAAATGTAAGTGCTAGAGCCATGACAAAGTTTTTCTAAAAATAGCCACAGTGACCTTGACCTTGAAAGTGGAACTCACTAGAGATATTGTTATAAGGAACATTTGTGTGAAGTAATATTGAAATTGGTGAAAAAAATGTAAGCGCTAGAGCAATGACAAAGTTTTTCTAAAAATAGCCACAGTGACCTTGACCTTGAAAGTGGAACTCACTAGAGATATTGTTATAAGGAACATTTGTGTGAAGTAATATTGAAATTGGTGAAAAAAATGTAAGCGCTAGAGCAATGACAAAGTTTTTCTAAAAATAGCCACAGTGACCTTGACCTTGAAAGTCAAACTCGTTCGAGGTATTGTCATAAGCAACATTTGTGTGAAGTTATATTGAAATCAGTGAAGAAATGTAGGCGCTAGAGTGATAACAAAGTTTTCTAAAAATAGCCATAGTGACCTTGACCTTGAAAGTCGAAATGGTGAGATATTGTCATAAGGAACATTTGTGTGAAGTTATATTGAAATCGATGAAGAAATGTAAGCGCTAGAGGGATAACGAAGTTTTTCTAAAAATAGACACAGTGACCTTGACCTTGAAAGTGGAACTCGCTCAAGATATTGTCATAAGGAACATTTGTATGAAGTTATATTGAAATTGGTGAAGAAATGTAAACGCTAGAGCGATGACAAAGTTTTTCTAAAAAATAGCCACAGTGACCTTGACCTTGACCTTGAGGCCTTGACATTGATAGTCGAACCAGTCTGAGATATTGTCATAAGGAACATTTGTGTGAAGTTATATTGAAATCAGTGAAGAAATATAGGCGATAGAGCGATGACAAAGTTTTTTCTAAAAATAGCCACAGTGACCCTGACCTTGAGGCCATGAGTTGGAAAGTCAAACTCGCTGGAGATATTTTTATAAGGAACATTTGTGTGAAGTTATATTGAAATTGGTGAAGAAATGTAGGCGCTAGAGCAATGAAAATGTTTTTCTAAAAATAGCCACAGTGACCTTGACCTTGAGGTCATGACCTTGAAAGACCAACTCGCTCAAGATATTGTCATAAGGAACATTTGTGTGAAGTTATATTGAAATCAGTGAAGAAATGTAGGAGCTAGAGCGATGACAAAGGTTTTCTAAAAATAGCCACTGTGACCTTGACCTTGAAGCCATGACCTTGAAAGTGGAACTCGCTCAAGATATTTTTATAAGGATCATTTGTGTGAAGTTATATTGAAATTGGTGAAGAAATGTAAGCGCTAGAGCGATGACAATGTTTTTCTAAAAATAGCCACAGTGACCTTGACCTTGAGGTCATGACCTTGAAAGTCCAACTCGCTCGAGATATTTTTATAAGGATCATTTGTTTGAAGTTATATTGAAATTGGGGGAGAAATGTAGGCGCTAGAGCCATGACAAAGTTTTTCAAAAAATAGCCACAGTGACCCTGACCTTGAGGCCATGAGTTGGAAAGTCGAACTCGATGGAGATATTTTTATAAGGAACATTTGTGTGAAGTTATATTGAAATTGGTGAAGAAATGTAGGTGCTAGAGCGATGAAAATGTTTTTCTAAAAATAGCCACAGTGACCTTGACCTTGAGGTCATGACCTTGAAAAACCAACTCGCTCAAGATATTGTCATAAGGAACATTTGTGTGAAGTTATATTGAAATCAGTGAAGAAATGTAGGAGCTAGAGCGATGACAAAGGTTTTCTAAAAATAGCCACTGTGACCTTGACCTTGAAGCCATGACCTTGAAAGTGGAACTCGCTCAAGATATTTTTATAAGGATCATTTGTGTGAAGTTATATTGAAATTGGTGAAGAAATGTAAGCGCTAGAGCGATGACAATGTTTTTCTAAAAATAGCCACAGTGACCTTGACCTTGAGGTCATGACCTTGAAAGTCCAACTCGCTCGAGATATTTTTATAAGGATCATTTGTTTGAAGTTATATTGAAATTGGGGGAGAAATGTAGGCGCTAGAGCCATGACAAAGTTTTTCAAAAAATAGCCACAGTGACCCTGACCTTGAGGCCATGAGTTGGAAAGTCGAACTCGATGGAGATATTTTTATAAGGAACATTTGTGTGAAGTTATATTGAAATTGGTGAAGAAATGTAGGTGCTAGAGCGATGAAAATGTTTTTCTAAAAATAGCCACAGTGACCTTGACCTTGAGGTCATGACCTTGAAAAACCAACTCGCTCAAGATATTGTCATAAGGAACATTTGTGTGAAGTTATATTGAAATCAGTGAAGAAATGTAGGAGCTAGAGCGATGACAAAGTTTTTCTAAAAATAGCCACTGTGACCTTGACCTTGAAACCATGACCTTGAAAGTGGAACTCCCTCAAGATATTTTTATAAGGATCATTTGTGTGAAGTTATATTGAAATTGGTGAAGAAATGTAAGCGCTAGAGCGATGACAATGTTTTCCTAAAAATAGCCACATTGACCTTGACCTTGAGGTCATGACCTTGAAAGTCCAACTCGCTAGAGATATTTTTATAAGGATCATTTGTTTGAAGTTATATTGAAATTGGGGGAGAAATGTAGGCGCTAGAGCCATGACAAAGTTTTTCAAAAAATAGCCAGAGTGACCTTGACCTTGAGGTCATGACCTTGAAAGTCGATCTTGCTCCAGATATTGTCGTAAGGAACGTTTGTGTGAAGTTATATTAAAATCGGTCAAGAAATGTAGGCGCTAGAGCGATGACAAAAGTACCTATGTACGTGGCGCTAGAGCGATGACAAAAGTATGTACGTACGTACCTTGCGCTAGAGCGATGACAAAAGTACGTACTTACGTACGTACGTACGTACGGGACAAATGCTATATCCCCCCTCACAACTATGTTGTGCGAGGGGATAATGAAATCCAACAGGTGGGTTTGGAGGAGAAGATGTTTAAAGATTTTTAATTTTTTGTGTGGTTTTGTTGCCATGGCAACCAGAGTTCTGGGTGTAACAAAATTCTTTGAAGGAATTTAGAAGAGGACTAAGTAAGGAACATTCCTGTGAAGTTTGGTTACAATTGGCCCAGCAGTTTAGGAGGAGAAGATGTTTTAGCATTACACTATATGTTAAATAGGGAAAATAAGCCCCGCCCATGGCGGCCATGTTTTTTGTCTGATCAAAATTTCTTCAAGGAATCTGAAAGGGGTCCACCCAAGGAACATTCATGCAATATAAAAATGAAATCCAACAGGTGGTTTTGGAGGAGAAGATTTTTAAAGATTTTTAATATTTTGTGTTGTTTTGTTGCCATGGCAACCAGAGTTCTGGGTGTAACAAAATTCTATGAAGGAATTTCAAAGAGGACTAAGTAAGTAACATTCCTGTGAAGTTTGGTTACAATGGGCCCAATAGTTTAGAAGGAGAAGATGTTTTAGCATTACACTATATGTTAAATAGGGAAAATAAGCCCCGCCCATGGCGGCCATGTTTTTTGTCGGATCAAAATTTCTTCAAGGAATCTGAAAGAGGTCAACCCAAGGAACAGTCATGCAAAATAAAAATGAAATCCAACAGGTGGTTTTGGAGGAGAAGATTTTTAAAGATTTTTATTTTTTTTTTGGTTTTGTTGCCATGGCAACCAGAGTTCTGGGTGTAACAAAATTCTTTGAAGGAATTTAGAAGAGGACTATGTAAGGAACATTCCTGTGAAGTTTGGTAACAATTGGCCCAGTAGTTTAGGAGGAGAAGATGTTTAAAGAAAAAGTTAACGCACGGACGCACGACCGCACGGACGCACGACGGACAAAGGGCCATGACAATAGCTGGAGCTAAAAATCGGTTCGAAATTTTTCGCTAAATCATTGTTGTAAAAACAAGCTGACCTTTTGTCACTGATAATCCAAGCATGTATACAATAAACGCCTGGAGCCGAAGGTGTTAGACTGGTTCATTATCTAACTAGGTGAAAATCAGACAAGTCCACGTCAGGTTCTTTGATCTCATCGCAGCGAAATTTGACCAGTGTGTCAAAATTATTCAACCGTGAACACTTGCCTCAGGCGTTATCGGTAAGCTGGCAAACAATGTGACAAGGTGAGAAAATCAAGTCAATCAATGCAGGACATACGCTAGTTTGTTTACACAAGTCATTAATTTATGGCTTACTATAGAACCGGTATTTGAATATAACATCGTGAAATATGTATTTATATTCTTTAGTACTCGGTTCGGCCATGTATGATTTTCAATGATTCTCGTTCGGCAATGTTTTGGTTCGAGAGTAAAGAAATGTTTTTCGATTTTTTTAACTCATTCAAAACGATTTTTTTTAAGAAATACGCTCTATTAAAATCAATGACATGAAACAGGCGTGTGTTTCGTCCGTGACTGCATTATTGTGTATTGTGTAAACGGAAACCGTAATGACGTCATTTTCCGACCACGTGGCTGCAATATCGTTCGCCATTTGTAAACAAAGCAGTTTAGACAAAATGAATATGCGTGAAATAAGAGACATATTTTAAAGGTTTCAAAACGGAAAAAATATAGTGACCATCGAACTGGTCTATTATTGCACCACACCTGTTGTTTCCCTTAAGCGGTCTTCAGGTACAGAGTGACCCAGATATTGTGAAAATGAAAGTAGATGAAATCTGGCACAGAAAATGGAAGTAGATGAAATCTGAACGCTGCGAGCAATAATTGCTGTTTATAATCGAGATACTGGTGCTCATATTCGTTGAACAAGTGTAAGAGCAATATTGGTATGTCATTCGTTACGCTGATAACATATTTTGAAACTAGAGCTGTCAGTGAAACTGACTAGGGCCCCGGCAGCGCTATCAGAAATTTGTGGATGGACAGACGGACAGACAGACAGACAGATGGACGGACAGAGTAATTACTATAGGGCACCCACACTTTCAGTGCGGGGCCCTAATTACAAATCACTAAGGAGGTTTACGGAAATTACCGAACCGGTTCGGCAATTTCCGTATTTTTTGGCGAAATCTGGCTGGACCGATTTGGATTCTTCAGTTTCTCGAGCCCTGGCATGATGGCTGAATGGACAGACAGATGGATGGAGGCATTCACAATATCCTCAAACACTTTTAAAAAGCATGGGGATAATGAATATATATGGTTTATGGGTGGGGATCTGAAAGGTTATAGGCTTGTAATGAAGTGGAGGGAGTGGGGCATGGCCCCGGTGCACCACATTGAACTTCCAGGTTGGTGTCACTGAAAGCGTCTTATCAACAGGAACAAGAGTATATATGGTTTAGGGTTGGGGATCTGAATGGTTTCCAAAATATACATGTATGTCCTTTTATGAATTAGAGGGTTGGGGCATGGCCCCAGCGCAACCTCGGGGTCACCCTAGCTGGCGTCTCTAAATGCATCTCATCATAAGGAACAAGAATATATTTGGTTTAGGGTTGGGGACCTGAACAGTTTGTCAGATAATAGGTTTTTTCTAAAGTGGAGGAGGTTGGGCATGGCCCAGGCACATCCAAATTCAATGCTGCTCCTGCATGCCCTCATCATATAAGGAAGCTATGTGCCAAATTTGGTTGCATTCTGGCCAATGGTTAAGGAGGAGATAGTGTGAGCAGACGGACAGATGAGCAGACAGACATTCTAACATTTTGGGTTTAGGGACTATTTCTTTTGTTATTTTCTTTTGTTATTTTCTATTACCTTTTGTTTACGGAATAAATCTATTGTTTTCTAATCATTTTCTTTTGTTATCTAATCCTAACATTAGCCCCTAAACCCTGAATTTTCGCCTAGATGGACAGATGGATGGACAGACGGAGATGTTCACAATATACCTGAACGCTTTTTTTAAAAGCATGGGGATAATTATGCAGAAAAAATGTACAGACTATGCAGAAATGTTATTGTTCGACATGATCTATACATTTTTGTTTGGATATAACATAGTTGCTCTAACACTGGTTTTTCGCTTTTGACTACGACAATAGTGTTGTAAAGAGGTTGCAGTCTATTTAGTAAAATGCAGATTTGCTGCTGCTGCATGCTTTATTCCTCAAAATTTGTTATCTTTCGAAACATTACCTTTCTAAATTTTTCTCTTTCTTCTTGCAGTTCTCTCACTCTCTTTTCATATTCTTTCACCAGTTTCTGCTCTTCCTCTGACCAGTCAGCCTCTGCTTTTTGTGTTATAAATGCTGGCCTGGGAATGTCCTGAAATATTACAAAAAAAATGATACTGTTACTTAAGTACAGGTGCCAGAATTACCCTATATACTGAACAATCTTGCACACCAGATAAGGAAATCCATAGTTTTAGCTTGGGATAGAAATTCTGTTCTTACCCTGGTGTTCTTAACCAGCGACATGGTAAAAATTGAATACTGAATATTCTCGCGTGTTTTATAAATGCACTAGTTACATACAACATCATATGCACCATCGTTAATATTAACGTTACAGCACATTACATGACATCACCAAACATCACACCATTGTCATTGCAATATGGTGGACGACGGCAACCGAAGTGACTGCATCTTGGCCTCCACTGCTTGCCAATGACCCGTTGTGGGTTTCTCGTATAAAACTGATTAATTTATCAAATTTATTTTTTCAAATCTTGGTCCAACATATGTTCAAAGCTAGCAAAGTCACTGGGTAATCCTTGTCCTGCTTTCCCATGCTAACCGCAACCTTTGCCAGCAGTGTAGATCCAGATCAGATGTCATTTGATCAAGATCTACACATTGTCATTCAGCTTGTCAACTCAATGAATATATTACATCAAGTAATTAGATTGTTTGATAATCAGAAATAGGTGTGGCAAAATTAATTTATTCAGCAGGACAAGGGTTCATGTTCAGTTAAAACCCTTAGCATTTGATGATAAAAATGCTGAAAAAAAACATGCAATGAAAAAGCTGTAACAGTTTTGTAGCAAACATTGCAGTTGTTTTGCAGTTTATTTTCATTCTCAGACAGTGCATTTACAGAATAAATGCTATTCACCATATTTGCATTGTTTGCTGGCTCCCAGCTTGCACATTATCAATATTGGAAAAACAGGTAACCAGATCCCCCTGACCTTTCAAGGTCAGGGTGGGGTCTGGTTACCTGTTTTTCCAACACTAATAACCTTCAGACTAGGAACCAACAGATAATGCAAATAAGGTGAATGAGGACAAAATTTGTTCACACTTCAATGAATACATGGACTCATGCAGCACCAGTGCTGTCAAACAAAAACTTTGCTTGTGATACGATGTTGTTCATACTTCAAGGAACGATGAATATAATATTATTGAAACCGAGATTAATGCACAAACTAAACATTGTTCAGCCAAGCACAAAAAGTGGGCTATTCTATTGCAAGAGGTATCCCCTTTGTAAGACAGATAACGCTGTATTGATCTGGTGAGTGATATCATAGGATAATCCCTATAAAATCGACCCCATTATAATTAATTAATATTAATGATTAAAACTACCTTCTTGAGTTCATCTTCTTTCTTAATTTCCAGTACCCCACCCATCATGTCTAGGAGAGCCCTATCTCTAGCATTGTCTCCTCTTTCCCTGGCTCTTCTTTCCTCCTCTTCCTTTTCCTTCTTCTCCATAGCCTTCCTCTGCTCTGGGGTGTAGTATTTCTCAACCTTTACCTAAAACAAACAGAAAACAATTGTAAGAGTTCAGAGTGTTACTCACCTTTTTTGCATTATCTACTGGTTCCTAGTCTGAAGTTTATCAGTGTTGGAAAAACAGGTTACCAGACATCCCTGAGCTTTCAAGGTCAGGGGGATCTGGTTACCTGTTTTTTTCCAAAATTGATAATGGGTAAGCGGCATCCAGCAAATAATGCAAAAATGGTGATATAGAAATGTGTCCAAGGGACTCAGATGACCCCTACCTGATGAAAAACAAATATAAGCTGGGGCACAGTATTTCTTACAATTTACAGATGCAGCCAGTGAAGAATCAGATCAGCCTGTGCATCCATATACACCAGAGACCACTCTTGCTGCATGAAGGAGCAATGGGTCCTTAGCTCTCCTAAGAGTGCACAGGGAAGACTGATCAGACTTCACAGATGCACAGGCTGATCTGGGTCTTTGCTGGGGGCACATCTCTTATTGCAGGTTTGTCATGCGCTGGCTCAAATGTGAATTGCTAACGCAAGCTCTGAAAAACTTGCAAATTACTAACACCATCTAAGACACGGATGTAGACAAATGTCTGGTGCATAAAAATCCATTTCAATGGTTTATCTTTGCTTGGACATTGGTTTTGTAAACATCTTTTAAGCAGAACGAGTACCCACAACCCATGCCTTAGAGAAGAAATAAAGAAAATAGTGTATACCCCTGAATCCCTCTTTTGTCTATATAAAGTGGAATTTAGAGGGGTATTCATTACACAGACTTGTTAATATGACGGTATTAAAATTGCAGTGGTTGCTGCTGTCACCATTGACACAGAGGAAAGTACCACAGCTCTTTGTGGACAAGCTCGTAATTTGCATTGGGATAATATTAACCTTTGTCCTGCTGAACCTGGATATGTCTTTGTTTGTTTGTTTGTTTTGGAGTTTTACGGCCCAGTCAACACTATTTAGGTCATTTTTGAGCCGGTCAGTTTACCTATCAACACTTTCCTGGGCAGGCTTATACGTAAGCGGTTAACCAGTACAGTGCACATTCTTTCGCCAGAAACTGACAACTGCCCTTCTTGAATCAGCGGAAGGGAGAGAATGACCGTAGAAAAGATTTCATGATCAATCTCCACGAAAGAATGTTGCCGACCCCGGGAGTCGAACCCGCGTCCTCCTGATCACCAGTCAGACGCGCATCCGACTGAGCCACTGAGGCCGGCCCTGGATATGTCTTATCTTTCAAACAATGAAGATCCAGATCAGATGGCCTCTGAAGAAACCATATGATCAGGATCTTCATTGTTTGCCATTCAGTTTATGAATTTATTGCAATAATTTGCATAAAGTAATCTGATTGGTTGATAATTGGTAGTGGGTGTGGCATATTTATATATTCAGCAGGTCAAGGGTTAACACATGCCTGTTGTGCAATGCATTTTTCAGTGAATTTGCATCCATATAGTTAACAGCTAAGACTGAGGAAAATGGATGTGCAGTGCCATCAGAGTTTTTGTTTGCACAGACAAACAATTGATTAAAGATGCTTGTTTTGTCTATGGTAGCTCTATTTTTATTTTTGAATCAAATTCATGTGCACTTACTTCACTGTCCTCCACAGTCAGTAAGGTCTCTGGTTTCTCAGCCACACCCATAGATGGCTCTATAACATCCTCTACAAGGTCGAGGTCAGCAATAATCTTCTTGATACGCTTGTTCTTATCCTTGATTTTGGCTATTTCTTGTTCTTTCTTAACAAACAGCTCCTCAAAGTCCTTATTAAATACTTCCTTAATCCTGTGAATGGCATCCTGAAAAAAAAAACAGTGGTACCATATTTGATAGAGAATACCAGGTTTGTGTCTTTTGATATCAAGTTTATCAGGCAAGGCTTCGAGAACGCGTGTAGAAACGCGAGGCTCGCCAAGCGATTCTACACACATTCTCAAAGCCGAGCCGGAACAACTTGATATCAAATGACACAAATCTGGTATTCTATTGAGTTTATCCCCTTGTACACTCTTAAATTAACAATTAACGGTCAGCTATTGATGGTCCTTAGTGCATCCAAGCATTCTGGTGGTCCATATATTTAGTATCAGCTGACCATGTTTTTCCTATGATATTTTTTTTTCCGAGTAATTTTGCCATTTTTCCCAGTTACAATAACATTTTTTGACATTTTCCAGTAATCTGGTTCATTCATAAAAGTGCAATGTCACGTTGACGTGATAAAGCAGGGTTCGCACTAGGATTTTTTTTTCTTTCGCCACCATTTTCGCCAATTTGATTTTTTTTGTGCCATTTTCTTTAACTTTGAGCCAGATTTTGTGCCAAATTTTGGCCGTTTATCGCCAAGGAGACTGAAGGAGTTTAATATCTTATCAGAAAAAGTGTGTTCATTTATTGAGTCCTATAATTGCAGCAGTAGATTCAAGAATCAGTATAGTGTGAAATGAGTGGGGGACTCAGCAATCTTACCCTTCGATGTAGCGTGTTTAGACACAGATTCTTTTTTCAAAACACTACACCCCTTGGTGAAGATATTCTGACGTTGAGATTTAATACAGTAGTCACAGAACATTAATTTTGACTTGGCATCGTAGAGGAGCCAAGGGTTGCCATTTTTCCACCCCTCTCGATGGATCGAGCTGCATTCGGAGTGCCAGACGTTTTTGGATGCTTATTCTACTTTTCAGGATTATCAAAATCAGCCTTACGCTTACTCATATTGCCTAATCAGTGAATGAAGATCGAACTCCAAGGCATGACTTTTATATTGACAACTTCGGTACATCAAAACAATACCAGAAATTTTTGTTGCAAAACAGAAAATTGTTTTGTATGCGCAGCCCGTTCTTGTTCTTTATGCCAGTAATTGCGAAGACACACAAACTGACAAGAACATCAGAAGGTACCGAAACTTGCTTAATTAAAGTCGTCACTGTCAAAGTGTACTTACCGCTTTAATGAGCATAATCCGAAACGATTAATGACAATAATTATTTCTCGTGTAATCAATTTGTTTTCATCTTTGTGTTCAACCTTGACCGACACACTGTTCCACGTGATTACATTGGGTAAATTTCCGTGACGTAGGCGATGCGACTCTCACATTGATTCCTGATTGGTAGTTTCGGCAGAGCATCATGAATATTTAGGACGAAAGGCGTGGAAAGTGGGCGGTGCTACTGTCAAACTGCGCATCACGGCA
Organism: Lucinisca nassula; assembly: GCA_963580285.1. NCBI lineage: Eukaryota > Metazoa > Mollusca > Bivalvia > Lucinida > Lucinidae > Lucinisca > Lucinisca nassula. The sequence goes on along the minus strand of OY757010.1, from coordinate 92,977,461 downwards.
TGTGATCTTATCACCTTCATTAAATTCAGGTTAATTCCATCAGCTACCGTTTTCTTATCGATAATTGAGTTGTTAATTGCCGAATTATACAATCAAGTAAGGTGCGATAGACACGCGCGACAAGTATATGGCTCGGCAACAGCCAAGTCAGGCGAAAAAATTTTTTCGCCACTTGTTTTCGCCAATTTATGATTTTTTGTGCCAAATTTTATTTTTCTGCGCATTTGGCGACTTTGGCGATCGGTAACGCGAACCCTGAAAGCTCACTTGTCCTGAGATAGCATATCTTTATCAGGTCAATGCATTACAATGCAATATATACAGGGGGTTACTGATAATCCTAATATTTGGACACCTCAAATCCTTGCCATACATGTTCTGGCGACAGTGCTTGAGATGTCATTTCATCTCAATGTCGGGTAAAAGTCCCACAAAATTTGAAGCAATGTCTCCAAAATGACCTATACAGTGTTGACGGGAACGTTAAGCCTCAAATCAAACAAACAAACAAACAAACAAAATATTTGTTCTAAAATTTGAACAAGTACATTTTACTACCCGATGTTCTGTCTTAAGATAGCCAAATGAGTGGCAAACGGTGTGGACCCGGATGAGATGCGGCATCTCATCCGGGTTTACACTGTTTGCCCAGGCCTGTTTATCCAAATACATATCGTAAATACGGTAATTCATAGAATAGGGTGATTGCATTGCCACTTGTGCATGCTGTACCCTAGTCACATTTTTAACACAGGGACTACCAATGTGATTCTGTCTTTTTTTGACAAGAAAATTAAGGAAAATAACTAGCTTTTTGGCAAAAACAAGCTTTTACTTCAGAAAAAGTCTTGATCATTTTTACCTTGTTCAAGTTGTGAAGAGACTAAAGATCAATTTGGCACTGGGAGTTATGTTTATTAATTTGGGGACCAGGAGTTAATTGCTATCCTACAAAGAGACAATATTCTCCATCTACCTAAATTTTTTGCATCATTTCAGATGCAAGTTACTAAGCCTAAAATATAGAGAATAACAGGTGAGTGTCTTTTGATATCAAGTTTATCAGGCAAGGCTTTGAGAACGCTTGTAGAATCGCGAGGCTTGCTGAGCGATTCTACATGCGTTCTCAAAGCCCAGCCTGATAAACTTGATATCAAATGACACGAATCTGGTATTCTATTTATCAGTTAATACCATTGTACACTCTTACATTTTTGCCAATTTTCCCAGCAGTCCAGTTCTTAGAAGTGCAATGTCACGTTGACCTGATAAAGCTCGCTTGTCCTGAGATAGCATATGTTTATCAGGTCAATGTGCTACAATGCAATTAATATAGGGGGTGACTGATAAACGAATTTATATCATCTGAGTTTCACTTTTTATTAATTAAACTGGGGTTTACAAGGGTATACCTTATTTTTCTTAAATCGGCTCTAAACTATAGATGAGGCGGTTTTAACGAGTACCCACAATCTCTATTTTAGAGCCAAAATAAGAAAAATATCACAATTTTTCATCTGAAAATTTTCATTTCGTAAAATTTACAATGTATTTGTATATGCGGCGTGTTTATGTAATGTAGAGCACAACAATACTTTTTTTGTTTGGACAGTTTGCACCCCCCCCCCCTCCCCCCATCCCCACCTCCAAGTGGCTTTGGACAATGCAACTTTTGAAGTTAAAACAGTACATGCTATTAAAAGTTCACTGCAACATATCAGTTATGATGCTTCTGTAATAAAGATCGAGGGACAAATTGCTGTCTTGTGCTTACCGTATTGAGCAATTTATTGTGGTCTAAATTATCCATGCTCCTTATGCCAACTTTGGACATGTAAAATTTGGTTGAACCAATTATGTCCAAAGTCTGCATAATTAGCATATGGTTGGTTCTGAGCATGCATTTCATAGAACGGTCCAAAGTCCGCATAATTAGCATATGGTTGGTTCTGAGCATGCATTTCATAGAACGGTCCAAAGTCCGCATAATTAGCATATGGTTGGTTCTGAGCATGCATTTCATAGAACGGTCCAAAGTCCGCATAATTAGCATATGGTTGGTTCTGAGCATGCATTTCATAGAACGGTCCAAAGTCCGCATAATTAGCATATGGTTGGTTCTGAGCATGCATGTCACAGAACGACCTTCTAGGGCTTGTTTTTATGATTACCGGTAGAATTGAATGTCTATTCTTGTATAAATACCTATGCACATAGCTGTTTGAAGCCATTGTAAAATGGACCAAAAGCCGTGCTCAAATAACAAAAACCATGTTCAAATCATAAAATTTGCATGCTGTTTGAACATGGTTTTGACTTTTGACACCATGATTGATTGATTGATTGATTTGAGGTTTAACATCCCAGTGAACACTGTATAGGTCATTTTGGAGACGTTGCTTCCAATTTTGTGGGACTTTTACCCGACATTGAGATGAAATGATATCTCAAGCCCTGTCGCCCAATGAAACCAATAGGGTTTATAAGCATGGACGAGCCGACTCACACTGCTTTGCCTGGGCAGGCTTAGATCCTCTAATTGGTTTACCAGTATTCATGTGCGGTCGGTTTCAGCTTTGCATGGAAGCATCGTGCAGCCCATCTATTTCTTCAAGCCCCGATGGGCTGGGGCACTTGACATCACGAGACAGGCCTTGTTTTGTTTTTACGTTATGTTTATCTTCCTGAACGTAGTGCTTTAGGGTTCTATGATGACATCAGAGGGTTAATGCAAACAACATTCTGAACTAGCTGCCATTAGTTAGTTTCCGGTCGCATTCATATAATGAAGTTAAAATGGAGTTTTGGGGGATTTGCAAAAAAATTTGCTGTCGGAATCGAAAGTTATGCAAGAACAATGATCATCCATGTTTTTTTTCATTGCATTATGCATGCATTGTGCCTAGCCGCCTCATGTTCAAACAGCTTCCTCAGGACCTGGCAAATGTTAACCCATTCAGTACCAGAAGCTCCAAAACGGTTAGTTGGCAAACAGTGCAGGCCCAGATCAGACGCCGCAGAACATGGCGTCTGATCAGGGCCTACACTGTTTGCCAAATTTTCAGCCAATTTTCAAATAGTTTTAGAAGAAAACACAACATGACACCACTTAATTATGAAACGGACTCCTGCTATATATAAGGAGGAAGATTCCATTTGGTACAAAAAGGGTTAATGTTTGAAAAACCATGGCTGATCCATATAAGCACACTGTGTCATTATTACAGTGTATACGGAACTACTGGTACTCTTTCCACATGGGCTGACTTGAATGTTTAACTTCTTAATTAACATGCTGTTACAAACAGTTATTTTGAACAGATTCAGATCTAGCAAAAACTCAACACGAAAACACGCCTATATAATTTTGACCCCCTTGAACCTCACTTTTATATAGTAAAACTGTGGTTTGCAGGGGTAAATCTTATTTTTTTTTATTTCTGCTCTAAAATGACGAGGCTGTTCTAATGTGTACCCACAATCTATATTTTGAGCAGAAATAAGAAAAATATCTTATTTGTGCTATAAAATATAGATTGTGGGTACTCATTAGAACCCCCTCGATGAGGCAGTTCTAACGTGTACCCATAATCTATATTTTGAGCAGAAATAAGAAAAATATCACAATTTTTCATCTTAAGATTTTCATATTTTTTAAGCTGTAAAATTTACAATGTATTTGTATAGGTGGGTTTTCGTAATGTGTTTCAAAGAAAATTTTGCCAAATTAGAAAAGGACTTTGCTGAAGGAAAAATATAATCAATGGAGAACTTGTATCTGCAGTCACACAAATATACATACCTCAAGGAGAACTATTTGGTTTATTTTCTGTTCTCTTGTATGAAGTTCAAACTGACTGTAAAATAACTCACTTCCTCCACCATATTGGGCACCTGAACAATGTAAAAAATACCATACAATGTCATGTAAGTATATAAACGCTTAATCCTTCTCTTGCTGAATATTCATTTAAGCCACACCCATTTCTGTCTATCAGCCAATCAAATAACCTGATGTAATTCATTGCTACAAATTCATAAACTAAATGCCAAACAGTGTAGATCCTGATCAGGTGGCTTCTTCAGAAGCCACCTGATCTGGATCTACACTGTTTGCAAAGAAAGGAGTTGTCATGAACAGCATGATAGGAGTTAAACCATACACAGAAATGCCCCAGGGAACAATGTTAAACTAGGCCAGACTGCTTGTAACTCTTATCCTGCTGTTCACGACAACCCTTTTCTTTGCAAACAGTGTAGATCCAGATCGGATGGCTTCTGAAGAAGCCATCTGATCAGGATCTACACTGTTTGACATTCAATTTATGAATATGTAGGAATAAATGACATCAAGTAATCCGACTGGTTCAAAGTCAGAAATGGGTGTGGTTAAACTGAATATTCAGCAAGAGAAGGGTAAAAACCAATCTTCTGACATTCTGACACATGTGAATACAAAACATGTGACAATGATATCTACAAAACAAAGTAAAATAAAATGGAGATGGTGTCTTAACTCTTAACATGCCGAGGAATTCTGCATCTGAAAATGTCTGTTTATGTTGTCTGCTGATTCTTCTTGCAAACTTTTTAAAAATATTTTTGCATATAGCCAGTCTGATCTGTGTCCAAAATGTTTGCAACAATGATTTTTAAAGTGAGTAGCAGATTCAAAGCAGACGACACTTGTTATGATTGGCATTTCATGGGTTGATGTTCACCTAGCCATCACAAAACAGTAGGTCAACATCTGGCCAACATAGATACAACCTGGAAATGTCAACCTGACGTATAGTAGTCGCAGATAAGAGCTATTCGAGTGTTGTCAATATATGTCAAATTCGCTGAGTCCACCAGAAGATAAGGTACAGTGCCTTTCACAGGCTTTCTGCAAGCAGACCAAATGACCATTTTATATGCCACAACTGAAATTTGTTTGTATTACAGATGAAGTCAGGGTGACTTGGTTTAGCTTTTTGTTAATAAATAGAACATTCCAAAGGCAAGTGCAAGCGGTAGCTCCGCCTAGTCAATCTTTCCTGCGACTACCATACCTGTTGTTGGCCAAATATTCCTAGCTGGCTTAGTATTTATTGCCAGAGTGGTGATATCATTTAAACTCAACTGAGTAAACATAGAAAATGAAAAGAAAATAAATCAAAATGTATGCATTTTACAATTAAGCCTGAAAAAAAAAAATAGCTGTGTTTCTGCTAACCTGACTGACCCTGATTTTTTTGTGCTGGCCCTACAATTTTTATTGCCATCTAGAAAAAAATAAAAAATATTTTCTTACCTACCGATAATATTTCTAGCACTTTTGATAAAAATTCATAAACCTGTCTAAATAGCTAAACTAATACTTGAGACCCTGTTCTTTTGCTTCCTTGATGATTTTAACCTCTCTTTTTAATGTATCGGGTAACAAAGTTAAAATTTAGCCGTTTTAATGATCTTCTGCTTTTTTTCATCAAATAAAATTTTGAAAAAAAAAAAAAGTTATTTGTATCTACAGACCCATACCCGTTTTTAGTATGTCAGTGGAGACACAGCTATTTTTTTTAGGCCTTAGATGGTATGCTCTACAAGCCAAAGTCACCATGTGAACATTATAAAATAAGCTATGTCATGCAACGCATTAGCTATAGCTTACACAAATGATGTAATCATCCACAATATGTATTAGAATGCGATCTTTCGCAATTTTTTTTTTTTAAGAAAGCTAGTTATGTTGTTCAATTTATTTATAAGCTAATCTACTCCACCTCATCTGGTAGCAAGATTGAGTGACTATTTGTGAGTTGTGTTCCAACATTTTACACTTCATAATCCTGTAAAATTTATTCTCTTAAACCAGAAGAGTTGATCTGAGACCCACAAACAACATTGCCCCAAACATCATGAAAACAAGCCTATATAATTTTACCCCCCTTGAACCCCACTTTTATAAAGTAAAACTGGGGTATACAGGGGTAAACCTTATTTTTCTCATTTCTACTCTAAAATATAGATTGTGGCTACTCGTAAGAACCGTCTCAATGAGGCGGTTCTAACGAGTACCCACAATCTATATTTTGAGCAGAGCTTAGTTCTGCCCTAAAATATAGATTGTGGCTACTCATTAGAACCGCCTTGATGAAGCTATCCTAACAAGTACTCACAATCTATATTTTGAGCAGAAATAAGAAAAATATCACAATTTTTCATCTGAAATTTTCGTTTCTATGGTGGTAAAGTTTACAATGTATAAGTATAGGAATGTTTTCGTAATCACTGCAATTTCGATTAATCTCATAAAGAACATTAAAACATTTATTGAAAAAGATTGAATAATATTTCCTATGCAACTAAACTATGAGAAGTAAAATTGGGAAACTGTAAATTGTAAGGCAAAACTTCTAGTAAAGATCTACACATGCAAAATGGTGGAAGTATTCTGTTTATTTATGAATAAACTGTAAACGATTACCTCTTTATTATGTCTATATTGGTGAACAAATAGACGAGAAAAACATGGTACCATGAATCTTCACCCAGCAGACACATGACGTAATTATGACGTCACATCAAAGTCGGTACAACGTCATGACATTTATGCAACGTCAAAGCTATGTCGGTGCAACGTCCTGACGTTGCACCGACATTGATTTGACGTTGCTCTAGCTATGTGTGCCTGCTGGGCAATGACTCAAACAATATTTGCTCCTTACCATGGCAGAATTGAACATGTTCTTGAGTAGCTAGAGGTTCTCCTCATGAGTCCACTTAACAACTTATTAAGGGACAGTATGCCCCCCACCCCCATTTGGCCTTGGAGAAATAGATTGGGCAGCATGCTACTTCCATGTAGAGCTGAAACCAACCGCACTAAGTACTGGTAAACCACTGAACTGACAGGGTCTAGGCCTGCCCTGGGAAAGTGGTGCGTGTCAGACCGTCCATGCATATATACCCTATTGGTTTCATTGGGGGGCAGGGCTTGAGATGTCATTTCATCTTGATGTCGGGTTAAGGTCTCTCAAAATTGGAAGCAATGTCACCAAAATGACCTAAATAGTGTTGACAGAGATGCAAAACCTCAAATCAAACAAACAAATTTAAGGATGACCTGGTTATCCTGCTTAATAAATTAATTTAACCACACCCATTTCTATCAACCAATGAAATGACTTCATATAAAGTCTGAACTCAAACTGCATGACAAACAGTGAAGATCCTGTTCAGATCTTCAGAAGCCATCTGATCTGGATCTACACTGTTTTCAAAGGTAGGGGTTGTCACGTTCGGCAGGATAAGAGTAAGCATTTACTTTCTGATTTTATCTTGTAGTTCTTCAAAAGCCATCTAATCTGCCACCATCTGGACCTACACTGTATGCAAATATTGATTTGTTTGTAACGTCCCCATCAACACTGTATAGGTCATTTTGGAGTCATTGCTTCCAATTTTGTTGGACCTCTACCCAACATAGAGATGAAATGACATCTCAAGTCCTGTCGCCTAATGAAACCAATAGGGTTTATAAGCATGGACGGTCCGACTCGCACCGCTTTGCCTGGACAGGCTTAGATCCTCTAAGCGGTTTACCAGCTACTCATGCGCAGTTGGTTTCAGCTCTACGTGGAAGCATCATGCAGCCTATCTATTTCTTCAAGCCCCGATGGGTGGGGGCCGATGCAAATATTGAGACTGTCATGTTCAGCAGGCTAGGGGTAAAGCAATGTTGTTTTCTTTTTGATTTTATCTTGTAAATCATCATGAATGTAATGTGTATTAACCCTTATCCTGCTGAATATTAATTTAAGCCACACCCATTTCTGTCTATCAACCAATCAAATTATTTGATGTAATTTATTGCTACAAATTCATAAACTGAATGCCAAACAGTGTAGATCCTGATCAGATGGCTTTTTCAGAAGCCATCTGATCTGGATCTACACTGTTTGCAAAGATAGGGGTTGTCATGAACAGCAAGATAAGGGTTAAATTCTAGAGTACAAAAAATTCACCTTTATTTTATGGAAACTAAAAAAAAATCACTAAGTTATACCCTTTATGCCTCCTGGTCTGGTGTTATGGTCAACCTTCAGTGGTCCAAACTACCCCTATCTTGAAGAAATTTTCATGGTCACAAAGGTAACCAAGATGGAATAAAACAAATAAACGGACCTGTTTAAAAGTATGTCTGTTTTATGTTGCATCAACATTAACCCTTATCTTGCTGTTCAAGACAACCTCTATCTTTGCAAACAATGTAGATCCAGATCAGATGGCTTCTGGATCAGGATCTACACTGTGTAGATTCAGATCAGATGGCTTCTGAAGAAGACATCTGATCAGAATCTACACTGTTTGGCATTTAGTTTATGAATTTGTAGCAATAAATTACATCAAGTAATTTGATTGGTTGATAGACAGAAATGGGTGTGTCTTAAATGAATATTCAGCAAGATAAGGGTTAACATCGCTTTAAGAAGTCTGTGTAATGAACACCCCTCTTAACCCCACTTTATATAGAGAAAACTGGGGTTTACAGGGGGTATATATTATTTTTTTTATCTCTGCTCCTAGACATAGGTTGTGGGTACTCATTAGAACCGCCTCAATGAGGCGGTTCTAATGAGCCCCCACACTCTATGTCTGCAGTATAGATAAGAAAATAATCACAAATTTTCATCAGATATTGACCATTTTGGAGATAAACAGAAAGAATGTTCTATGCCACATTGCTGCCCTATCCCTGCTTTATGAACAAACTGGGGTTACAGGGGTATATAGTATTTTTCTTATTTCTGCTCCTAGACACAGGTTGTGGGCACTCGTTAGAACCGCCTCAATGAAAGGGTTTTAATGAGCACCCACATCCTATGTTTTGAGTATAGATAAGAAAAATATCACAAAGTTTCATTAGAAATGACCATTTTGAAGATACATGTATATAGAAAGAATGCATTGTGCAACATGGTTGTGGTATTGTGATGAAGGTGATATGATACATGCAATAATATGAACATGGAAAAGTAATCCCTTGGAAAAAAAAAGTGACTGCAATGATCAAGAATTGAAACAATTACAGTCAAACTGCGATGGCTCGAACTGCGATGGCTCGAACACCAATTGCTTGTTTACCATCGCTGAGTCTTGAGTCCCTAGGCAATTTCTCTACATAAGAAATAGTGAGAAAACAATTAGGACATTTTCTTCTCTTATCTTGCGATTCTAATGGGTGCACACAACATACATTTATATAATAGAACATCAAAAAGAAGACTCAAAATTATCCCGCTATGCCCTCTGGAAGTAACCCTCAGTTGCTCAAACTACCCCTGTCTCGAACAGATTTTTGTGGTCCCATTGAAGTTCAACTGTACTTTACACCTTCCATTTCAGTCAATGATTGGTGGAAGCATGTCATACACAAAAGAACTGAAAATAGTCTTTCTGTGCCAATTTATATTCAATCCGTATATAGTCCCGAAAATGAAATATTTTGAAAGACGTTCCATGCCTGCAAAATTAGTTTTCAAGAGTATCTTTGGAATATTTTATGCAGCGAACGAACAGCGAAGTGGAGTAACGCGGTCCAGTACCGGAAGTAGAAATGTAATGACTTTGAAACTTGATTTTAAAAATCAACTTTCAACAAACCAACTCGTCAGTTTTCGAACTCATCCAAGCTTTTATCCCTGACTTACTTGTTTGTAAGTTTCAAGAAGATCCAATCAAAACCGAAGGGGCTACGGTGATGACAAGGTCAAAACTAAGCATTTTCAGCAAAGTGATGGACATAACTCATAACTGACATCGCTAATTTTCGAACTTATCCAAGCTTTTTACACCAACATATTTGTATGTAAGTTTCAGGAAGATCCGATCAAAACTGAAGGGACTTGTTGATGACAAGGTCAAAAATGGGCCGACTTGGCATGTTTTCGAACTCATTTAAGTTTTTATCCCCAGCCACATTACATATAACTTTCAGAAAGATCCAATCAAAACTAATGGGGCTATGGTGATGAAGAGGTCAAAAATAGACATTTTCAGATATCAAAGGGACATAACTCCATGATAAATGGACCGACTTGGCCAGTTTTCGAACTCATCCGAGGTTTTATCTCCAGCCACCTTACATATAAGTTTCAGAAAGACCTGATCAAAACTGAAGGGGCTACGTTGATGACAAGGTCAAAAGTCGGCATTTTCAGCAATCAAAGGCACATAAGTCTATGATAAATGGGCCGACTTGGCCGGTATTCGAATTCATCCGAGGTTTTATTCCCAGCCACCATACATATAAGTTTCAGAATGATCCAATCAAAACTGAAGGGGCTACGGTGATGCCAACGTCAAAATTTGGCATTTTCAGCAATCAAAGGGATGTTACTCTATGATAAATGGGCCGACTTGGCCGGTATTCGAATTCATCCGAGGTTTTATTCCCAGCCACCATACATATAAGTTTCAGAATGATCCAATCAAAACTGAAGGGGCTACGGTGATGCCAACGTCAAAATTTGGCATTTTCAGCAATCAAAGGGATGTTACTCTATGATAAATGGGCCGACTTGGCCAGTTTTCAAATTCATCTGAGGTATTATCCCGAGCCACCTTACATATAAGTTTCAGAAAGATCCAATAAAAACTGAAGGGGCTACGGTGATGACAAAGTCAAAAAAAGACATTTTCAGCAATCAAAGGGATGTAACTCTATAATAAATGGGGTAACGTAGCCAGTATTCAAACTCATCCAAGGTTTTATCCCCGGTCACCTTACATATAAGTTTCAGAAAGATCTAATCAAAACTGAAGGGGATACGGTGATGAAAAGGTCAAAATTTGGCATTTTCAGAAGTCAAAGGGAAGTAGCTCTATGGTAAATGGGCCCAGTTGGCCAGTTTTCGAACTCATCCGAGGTTTCTTCCCAAGCCACCTTACATAAAAGTTTCAGAAAAATTCGATCAAAACTGAAGGGGCTACAGTGATGACAAGGTCAAAAATTGCCATTTTCAGCAATCAAAGGGACATAACTCTATGATAAATGGGCGGACTTGGCCGGTTTTCGAACTTATCCGATGTTAAAGGGGCTATGGTGATGACAAGGTCAAAATTTGGCATTTTCAGCAATCAAAGGGACGTAACTCTATGATAAATGGGCCGACTTGGCCAGTTTTCGAACTCATTTGAGGTATTATCCCCAGCCACCTTACATATAAGTTTCAGAAAGATCCGATAAAAACTGAAGGGGCTACGGTGATGACAAGGTCAAAAATCAGCATTTTTAGCAATCAAAGGGACGTAACTCTATAATAAATGGGCTGACTTGGTCGGTTTTGGACCTCATCCGAGGTTTTATCCCCAGCCACCTTACATATAAGTTTCAGAATGATTCGATCAAAACTGAAGGGGCTACAGTGATGACAAGGTAAAAAATCGGCATTTTCAGCAATCTAAGGGACGTAACTCTATGATAAATGGGCTGACTTGGTTGGTTTTCAAACTCATCCCCAGTTTTTATCTCCAGCCACCTAACATATAAGTTTCAGAGTGAGTGAGTGAGTTTTAGTTTTACGTCCCACCAACAGCTAAGGTCATACGGAGACGGGACCTCGGTTTAAAGACTCATCCGAAAGTCTGGAGAAGCCCGGGATCGATCCAGCGATCCCTGGTTTACAAGGCGAGTAGCGTAACCACTGCACCACAGAGGCTTCTATATAAGTTTCAGAAAGATCCAATCACAATTGTAGGCGCTACGGTGATGTCAAGCATTTTCCCATTGTAAGTCTATGGGACCTTGTGATTGCCATAGCAACCAAAGTTTAAGAGTGATTTCGAAAAAACCTTATGTCATCAAAGCCGCACCAGAAGCATGCTACAGATGAGAAATGATTGAGATCACCCTGAAGGCTGCAGAGACATAGCTGGTCAAAAGTGTGGAGGGAGGACGGACAACGGAGACTACCATCCTATAAGCTCCCCTGGAGCCTTCGGCCCAGGTGAGCTAAAAATTCAGACACCTTGAGGACTTTCTGTAATTCTCCCAAAATTTTAACAAATTTGTTTTACAATCCAGCAAGGAGTCCAAAAAGTGCAGATCGCATGGCAAGCAGTGTATAGACCCTGATCAGACTTCCTTCAGGAGCAGTCTGATCTGGGTCTGCACTGTTTGCATAGGCCTGTCTGTCCCAATACTCAGAACTAATACGGTATAATGATAAAAAATATTCAATGAGATTTGTGATTGCAAGCACCCATTAAGTTTGACTGATTTAATAGATGTCTGTAAAGAAACTGCCACTGATAAGAGAGATGCCACAACGCATGTTATCTCATCAGGGTCTACACTGCCTATCATAGGCTCAATCATATTCAATTCTACAAATCCTATATACCACATTTAGATTTTTGCAACATTATCTGGGGTAATACAAGTGACTCTAACAAACTTAAAATGTTCAGGCTTCAGAAAGGCGCATGTCAAATTATTCTTGATTATAATGTTGGAGATTCCCAGGAACCAATGAAGTCTTTAAAAATTCTATCTCTGTATGATCGTATATACCTTCGAAAAGCAAAGTTTATGTTCAAAGTTTACAATGAAATAACACCCACATACATATCTGACAACTTCACTTCAAGAAATGATTCAGATACTCCTGTTTCCTTAAGGTCTTCAGCATCTGGGTGTTTTGTTCCACCAAGGCCTAGAAAAGAGTGCTTTAAGCACAGTATTAGGTACTCTGGCTGTCTGATCTGGAACAGCTTGCCTAACGAGGTGAAACATGCAGTCACTTGACACTTTTCACAGTAGATGTTTGAAATGGCTAGTGCAATGAATCACCCATTTTGGCATCAGAGGATAAATGATCACTCATTCATCTACAAATCAATTGCTTTCTTGACATTGTTTTTTTTTGTGTTTTTTTTTTTTTTTATCTTTTATTGCATACAGTAACATGTGACTCATATTGTAAATTGTATTTTGATTGTGTACAGTAACATGTTTCTCATATTGTAAATTGTATTTTTCTTTGAGGGCCTCATGGCAGATATTGTTGCTACTTACTTACTTACTTACATAATGTTTGTCAATCATCCACTTTTTTTAGAAACAGCATTAAGTTGTTGATTGCATTTGTTCAAATTTAAGAACAAGTAGAGTAAGGCGTTTGAGTTTTACGTCTCACCAACAGCTAAGGTCATACGGAGATGGAACCTCAGTTTAAAGACTCATAGAAAGTCTGAAGAAGCCCGGGATCGATCCTGTGACCCCTGGTTTACAAAGTGAGTAGCATAACCACTACACAATGGAAACTTCAGTAAATACGAGGGCTGATTGATATGTTGTGAGCCCCGTATTGAAGACGGTATGCAGGGATGTTCTTTTTAAGTCCTACTATTCTCTGATTATATAGGGTCGTGTACCCAAGGACTGGTCTCATTTGGTCAGTTTATATCGATGCGGTGGCGCTCAAGTAAACAAAACAAGCAGATTTTGCAAAATGGACAAAATGGGTGAAAGCAGGGATTCAATATTTGCATAAAAAGGGTTTAACACCTAAGGATATCCATAATGATATGGTAGCAACACTAGGGAAAGATACCCCTTCATATGCTACAGTGAAAAGGTGGGTGGCGGAATTTTAGCGCGGCAGACAGAGCCTTGAGAATGACCCCCGTCCTGGAAGGCCTGTCAATGTTGCAACCCCAGAAATGGTCAATAAAATCCATTATATTGTTATGACTGACAGAGGAGTCACAGAAAGATATATAGCCAGTAGAGTTGGCATTTCACAGAAAGAGTACATTCCATTCTGACAGAGGATCTTGCAATGAGAAAGCTTTCTGCCGGATGGGACTTCTGACAGCTGATCAGAAGGACACCAGGTGCACATTATAGCGTGCTAATCTTAACCTTTTTGATCTTTCTTCAGAGATTTGTCACTATGGATAAACATGGGTCCATCATTTTACCCCAGAGGCCAAACAACAATCGAAATAATGGAAGCACCCTGGCTCACCCCCGCCAAAAAAGGCAAGGACTGGTCTATCAGCTGGGCAGGTTATGGCCTCAGTTTTCTGGGATGCAGATGATATTCTGCTCATAGATTATCTTCAAAAGGGACAAACAATCAATGGCACATAGTATGCATCACTTCTGATGCAGTTATGTGAAAATATTAAACTTAAGCGCTGGGGAAAGCTCACTATAGGCTTGTTCTTCCTTTAGGACAATGCTCCTATTCACAAGTCTGTCACTGCTATGGCTGCCATTCAAGATTCTGGCTTTAAAATTGATTGAACATCTGCCTTATTCACCTGATCTTGCTCCATCAGACTGCCATCATCTATTTCCAAAACTGATAATGGCTACTTCAGGCACCCACTTTCAGTCCAATGATGAGGCCATATATGCAGTGGATGACTTTCTGAACAGCCAAGAAAAGGAGTTCTATAAAAGTGACATTGAGGCCCTTAAACATCATTGGCAAAAGTGTATAGATGCTGAAGGGGATTATGTTGAAAAATAATACAATATATCCAACAAAATTCAAATCCTTCAACATATCAATCAGCCCTCTTATGGTAAAGAATGTTATTTGTCTCCCTATGAAATACTTTAAAATAATCATGAACTGTTTTCCATTAAAAGAACACCCATTGATATCCAACTCAAATTCTGAATGTTGCATAGTAGTCACAGATAAGACTGACTAGGTGGAGCTGTTGTTTGCACCTGCCTTTGGAATACGGTATTCTATTAATGAAAAGGTTTATTAAAACCAATCATGTCACTTGATTATGTGAATTCAACTGTAACACAAACAAAGCTGTGGCGTATAATGGCCATTTGGTCCGCTTACAGAAAGCATGCGAAAGGCACTCTACTGAATCTTCTGGTAGTCTCAGTGAATTTGACATATATTGACAACAACTGAACAGCACTGCCTAGTCAATCTTACACAATATAGTCAAGCACAACTTAGAGGTTTGTAATGAACTGGATCAGATATTGAATGTGGTGTAATGTATATTTCTTTGCCAAACAACATAAGCAACATGAAGCAAATTGTAACTTTGACATGAGTGGCAAACTACAAACACTCTGATCTGTCTGTGCATGCATGCAGTCTGAGTGTACAACATATACAGTAAACCTTCCTCTATTAAGACAACCTTTGGGACTGTTCAAAAGTAGTCTTTAAGACCTCTTTTGAACAGTCCAAAAGGTTGGTCCCTGACCACAGAACATTGTATGTTGACAAAACGAAGAAAGAATAATTGCACCCTTCTAAATAAGCTTTTTATAGCAGAAATAGTCTTGATTTTAGGTGGTCTTAATAGCAGAATTTCACTGTATAAGGATGCTTTTTGAATCAAAGCTTCATCATGCAGGCTTATGCAAAGCTGTATTCAGAAATGAATGTAATGTACGCATTTAACTTTCATTGAAGTATGAACAACATCAGGTCATGAGCAGAGTAAGTGACATCTGAATATGCAATATCTGATATTGGTCTACAATATTTCCCAATGTCCCCAAAAATGGGAAGCAAGGCATCTATGGATTAAAGTATTCATCAGAGATCAGCTTATCCAATACTGTAACTTATCACCAGAACCATATACAGGACTACTTTTGAGCTAACTGGTAGGAGAAAGATAAAGATGGACATATTCCTGATACATCAGGTAGATCAATAAAGATAGGTACTAAGAAGTGGCTAATACTTGGTATGATATAAATATTTCATCCCAGCACCATGCAGAGGTCTATATTATTTATTTTTAAAGGATTTACCAAGAATTGATCGTATAGATATTTCATAACCTGTAAAAATCAAAGCTTTTATATTTAGGATAAACAATGATAAAATGCTAACTGATTTAACAATAAACAATGATATAATGCTAACTGATCCAACATTAAACAACGATAAAATGCTAACTGATTTGACAAACTCTACTATACTACATTTACTTATATTTGCAATGCAAGTGACTTCAATCAGATTGTCTTCATACAACTTGATCATGTGACATACAACTTGATCATGCGGCAAGACAGTGACTTCACTCAGATCGTCTTCAAACAACTTGATTATGTGACATACAACTTGATCATGTGACATTGTCATTGAACAATGCCAGAGTTAAACAAATATTTTGAATGATCAATGAAAGGTTCATCTGACTTCATGTCAGGGCAACAGCTGCTTAATGCTATGAATACCTAATGCTATGAATACATGTCAGTTAATAACATTTCAGTGCCATGTATTTCCCAATAGACATAAACTGTAATTTTCAAAATAATACATGGAATGGTGCAAAAATAAAGTTTAAGTCTAAAAATCAAATTTCCATTTTCCAACTTTCATAATATGATGATGACAGTTATTTGTGGCCAAAATTCTTCATGAATTCTTCATGAAGTTTGCTTCATTCATTGTGTTTGTCCCATCATGAACACAGAAAAATAAAATTTCAATTCTTAAGGAAAACAGCAAAAATTATCAATACTGAGTGACAGGTATGCAAGTTAACACTAATAAAATGTTAAATTTCAAAGCAAATATGAAATTAGTTATATAATGTGATTTTGTAACATATATACATGTATGTATTACCCAATCTACAATAGAAAGTGTTATGATGTGTTTTTGGCTATAGGATGAGTTTTGACTAGTTTTACTTACCTGAGTGAATAATATCACTGTCCATTATTTTTTGACTAGTTTTACTAACCTGAGTGAATTATATCACCGTCCATTATTTTTTACTATTGAACAGTTCTATTGGCTGGTTAGTGGTCTATTTAATATATATATACATTTTTGGAATCCATCTTTGAAACTTGGTTTATCCAAAACCGTGACATAAAGAACGAAGTGAAAACATGGTTAATGTATGTGTTGTGTTGCCAAGATACTGATTAAACTGCTTTCATAAGGTGATGGATAAAAATATTTAATGAAAACATACATTAAGAAAAAAAAAACACTGATATGATTTGATTAGTAAAGTAAATAGAATAAAATGTAGTAATAAAACTGATAAAAGAACTAAAACTTTTTTTTGTTTAATGATAATAAGTGAATATTAACCCTTATCTTGCTGTTCAAGACATCCACTATCTTTGAAAACAGTGTAGGTCCAGATCAGATGGCTTCTGAAGAAGCCATCTGATCAGGATCTACACTGTTTGGCATTCAGTTTATGACTTTGTAGCAATAAATTACATCCAGTAATTTGATTGGTTGATGGACAGAAATGGGTGTGGCTTAAATGAATATTCAGCAAGACAAGGGTTAATGGGAAACATACAGTGAAATAAACAATTAAATTAAACTTGAATAGTTAGAGATCGGTGGAGTTGTAAAATTAAACAAATTTAAAAAGTATATTTCTGGTTTTGCAGAGAAAAAGATGTGTTTAAAGGACATTTGTAATGAAAGAATTAAGAAATAGATCAGCACTAGCAGTGAAGTTTTGAGTAATAAATCACAGTTTGTTGGTCAGTTGTAAAATAGATCAAATCACGAGCACCTAGTGCCAGTGATTTGTCTACTTACAACTGACTGACAAACTGTTCTTTTTTACTCAACGGTTCAACTAGAGTTGAGCTATTTTCATTCGAACACACTGAAAATTGGAAATAATGGTGTTGTTTCCTTCAAATTCTCCAGACCTTTTGCCATTGTTTAATGAAAACCAGCCAAAATTATTGACTGTTACACATTCATTTATGTCTTTTTCTAATGTTTTTGATGGAGAAATGAGGTTAGGGTACTGCCTGATGTCAAAGAATATACAATGACGCACCACAATCTTCCACCCTATGACTTACTGCAGATTAAATCACACTTTCTTTCCATTGCCTACATGTAATCTAACAACCATTACTGAATTTTTTTTAGCTATCAGATATTTGATACTTGCTAATTTTGTTCTCAACTGCTTCATGTCAAATACATGTATGTATGATAACACAGTCTTTTTCTTCTTTCTGCCAAAAATATACTTAGAGTATAGTTTTGTAACTCAAGATAAGTGTGTCATTTAATATTACCTATTTTATCACCAGCTTTGAGAAAAATAGCAAATACAAAATTTCAAGTAAATCATGAAATAAATCTACAATGACAGTAACAATTTTAACAAAGACTAACTAAGGGAAATATATTCCTATAAACAGATATGATATGATATATATATAAGATGAGGTATGATATTTTCACATTGTGAAAAATAAAATGACCACGTTATTTTCACAGTAGCAGCCCAAAATATTTTTTTTCCGTATAAAATAGGCAGAAAATATCTTGTGTATTGAAAACATTAGAATCTTTCCTCATGCTTTGCACTTGTGAAAATTCTGATGTTTTTCAACACACTTTGAAATATTTTTGGTATTCACCTCAAAAAGGTAAATATCCTCTTTATGATAAACACCCTTGAAAACCTTGCTTTACATTAGGAAAACATGTCCACATGAAATACTGGCGTCCAACATGGTGTCAGAAATGACAAATATTAGTTGAAAATGATAACATAGATTGTAAGTGCTCATTAGAACTGCCTCAATGAAGCCAAATCAGCTTATGGGAACAAAAATTCCAAAATTTATGTGACAAGACGATAGATATTATCAGTTTGTGCACTGCGAAACCTATCATTTACTGTTGCTTCATGACTAATGCATGACCTAAATAGTGTTGACTGGGCCGTTAAACTCCAATACAAACAAAAATCATGACTAATGCATGAAACATAACTTAAACATTTGAATGAAAAAAAGAATGAATTTATGATTGAATGAATAGTTTGATAAATATGAATGCCCAGACTCTCAAACTCTAGAATGCCCAAACTCGATATGAATGCCCAAATTACATTCAGGTTATTATCAAACATGTTACAGCTCAAAAGCAAACACTAGTTTAGTTTTTTTAAGCCAACACAATGACTATATTAAGCAGTATCACCAACTATACGACAATATTACAGAGGAACCTTGTTATATTGACAGTATGTGTTCCCTTTTACATGTATTTTGCTGTTATAATCAATTTGCCATCATAAAGAATCCCAGTTAGGAGTATGATATGTTATAAAAGGTGTTTTCCACATCATTGCTCCAAGAAACATATGTTATAGACATTTGTTAGAATCGCCTCGGTGAGGTGATTCTAACAAATCTGTATCACATTTGTTTCTTGCAGTAATAAGTAACAAGAATCTTTCACGACCATGGATTCGATTTGGCCATTTCCACCCGAGGGAAGCCCATGTCACTCGGAATCGAAGCTAAGCCTTGCGCTTAGAATTCATTCCACTGAAATTGTCGTTATAGCAAGTTTTGCCATTATAGCGAATGTCAGTATAAAGTGGGTTGACTGAAATACAGTCGAACTTCGATGGCTCGAACCCCTTTGGGACCATGAAAATTTGTGCGAGGCAGCGGTAGTTCGAGCCACAAACGTGTTACTTTCATTGTCAAAGCAGGGGGCTTAATGGAGATAATAGTGGGATATTTTTTCGGTGTTCGATATCATAAATGTATGTTGTGTGTACTCATTAGAATCGCCTCATCGAGGCGATTCTAATGAGTTCACACAACATAAATTTGCAAGATAATTGAAGAAAATCTCCCTAAATTATCCCTATTCCGTGTTTGGAGGAATTTCCCGCGGACTCAAGAACGGGTTCGACTCATCCATGGTAAACGAGCCATCGGGGTTCGAGCCATTGAAGTTCTACTGTACATGGAAAACCCAAAAATCCTCACCACCGATTAAAAAGAGTGCTCATAAAATAAATATCTTTGAGCCAACATAATCAGCAAACCATCTCTTTACTAGACATATTGAGAATGTATAATGTTTTGAATTCTGTGAAAAGAATACCCTTGAAATCTTCAGAGTTGTAGTGTTGAAAACATCACTTTCTTATTTTTGCTCAAAACTGCATAGATTGTGAGTGCCTGTTAGAGCTGTCACATTTGAAACAGTTCTATAACCGGCTATGTTATACTGCAAAGAAATTTCAAGGCTTTGATTGAACAGCGCAAGTGCAATTATTTTCGATATACCCCATGAGCAAAAATATATACCCATCTCGTGCTTGCCTTTTCTGAATTGCGATGTGCAACATCTTAGATTCACTGCAGTTGATAAAAAATATAAGCAAAATAATTTCATGCACCACAATAAAATAGAAACTTTTGATTGTTTTTCATTTATTCTGTACTTTATTTCATTGTTTTCCATTATAAAACTCTCATTCTAACAAGATGTAAACATTTTTCCACTGAGTGCTGTGATCAACACAGTGAGTACAGAATGATGCAGGCGTTTGATGACGTCACATGTAAACATCTTCTCACAACGTCCGTTACAAAAGAAAACATTGGAAGATGTACAAACTGTCATGAAAAAGCTTTGCAGTATAATTAAATCCCCTCCTGAAAACGATATTTGCCATCACCTAACAGTTCAGACAAATATAGCTCTCAGGCGGGGAATGTGATTCCATATTTCCTGTCAAAAATCAAAAGAACTAATAATGTGCAACCCAAACCAAAGTTTCATTTTAACTCTTATCTTGCTGTTCACAACAACCCTTTTCTTTGCAAACAGTGTAGATCCAGATCAGATGGCTTCTGCCATCTGATCAGGATCTACACTGTTTGACATTCAATTTATGAATTTGTAGGAATAAATTACATTGAGTAATCTGATTGGTTTAAAGTCAGAAATGGGTGTGGCTAAACTGAATAATCAGCAAGAGAAGGGTTAAAATATCACTCATGATACCATTAAACATAGTAGTCTATATTTACCCTATGTATTCAGAGAAAAGGGTCTGTGCAAACAGCTTAGACCCAGATGAGAGATGACATGTGGCATCTCTAATCTGGGTCTATGCTGTATGCCACACACATCCGGCTATTTTAGACACAACATCAGGCAGTAAATTGCACTTGTTCAATTTTTAGAACAAGTATGGTAACTTGTTCAATTTTTAGAACATTATGGAAACTTGTTCCAAGTATGGTAACTTGTTCAATTTTAAGTAACTTGTTCATTTTTTTAGAACAAGTATGGTATCTTGTTCCAAGTATGGTAACTTGTTCAATTTTTAGAACAAGTATGGTATCTTGTTCCAAGTATGGTAACTTGTTCAATTTTTAGAACAAGTATGGTGACTTGTTCAATTTTTAGAACAAGTATGGTATCTTGTTCCAAGTATGGTAACTTGTTCAATTTTTAGAACAAGTATGGTAACTTGTTCAATTTTTAGAACAAGTATGGTAAGAACTTCAGGAGTCAGAATACTTTGGGCAAATAGGTTAAGTGAGTTATCTAGTTTTATGAGATTAAACCTACCTAAACTGCCAGAGGTTGAGGGCTGGTCTTTCGAATCATCATCATCGCCTTCACCAAGTTCATCATCCTATAATAGACATGCTAAGGTTGAAAAGCAATAACAAACTGGCTGGCTAACCATCATTTTCTTTATGAAACCTAAATGCTGTTCAAGTATTCATAATAAGGTACAGTATATCAAACATCTGATGAAACCATCAAGAATCTGTAAGACAAAGGGTTTCGAAAATTTCTACATTATGTTCTTCATACTTTTCATGTAAAATGAAAGTCAATGTCAGCACGAAAACACGCCGATTTAATACATGTATACTGAAAATTTTACCACCAAAAAAATGAAAATTTACTGATGAGAAACTGTGATATTTTCTTATTTCTGCTCAAAACATAGATGGTGGGAACTCGTTAAAGAAAAGTTGGTCATAACATAGACTTGTTAATGTGATGGTATATAAAGAATCAGTCACATTACGATAACACACCCGTGCGACATAGTGCATAGTTCTCATCTCCAAAATGGCTACTTTTCTGATGAAAATCCATGATATTTTTCTAATAAAAACTGCAAACATAAGTCGTGGGTGCTCGTTAGAACCGCCTCATTGAGGCGGTTCTAACGAGTACCCACAACCTATGTCTTAGAATAAAAATAAGAAAATAATGTATACCCCCACAAACTCCCGTTTTCTCTACATAAAGTGGGGTATAGGGGGTCTTCATTTCCAGGACTTGTTCACGTGATGACCTTGATTTATGCAATTTTCAATATTCTTTCATTAAAAATTGTGCATATTTTGTCACAAAAACATGCCTATATAATTCTGACCCCTTTAAACTCCACTTGTATATAGTAAAACTGGTGTACACAGGGGTATACATTATTTTTCTCATTTCTGCTAGAAAACATAGATCATGGGTACTCGTTAGAACCGCCTCACCAAGGCGGTTCTAACGAGTTCCCATACTCTATGTTTTGAGCATAAATATGAAAAATATCAGAATTTTTATCTGAAAATTTTCATTTTTTCAGTTGTAAAATTTTCAATACATTTGAATAGGCATGTTTTTGTAATGTATGTCATAAAAAATTATCCATCCTGTATTTATTGAATACAGCCTAAAGCCAGCAAGTTGTATTAAATTTTTATATGCAGAAGCTGCTCACATTTGCATAACTTAGGTGGTGAAATTTCTGTTTCATACCATTTGGTTAGTCTTTGCCAAGACCAAAACACAACACAAATCCCCCTCACACACCCCACTCATACACATACAATTAATTTTGAAGAACCATTTCAAACACAAAGTGCTTCTGTTTTGGCAATATTCATTTACAATAATCAAGTGACACAATATGAATTTAAAACTGACATTAGCATTGCTCTGTTTTCAGCCATCACTCGATAATTATTGTATTGTCATTGAAGATAATTACATGTGCTGAATGACCTGCTAAAGGTCCAATACTGTTTGATTTGTTTGTTTGTTTGAATTGAGGTTTAGCATCCCCGTAAACACTGTGCAGGTCATTTTGGCGATGTTGCTTCCAATTTTGCAGGACTTCTACCCAACATAAAGATGAAATGACACCTTAAGCCCTGCCACCCAATGAATCCAATAGGGTTTATATACATGGATGGTCAGACTTGCAGCACTTTGCCTGTGCAGGCTTAGAACTCCTAAACGGTTTACCATTACTCATGTGCAGTCAGTTTTAGCTCTGCATGGAAGCATCATGCAGCCCAATCTATCTCTCCAAGCCTCGGTGGTTGGGGGGTAACCAAAACTGGTTGAGGGCATTAATTCAGGAGATAAGGAAAATATCTTATTTCAACAAAACAGTTATGAAAACGAAAATATGCCTATACAAATATGTATACAAATACACTGTAAATTTTACCGACATAAAAATGAAAATTTTAAGATGAAAAATTGTGATATTTTTCTTATCTGCTCAAAATATAGCTTGTGGGTAGACATTAGAACCACCTCATCAAGGCAGTTCTACCATGTACCCCCAATATTTTAGAACAGGAATAAGAACAAGAGGGCCATGATGGCCCTGGATCACTCACCTGATCCATAGAGTAACAAAGGGGCCCTTGGGAGGGCCATTATTGACCCAGGGCTATAATGTTCATAATGTTGAGGGAGGTCTAAATAGGTGAAGCTTCATACCAAATATCAACAAAGGCTATAATTTGAACAATCTTGACAAAGGTCCACTAGATGAAGCTTAACACCAAATATCAAAGACCTGGGCCTTGCGGTTTCCGAGAAGAAGATTTTTTTAAAGATATTCCCTACATAAGCCTATGTAAAACCAAATGGCCCCGGGGCGGGGGCATTTTTGGCCTCAGGGCTGTAATTTAAACAATCTTGACTGAGGGCCACTAGATGAAGCTTCACACCAAATATCAAAGAAAAAGATTTTCAAAGATTATCTCTATATCAGTCTATGTAAAACCAAAGGGCCCCGGGGCGGGGGCATTTGTGGCACAAGGGCTATAATTTGAACGATCTTTGTAGAGGTCCACTAGATGAAGCTCCATACCAAATATCAAAGACATGGGCCTGACAGTTTCAGAAAAAAGATTTTACAAGATTTTCCCTATATAAGTCTATGTAAAACCAAAAGGCTATAGTTTGAACAATCTTGGTAGAGGTCCACAAGATAAAGCTTCATACCAAATATCAAAGACCTGGGCCTTGCGGTTTCAGAGAAGATTTTTAAAGATTTTCCCTATATAAGTTTATGTAAAACCAAAGGCCCCTGGGCGGGGGCATTTTTGGCCCCAGCACTATAATTTGAACAATCTTGGTAGGGGTCCACTAGGTGACGCTTCATACAAAATAGCAAAGACCTGGGCCTTGCGGTTTCAGAGAAGAAGATTTTTAAATATTTTCCCTATATAAGCCCATGTAAAACCAAAGGGCCCAGGGGTGGGGGCATTTTTGGCCCCAGCACTATAATTTGAACAATCTTGGTAGGGGTCCACTAGATGAAGCTTCTACCAAATAGCAAAGACCTGGGCCATGCGGTTTCAGAGAAGAAGATTTTTAAAGATTTTCCCTATATAAGCCCATGTAAAACCAAAGCGCCCTGGGGCGGGGGCATTTTTGGCCCCAGCATTATAATTTGAACAATCTTGGTAGGGGTCCACTAGATGAAGCTTCATACCAAATATGAAAGACATAGGCCTTGCGGTTTCAGAGAAGAAGATTTTTAAAGATTTTTACTATATAATCCTATGTAAAACCATAGGTTCTCGGTGCGGGGGCATTTTTGGCCCCATCACTATAATTTGAACAATCTTGGTAGAGGTCCACTAGATGAAGCTTCATACCAAATATCAAAGACCTGGGCCTTGTGGTTTCAGAGAAGAAGATTTTTTAAGTTTTCGGTGAAAAAAATCTATTTTTGGCTCCTGTGACCTAGATGTGCAACGGACCAGAACCATTTGAACAACTTTGAAAGGGGACCACCTAAAAATCATTCCTGTGAAGTTTGGTCAAAATCCGATCAGTGGTTTAGGAAGAGATGTCGTTTGAAGAAATCGTTTACGCACACACACGCACACCCACTGACGACGGACGAAAAGGTATCTCAAAAGCTCACATTGTCACTATGTGACAGGTGAGCTAAAACATAAGGTTTTTACCCCTGTGGACCCAAGTTTTACTATATACAAGAGGGCCATGATGGCCCTGGATCGCTCACCTGATCCATAGAGTAACAAGTTGGTCCCGTGGAGGGCCATTATTGACCCCAGGGCTATAATGTGCATAATGTTGAAGGAGGTCTAAAAAGGTGAAGCTTCATACCAAATATATACAAAGGCTATAATTTGAACAATCTTGGCAAAGGTCCACTAGATGGAGCTACAAACAAAATATCGAAGACCTGGGCCTTGCGGTTTCAGAGAAGAAGATTTTTTAAAGCTATTCCCTACATAAGCCTATGTAAACCAAATGGCCCCGGGGCAGGGGCATTTTTGGCCTCAGGGCTATAATTTAAACAATCTTGATAGAGAGAGGTCCACTAGATGAAGCTTCACACCAAATATCAAAGACCTGGGCCTTGCTGTTTCAGAGAAGAAGATTTTCAAAGATTATCTCTATATTAATGTATGTAAAACCAAAGGGCCCCAGGGCGGGGGCATTTGTTGCCCAGGGGCTATAATGTAAACAATCTTGGTAGAGGTCCACTAGATGAAGCTCCATACCAAATATCAAAGACATGGGCCTTGCCGTTTCGGAGAAAAAGATTTTTAAACATTTCCCTGTGTAAGTCTATGTAAAACCAAAGGGTCTTGGGGCAGAGAGGGGGGTGCATTTTTGGCCCAAGGGCTATAATTTGAACAATCTTGGTAGAGGTCCACTAGGTAAAGCTTCATACCAAATATCAAAGACCTGATCCTTGTGGTTTCAGAGAAGAAGATTTTTAAAGATTTTCCCTATATAAGCCTATGTAAAACCAAAGGCCCCCGGGGCGGGGGCATTTTTCGCCCCAAGGCTATAATTTGAACAATCTTAGTAGACGTCCACCAGTTAAGGCTTCACACCAAATATTAAAGACGTGGGCCTTGTGGTTTCAGAGAAGAAGATTTTTAAATGATTTTCCCTATATAAGCCTATGTAAAACCATAGGCCCCCGGACGGGGGCATTTTGGTCCCCAGGGCTATAATTTGAACATTCTTGGTAGAGGTCCACTAGATGATGCTTCACACCAAATATCAAAGATCTGGGCCTTGCAGTTTCAGAGAAGAAGATTTTTAAATATTTTCCCTGCATAAGCCTATTTAAAACCAAAGGCCCCGGGGCGGGGGGATTTTTGGCCCAAAGGATATTATTTGAACAATCTTAGTAGAGGTCCACAAGGTAAAGCTTCACACCAAACATTAAAGACCTGGGCCTTGTGGTTTCAGAGAAGAAGATTTTTAATTATTTTCCCTATATAAGCCTATGTAAAACCAAAGGCCCCCGGGGCGGGGGCATTTTGGCCCCCAGGGCTATAATTTGAACAATCTTGGTAGAAGTCCACTAGATGAAGCTTCACACCAAATATCAAAGATCTGGGCCTTGCGGTTTCAGAGAAGAAGATTTTTAAAGATTTTCCCTGTATAAGCCTATGTAAAACCAAAGGCCCTCGGGGCGGGGGCATTTTTGGTCCCAAGGCTATAATTTGAACAATCTTAGTAGAGGTCCACCAGGTAAAGCTTCACACCAAATATTAAAGACCTGGGCCTTGTGGTTTCAGAGAAGAAGATTTTTTAATGTTTTCCCTATATAAGCCTATGTAAAACCAAAGGCCCCCGCGGCGGGGGCATTTTGGCCCCCAGGGCTATAATTTGAACAATCTTGGTAGAGGTCCACTAGATGAAGCTTCATACCAAATATTAAAGACCTGGGCCTTGTGGTTTCAGAGAAGAAGATTTTTTAATGTTTTCCCTATATAAGCCTATGTAAAACCAAAGGCCCCCGCGGCGGGGGCATTTTGGCCCCCAGGGCTATAATTTGAACAATCTTGGTAGAGGTCCACTAGATGAAGCTTCATACCAAATATCGAAGACCTGGGCCTTGCGGTTTCAGAGAAGAAGATTTTTTAAGTTTTCGTTTAAAAAATCTATTTTTAGCTCCTGTGACCTAGATGTGCAATGGACCAGAACTATTTGAACAACTTTGAAAGGGGACCACCTAAGGATCATTCCTGTGAAGTTTGGTCAAAATCCGGTCAGTGGTTTAGGAGGAGATGTCATTTGAAGAAAAAGTTTACGCACACACGCACGCACGCACGCACGCACAC
The DNA here is from genome assembly GCA_963580285.1 of Lucinisca nassula. Lineage (NCBI taxonomy): Eukaryota > Metazoa > Mollusca > Bivalvia > Lucinida > Lucinidae > Lucinisca > Lucinisca nassula. Next base: position 92,950,265 of record OY757010.1, on the reverse strand, counting down.
ACGCACACACGCACGCACGACGGACGACGGACAAAAAGTGATCACAAAAGCTCACCTCGTCACTACGTGACAGGTGAGCTAAAAAGTGGGGTTCAAGGCATCAGAATTATATAGGCATATTTTCGTGATATTAACGCTCAGCATGCTGGGTATTTTTTTAATTATTTTTCTTACTTTTCCTAGAAAACAGGATTTCACATTTTATGTAAATTATCAAGAAAATTTGCATGAGATGTAAAGTCCTGCGTTCTTGGAAAAATATCAACAATTTGTTGTCTACTGAGTTAGCTCAGAGAGTGGTAAAGGTTAAGCATGTGATTTTATGTCAAGAATTTTTTTTTTCAAAGCATCATTTTCCATTTTCTTAGTACATGTATATATTAATGGATTTGACAATATAAAATCACAACGCAATTATTGGACAGAGTGACAATGTCAATTTCACCCAGCCTGTCATGCTTGTCATCCAGGTAGTACTGGCTATTTCACTCATAGACTGCAAGTACATAAATTTTTGTAATATTGCAAAGAAACTTCCAAGCTTTTATTAGACAGCGCAAGGGCAATGTTTTTTATATATCCCGTGAGCAAAATGTTTTACTCTCTCAGAATTGTGAAGTCCCCAAACTAGGATTTACTGCAGTTGATAAGTAATTTCATGCACCACAATAATTTCCAGCAAATAAATAAATACCTTTTGACTGTTTTTCTATCATTTGGTACTTTAATTTATTGTTTTTTTATATAAAACTCTCAATCTATCAATGACATCAACATTTTCCCACTGAACACCGTGATCAACTTAGTGCATGCAGCAGAGCACATGATAATGTTTGTTTGTTTGATTTGAGGTTTAAAGTCCCTGTCAACACTGTATAGGTCATTTTGGAGACGTTGCTCCCAATTTTGTGGGACTTTTACCTGACACTGAGATGAAAAGACATTTCAAGCCCTGTCGCCCAATGAAACCAATAGGGTTTGCACCGCTTTGCCAGGGCAGGCTTAAAATTCTCTAAGTGATTTACTAGTACTCATGTGCAGTCGGTTTCAGCTCTGTGTGGAAGCATAATGCAGCCCATCTATTTCTTCAAGCCCCGATGGGCGGGGGAAGGCCCCTGAACAGGTAAACTGTCCCCTGGAGTGTCTCAGAGACAGCACAAATTTACTTTTTTTTTTGACATGCCTTTGCAAAAATGCATCATTGGGCAAATTGTTTCTGCAATCAATAAAAATTGTTGTTCCACCAGTAAATGATATTTTCAGCTGAACAGAATAAATAAAAATAAAGCATTTTTTTTCAAAGTGAACATCAACAATATAAACTGAACACAACAAAACAAATGGTGACCATCAGGGTCAATATAAAAAACAGCCAATGTAAAAATAATGCCAGATACTGTGTGATTTTTACATTTTTAACGAATATTGGAAGGTATCAATCGCCTCATCTCTAACCCTTATACTGCTGTTCACAACAACCCCTACCTTTGCAAACAGTGTAAATCCAGATCAGATGGCTTCTGAAGAAGCCATCTGATCAGGATCTACACTGTTTGACATTCAATTTGTAAATTTGCAGGAATAAATTACCGGTACATAAAGTAATCTGATTGGTTCCAAGTTAGAAATGGGTATGGCTTGATTAAATATTCAGCGGGATAAGGGTAAAGTTTATTTTTTTTTGAAATCCTGGGGCCAGTTGTTCAGAGCATCGTTAGCTTAACGAGCTCATTAGTGGTCAAATTTGTTAACTGTTCTAGCAAGTACAATATCTAAAATTTTGTTATTTTTGCTGAAAAAATGTGAGCAGCTTTTGCATCCGCAAAAGCTGCTCACATCTTTCAGCAAAAATTTCAACATTTTTGCCATAATTAACAATAATCGTTTTAACGATATGTTAACTAACAATGTCATTAGTTTTGAACAACTGGCCCCAGATGGATATAGCCAGTCTTGTTTTATGTCACAAATTAGTCTTGGCACAATAAAGCAGATTAATTAATTATGTGTCCAACCCCTTTTTGAGTCCCTAGGGATATTCCTCCAGATATGAAACAGTGCATGATGATTTAGGGAGATTTTCATTCTTTTATCTTTCAACACTTAGTCAACAATAAGTCAATGGTGTGTGCCTGTTGAGAGCATTCTCTTCAAAGGTGTAAAATACAGTACCTGGCATGGGTTTCTCAGTAACTCAGAAAATTTAGAATGTAACTATCTTTCAAATGCGAACATAAAAATCTAATGCGGATTAACACTAACTCACTATGCCTTTGCCGTAGCCATAGCGTTGTTGTTGTAATATAGACAAAAATAGCTAAAATGACAGTACATAATTAATGTACACACTGAAGGTGAGACGATTTACTTCATAACTGCTCAGGTTAGGCGACTGAGCACATTTTGATGATCACTAATACCTATCAGGGGCTCTGATTTTAATACTGGGGTCAGTTGTAGGTTTGATATTTGCTGCAACCATTTCCATGCCCATGACTGAGGTATACAAGACATAACCCTTAGGATGCCAAGAAAAACTGGATCTGAAAATGTTGTCTGTTCATGTCATCTGCTGAATCTTCTTGCAAACATTTTAAAAATATTTTTTCATACAGGCAAATAGAGTGGACCCAGATCAGACTGCTCCCTGAGTCCATGCTGTTTGCAACGATGTCTTTTTAAGTAACAGGCAGACAACAAAGCTGACAACATTTTATGGGTCAACCCATTTTGTCCTGAATAGAATCTTCCATCTTAAGGGGAATGGGAACACCTGGCAGATTTGATTGCCATTTTTCAAAGGGAGACAACTTTTGGGACTTCATGTTCACTTTTCTATAAGCTCTGTCCCACTGAAAAAGGGGTCAAGTCTTAAAGGAAAGAATTTGGTCCTCAGGAGAAAATTCTTTCCTTTAAGAGTTCACCCCTACTGACACGGGAGACAAAAATACTATTGCAGGAGTTGCCTCCCCTGATGGTGTTCCCATTTCCCTTTAAGGTAGCAGGAATCCGTTTCAAACTTTACAGGTGCTAGATTAAGTTATTTCTAGAAATATAGTTTGGAAAATAGCTGTTTTTTTTTTTCAAACAAAAAGAGTCCTGAGTAAATGTCTAATTCTGTGGTGTCTGATCTGGACCTGCACTAATTTCCAGTGTCTTGTTTTGGTGTTTCTCACATACCATTGCCACCCAAACTGATCGGTTGGCCAGTGCCAAGTTTAGGTGTTTGGCGCATAACATGGCCTAGCCAAACTGATCCTTGCATGTCCAGAATGAGATCTAGATGTAATGGTAGTCATTTTTCATTGCCAATAGGTTGCATTTTTAGTCAAATGGCAGCTTCTTGATTTCAGGAATATCTATTTAATATGTTATGTGAAAAGTATGAGTACATGTAATCCTTTGGAAGCAAGAAATACATCACAGAACTGAAAATTGTGAAGTGCTCGTTTTTTTTTTTTTTTTTTGACAAACACAAGTTTTGGCCAGTTAGGCCTTATCATTGACTGTCTATCTGCCAGCTTCTTTCTACTTAAAGAGACAAAACTCATTTTTTTTTTTTAATGAAAGAAAAAAATCTTACCGCAGTAGTTGCTGTTGGTTTCTGACTTGTCTCAATTGTTTCTCTCTTAATCTGCAAATTAGTAGAAGCAACACATATCACACAGAGTTAGAACATTGATAAAACAACATAAAACATGTTTAGTAAAAGCTAATTACAATAACAGCCAAATTATACATAAGCATACTATGTGACTAACCCATCATATATTAACTCCCAGGCCATATATAAGGGTACTCTTGGACTAACCCATCATATATTAACTCCCAGGCCATATATAAGGGTACTCTTGGACTAACCCATCATATATTAATGCCCAGGCCATATATAAGGGTACTCTAAGACTAACCCATCATATATTAACTGCCAGGCCATATATAAGGGTACTCTTGGACTAACCCATCATATATTAACTCCCAGGCCATATATAAGGGTACTCTTGGACTAACCCATCATATATTAATGCTCAGGCCATATATAAGGGTACTCTTGGACTAACCCATCATATATTAACTGCCAGGCCATATATAAGGGTACTCTTGGACTAACCCATCATATATTAACTCCCAGGCCATATATAAGGGTACTCTTGGACTAACCCATCATATATTAACTCCCAGGCCATATATAAGGGTACTCTTGGACCAACCCATCATATATTAACTGCCAGGCCATATATAAGGGTACTCTTGGACTAACCCATCATATATTAACTCCCAGGCCATATATAAGGGTACTCTTGGACTAACCCATCATATATTAACTGCCAGGCCATATATAAGGGTACTCTTGGACTAACCCATCATATATTAACTCCCAGGCCATATATAAGGGTACTCTTGGACTAACCCATCATATATTAATGCCCAGGCCATATATAAGGGTACTCTTGGACTAACCCATCATATATTAACTCCCAGGCCATATATAAGGGTACCCTTGGACTAACCCATCATATATTAACTGCCAGGCCATACATAAGGGTACTCTTGGACTAACCCATCATATATTAACTCCCAGGCCATATATAAGGGTACTCTTGGACTAACCCATCATATGTTAACTCCCAGGCCATATATAAGGGTACTCTTGGACTAACCCATCATATATTAACTGCCAGGCCATATATAAGGGTAGTCTAAGACTAACCCATCATATATTAACTCCTAGGCCATATATAAGGGTACTCTTACACTAACCTATCATATATTAATATACAATATCATTTATATATCTATAAGCTTTCCTGAAAAAAAAAAAAACATATCTACACAAAAAGTCACATAAGAATGATTACTTTGATATGTTATGTTTGTGGTTCAAAACCTGTTCACTTCAAATATTCAAAATTTAAATATATACAAGGTGCCCTACATTGATTATAATGTATCATGTATATCCAAACTAAAATGTATAGATTATACAGATAAATGATTGATTATGGTCATTTCTTCTATATACGTTTACAGAAAAATTCCAAATTAAGACCACCTTTGGGACTGTTCAAAAGTGGTCTTTAAGATCACTTTTTAAGACCACTTTTGAACAGTCCCTAAGGTGCAATCAAAATTAATTTTGGTATCCATCAATAAACCATGTTATATAAAAAACTGTGTTGTAATGAACAGTCTTATAAAGAGGTATATGAGTACCTATAAAAGGGTAATAACCCTCATCATGCTCAACTTGGATATACCCTTTCCTAAAAACAGTTACGATCCAGATCAACTGGCTTCCAAGCCGATCAGGCCAATTGTTTTGCCAACTGAAAGCATGTAACACAAATAGCTGAAAATTATGGAAATATTCAGTATGGTGATGGTTAACTTAGCGGCTTATCATCTGATTCTTAACCCATAAAATGCCGATCACGACAATTCTCGTCTGCTTTGTCGTCTGCTGGTTACTTTAAAAGTCATTTTTGCAAACAGTTTGGGCCCAAATCAGACTGCTCCTCTAGGAGCAATCTGATTTGGGTCCACACTGTTTGCCTGTACGTAAAAATAATTTTTTAAACATTTGCAAAAAAAATTTCAGATGTAGTTTTTCTCCACATCTTAAGGGTTAAATTGTTGATAGATATAGTATTTCATATAGAACACAATGATATACATCCTTCTCCAACATTGATATGTGAGAGAGTTAGTAGAAGTAAAATGCTGTCTATAATATCTCTAAGAATAACACTTCAGGAGAAAATTTGTGACATTTTTCATTTCCATTACATAATAAATATTAAATACCATAAAGAGTGTGATTAGCACACATACCCTAATAAGGTTACACCACTATTTCTTTTATGAATTGCAGTCCGCTGATGATAAAAACAGCGATAAAGATCACTCTAACAAATCATTCATTCTGCTTTTGTGATAAAGATGGACAAATAATTTGTTGACTTGTGGCTATCAAGAAGCTTATTTTTTTAATATAGATGCTCCTTATGTGCCAATCTTGAACATATTTCGTACAACCAAATTCTGCATAAGGAGCAATACTGCTATGCCTGACCGTCCCCTTAAACTTTATCCTCAGCTGTTCATGACAATCCCTACCTTTGCAAACCGTGTAGATCCTGATGAGATGGCTTCTGAAGAAGCCATCTGACCAGGACCAACATTGTCATTCAGTTGTCGAATTTTGAATGAAAACATTATATGAGCCAGTGCATGAAAAAATATACAGTAAGACCTGTGCAACCAGTTCAGACTCAGACCAACCTGCCCATCCCTGCAGTCTGATCACAGTCTTCACTGTTCACATGAGCCTTCTATAGCATCTGGGCTATTCATAGGGCAACAAGGGAATGCTCCAACCAGGATGACCTGGCAGGCCGGCTAACTGAGTATTCGACCATAACATGGGTCTTATTGTAGATTTTGACATGTGCTGGCTCATATCATGTTATCTGATTGGCTGATAGTCAGGAATGGGTATGGCTAATTAAATCATTCAGCAGGATAAGAGTTAAAAACAGACTTTCTAGAGCTTGTTTCTATCTTCAGAATGAAAAGTCTCAACCCACTGTACCCTTATTATGGCAAATTCAGTAATGGTTAGCTGGAGCAGTTATTATATTATATGGATTCGGCAATGTGATAAACAGAATGTAATGTTCTTTATTATTTCTTCTCAACCATCAAGCAGTAAAGAGAATTTCTGAAGCAACAAAATACATACACACTAACACATATACACATGAACAAGTTTGTATTACTGTTCATTACAACATAACACAGTATAAGAATGGATCCAAAAAGATATGAAAACTATATAGATTAAATAGAAGAGTCACCGTAAATGGTAATTTCTCTATCTGTTCATTTTTGAGAAGCCTCCATTGTGTAGTGGTTACGCTACTTGCCTTGTAAACCAGGGGTCGCAGGATCAATCCCGGTCTTCTCCAGACTTTCGGATGAGTCTTTAAACCCAGGTCCTGTCTCCGTATGACCTTAGCTGTTGGTGGGACGTAAAACTCAAACACTCACTGTTCTTTTTTTATTGAATATAACCCAGCTGTTTAACTAACATAGTTTCTTGTTTTGTCCCCAACTATTGTGTTACAAAGAGATTGTTGTGAGCCCCGAATCTACTATCATGTAAACAAGCTCATGTGATAGAGTCCTGCAAAGTTACACTTTTTAACAGAAAATTGGACTGAAAAAGGAAATACTATTTTGTTGCTGTGAAAAACATACATTATTGACAATCATAATGAACATTATTTTACCTCACGTACCTCATGTAAGCCAATGAGTCTTTAACAATTGGCCCCAAGCCTTTATTAATGGTAAATTCGCCTCTCTTTTTAAACAGAAAACTACTACTCTTGAAGGAAAACATTTATCCCTTGTCCTACTGAATAAAAATATTTTGCTCAATCATTTCTGACTATCAACCAATCAAATTTTTCGTCATAATACATTCATTAAAATTCACAACCTGAATGACAAACAGTGTAGATCCAGAGCTGAAGCAGAAGCCATCTGTTCAGGATCTACACTGTTTGCAAAGGTAGGGTTATCATGGCTCAGCAAGGCATTGGTGAAGACAAGACAAAAAATAGTTCTTTTTTTTTTTTCAAAAATAGTCCCTATGGTATGATCTGAAATGCTTTCACAGAGGAGTGATTTCCAGTAGAAGCTAATCAATTCACATTAACTCATAAAATGCCAATCACGACATTGCCGTCTGCTTTGCCGTCTGCCGGTTATCTTAACAAAAAATTTTTTGGTGAATAGTGTGGACCCAGATCAGACTGCTCCTGTATGCAAAAATATTTTTAAAAAGTTTGCAAACTAATTCAGCAGACAACATAAGCAGACGACATTTTCAGATGTAGTTTTTCTCAGCATCTTCAGGGTTAATATATCTGTATATATATATATTCAAACACAATCTGAAATAGACACCATAAAAGCCCCAAATATCTAAACGCATTTGTTCAAAGCATTGTTAGCTTAACAGGCTTGTTAGAGACCAAAATATTAAACTTTCTAGCAAGTAGAATATCTAATATTCTGGTATTTTGCTGGAAAATGTTAGCAGCTTTTGCAAACATAGTTTTTCAACAAAACTATATTTTTCAGCAAAACTACAATTAGCATATTTGTCTTAAAAAAATTTCAAAAGCTACATCTTATTTTTTCAGCAAAATACAAGGGTATTAGATATTCCACTAATGCTAACACAGTTTACATTTTGACCACTAACAATCTCGTTAAAGCTGTTGATGCTTTGAACAACTAGGTCATGACTGGCATGCCTGACAACATACTGATACTGATAAGATACTTTATTAATGCAATATGTCCATTCTTTTGAGCCAAGGCAACCCAGATTGCTGCAGAACCATAACAATAACACATCCGTGAGACAAAGTGCACTTTTTCACACCTCCAAAATAGCTACATTTCAAATTAAAATCTGTGATAATTTTGTTATTTTTACTTTAAACATAGGTTGTGGTGCTCGTTACAACCGCCTCATTGAGGCGTTTTAACGGTTCTAACAAGTACCCACAAAAACCTACAACTTGGAGCAGAAATAAAAACGATAGTGCATAACCCCATAAACCCCACTTTTCTCTATATAAAGTGGGGTTTAAAGGGGTTTTCATTTCACAGACATGTTCACGTGATTTACTGGAGTTCTGCAAAGACAACAAGCAAAGGCCCTAGTAAGCCTATGCATTAGCACAGTCTTGCCAGAACATTTGCTGTGCACAGGCATGTTGTGAGATTTTGAGGTAGCTTGTTGCGTGAATCCATGTGCCTATCCCTGTTAGATGACTGAGCTTCCAATTTGAGGATCACAAATCAGAGAATTCTTAGGGCCCTTTTAGCATGGATCCGCTCAATCAAATCTAGAACTGTCCTTGGCATGACCATGCATTTAGGGTATTCATGGTTAGAGCCCTTGACCCTCTTTAAGCCTTTCATCCCTGAGTTTTGTAAATGGACTCTCCAATCTTTGATTTTGGGCAAGTCCATTCTTGTTGATAAGGTTTAATCAAAATCATTCATTACGAAAACACGCTATACAAATGCATTGTAAACTATACCGCCGAAAAAATGAAAATTTTTAAGATGAAAACTTGTGATATTTTTCTTATTTTTGCTCGAAATATAGATTGTGGGTACTCATTAGAACCGCCTCGATGAGGCGGTTCTAACGAGTACTCACAATCTATATTTTAGAGCAGAAATAAGAAAAATAAGGTTTACCCCTGTAAACCCCAGTTTTACCAAAACCTGAGGTTCAAGGGGGTCAAAATTTTATAGGCATGTTTTCATGATGAACAGGATGGCAAACAGTGTAGATCCTGATGAGATGGCTCATAATGAGCCGTTTCATCAGGATCTACACCGTTTGCATTGGTATCTGTATTGGTCTACAGGGTTGAAAGGGTTAATGTAGTATGTTACTGAAATGGGTTTACAGTGAAAATTGAGATTTTTCTCAATCAAGATGCTTGACTGCACCTTTATAAAGTTCCAAATCTTACTACGATTGCATGTGCATTTGTACTCTTCTCAAAAACATAAGGTAAAATTCTTAGAGGTTTATTATGAAACTGAAAAACACTGTCCAACTTTAAGCCTTACACCCGTGAGTTTTTTAAGTGGTCTCATCTATCTTTGAAAGTCCATTTTTGCCAATGGCTGTCTGAGTCAAAGTCAATAACAGAATAGCAAATAGTGATGATCCAGATGAGATATAGAGAATACCAGGTTTGTGTCTTTTGATATCAGGTTTATCAGCCAAGGCTTCAGGAATGCTTGTAGAATCGTGAGGCTTGCCGAGCGATTCTACATGCATTCTCTAAGCTGAGCCTGATAAACTTGCTATCAAATGACATAAACCTGGTATTTTATTTATCAGTTAATCCCTTTGTACACTCTTACATTTTTACATTTTTTTTTCCAGCAGTCCAGTTCATAGAAGTGCAATGCCACGTTGACCTGATAAAGCTCACTTGTCCTTTTCTGAGATAGCATATCTTTATAAGGTCAAAATGTTACAATGCAATTAATATAGGGGGTAACTGATGACTCATTATGAGTCATCTCACCTGGTTCTACACTGTTTACAAAGGTATCTGATTCAGTCTAATTTGCTAATATTATTCATTCACATATTTTGATTAGTTTCCTTGAGTGCACTTTGCTCCTCCCACAGCCATAAACTGTCTGTCCCAAGAAGTTAACCCATAATGCAAATCACGACAATTGCCGTCTGCTTTGCCGTCTGCCGGTTACCTTAAAAGAAATTTTTTGCAAACAGTGTGGACCCAGATCAGACTGCTCCTGTAGGAGCAGTCTGATCTTGGCCCACACTGTTTGCCTGTATGCAAAAATATTTTTAAAAAGTTTGCAAAAATTCAGCATACTACATAAGCAGACGACATTTTCAGATGTAGTTTTTCTCGGTGTCTTAAGGGTTAATAGAACTGAATTACCATGTAATCAAGTCCATGCAAGGAACACTCTTGTAAAACCTAAGTCTATGCAAGGGAAGGTAATAATTATTTTCTTTATTCTAGTTTAAAAACATAGATTGTGGGTACTCGTTAGAACCACATCACTGTGGCGGTTCTAAATTAAAGCTTAAAAAGAATATCACAAATTTTCATCATAAAAATGTCAGGAGTGTGTTTATATCCTTATTGGACAGTTTTATTCAGTTTTCTCAATTTTCACTGTTCATGTAAGTAGTTTGTTTTCCAGGACCCAGTTGTTCAACGTCGTTAAAAGTATCGTTAAAAAGTTTGATCCTTTAAGTGGAATGGGAACACCTTCAGGGGAGGCAACTCCTACAAAAGTATTTTTGTCTCCCATGCCAATAATAGGGGTCAACTTTTAAAGGCCTTAATATGGCAGACATGATATAAATATTTCCACTGAAAAACATGAGTAGTTTTTGGCAATGCAAAAAGCTACTCACATTTTTTTCAGCAAATATACCGAAACATCACGTTAACAAGTCCATTAAATGAATACCCCTCTGAACCCCACTTTATTTAGAGAAAATTGGAGTTTACAGGCCACTGATCACTGGGTTTAATTTATTTTGCTTATCTCTGCGCCAAGACAAAGGTTCTTGGTACACATTAGAATTGCCTCAATGAGGCAGTTCTAACAAGCACCCACAACCTATATTGGAGTATAAATGAGAAAAAATACATCACGAGACCACGCCTATATAATTTTGACCCCCTCGAAGCCCACTTTTATATAGAAAAACTGGGGTTTACAGGGGTAAACATTATTTTTCATCTTAAAAAAATAGTTTTTTCGGCAGTAAAATTTACAATGTATTTGAATAGGCGTGTTTTCATAATGTCACAAATTTTCATTGGAAAAGCAGCCATTTTGGAGAAATGAAAAAATGCACTGTATCACACAGGTGTGCTATCGTAATGATACATTAGTCTTGCTAGGGCAGTTAAAAATTTGAACGTTAACAAGCTCGTTAAGCTAAGGATACATTGAACAACTGGGCCCAGTTCTTTATAGATGATGCAACTTTACCTTTCTCTGTCCAGGTTTGATAAGATCTAAAGCCTAGTATTATGTACAAAATTCATGAAAGTTATGATGATGAAAACTATCACTCAGCTAACATTGTTACAAAATCAACTACATGTATATTTAAGTCATAGATCAGCTCTAGCAGTGATTTGTTGAGTAATATATCACTGTTTGGAGGTCAGCTGAAAGGCAGATCAAATCACGAGCGCGTAGCGCGAGTGATTCATCTACTTACCACTGACCGACAAACAGTGACATATTACTCATTAAATCACGCAATAGAGCCAATCTATTTCGATTCTAGTACACTGAAAGTCGACTAAATACTGCTGTTTCCTTCATGTTCTCTCAACATTCCACAATTCTTTGAAGAAATTCAGCCAACATGTTTGACTGTAACACATGCAGTTACCTGTTTTTCTAATGTACTTGCATGCATGAAAAAGACGTTACTCGGTCTAACTTCAAGGAAACGATCAATGACGTTGCAAAACGTCATAAAATGGCGGCTCTTCGCATCATGTCTTTTTGCCTAGTGATTTGCCTCCCAATATCTCAATGGATTTAACCACTGACTATAAAGGCAACAGGTGTTAGAATTATTTTTAAACTGTCTTACTGACAAACTTATAAACATTACTGTTCCTAAAACAACAATCACTAACAAATACTCTAACCTTTCAATCTAAATACATATACACCACAACCTCATTATAACATGGTTCATTATAACATGGTTATGGATATAACACGGTTTCAAGATCCCAAAAATGTATAGTATAGATTATATAGAAAAATGACCATAAATGGTCATTTTTCTATATAATCTATACATTTTTGTTTGGCTATAACACGGTTGTTTAACTTACATGGTTTCAGCTTTGGACCCCATTAATAGTGTTATAAAGAGGTTTTGGTGTATCTGGCTCTCTTTTTGGGGCTGCTCACTCTCATGTATGACACTTGTAAGTCTTGAACCAGTCTGAGAACAAGCAGATAAGCAGTTGTGGTCATAACATCTGACCCAGACAGAAACTCACACTATGATATAACGGTTTATGCCTCAGAAACCAACATGACATGCTGTCAGAGCATAAATGCACTTCCTGCACATTGGACAACCAAGCTCAAAACAAACATACTACCCAGATGGCTGTTGAAAATAACAAATACCTGACTTGATAGATTTTGTAAGGTAACCAGGCGCTAAAAGCACATATGTGCTACAAACACTTCCTCCTAATGTTAGAGCAAAATTCACACCCCTATAAACCCAAATTAGCACAACCAAACCCATTGTCTTAAAACCAAAAACAAAACACTCCCTGCATTTTAAGGGGAATGGATACACCTTCAGGGGAGGCAACTGCTGCAAAAGTATTTTTGTCTCATATGCAAATAGGGGTCAACTCTTAAAGGAAAGAATTTGCTCCTGAGGAGCAAATTCTTTCCTTTAAGAGTAGACTCCTTTTTCATCGGGACAGGGCTTATAAAAAAGCAAACAGGAAGTCCTGAACGTTTGTTTGTTTGTATTGGGGTTTAACGGCCCAGTCAACACTATTTAGGTCATTTTTGAGCCAGTCAGTTTCCTTATCCACACTTTTCCTGGGCAGGCTTATACGTAAGCAGTTAACCAATACAGTGCACATTCTTTCGCCAGAAACTGACAACTGCCCTTCTTGAATGAGCGGAAGGGAGAGAATAACTATAGAAATGATTTCATGATCTATCTCCACGAAAGAATGTCGCCAACACCGGCAGGTATCAAATCCGGGTCCTCTGGATTACCAATCAGATGCGCATCAGACTGAGCTAACAAGGCAGGCAGTCCCAAACATTGTCTCCCTTTGAAAAATGGCGGACAAATCTGCCAGGTGTTCCAATTCCCCGTAATAAAAACTGGAAGCTACAAAACTGCAATCATCCATAGTACGAATATTAATGTGCCCCACCCCCCCCCCCCCCACCCCCCCCCCCTCCCCCCATCATGGCTTGAAGAAATAGATGGGCTGCATGATGTTTCCAAGCAGAGCTGAAACTGACTGCACGCGAGAACTGCTTACAGGAGCTAAGCTTGCCCAGGCAAAACGGTGCGAGTCGGCCCGCCCATGCTTATAAACCCTATTGGTTTCATTGGACGACAGGGTTTGAGATGCCATTTCATCTCAAAATCGGGTAAAAGTCCCACAAAATTGGAAGCAAAGCCTCCAAAATGACCTATACAGAGTTGACGGGGATGTTAAACCTCAACTCAAACAAACAAAACAAACGAGTATTAATCTCAAAACAATCAAGTGCAGCATAAAAGCTTACAGTATTCTGAATGGTCAAAAACTTTTATCCTAAACACATATCCAAGTTAGAAGTGATGGACAATACATACTGCTTCCTCCTGCATTTCTATTCTCCGCCTCTTTGTTACCATGTCCAACATCTTCTTCGTCTGGGCCGATCTCTCTCTCATTGGAAAATTACTCACTTCAAGGTTGGAGTTAAAAGCCTACATGAAGAGCAAAAAGAGACAGTTTCATCATGATAGCAAGTCAGTGAAATGAACACCCTTATAAACCCCCGTTTTTAAAAAGACAACTTGGGTTTAAAAGAGTATACATTATTTTGCTTATTTCTGCTCCTAGGCATAGATTGTGGGTGCTCGTTAGAACCGCCTCATTGCTAGACATAGGTTGTGGGTACTCATTAGAACCACCTCAATGAGGCGGTTCTAACGAGCACCCACAATCTATGCTTGAAGTGTAAATAAGGAAAATAGCACATATTTTCATTGGAACAGTAGCCATGTTTGGAGGTAAGAAAGAATGCACAATATCAAACGTGTGTGTTATCGTAATGTATTGAAATTACATCATGTTAGCAAGTCTTATAATGAACACCCCTGTAAACCCCACTTTATATACAGGGGTACACATTAATTACCTTTCTTTTTCTGCTCCAGGATATAGGTTGTGGGTACTCGTTAGAACCACCTCAATGAGGCAGTTCTAACGGGCACCACAACAACATATATTTGGGATATTAATAAGAAAATATCACAATTTTTATCAGATAAATTTGTTACAGTTTTTGTGATATAAAAGAATACACTATGACACAGAGATGTAATGAAAACTCTCAAGAAGCCAATACAAGAAATTCAGAAATGCACACTTCCTGGGCAGGCATATACATAAGCCGTTAACCACTACAGTGCACATTCTTTTGCCACAAACTGACAACTGCCCTTCTTGAATCAGCTGAAGGGAGAGAATAACTGAAGAATAGATTTGATATCAAGCTCCATAAAATAATGTTGCAGGCATTTCTCATTGAGGTATTTCTAATAAGCCCAAACAAGAAATAAGGAAAATATAAAGCCATAAATTAAAGTGAATCAAAGTGAATCAGAACATATTTGGCCTCGCCCATTAGGGTTTGAAGAAATAAATGGGCTGCATTATGCTTCCACGAATATTAATGCAGCCCCCGCCCATCGGGGCTTGAAGAAATAGATGGGCTGCATGATGTGTCCACGCAGAGCTGAAACCAACCGCACACGAGTACTGGTAAACTGCTCAGAGGATCTAAGCCTGCCCAGGTAAAGCAGTGCGATTTGCTCCGTCCATGCTTATAAACCCTATTGGTTTCATTGGGCGACAGGGCTTGAGATGTCATTTCATCTCAATGTCGGGTAAAAGTCCCACAAAATTGGAAGCAAGGTCTCCAAAATGACCTTTACAGTGTTGATGGGGCCGTTAAACCTCAAATCAAACAAATCAGAACATATTACCATTTTTTCCTCCATTTTTAAAGAGAAATCAATATGAAGATGAAAATGCCCCCCACCCCCCGTCCTTAAGTGATGGGGTGGGTGGAGGGGGGGCTACCTTTAACAAAACTTATGCTTGAAGGAAGTAAATTCTTTAAGAGAAGGCTCCCTGGTATATACATGCATGCCTGGGAGTAAGTTTTATTTCAAGCAGTGACCCTATCCCACTGGAGGAAAAAATCTTAAATGACCTCTCTTTCTTGGAGATAAAGCACTGATGAGTTAGAACTGATGAGTTAGAAAGCCTTCATGCGGACTGAACAAATTATTTGTCTAAACCATGACAGAACCAAGGGCGAGGATTGTGGCCACGCACAATCGATTTAAGCCCCACCCCAGAGAAATACTTTTTATCGACCATTCAAAGGCTGTTCTTTTATTGTGTTTTCTTTTTTTGTTGTTGTTATAGTTTGTCTTTGCATGTATGCATTGCTTATATATATTTTTATTTTGGATAGCCGTTTGGCCATTTTGTGGGAAAGTAACTGTCCTTTTGGCTTTCCGCTTGTGAGGTTTTCATTAGGGTTTAGTTATTTCATGTTTGTGTTTATCTCTGATGGGAGGTGTTGGGTACCGTAGTTGTATCGATTCCTGATCATTGCCTTCACTTTTATTTTAACCCTTATCTTGTTGTTCAAGACAACCCTATCTTTGCAAACAGTGTACTGTTTGGCATTTAGTTTATGAATTTGTAGCAATAAATTACATCAAGTAATTTGAATGGTTGATAGACAGAAATGGGTGTGGCTTAACTGAATATTCAGCAAGATAAAGTTAATGACCTCTCTTTCAGGTTTAATTATTACCTGAACTGCTCTCCCTTTAACCACCATATCATCCCAGCATTCTTTCTTGATCATCTCACGGAGATACGTCTTCGCTAGGTTCTCAAACTGTATCTCCTCTCGAACCTATAAAGAAATATGGAGACTAAAAGAAATATGGCCAAAAAAAAAAACAAGAGGGCCCAGAGGGCCCTGGTTCGCTCACCTGATCCAATGTATAACAAGTGGGCCCTGGGCAGGGTCAATTTTGGCCCCAGGGCTATAATTTGAACAATCTTGGTAGAGGTCCACAAGATGAAGCTTCATATCGAATATGAAAGACCTGGGCTTTTTGGTTTCAGAGAAGAAGGTTTTAAAGGTTTACCCTGCATATAGAAGTCTATGTAAAACAAGATTTTCCCTATATAAGTCTATGTTAAACCAAAGGGCCCCGGAGCAGGGGCATTTTGGCCCCAGGGCTATAATTTGAACAATCTTGGTAGAGGTCCACTAGCTGAAGCTTCATAACAAATATCAAAGACCTAAGCCTTGTGTTTCAGAGAAGATGATTTTTAAAGATTTTCCCTATATAAGTCTATGTAAAACCAGAGGGCCACATGGCGGAGGCATTTTTGGTCTCAGGGCTATAATTTGAGCAATCTTTATAGAGGTCCACTAGCTGCAGCTTCATAACAAATATCGAAGACCTAAGCCTTGTGGTTTCAAAGAAGAAAATTTTTCATGATTTTCCTATATACCTCTATGTAAAACCAAAGGGCCCCGGAGCGGGGGCATTTTTGGCCCCAGGGCTATAATTTGAACAATCTTGGTAGAGGTCCACAAGATGAAGCTTCATACCAAATATCAAAGACCTGGGCCTTGCAGTTTCAGAGAAGAAGATTTTTCAAGATTTTCCCTATATAAGCCTATGTAAAATAAAAGGGCCCTGGTGCGGGGGCATTTTTGGCCCCAGCACTATAATTTGAATAATCTTGGTAGGGGTCCACTAGATGAAGCTTCATACCAAATATCAAAGACCTGGGCCTTGCGGTTTCAGAGAAGATTTTTCAAGATTTTCCCTATATAAGCCCATGTAAAACCAAAGGGCCCAGTGTGGGGGGCATTTTTAGCTCCAGCACTATAATTTGAACAATCTTGGTAGGGGTCCACTAGATAAAGCTTCATACCAAATATCAAAGACCTGGGCCTTGCGGTTTCAGTGAAGAAGATTTTTAAAGATTTTCCCTATATAAGCCCATGTAAAACCAAAGGGCCCCCGTGCGGGGGCATTTTTGGCCCCAGCACTATAATTTGAACAATCTTGGTAGGGGTCCACTAGATGAAGCTTCATACCAAATATCAAAGACCTGGGCCTTGCGGTTTCAGAGAAGAAGATTTTTCAAGATTTTCCCTATATAAGCCCATGTAAAACCAAAGGGCCCCCGTGTGGGGGCATTTTTAGCTCCAGCACTATAATTTGAACAATCTTGGTAGGGGTCCACTAGATGCAGCTTCATACCAAATATCAAAGACCTGGGCCTTGCGGTTTCAGAGAAGAAGATTTTTAAAGATTTTCCCTATATAAGCCCATGTAAAACCAAAGGGCCCCCATGCGGGGGCATTTTTGGCCCCAGCACTAAAATTTGAACAATCTTGGTAGGGGTCCACTAGATGATGCTTCATACCAAATATCAAAGACCTGGGCCTTGCGGTTTCAGAGAAGAAGATTTTTTAAGTTTGCAGTGAAAAAAATCTATTTTTGGCTACTGTGACCTATATGTGCAACGGACCGGAACCATTTGAACAACTTTGAAAGGGGACCACCTAAGGATCATTCCTGTGAAGTTTGGTCAAAATACGATCAGTGGTTTAGGAGGAGATGTCGTTTGAAGAAAAGTTTACGGACGGACGCACGGACGGACGCACGGACGCACGACGGACGAGGGACAAAAAGTGATCCCAAAAGCTCACCTTGTCACTACGTGACAGGTGAGCTAAAAAAAAGAAATTTGTTTCACTGCAAAGAAATTTCGTGGCTTTTGATTGGACAGTGCAAGGGCAATTATTTTCCATATACCCCGTGAGCAAAAATATACTACCCTCTTGCACTTGCCTTCGCTGAAATGTAATGTCCGCCATCTTGATTTATTGCAGTTGGTAAGAAGTATTAGCAAAATAATTTCATGCACCTCAATGATTTCCAGCCAATAAGTTTATGAACAAGAGCTGTCACTGTAGGTGACCAATGCCCTCAGTGGGAGCCAATTTCTGAGTTTTTGCAAACTTTCAAGGGGAGATAATTCAGCCAAAAATGATAACAGAGTTATGGCCCTTGGTCGGAATGTAGCCCTTGTGATGGTGAATAAGTGTGTGAAGTTTATTGGGGCTAGGTCAAATACTTTTGAAGTTATGATCAAGGTTAAAGTTTTTGTGATGGACAGACAGACAAACAAACAAACAAACAAAAAGACAGCCAGGGCAAATACTATATGCCCCCCAAATCAAAGATTCTCGGGGGGCATAATAAAAACTTTGATTGTTTT
The DNA here is from genome assembly GCA_963580285.1 of Lucinisca nassula. Classification (NCBI taxonomy): domain Eukaryota; kingdom Metazoa; phylum Mollusca; class Bivalvia; order Lucinida; family Lucinidae; genus Lucinisca; species Lucinisca nassula. The sequence goes on along the minus strand of OY757010.1, from coordinate 92,931,540 downwards.
TTAGTCATTTGGTACTTTATTTCATTGGTTTGCTTTATAAAACTCTCATTCCAACATGACATAAACATTTTCCAACTGAGCACAGTGATCAATGTAGTGCATGCAGAAGGGCAGGAAAGGCATGTTTGATGACATCATGTAAACATGTACTTCTGTCGACTTTCGCTACAAAGAATCCTTTGGAAACCATTGTAATAATGTACAAAATGTTGTCAAAAAGCTTTCTAGTATAAAGAATTCATTGTTTTTTATTCTTGACGGGCAACATGGGCTCATATTCCCCACCTGAGAGCGATATTTGCCCGAGGCAAATATCACTCTCAGGTCGGGAATATGATCGGGCAAATATCGCTCTCAGGTGGGGAATATGAGCCCATGCTCCCTATTAAGAATTAAATCAACTTTAATGTAGAATAGATACATCTTGAATATTTTCTGGTATTTTGTATACAAGGGAGACCACTTTCAGGACTTCCTTATTATTTTTAAGTCATCTGAAACTGTGAAAAAGGGTCTACCATAAAGGAAAGTTTTTTGGTTTAAACAATATTTATTTAATTTCAATATTGCACAACTAGCAAAATGTCAACAGGATTTGCCAGAAAGCACTATGACTTCAAAGTGTCATCCACAGGAGCAAATTCTTTCCTTTAACAGTAGACCACTATTAGTAAGGCGTCACAAAATATTTAGGAAACAAGAGCACCACATGCGGGTGCCAACGCTCGGCTGCAGTTTCATTTAGTTAAACAAAAATTCTAAGTCGAAAAAGGGGCATAACTGTGACAAAAATATTTTGAGGGTTACCTCACCTATTGGTATGAGCTCCCCTTTTCATAATGAACAACTAGTCCGAGTTTCAAGTAAATATGTTCAGTAATGACAGAGATATTACAAAATGTCCAAGTTTTTGCAAAAATACGAAGTTGAAAAAGGGGCATAACTGTGGCAAAAATATTTTCAGGGCTACCTCATCTATTGGTATGAGTTCCCCTTTTCATGATTGACAACTAGTTCGAGTTTCAAGTAAATATGTTCAGTAATGACAGAGATATTACAAAATGTCCAAGTTTTTGCAAATATTCTAAGTCGAAAAAGGGGCATAACTGTGCCAAATATATTTTGAGGGTTACCTCACCTATTGGTATGAGTTCCTCTTTTCATAATAAACAACTAGTCCGAGTTTCAAGTAAATATGTTCAGTAATTACAGAGATATTACAAAATGTCCAAGTTTTTGCACAACGACGACGCAGACGATGCCAGAGCTATGACAATACCTCGTTGTTTTCTTCAAAAACAGCCGAGCTAAAAATGTAACCTTCCCTGTTTGTGCATAGCACATTGACATTTCATCACAAACCCTAAAAGAACCCTAACAGTGGCCAAAATCCACTTTAAAACATAGATTGTTAGTGCTCATTAGAGCTGCCTCATTGAGGTGGTTCTGATGAGTACCCACAACCTGTTGTCTTGGAGCAAAAATAAGGAAAATAATGTATACCCCATAAACCCCAAAACCCTTTTATATAAAGTGTGGTTTAGGGGGTGTTCATTTCACAGACTGTTCATGTGATGGCTTTACTATTACAGATTTAGGCACCTCTGAGGGGTCTTTTAGGGTTTGTAATGAAACTTCAATGTCACATGGTATGTGCATCCATTCTCCTTAAATAGGCCTTGTCATGTAATAATAGGTGTTTTTGTTTTGTTTTGTTTCAGCAAAAGCTAAACAGTAACTATAATCATGGATACCGGCCCCGATAGCTCAGTTGGTAGAGTGTCCGCTCTGGGGAAGGGGAAGTCACGGGTTCGATCCCGGGCCGCGACATACCAAAGTCATTAAAACTGGTACAAGCTGCTCCTCGCTTGGCATCCAGATTTACGGGATAGAGCTAGGACTGGTCGACCCAGTGTCAGGATAATGTGACTGGGTGTGGTATCATGTAATGTGTCTGGGACATGATACTTCAGTGAGGCAGCACTATAAAAGTGAGCATTGAGCTCCCTGTCGCAACCAGACACCGTCGTGATATGACTGAAAAATTGTTGAAAGCGACGTTAAACCCGAATTCACACACACACACACACACACACACACACACACACACACACACACACACACACACACACACACACACACTATCATCATGGCCTTTTCCTAAACTTGCCCTGCTTAGGTTTCAGGGTAAAACTACACCACAACTTCTTTTTAACACTATTAATGGGGTCCAGAGCAGAAACAGTGTTAGTTAAACAACCATGTTATATCCAAACAAAAATATACATAATCTATACATTTTTGGGATCCATCTGGAAACTGTGTTATATCCAATTTGTGTTATAACAAACCGTGTTATAATGAGGTTGTGGTGTATTATAACCTACCCTCTCGACTTCAAGGTCAGCCTCCCCCTGCAACTTGAGCTGTTCATCAATGTCAAGGTCAAAATCATGACGGTTCAGCTGTTCTATCTCCGGCAAGGTTTCGTTCTTCTTCAACATGCTTTGTAACTGAAAATGAGTAAAATGAAAGCACCTACAGCAATGGGGTCAACTCTTAAAACTATCATTAAATATGTTTGTTTGTTTGATTTTAGGTTTAATGTCCCCGTCAACACTGTATAGGTCATTTTGGAGATGTTGCTTCCAATTTGTGGGACTTTTACCCGACACTGAGATGAAATGACATCTCAAGCCCTGCGACCCAATGAAACCAGTAGGGTTTATAAGCATGGACAGCCGACTCGAACCGCTTTGCCTTAGCAGGCTTAGATCCTCTAGTACCAGTTTACCAGTACTCGTGTGCGGGTTGGTTTCAGCTCTGCGTGAAAGCAGCATGCAGCCCATATATTTCTCCAAGCCCCGATAGGCGGGGGTCTGAAAATGAGTAAAATCAAAGCACCTTCAGCACTGGGGACAACTCTTAAAACTCTGATCATTAAATACGTTTGTTTGTTTGATTTGAGGTTTAACATCCCCGTCAACACTGTATAGGTCATTTTGGAGATGCTGCTTCCCATTTGTGGGACTTTTACCCAACATTGAGATGAAATGACATCTAAAGCCCTGCCACCCAATGAAACCAGTAGGGTTTATATGCATGGATGGTCGGACTAGCACCACTTTTCCTGGGCTTGCTTAGAACCCCAAAGTGGTTTTACCAGTACTCATGTGCGGTCGATGATCATTAAATATGGCAAATATACTAATATTTTTGCTGAAACAAGAGGGCCCACAGGGCCCTGGTTCGCTCACCTGTCTGTTACTGTCTCGAGTACATTCTATTTTTAGCTATGGTGGCCATCAGCAGTGATTTTAGCTTATTTGGTAGGGAGTAACCTAGGTAACATTCCTGTGAAGTTTGAATCAAATTGGCCTTAGGGTTTAGGAGGGGTTCACGTTTGAATCAGATTTACAATATTTTTCTATTTTTAGCTCCGGTGGCCATTTTTTTCATCAGAGCGGGATTGTTTTAGCCTTTTTGGTAGAGGGTCATCTAAGCAACATTACTTCAAAGTTTGAATGAAATTGGCCCAAGAGTACAGTAGGAATTGTCATTTGAAGTTTTGTTTTTATTTTTAGCTCTGGCAGCCATCTTGTTCATTGGAGTGGAATAAGGTTTAACTGTTTTGGTGGGGAGTCACCTAGGCAACATTCCTGTGAAGTTTAAAATCCAATTGGCCCAAAGGTTTAGAAGGAGTTCGCATTTGAAGCAAATTCACAATGTTTTTTCTATTTTTAGCTCTTGTGACCATTTGTTAATCGTTATGCTATTTTCCTAGAGGGTCATCTACACAACATTCCAATGAAGTTTAGAAGCCTTCATGGTACTGTGGTCATGTTACTTGCCTTGTAAACCAGGGGTAGCAGTATCGATCCCAAGCTTCTCCAGACTTTCAGATTGGTTTTTAAACAGAGGTCACATCACTGTATGACCTTAGCTTTCGGTGAAACTTCAACTCAAACACTCACTCCTATGAAGGAACCTTTATGCCAAATATGAAGGCAGTATCTTAAATGCTCCAAAAGTTATGACAAAGTAGGTCAAAGGTCAAGGTCATGGCTAAAAAAATTTGAATGATTGGGAAAACTTTGTCACAGGGAACATACATGCCAAATATGAAGGCTCTATCTCATATGGTTCAAAAGTTATGATAAAGTAGGTCACAGGTCAAAGTCACAGGTCAAATCTTTATATGAGTGGGAAGCCCTTGTCACAAGGAACCTACATGCCAAATATGAAGGCTCTATCTCAAACAGTTCAAAAGTTATGACAAAATAACCTACTGATCTACTTTTTGATTTGACATGACCCATATTCGAACTGAACTAAGATATTGTCCAGATGATCATTCTGAGCAAGTTTTATGATGATTTGATTAAAACTGTGGCCTCTAAGAGTGTTCAAAACTTTTTCTATGATTTGACCTGCTGACCTACTTTTTGACCCGACATGACCCATATTCAAACTTGACCCAGATATTGTCAAGATGATCATTCTGAGCAAGTTTGATGATGATCGGACCAAAACTGGGGTCTAGAGTGGGAACACAAGGTTTTTCAGCAATCTGACCTACTGACCTACTTACTGGCCAGATATGACCCACATTCAAAATTAACTGAGATATTGTCAAATGATCATTTTTAGCAAGTTTGATGATGATCAGACCAAAACTGTGGCCTCTAGTGTGTTCAGAGGGTTTTTCTATGATTTTATCTACTGACCTACTTTTTGGACCGACATGACCAATATTTGAACATGACTCGGATATTGTCAAGATGATCATTCTGGGAATGTTTGATGATGATCGGACCTAATCTGTGGCCTCTAGTCTGTTCACAAGGTTTTTCTATGATTTGACCTACTGACCTACTTCTTGACCTGAAATGACCCATATTCGAACTTGACCGAGATATTGTCAAGACTATCATTCCGAGCAAGTTTGATGATGATTGGACCAAAAATGTGGCCTCTAGTGTGTTCACAAGGTTTTTCTATGATTTGACCTACTGACCTACTTTTTGAACCAACATGACTCATATTCGAACGTTACTATGATATTATCAAGATGATCATTCTGAGCAAGTTTGATGATGATTGGACATAAATTGTGGCCTCTAGTGTGTTCAGAAGGTTTTTCTATGATTTGACCTAATGACCTACTTTTTGACCCGACAACACCTATATTCGAACTTGACTGAGATATTCTCAAGATGATCATTCTGGGCTAGTTTGATGATGATTGGACCAAAACTGTGGCCTCTAGTGTCTTCACAAGGTTTTTTTCCTGATTTGACCTACTGACCTACTTTTTGACCCAACATGACCAATATTCGATCTTGACCGAGATTTTTTGTGGTGGTACAAAATGTGTGCAAGTTAAGTTAAAATCAAATCATAAATGAAACAGCTATCATGCAGACAAGACCAAAATAGACAATTTTTGCCCTTTCAGGGGCCGTAACTCCGTAACACATAATGGGGTATGGCTGGTTCAAGAAAGGAACCCAGATCCCATGATGGTACAAGTTGTGTGCAAGTCTGGTTAAAATCAAATCATAAATGAAGATGCTATCATGCGGACAAGACCAAAATAGGCAATTTTTGCCCTTTCAGCGGCCGTAACTCCAAAGCACATGATGGGATATGGCTGATTCAAGAAAGGAACCCAGATCCCATGGTGGTACAAGTTGTGTGCAAGTCTGGTTAAAATCCAATCATTAATGAAGATGCTATCGTGCAGACAAGACCAAAATAGGCAATTTTTGCTATTTCAGGGGCCGTAACTCCGAAGCACATGATGGGATATGGCTGATTCAAGAAAGGAACCCAGATCTCATGGGGGTACAAGTTGTGTGCAAGTCTGGTTAAAATCAAATCATAAATGAAGATGCTATCATGCGGACAAGACCAAAATAGGCAATTTTTGCCCTTTCAGGGGCCGTAACTCAGTAACACGTGATGGGATATGGCTGGTTCAAGAAAGGAACCTAGATCTCATGAGGATACAAGTTGTGTGCAAGTCTGGTTAAAATCAAATCATAAATGAAGATGCTATCGTGCGGACAAGACCAAAATAGGCAATTTTTGCCCTTTCAGGGGCCGTAACTCTGTAGCACATGATGGGATATGGCTGGTTCAAGAAAGGAACCCAGATCTCATGGTGGTACAAGTTGTGTGCAAGTCTAGTTAAAATCAAATCATAAATGAAGATGCTATCCTGCGGACAAGACCAAAATAGGCAATTTTTGCCCTTTCAGGGGCCATAACTCAGTAACACATGATGGGATATGGCTGGTTCAAGAAAGGAACCTAGATCTCATGGGGGTACAAGTTGTGTGCAAGTCTGGTTAAAATCAAATCATAAATGAAGACGCTATTGTGCGGACAACAAATTGTTTACGGACGCACGGACGCACGCACGCACGGACGCACGCACGGACGACGGACAAAATGTGATCACAAAAGCTCACCTTGTCACTACGTGACAGGTGAGCTAAAAATGTGAGCAGCTTTTGCAAAAGCAAAAGCTGCTCACATTTTTTCAGCAAAAATACCAGAGTATTAGATATTGTACTTACAAGAAAAGTAAACAATTTGACTACTAACGAGCTCATTAAACTAATGATGCTGTGAACAACTGGACCCTGATGGGTTGATTGTCTTGTGAGTGTAGGCTTGGAAAATGGTCCTGATTGGAGTCTTAGACTTTTCCATTAAACCTTTAAATTCTAGTTGTTTTTTTTAAGCAAACAGTGAAGACCCCGATTAGACACCGCATTATGCGGTGCCTGATCTAGATCTACACTGTTTGCCAATGTCTCAGCACATGAGCCAGTCAATGTTTAACAGATCTAAAGCACTCATTACACAGCAGTCTGATGTCCCCGCTCATTGGGGCTTGAAGAAATATATGGGCTGCGTGATGCTTCCACGCAGAGCTGAAACCCACTGCACACGAGTACAGGTAAACCACTTACAGGAACTAAGCCTGCCCAGGCAAAGCGTTGCGAGTCGGCCCATCCATTCTTATAAACCCTATTGGTTTCATTGGGCGACAGGGTTTGAGATGTCATTTCATCTCAATGTCAGGTAAAAGTCCCACAAAATTGGAAGCAATGTCTCCAAAAGACCTATTCAGTATTGGCAGGGAGGTTAAACCGCAAATCAAACAAACAAAAACAAAATAAATAAGTGTGACCAAAATTTCATACAAATCAGTGGTAGTCATTAGTCAACGTGAAGCTACTGTGCTTAGTAACTTTGGGTTAATCGGCAAACATTTGACCCAACTAGGCATTAAGCAACAACTTTGACCAGATACTAATATAAGTAATGTTAGCTTTAAAGATAGATGACAGCATCTGGAAGATCTGGGCCCAATTGTTCTAAGCATTGTTAGCTTCAAGAGTTCTTTGGTGGTCAAAATTCTAACTGTTCTAGCAAGTAAAAAATCTATCACTCTGGTATTTTTTGCGATTTTTAATGAACAAGAGGGCCCTGGGCCCGGATTCGCTCACCTGAGAGTCACTGTCTCTAGTACATTCTATTCTTGGCTCTGGTGGCCATCTTGTTCATCAGAGTTGAACAATTTTAGCTATTTTGGTAGGGAATCACCTAGGCAACATTCCTGTGAAGTTTGAATCAAATTGGCCCAAGGGTTTATATGAGGAGATAGCGTTTGAAGCAAATTTACAATGTTTTTCAATTTTTAGCTCTGGTGGCCATTTTGTTCACTGGAGCAGGATCATTTTAGCTATTTCGGTAGAGGGTCATCTTTATTCCTACCAAGTTTGAATGAAATTGGCCCAAGGGTACAGAAGGAGTTGTCCTTTGAAGATTTTTTTCAATTTTTAGCTCTGGCGGCCATCTTGTTTGTCAGGGCAAAATGATTTTAACTATTTTGGTAGGGAGTAACCAAGGCAACATTTCTATGAAGTTTGAATCCAACTGGCCCAAGGGATTAGGAGAAGATCGTGTTTGAAGCAAATTTATGATGTTTTTCTATTTTTAGTTCTGGCAGCCATTTTAGCTATTTCTATAGAAGATCATCTAAGCATTATTCCTATCAAGTTTGAATGAAATTGGCCCAAGGATACAGGAGGAGTTTTCGTTTCAAGATTTTTTCTATTTTTAGCTCTGGCGGCCATCTTATTTGTTAGAGCGAAACAATTTTAGCTATTTTGGTATGGAGTCGTCTACAAAACATTCCTGTGAAGTATGAATCAAATTGGTGCAAGGGTTTAGGAGGAGTTCGCATTTGAAGCAAATTTACAATGTTTTTCTATTTTTAGTTATGGCGCCTATTTTGCTCATCCAAGCAGAACCGTTTTTGCTATTTTGGTAGAAGGTCACCTAAGCAACATTCCCATGAAGTTTGAATGAAATTGGCCAATGTGTACCGCGGTGTTGTTGGTTCAAGTTTTATTCTGTTTTTAGCTCTGGTGGCCATCTTATTCATCAGAGCAGAACGATTTTACTATTTTGGTAGGGAGTCACCAAGGCAACATTCCTGTGAAGTTTAAATCAAATTGGCCCAAGGGTTTAGGAGGAGTTCCCATTTGAAGCAAATTTACGATGTTTTTCTTTATTTAGCTCTGGTGGCCATTTTGTTCATCAGGGCAGAACCATTTAAGCTATTCTGGTAGAGGGTCACCTAAGCTAGATTCCTATGAAGCTTGAATTAAATTGGCCCAAGGGTACAGTAGGAGTTGTCCTTTAAAGATTTTTTTCTATTTTTCGCTCTGGTGGCCATCTTGTTCATCAGAGCGGAACTGTTTTAGCTATTTTGGTAGGGAGTCACCTAGGCATCATTCCTGTGAAGTTTAAATCAAATTGGTTCAAGGGTTTAGGAGGAGTTCGCGTTTGAAGCAAATCTGTTTTTCTATTTTTAGCTCTAGTGGCCATTTTGCTCACTGGAGCGGATCCGTTTTAGCTATTTTGGTAAGGGGTCACCTAAGCAACGTTTCTGTGAAGTTTGAATGAAATTGGCCCAAGGGTACAGTAGTAGTTAGTGTTTAAAGATTTTTCTATTTTTAGCTCTGGCGGCCATCTTGTTCATCACAGTGGAACAATTTCAGCTATTTTGGTAGGGAGCCACCCAGGCAACATTCCTGTGGAGTTTGAATCAAATTGGCCCAAGGGTTTAGGAGGAGTTCGCATTTAAATCAAATTGTTGACGATGCACCACGCACGACGGACATTCACTGATCACAATACCTCACCATGAGCACTGAGCTAAAAATACATGACAGCTCACACGTGACTTTTGACCTCATGATGTTCCATATTATTGGATAATGTCGGCTTTCTACATGAGTGACGTTAGCTGGCGAAACAGAAATTCAAAGTTCAAACGTCTATAACTTCATAATTTTTCTGAATAAAATGTTAAAGTGTGGGTATGTGTTTTCTTAATTAAATCAAAAGAAACATCTGGTACCAAAATTTCTCGACTTTGTTACAATTTTTTATTTAGACTCTTATTCTCCAGCTTTCCTGAAGAACCGAACTGTATACCGTATTCGGGTGTGTATTACCCGCATTTGCGTACTACCCGCACCCCATTTTTTTGCCAAAATCTGGGGGAAAACTGTTATTCTGTTGTATTACCCGCATGGAACATTTGCTGAAATTTTGGTGGATGCGTAAGTGAGAAAAAGTAAGAATTTGGCCAGTTTTTGTAGCACACAACGGAACGCGCGATCGTCTTCAAAAGGCGGGAAAATGCACGTGCGTGCGAGTATCACCAGAAAGCATGTATTTTGCATTAAAATGTTGAAAAAACTTTACCTGTTCACCATTGTTATTTATTTATTAACCCACATATGCCTGCGGCCCTTTTTGGGGACATCGGCAAATAGTGCAGTCCCAGATCAGACACCTCAGAAAGACGCCGCAGACGTTTCTTTTTTGGGACATAAGCAAATAGTGCAGTCCCAGATCAGACACCTCAGAAAGACGGCGCAGATGTCTGATTTGGATTTACACTGTCTATTGATTTATAACGGTTCAGTTATGACACTATTGTTAATCCCTGTCATATAATTGCCACCCTGCGGTGCGTGTCGATAAGGTGTGAAAATATGGTCAAGTTATGTCTCTAATTTGCGTTTATTCCCCAATCATAAAATTTAATCCGCAATCAGTGTGAAAATTATTTAATTGCTCCTAAGATGAGTTGCTACGACTATTCTGCTATCTCGTGAATGGTTATGTTTTGGCGGCAAATAGCAGACGCTTGGCGAGAAAAGTTGAACTGTTTGTGTTAACACATCTGTATTCTGGAGCTTACGGAAAGCGCTGTTTTGCTAGCGAGAATTTTTTTACCGTTTCCAAACAATTTTTTTATGAGAGAGATACGCCCCATTAAGATAAAACAATAGACACGTGTGGGGTTGCTGGGGTACGATGACGTCATTTACCGATCGCGTGCAGAAAAAAAACTAGCGGTGATTTGTGGGCGGCAGTTTGGATGCCGGAAAACTTTGATGTTCGCATTGAACTTGCTTCTTTATTTTGTTTAAAATCAGAGTTTTAGGAATAATACTCACAAAATCGGGCTTGCTAGTAATAGAGATTGTTATATTACTCATGTGTAAGTAAAATTGAGTGGACAATTAAACGTTATTTATGTCGGGAATCGTAAAAGGATAGAGCATAACATTAGCTGCATCGTATTTTCAGCTGACAAAAGTAAAAATAAAATGGTCCAAAAATAATTCGGGCAGATTACCCGCACCCTGGACTTGGGCCTGTAATTTGAGGGAAAAAAACTGCGGGTAATACACGCCCGAATACGGTACGCGCCCAATTCTGCGCAAGTGATAGTCGAAATTATCGCAAGGTGATAGTAAAAATTGGTTGCAGGGTTTTTATTTTCACCTCGGTTTTTAACTAATTAACTGAATTTTTAAATTTAGAAATTTTAGTATAGACTTCTAATTACCTCTAATTAACTGTCTTATCAGCATTACCTAACGATCGCATAACGTAACATCATATTATCGGTCTCTCCGTGGTATTTTATGGCCACAGTCATAAGAACCACATGGAAATGTGATACCCCACTTACCCGACTTTTATATAGTATTAGTCGGGAAGGCGGGGGGCAATTTCTCTACAGAAAAACACATCATGTTGGACTAGCTTTGAACAATCGCATCCTGATATAAAAAGAATGGGTACAACATGGATATTATATGACAGACTGCATGCATGGTAGTTAACCCAATCACGGTTGGCAACTTTGCTCCCCTCTTTAATTGCACGCCGGTGGGTCAGGCCTCAGATTCTATGACGGTTCCAACGTAAAGGCTTATTGAGAATTAGAGAGATCTAATTCAAGGTAATGTTGGTTTGTGCCTGATGCTCTGTCTCTGGTCGGGCCCATCTGAGTCTAACTGTTGGTTTTCTTTTGCTCCAGCATTTCAGTGGTTTCTTGCTATCGAGTCCTCACCGTTGTCTCACCTCTGTGGTTCTTTGTGTTCACGGAGATGTTGCACTGACGAGTTAAGAGGCCTTCATGCGGACTGAACAAATTATTTGTCTAAATCGCGACAGAAGTAAGGGCGAGGATTGTGGCCACGTAAAATCGATTTAAGCCCCCCCCCCCTCCACTGACCGTTCCAAGGCGGTTCTTCTGTGGCGATTTATTTATCTTGTTGTTTGTTACTTACTGTGTGTATCACTTGTGTCTTTTTATTTTGGATGGCCATATGGCCATTTTGTGGGAAAGTAACTGTCCTTGTATCACTTGTGTCTTTTTATTTTGGATGGCCATATGGCCATTTTATGCGAAAGTAACTGTCCTTATGGCCTTCCTTTGTTTAGGTTTCCATTATGGTCTGGTCACTTAATGTTTGTGTTTCTTTCCCTTTGGTGTCTTTGATGGGTGGAGTAAGTTAATTGTATCGATTCCTGATCTTTGTTTTACTTCTACTTTGTTATCACTTTATTCAAAATGAATAACATACTGTTCGTCTCATGTCTCGTATGGACTCTCGTAAATTCTTCTTCAGATCTGCGTACTGCTTGTCCTCTTCTTTAAAAGCCTGAAATGAAAAAAACAACAACTGTTTTTATCTTCAATATTTTCAAAACAAGAAATTTCTGTGTTATTCAAATAAAATCACTTTCCTTCTGATACCGTATATACTGCAGATATTCTGACAGACAGTCCTGAGCAAACATTTTAGACCAAGATGACATGCCGCAAAATGAGACATCTCATCATGGTCTAAACTGTTTGTAACTCATCCAGCTATTTTGAAATATAGGGATCAACCATGGTTTTTCATGCATTAACATTTGCCCGATCCCAAAGAAGTTGTTTGAACATGAGGCTGCTAAGCCGAATGTTCAAATATCTTCTGAGGGATCCAGCAAATGTTCATGCAATGAAATAACCATGAATGATCATTGTTCTTGCATAACTTGTGATTCTTAAGCAAATTTTGATGAAACGCCCAAAGGCTCCTCATAAACTGCATATAAACTCTTCAACTGTGGTCTGCAAACCATCAAAGCGGCCAGTTCAGAATGTGATCGGCAAACCAACAAAGCGGCCAGTTCAGAATGTTGTTTACAATGACGTTGTTGTGCAGTAACCCTCTGACGTCATCATAGAACTCTAAAATGTTACATTCAGGTGATAACCTTATGTCGCTCAAAGTAACGTAAACAAAGCAAGGCCAATCTTGTCATATCAAAAGCTCAAAATCCATGTTCAAACAGCATGTGAATTTCATGATTTGAACATGGTTTTTGTTGTTTGAGCACAGCTTTCGGTCCATTTAACAATGGCTTCAAACAGCCATGGGCATAGGTATTTATGCAAGAACATAAAATCATTCAGTTTTTGTAAGTATGGTATGGAGTTGAGGTCTCTAAATACTTAGGGTAAATGGGGTACATTCAGATGGGGCATATCTGGTTTTTCTAGATCACTTTGACTCCCCTTGTCAATCTAGTGATATTCTTAAGAAAGCTAAGGACTTTTAATCCTTAAACTGCCAAAGAAAAATACATTTGCAAATATTACTTTTTTTCAAAGAAAATAAGGCTTGATATTGCATGTGAATTGACTGATGAGCAGACAATTCATATAAAAGTCAAGTCCTATTAGCTCTGAAAAATTAGTTTAGTTTATACTAATTTATTTTAGTTCGATTTCTGAAAAATTATATGGAAAGTAAAATTATCATTGGTTCTAAAATTTCTGTGATACTTTAAGGGTTTAATCAGTGTCATGTATATTGGATGATCATTGTAATTAAACTTTTTCATGGAAATAAAAATAAATATTAAATGAGATGAAAATCAAAAGGTTATTGTACCACAAGCAAGAGCTTACCTGTCATCAGACAGCATAGCCTGCCTGTAAAAGTGTCTTTGAGGTCATAGGCATGGATGGGAGTATTAATGAATGATCCATAGGACCTATATCTCTCATCATACCAAATATGAAACAAATCCATCCATGGGCATAGGCAGTGGTATTGCTGAATAAACCTTTGGATATATATCTACGGGTACCAAAACACAAAATCTGAACCAAATCCATTGTATGGTCTGGGAAATATGAGCTCTTAAAATATTTAACATTAAAATTTTCTAAGTCCCTGAACTTGACTTTGAGGATATGGGCATGGGTAGAACTGCTGTATAAAACTTAAGCCCTTTATTTAACAACATAACAAGAATTCCGCCGAAGGCTATGTCGCACCATGAAATCTAGGTCAAGGTCAAACATGGATGCCAGTATATAAGTTTTCACTCCTGATGCAAATTTGCACAAGTATCATTAAAGAAGCTCTTATAATTCTTGAGAAATGGACTCTTACATTAGGGTGGTCGCAATAATTCACAAGGTCAGTGATCCATAAAATGAAGGTCAAGGTCAGATACATATGCTTGCAATTGGAGACGTCATTCCTAGATACAAGTTTGTAACAAGTATCACTAATGAAGCTCTTACAGTTCTCAAGAAATGGACTCTTACATTAGGGTGAAAGTTAGTGGGGGGATGGGGGGTGAAGGGTCATAATAATTCACGAAGTCAATGAACCATGTAATATAGGTCAAGGTGAGATATGGATGCTTACATTGAAGTTGTCATTCCTAGATGCAAGTTTGAACCAAGTATCATTAAAGAAGCTCTAATAATTCTCGAGAAATGGACTCTTACATTTGGATGAAAGTTAGGGTGGTCGCAATAATTCACAAAGTCAACCATGAAATGTAGGTCAAGGTCAAATATGGATGCTTGCAATTGAAGTTGTCATTCCTAGATGCAAGTTTGTACCAAGTATCATTACTGAAGCTCTTACAGTTCTCAAGAAATGGACTCTTAAATTAGGGTGAAAGATGGGGGGGGGGGGGTCGCATGCAATAATTCACGAAGTCAGAGAACAATGAAATATAAGTCAAGGTCAGATATGGATGCTTGCATCGAAGTTGCCACTCGTAGTTGCAAGTTTGTACCAAGTATCATTAATGAAGCTCTTATAGTTCTTGAGAAATGGACTCTTACATCAGGATGAAAGTTAGGGTAGTCGCAAATGTTGACGGCTTGACGAACGGATGAAAAACCGGACTCCTATATCAGGTCATGCTTAAAGTAGGCGCAACAAAAAATACATGTATGGACCAAATACTATAATATCATATGGCTCTTAAAAAAAAATTCAACATTAATGTGGACGTTGACTCCTACTCAATGGCATCACCAACACCCGATGCCTGCAATAGCACTTTCTGGGCTTTGTCCAGGTGTGCTAAGAAGGCAAACATCTTTATAACCCAATGTACTATAGAAACTGGTATGATGTATTTTTAGCTAAAGAATGAGTTTGAACCAGTTTTAACCTGACTGAACTATATCACCTTCCAATATTTTTTATTATATTGGACAGTTCTATTGGCTGGTCATTGGTCAATATCTCTCCAAAATGAGCCATTTTTCAATGATTCATCAATTACATTTATACTCAACATTACCTGACAGACCTTTGTTGCTAGACAGTCCCACTTGAACAGGCCGTCATAGGTTTTACCCAATGTTTCCAGTGCCTTTAGGCCTGTGGATCTCAATCAGTTCCCAGGTCTGTTCACGGCACTTGCCCCTGCTTAACATTGCCACACTTCAGTATCATCAGTGGCTTGTCATCTCGCAGCATGCCCACTGAGATCATCCTCATCAGCTGATACCCAAAGCATGCCTGTCATCTCACGGCAGGCCAACTCTTCGTGGAATACATATTTATCAATGCCTTCACAGGCTTGTCACCTCGCAGCAAGTCGGTATTCATGGCATTCCCATTCAAGATACCCAATGCATGCTTGTCATCTCATGGCAAGCCGACCCTTTGGGGCATTCCCATTTATGAATGCCTTCACAGACTTGTCATCTCGCGGCAAGCTGAGATGTATTTGCGGCATTCCCTTTCATATAAGTGGCATTCTCTGTCCATTCACGTCTGCACAGGTCTGTGAAATGGTCATGTTTTCAGCTAAAGGGGAAGGGCAGGCATTCAGTTTTAAATCTTGAGACTCACTTCAAGTGAGCAGCCCCCAGAAGAGAGCCAAAGTATCTTGTTTATTATTTTTATGTAATGTGTTGTATTGTAGTATTGTTAGTTATCATACATGTAGCCTTTAAATAAATAATCATTCATATGCAAATCTTTCAGTTGTGTATAAATGTTGTGTTTACATACTATTAAAGTCATTTTTTGTTTGTTTGATTTGAGGTTTAACGTCCCCGTCAACACAGGATAGGTCATTTTGGAGACATTGCTCCCAATTTTGTTGGACTTCTACCTGACATTGAGATGAAATGACATCTCAGGCCCTGTCGCCCAATGAATCCAAAAAAGTCCATAGTAGTCCAATAAAAACAGTGTCACTGATCAGACTGTGCCGATGCACAGGCTGAGCTGAGTTTTTGCTAGTCACATAGGTGTTATTGTAGGTTTTGTTGAGCATCAGCTCTACTAACATATTGTTGATTCTGAATAAAATTGCTTAATCTGAAAAACGCCGAGCAAATTTTATGAATGTAGGAGGTCACTTAAACATATATGGTTCTGCAATGGAAGGTCATGTGTTTTTTCTTTGGGTACTTGGGTTTTCGCCTACTTCTGCTTAACAATTTGCTCAGTATAAGTGAAATATTTGTGAAAGGCCGGAAAACCAAAAATAAAATAAACATAAATGAGCTGTATTGAGAAAACCTGTTTTATGGCATTTGCTTACAACAAAGGGGCAGATCAGCCTGTGCATCCATGCAGCCTGATCAGCACCTTTGTTTTCACAGCTTGAACAGACTGATACCTGTAGTTTTTAAATCTAAAATTTCAAGACTCTAGCTAACCTCTGCAGCAGCGCAGACTGCTTTATGTCTTATATGCTCAAAATCCTCAACGACTCTTTTTTCACGACATAACTGGTATCTGTCAACGAGTGAATTTAGAAAAAAAAGAGGTTGTAGATTTTCTTTGTGTTGTCATTGCATGTGTTGTTTTGTGTTTTTGTGTGTGTTTTCATGTCACTTAAACCTTATCCTGCTGAATAAATTAATGAAGCCACACCCATGTCTGACTATCAGGGAATCATTTGATTGATTGATTGATTTGAGGTTTAACGTCCCTGTTGCTTCCAATTTCGTGGGACTTTTACCAGACACTGAGATGAAATGACATCTCAAGGTCTGTCGCCCAATGAAACAAATAGAGTTTATTAGCATGGACGGTCCGCCTCGCGCCGCGGTTCCTGGACAGGCTTAGATCCTCTAAGCAGTTTACCAGTACTAGTGTACGGGCCGGATTCAGCTCTGCATGGAAGCATCATGCAGCCCATATATTTCTTCGAGCCCTATGGGCGGGGGCCAATCAGGGAATCAAATTACTCGATATATAGTTTTTGTTCAATTCACAAACTGCATTACAAAACAGTGTAGATCCTGATCAGATGGCTTCTTCAGAAGCCATCTGATCTGGATCTACAGTTTGCAAAGGTAGGGGTTGTTGTTTTCAGCAGGATAAGAGTTAATCTTTCAGTTGTTTGAGATGGCTGCCTTCTTTCCTGAATAATTTTTATCCATTTATACGAAAACACGCTAATACTAATACAGTGCAAACTTAACCGCCAAAAAAACATAAATTTTCAGATGAAAACTTGTGATATTTTTTATCTCAAAATATAGAGTGTGGGTACTTGTTAGAACCGTCAGTTCTCACGAGCGGTTCTAACGAAAACCTGCAATCTATAGTTTAGAGCACAAATAAGAAAAATAAGGTATACCCTTGTAAACTCCAGTTTTACTATATAAAAAGGGGGTGCAAGGGGGTCAAAATTATATAGGCGTGTTTTCGTGATGTATTTTTGGGTTGACTTTTTATCAACCCACCCAAAGTTACGAACTACAGATGCTTCCAGCCTGCTATTGTCCACATAACTATTGCTGACCATGTTCAAAATCCAGGTACTGGTTATTTACAACCACAACAATTTTCTCTTGTCACAGCACTTTGTAAAAAGTAAAATCTGGACTGGGCTTGTGTACTGGGACATTGGCAAACAGTGTAGACCCAGATGAGACACCACAGATTCTAGCATCTGATCAAGGTGTATACTGTTTGCTTAAGTATGGGAATTTAAACATTAAACAAAATGGTCTAAGTCCACCGTTTAGGTTCATTTTCCTAATCTACACTCAAAGACCATCAAGCCACCAGTGCTTTGATTCTAACTGTGAAATTATTACCAAATTCTGAATTGGAACAGCTCATCATGATATACAGTCCAACTTCTTTACAACACTATTGACTGAGTCCAAAGTTGACGCCATGCATTTCAAATAACTATGATATCATTACGAAAACACGCCTATACAAAGACATTGTAAGATTTAGCTCCGAAAAAAATGAAAATTTTAACATGAAAAATTGTGATATTTTTCTTATTTCTGCTCCAAAATATAGATTAACGGGAATGGGTGAGTACTGGAACAAACGACCAAACAACGGAGCTGTTTAACATCTGTTTTATTGGATCTACGCGTTTCGGTCTTTTTTAGACCTTCATCAGGATAAATTATAGAAAGATTCTGGCCCTTAATTTATAGGAAAACGGTAAGATATTGTCACGTGATTTGATTGTTCTATTAATAGAAGTATTTGATTAAATAAAAACAAAGATGGCTGACAAAAAGTGAAAGTCCAGAGTAAGTAGAATTAGAATTAAGTTTAAATTGTACTTGATAGTGTCTATTATAGTCTATTATGCCTGATGGTTCTTGATAGTTGAGTTGTTTTCTGTTAGAGATCTGTATCGTTAGTAGAGTCCGAGTCCGAATCGCTGTCCGTTACTTCAAGTTCTTTCTGAAGTTCCTCTAGGGTTATGGGATAGATCTTGTTCATTTCCCGGATGGTGAATGGTCTATATTCCGGTGATTTCTGACGGCTGCTGCTGGGTGTTGTTTGAAGTTCCGGCATCATGCTCTTCACCTGCACTTTGTATATGGTTCCCGTGCCTCGTGGTTGGGCCTCTGCTGCTGGGGTCCATGTCTTCGGTCTTGAAATCTGGGGGTTGTACCTTTTGTTTGTGGTAGAGCAGATAATAAATTTTCCATCGGTGTCGCTGTGTACCTGCCTGGAATGTTTTAGTACGTTTTCTTTCCTTGCGTAGACATGGTGGCAGTTCCAGCACTGATATTTTAATCTGAATTGTTGGTGGAAAGCTTCCCGATGTCGTCGTAGGGTGGCTGGTGTAGTGAAAGTCTTGTTGCTTTCGGGACAGTGATGAGGTTTCATTTTCTACTGTTTAAGATTGAGGCCGGTCGGTGCTCTGGATTCAAAATATAGATTGTGGGTACCAACAATCTATATTTTGGAGCAGAAATAAGAAAAATAAAGTTTACCCTTGTAAACCCCAGTTTCACTGCACAAAAGTGGGGTAATTATATACATGTAGGCGTGTTTTCGTCATGTATCTAAACATATGACCATTTATGGTCATTTTTCTATAAATTCTATACTTTTTAAAATCCATCTTTAAACTGTGCTATGTCGAAAACCTGTAATTAAGTGTTAAACCTTATCTTGCTGTTCACGACAACCCCTATCTTTAGAAACAGTGTAGATCCAGATCAGATGGCTTCTGAAGAAGCCATCTGATCAAGATCTACACTGTTGACAATCAGCTTGTAAAGTTGCAGGAATAAAGTACATCAAGTAATCTGATTGGTTCAAAGTCAGAAATGGGTGTGGCTAAACTGAATATTCAGCAGGATAAGGGTTAAAAAGAGGTTGTGGTATATGTGTGTATTACATGATTCATCTGAAATCAAATTTATCAAACTTGCTATATCAGCAAATAGCACAACAACTAAGGCATAAATTACACATGACAAGTATCATACAAAATCATACAAATGTAATGTACTACAAATTAAACTACATAAAAGTGTCAGAAACCTTCGCTATTTGGACATTCAAATTGTGGGAAGAACCATTTTTTTTTGGTCTCCATGTCCTTTAATACAACCACGGGACATTCCCATAGAGTAAGTTTGTTAACACATGGCCAATTTTGTTTGTCTATTATCATGAAATGATATGGCTGTCAACAGTCTGCCTTTGGAAACACCAGGCAACACACCCAAATAAAGCTGTATGTCATGTCAATAAAATAAGAATTTTTTTATGATGAAAAACTGTTCTACAGCTCATACCTCTGCTACAAACACAGATTGTAAACTGCCTCATTGTGGCTGTTTTACTGAATACCTACCCTCTATGTTTTTGATCAAAAAATACGAATACATTTTTTATCCATGTAACCCCATTTTTCTTTACTTACCCCTTGTCCTGCTGAGCCCGGATAGATCTTTCAAACAATGCAGATCCAGATCAGATGGCTTCTGAAGAAGCCATCTGATCAGGATCTTCATTGTTTGCCATTCAGTTTATGAATTTATTGCAATAATTTGCATCAAGCAATTTGATTGGTTGATAATCGGTAGAGGGTGTGGCATATTTAAATATTCAGCAGGACAAGGGTTAATGTGGAATTAACAAGGACACTCATTGCATGGACATGTTAACCCTTATCCCGCTGCATAAATTAATTTAGCCACACCCATTTACATTTCAACCAATCAAATTACTTGATGTAATTCTTTTTAAATTCAAATTCACAAACTGAATGACTAACAGTGTAAATCCTGATCAGATGACAGGAGATCTGGATCTACACTGTTTGCAAAGGTAAGGGTTTTTGTTAACAGCAGGATAAGCATTAATGTGAAGTATCATATCAAAAGGTAATTATACCTATTATAGCAAATGAATATGCAAGCAGCATTTTACAGTTCATAGGACCTCTAAAGAGTCTATGCAATACAATTTACAATATCACAAAATTACACCATATTTTTACCAAATCACAAAAATACAATATAGGCTCCTGACTCACAAGTAAGAAATATTCTCGTGAAATTGTAGATTTTTCCTAAAATGAAATAAATCATAAGAACTGACTTATCAAATAAAATATAATTAAATGTATAAAACCAAGCATTCTAATGCTTTTTTTCACGGACCAGATATGTTGTACTGCATGAAACTTAACTGTAACATAGGTTTAATGCTATGAATTTTTTTATAGGCACTAGGTTGTTAACCTGACTTCAAGCCTGTGGCATAGCTTGAGGAAGTCATGTGGATCACTGGCTTAAGGGGAATAGGAACACCTTCAGTGGAGGCAACTCCTGCAAATGTATTTTTGTCTCCCATGTCAATATGGGCATTAGATAAAGTTGGACCAATAGTATAGGAGCTGTCATTTACAGCAAATTGACGACGGGGTACAAAACATATGCGGTCACAGACATTTACGGATTAAAAGAACTGAACACACCATCAGCACTTAGTGCTCAGGTGAACTAATACCAAATAAAGTCTGAAAAAATGACAGTATATTATTTATAGAAACCTGCATGTATCTACTGATATATGGGCCCCATCAAGCGATTTTGGTACTTATAGCCTATGCGAGCAGCGAAGGTTCAGGCGAGCCCGCGCATCCGCGCGGTCTCGCCAGAACCTTCGCTGCTCGCTCATACAAGCAGTGAATCAAGAGGAACCTTCAGACAGAAAGCCATATCCCTGGCCCCTCTGAATGGCTGGGCATGCGCAGTTAAAATTTGTCATGACGGAATGCTCGAAGACACAAATTCGCTTGGCGGGGCTCATATAATAGATGCCCATTAAACTGAATGGCTAAACACTGTAAAGCTACTCATGTTTTTTTGTATTTATTTTTTTTTCAGCAAAAATTTTAGTTTACTCAATGCCAAACATTTTAAGGTTGACTAAAACTGGCATAAGCTTCACACGGAAAACCTTCATGCAGACCAAACAAATACTTGGTTGAACCACATTGAAAGTGAGGGGTGAGGGTTGGGATCCAGTAAATCTAACTTAAACCCACCAGTAATTTTTACTGGCCATTCCAAGTCTGTGCTTTTGCTGTGGTTCCTTCATGTTTTGTATTGGTGGTTCTGATTTTTTCCCTAATCATATAATAAATTATGTTATATTTATGAATCTTATTCTTCCCCCTTTTTGGCTGTTCATGTTTAGTTACGTTGGTCCTTCCATTTTAAAGTTTGTCATGTTGGTAAGACTGATTCTTTCCCCACTCCTCCCCCGCCCCCACCAAATATTTAAGTCTAAAGACCACTTTTGAACAGTCCAAAAGGTGGTCTTAATATAGGAATTTTACTGTATTTAGAAAATGGCTGAAGTTTTTGCAAACAGCAAACATTGTCATCTGATCTAGGCAAGCATTGTTTGCCATTGTTACTATTTTGGAGTTTTCCACCTAAAATGCATTAAAGCAAACCTTAGTTTTTTTAGTAGGAAGGGAGACTATTATGGTACACATTTGAGCCAGTGCATGACAAAACCTACAATATGACCTGTGTGCATAACGAAGACTCAGATCAGCCTGCACATCTTTGCAGTCTGATCAGAGTCTTCGTTGTGCGCTCTAAGGATAGCTAAGGGCCCGATGCTCCTTCATGCAGCAAGTGAAGTCTCCGGTAAGACTATATGGATGCGCAGGCTGATCTGAGTCTTTGCTAGGTGCATGTCTTATTGTAGGTTTTGTCGTGCACTGGCTCATTTTCAAAGGCATGTAATCATGATGTAAAGATTACCTCAAGCTCTTGAACTTGGAGCCATGTCGAGTCTGCCGCAGGAACAGGAGTTGGAGTTTTATAAATCTCGTCCTTAGCAAGTGCCCCTTCACGAGCTGTTCTCTCCTAAAAAATAAAATTAGATTAAACTTATATTGTGTTGTGTACTGTAAAACACTTATATTTGGTGGTAATTTTATCTTAGCGCTATTGGCGGTCAAGGAAAAAGCCGCCAAAATTAAAATCTGCCAATAAAGTTAGAAAGAAAAAAGTAAAACAAACTGGCAGAAATTTATTTCCAATACACATCGCAAGTATGATATAATTGGCGATACAGAGTATTATCAAGTCTTTCTCGTTGCTTTATAACAATAGAACTGGATTTATTTTCACACACACACCAAGAACAATGCAAGGTTGAAAACAGCTGAAAAATCACCGTGTATAACTTGCAAATTGCCATGTTAAACTCTCATGTATAAGACAGACAGAGCTACGTCAGAAATAACAGATTTTTAAAAAATATTCTGGAAATCAAAAATCCACCAAAATATAAATCTGCCAAAAGATCCATTCACAAAAACCGCCAAAATGTGCTTTCGCCAAATTTAAGTGTTTTATAGTAATTGTAGGCTTATCAGAGTCTTAGCTCATTTCACAGGGTTTGTTTTAAGTTTTGTGCTAAAAAGCTTCTCAAATTTTTTTTCAGCAAAAATAATAGCATATTTGCCATTTTAAATTATCACGGGCCAGTTGTTCAAAATTACTGGTAATGTAAGAATCAAAATTGTTACTGGTGACATGTCAAATGACATTCATACACCAAGACCTTGATATGGGACTCTCACCAGAGATAAACTTAGCTACACTATCCTCTGAGACTTCAGCTGTGGAAATGATCATATCGGGCAGGGCATTCCAATCTCTAATGCTTCGAAGGAAAAAGGGATTCTTTCTATAAGTTACATAGTTCTGATAGTAGGGGTCTGAAACACCAGTGAATGCTATTTCTAAGGTGCCTAGCTGGGGCAATAAGGTCATCTGTTGGAATGCTGGCAGCATCCTTTTGACCTTTGAATAAAAGAATCAGCCTACTGTGTCTTCTCCTTTTCTTGAGAGACTCCCATCTTAATTTTCCTAGTATTCCAGTTTCAAAGCAGTAATGGCTTGTTACCAATCTAGCAGCTCTATTCTGAACTTTTTTCAATTTCTTCATTAAAGACCACTCAACAAGGGTCTCAGATACAACTACCATATTCCAAGAATTGGCAAACAAGTCCTTTACATGCTGCCTCTGTTATATTATGAGGACACTGATGAAGATTTCAACACAGGAAACCAAGCATTCTATTTGCCTTAGTACACATTTTGCTAATGTGTGTATTTCATCTCAAATTGTGTGTGATTTTCATACCAAGGTATGTTATGAATTCACATTCTCGAGCACCTCTAAGGTGTAAGGACCCTCCATTGCACTGGTTCTCTTCCTAGTTATCTGCATAATATTGCATTTAACGGGTTGAAATCTCATGCCCCATTTTCGTGCCCTACATCCTGCATACTGCAGTGTCTCATCTGGGTTTACACTGTTTACTCAGGCCTGTCTGTCTACATATGGTAAATAGGGTAAACCTACTTTCTCTTCTCTGCTAACAACCGGTTCCCCTGAAGTTTGTTCATCCTCGGCTGGGGACCAGTCTGGCATATTCATTAGTTTCTCATCTTCTTCTTTCTGTGATGTCATCAGTTTAGACTTCCTTGCCCTAGCAGCCTCCATTGCCGACTTTGCCTTGCCAATACCTGTTGGGCTGTAACTGCAAAACAAAGTACATGGCAGTCCCTTTATAACACTATGTTTGGGATGCATAGAACAGGACCGTGTTATAAGTGAACCTTATTATAAAGGGATATTTTTATATATAAAAACTGTAGTAAAATGACAATTTTGGAGGCAAGACCTGGTCGTGTTATAACCAAAACCATCTTATAATGAGTAAAATACTAAAGGGACTAAAGTGAATATATTAAACCAATTTTGCACCAAATGGAATCTTCCACCTTACATGTATATATAGCAGGAGTCCATTTCAAAATTTAGGGGTGTCAAGTTGTGTTTTCTTCAAATTTTATTTGGAAAATGGCTGAACTTTTTGCAAACAGTGTAGGCCCTGATCAGACGCCGCGTTCTGTGGCGTCTGATCCGGGCCTGCAATTTTTGCCGGGGTACCCGTTTTGGGGTTTGTAGTACAAAATGGGTTAACATTCTAAGTGCATTTACAGAAAACCCCAATAGTTTAATATTGGGACATAGTTTACTATTGGGACACAATGCTATGCATACCTCAAAAAATACAATGACTCACACGTGTCAGATGATCATAAAGGGGAATGGGAACACCTGGCTGATTTTTCCGCCATTTTTCAAAGGGAGACAACTTTCGGGACTTCCTGTTCGCCTTTCTATAAGCCCTGTTCCAAGGAAAAAGGGTCGCCTCTTAAAGGAAAGAATTTGCTACTCAGGAGCAAATTCTTTCCTGTAAGAGTTGACCCCTATTGACATGGGAGACAAAAATACTTTTGCACGAGTTACTTCCCCTGAAGGTGTTTCCATTCCCATTAAGTGACATCAAAATAAGTGACATCAAAATTAACCATGGTTCTTTCCAATATGATTGGATGATGGCGATGGCATGATGCCAATGGCACTCTTCCACTGGTAACCCGAAAACTTTCAATTTCAGCATTCAAACCAGAATTTTTTGTTACTTTAATGGATGAATAATAATGTAAATATAAGTACTAAAACTAATTTACACCTGTGGACACAAAAGCGTTCAAACTCCGATGAAGTACCTTTCAATGAATTTCTTTGCATCAAGTTAGTTTGACAAGCAAATGTCATTCATCAAAGAATAGTCTAAAACTGGGTCAAGAAATATACTTTGATTGGTCTCATTGTGGCAAGCACTTTTTTTTCCATTTTTAGATCTGATTGACATTTGAGATGTATTCTGATTGGACAGTGCAGTGTCTACAATGAAATCTACAACACTTTGTGTTTTGAATTTATACCTGTCTTGCAGTTGACTGACAGGATGTAAGGAAATATTGAATGAAACATCAGATCAAAATGAAATGAAGCTCATCAAAGTTTGAACGGATCTGTGTCCCCAGGTGTACTTAACATTTATTGAAGCACGAACAACATTGGGTCACAAGCATGTGACCCAATTATCTGCATACTTCATAGCTTTAACACAATTATGTACACGACTTTAATGCACATGTACATGACCACTCGATATAAGGTATTCGTCCTTGCAATCATTACATGGCCTCCATTGCTGACTTTGCCTTACCAATACATTAAGATGTGACTGTCCAACTTTCCTTTTGATGTTTATTCAGGCTTTGGGTTCTGATTTGATTAGTTACTCATTTAATTTTTATGACCATAAAAAAGGAGAAATTTTCTGATGAAAATTTTTTGTTAGTTTTCTTATTTCTGCTTTAAACATTGTGGGTACACTTTAGAACTGTCTCACTATAACAAATACCCACAATCTAAGGCTTCAAACTTAGATTGTAAGTGCTCATTAGAACTACCTCACTGAGGCAGTTCTAACAAGTACCCACAATCTAAGGCTTCAAACTTAGATTGTGGGTGCTCATTAGAACTACCTCACTGAGGCAGCTCTAACAAGTACCCACAATCTAAGGCTTCAAACTCAGATTGTGGGTGCTCATTAGAACTACCTCACTGAGGAGGCAGCTCTAACAAGTGACCACAATCTATGTTTTTGAGAAAAAGAAAGACAATAACAAATACCTGTGTAAACCCAACTTTTTTCTCTGTGTAAAATATAATCAATACCTATGTAAACCCCTCTCTTTTCTATAAAATCTGGGGTGTACACGATATTCATCGCATGGATTTGTTAACCCTTGTCCTGCTGAGCCCGGATATGTCTGATCTTTCAAACATACAGATCCAGATCAGATGGCTTCTTCAGAAGCCATCTGATCAGGATCTTCATTGTTTTCCATTTAGTTTATGAATTTGTTGCAATGATTTGCATCAAGAAATCTGATCGGTTGATAATCAGTGGTGGGTGTGGCATAGTTAAATATTCAGCGGGTCAAGGTTTAACATGATGAACTGACCACTGCCCTTTAGGAGAGAATGACCATAGAAAACATTTCATGATTAGTCTCCTTGAAGAAATGCTGCTAGGCATGAGAATCGACCCGCAACCTCCCAAACAGTCAGATACACCACAACCTCTTTATAACACTATAAATGGGGTCCAAAGGAGAAACCATGTTAGTTAAACAACCGTGTCATATACCAACAAAAATGTGTAGATTATATAGAAAAATGACCATTTATGGTCATTTTTCTATATAATCTTTACATTTTTGGGATCCATCTTGAAACCGTGTTATATCCAAAACTGTGTTATAATGGTTTTGTTTGTTTGATATGAGGTTTAACGTCCCCGTCAACACTGTAAAGGTCATTTTGGAGACGTTGCTTCCAATTTTGTGGGACTTTTACCCGACATTGAGATGAAATGACATCTCAAGCCCTGTCGCCCAATGAAACCAATAGGGTTTATTAGCATGGCCTCGCACCGCGGTTCCTGGACAAGCTTACATCCTCTAAGCGGACCATGTTATAATGAGGTTGTGGTATATGCAAACAACTGTGACTTCGGATTTAGCTCAAGAACCTTCAGCACTGGTTGGTTGATTGTTTCTGAGTATATGCTGGGAAAATAGTCATGAACTGAGAATTATTCCTTTAACTCTTAAAATCCAGTATTTTGAACAAACAGTGTAGACTCTGATCAGACACTGCATTCTGTGGCATCTGATCTGAGTCTACCCCTAGTACACAAGCCTAGTCCAGATTTTACAGATAAAGAACTCTCCTCCACAGTACTCTGACAACACTGTCACAGACAATAATAGCATGGCTATAAATAACTGTTACCTGGATTTCGAAGAAATGCTATTGTGTGTGGTCAGTGATAGTCACATGGACATTAGCAGCATAACTGGGATTCTAACTAGTCATCAGCGTCGATAGCTCAGTGGTTAGTGCATTCAACTTATGATTGAGAGGTTTTGGGTACGAACCAGGCCACCGGAGCCGGTGTCTGTTCTTGGGCAAGACACTTTATAATGCCCCACAGGACCCAGGTGTAAATGGGTAGCAGTGGTGTAAAAGTCATTGTCTCTCTCCCGTGCGCATGATAACATCCAGAATGAGTGTTCGAGAGATATTCAATGAGCTTGGAGCTTTCATCGCAATCAAACTAAAATAAATCATTATAAACTAAACTAACTCAGATTCATACAGTAACGTTGGGTTGACTGATAAACAATCAACTCAGTACTGAATGAGAACAGTATCTATTTGCCAATGACCACACATGATCCTTGATGCTGGCAAGAGTGTAACAGCTCTGCCTGTTCAGGTAAACTACAGCTTATAAATTAAAGTTGGATATGCCACTAGGGTATATATTTAACCCTTGAAATGCCAATCACAAAATTGTTGTCTGCTTTGTCATCTGCTGGTTCCTTTAAAAGTCATTTTTGCAAACAATGTGGACCCAGATCAGACTGCTCCTCTAGGAGCAGTCTGATCAAGGTCCACACTGTTTGCCTGTTTCAAAGTTTGCAAGAAGATGCAGCAGACGACATAAACAGATGAAGATTTCCAATGCACTTAGGTGGTGGTTGGCAGGCAAAGGTGACGTGTTTCTTGCATCACTGTGGCATCTGCCGGATATTGGCTTACAGTTGGGCAAGACCTGTACTCATTCAGTACTGAATGAGAACAGTATCTATTTGCCAATGACCACACATGATCCTTGATGCTGGCAAGAGTGTAACAGCTCTGCCTGTTCAGGTAAACTACAGCTTATAAATTAAAGTTGGATATGCCACTAGGGTATATATTTAACCCTTGAAATGCCAATCACAAAATTGTTGTCTGCTTTGTCATCTGCTGGTTCCTTTAAAAGTCATTTTTGCAAACAATGTGGACCCAGATCAGACTGCTCCTCTAGGAGCAGTCTGATCAAGGTCCACACTGTTTGCCTGTTTCAAAGTTTGCAAGAAGATGCAGCAGACGACATAAACAGATGAAGATTTCCAATGCACTTAGGTGGTGGTTGGCAGGCAAAGGTGACGTGTTTCTTGCATCACTGTGGCATCTGCCGGATATTGGCTTACAGTTGGGCAAGACCTGTTGTCCTTGCAGCAGGTAAGGGTAGAGAGGGAGTGTTGTTATTTCTTCTGTTTCTGCACTTCCATTCATTTTCCTCTTTCACATCTGTCCCTCACTTGCATCTCCTCTACTGTCTCTTCTATCTCTTTTCTCCCTTTCTCTGGGAGATGACACAAAATGACCCGCAAGGGTTGACGTGTGGTTAACCCCAAAACAATCAATCAATCAATCAATCTTGGCATCTTAAGGATTAAATTAATTTTCTGATTTAACCCTTGTCCTGCTGAGCCAGGATATGCCTTATCTTTCAAACAATGAAGATCCAGATCAGATGGCTTCTGAAGAAGCCATCTGATCAGGATCTTCATTGTTTGTCATTCAGCTTATGAATTTGGTGCAATAATTTGAATCACGTAATCTGATTGGTTTATAATCAGTAGTGGGTGTGGAATATATAAATATTCAGCAGGTCAAGGGTTAATGGACAATAATAAACACATCAATAAAAAACCACACAAAATTCACACACATTCTAAAATCATTCTTTCAGACACTTCACTTAGTTTTACAAAGTTTAAATATAAAATCAATATTGAAATCTCACGCTGTTAAATCACTGTCATTAAAGGTTTGCTGTTAAATCACTGTCATCAAAGGTTATGAAAGAATCAATCATTCTGTAAGTAGCATTATTACAGCATTGATTTTAACCTATAAAATTCAACAATTGTCGTCTGCTTTGCCGTCTGCCGGTTACCTTATTTTTTTGCCAACAGTGAGGACCGAGATCAGACTGCTCCTGTAGAAGCAGTCTGATCCGGGCCCACACTGTATACCTGTGTGCAAAAATATTTTTAGAAAGTTTAAAATGCCAATCTGACTGATGATGATCGGACCAAAACTGTGGCCTCTATTGTGTTCACAAGGTTTTTCTATGATTTGATCTACTGACCTACTTTTTAAACCGACATGACCCATATTTGAAAATGACCAAGATATTGTCAAGACGTTCATTTTGAGCAAGTCTGATGATGGTCGGACCAAAACTGTGGCCTCTGGAGTGTTCACAAGGTTTTTCTATGATTTGACCTACTGACCTACTTTTTGACCCAACATGACCCATATTCAATCTTGACCGAGGTATTGTCAAGATGATAATTCTGGGTAAGTTTGATGATGATTGGACCCAAACTGCGGCTTCTGGTGTGTTCTCAAGGTTTTTATATGATTTGACCTACTCACCTACTTTTGGACACGACATGACCCATATTCGAACTTGACCCAGATATTGTCAAGATGATCATTCTGAGCAAGTTTGATGATGAGCAAATTTGTTGATGATCAGACCATAACTGTGGCCTCTAGAGTGTTCACAAGGTTTTTCTATGATCTGACCTACTTTTTGACCCGATATGACCCATATTAGAACTTGATCGAGATATTGTCAAGATGATCATTCTGGGCAAGTTTGATGATGATTGGACTAAAACTGTGGCCTCTGGTGTGTTCAAAAGGTTTTTCTATGATCTGACCTACTTTTTGACCCGACATGACCCACATTCAAATCTGACTGAGATGTTGTCAGGATGATCATTCTGAGCAAGTTTGAGGATGATCAGACCAAAACTGTGGCCTCTAGTGTATTCACAAGGTTTAGCTATGATTTGACCTACTGACCTATTTTTTTGACCCGACATGACCCATATTCGAACATAACAGAGATATTGTCATGATAATCGTTCTGACCAATTTTGATGATGATTGGCCCAAAACTGTGGCCTCATTGAGTGTTCACCAGAAAAAGTTTACGCACGCAGGACGATGCACGACGAACGACGACGCCAGACATCTCACGGTCACAATAGCTCACCATGACCTTAGGTCAGGTGAGCTAAAAAAAATAAGATAACTCAAAAGAAAGCAAAGCTTAGTTACTATGGCGACACAATTGCTGCAGATATGGAGGAATAATGAGGTAAATGTTCGGACATTTTTTCTTATTTCTCCAAGAAAATGTATGTTGTGGCAGCTTGTTAGAATCGCCTCATTGAGGCAATTCTAACAAGCACCTACAACATTTGTTTCTGTTAAACAAAAAATGAGGAACCGACATGATCTATATTCGAACTTGACCAAGATATTGTCATAATGATTATTCTGGCCAAGTTTGATGATGATTGGATCAAAACTGTGGCCTCCAGAGTGTTCACAAGAAAGTTTACGCACGGATTACACACAAAGTTTCCTTTAAACCATTGTATGCGGGAAACCCCTAAAGGGGTACTTTGGCAAACAGTGCAGGCCCAGATCAGGCGCCGCAGAATGCGGCGTCTGATCAGGGCCCGCACTATTCGCCAACAGAATTTGCCCGTCAAAAATAAAATAATGGAAAAATAGGCCTGACACCCCTTATATGACAAATGGACTTGTCCAACAACATATAGCAATGGAAGAGTCCACTAGCATACAACGGGTAATTAGTAGGGATGTAACGATAGTCAAAAAATGACTATTGCGATAGTATTGACATTGCAGGAAGAACCATTGCGATACTATTACTATTGCTGACTACTATTGCAATACTATTGCGATACTATTGCCTGAAACAAATTTTCTTGTTTGAGAAGGAAATAAAAACTATTTAAACCTTCAGACTGTTGTCTCTATGCTTTATCTGCATGCAAGAAATAAACAAGATAATTTACACAAGAGGGACACCTGTTGTAAACTCCTGTTTGCTTTTCTGGCTGCCCTTCATGAAGAGGAAACAGCTCCCCAGGAACATCTTTTTTCCTTTAAGTGTTTATCCTTCAAGAAGAGCCGGGAGACTCATTTTAAAAGAAGTAGCCAATTAAAATGTATCAATTCACAGTGAGAATGTGAAATCAGTTTCTTAATCAAAATAAATGTAAGCTCTTCACGAAGGCAATGAAATCTTTGCTTGTCTTCAAAAACACTTCAAACTTGACAAAGTGTCTAAATGCACCTCAAACTTGAACTTTGGGTCCAACCAAACCGACCATGTAAGTTAACCGAATCGTGTAATAAACGCCGGATATGCAGTCTCTTCTATAATTACACTGTAAACACAAGCCTCCTGTGCTACCGATAAGCCTATAATGTTCCGCGTGACAAGGTGTGAAAATAAGAAAAAAGTTATGTCTATAATTTGCATTTATCCCTCAATCATAAAATTTAATCCACAATCAAATCGCTCCTAAGACGATTAGCTTCATCTATCGGTATATGTATGCATATTAATAAAAACAGACTATTCTACTGCTTCGTGCATGGCTATATTTTGGCGCCAAAATAGCAGACGCTTGGCGGGAAAAGTCGAACACTTTAATTTGTGTAAACACATCTGTATGCTGTTGTTGGTGACACGGATCGAGCTTCCGGGTATAAATCGGAAATTGTGCAGGGCGCTGTTTTCTATCCACCTCTATCCACAACCGTTTAGCTGTTGAGAAAATATGTTTTACCTGTTACGAAAGAAATACGCTTCATTAATATATATAGTGCATACGATTCAGAATCAGAATTGTTACCGATGACACGTCAAACGAATCAATACACCAGAACCTGTGTTTTGGGAAGTTTGATTTGAATCTTAAGACCGAAATTCAGTGTTTCGGTACACAATCGATCGCATGCGCTTGTTAAACGAACCACCTTTGAAATCAGGGCTAAAGAATTTTTTTTATCCAAATCGGCCCCGGTCGACCCATAACGTCACCAGTAACGTGCCGAACATGCCTTACAATGTCATCCCGACATTCTTGCATCTGCCAACTTATCCATCATTTTCATTGTGTAATGTTTTTTTTCCAAACTTTTCCATCATTTTCATTGTGTAATGGTTTTTTTCCCAACATCATTTGTATTTTTCTTTTGTTGTTTGGTAAAATCATTTAAAATATTTTAGCAATACATGCAAATAAAAAGAAAATCGTACCACGTTGTTAATTTCTTTAATTGTTTTCTAGTGCGGTATTCCCTTACACGGTGTCCAAGATTCGAAATTAATTCCTCGGCTGTATAAACATGTCTGGATGCCCAAATAATAAACGTTCTTTGCAGGACGACACGTATTTCATTTCCTTTGATGTCTGTTATTGACAAAATAAGAATCCACTAAAACATCAACCAGAACGTTTATTTGCATCTTTTGAAGCGGTAGTGACACGTGCGGACTTTCCATGCTTCATGTGCTAATTAATGCGGGCGGCACCCTTTGATAATCAATACCACTGTGTAAACACGCATTAATTATCATTTTTCTTATCACTGGCTTACAGACAGCTTGCAGATTAGCGTAATCAAAATATGCGTGGTCGTCCGTGTCAACTATTTCGAAATCAATTATCATCAAAGTGCTGTTGACATATGCTTCAGAAAGTTGTAAATTTACCAGTTCAATGAAAGAATATTCAGCGGTCTGACCTTATACCGACATCGGGTGTTAAGTGGATAATGTGTAACAAGATAGCATGCATAAACACAGTGTACCTGCAGGCTACCGCCAAATCACGACCGCCAAATCACGAGTCGGCTAATTTTATTGCCTTTATCTGGCGGCAAGCAGCCGTTGTCTCCCACTGACACACAGGAGATTATTGGATTATAATTAGGACAATGTACAGTTTGACGCTTGACCGGGTACAAGACGTAGGTGGGAATAAAGAATATAAATTATATAAGAATGAAAACAACTCCGGGAATTATCTGAAAAACTTGTGATATAGAAAACTATCGAAACTATCGATAGTTCAAAACACTATCGGCGATAGTCATCGATGTTTAACTTTACCATCGATGCAGTACTATCGGCCCAGTGCCTATCGCAATGCATCGATGGTCCGATGCATCGTTACACTCCTAGTAATTAGCCTTCTTACTCCACCATAACTGAAGCTATGATTTATGCAATGCTGAAAAGATAAAGAGCGCGTTGGTGTTACTATGGCAGCAGCGGGACTCACCTTTCAACCTCATTCTCGGTCTCTTCTGGGACACTGGTAAATTTTTGCATTATAAATTATGACCAATCAGTTTACTCGGTTCATTTTGATGGCACTCACTACCCTATTAACGAAACCCTTGTCCTGCTGAGCCAGGATATGCCTTACCTTTCAAAAAATGAAGATCCAGATCAGACGGCTTCTGAAGAAGCCGTCTGATCAGATCTTCATTGTTTGTCATTCAGCTCATCAATTTGTTGCAATAATTTGCATCAAGTAATCTGATTAGTTTATAATCAGAAGTGGGTGTGGCATATATAAATATTCAGCAGGTCAAGGGTTAACCTTTACTACTCTCTATGCCAAATCAGCAGACGACATACTATTGGTATTTTTCTTATTTTCTCTTCAAAACAGGATTCAAGATTTAATGCAAATTGTCTCCTATTTTTCCCAGAAAACAGGATTTGACATCTCATGCAAATTGTCTAAAATTTGCATGAAATGTCAAATCCTATTTTTTAGAAAAAATAAGAAAAATATTTCAAAATGTTTCCTGCTGAAAAAATACCCAGCATGCAGAGCATTAACCGGCTGGTTGCATTTAGGGTATAAATGTCTTCAAAATAGTCATTTTGGAAAGTAAATCATCAATTTTACGGCTGCAAATTTCCTTTTATGATGAGTCAGTGGAGCCTTCAAACACAATATGCGGCCGCAAAACCAACAGTTTACCTCCCCAAATAAAAATATTTAATCCAGTTATGCCCTGCTCGTTGGTTTCATTAAAATTGTACTAGCATTTGCACGAAACTGCTTGCACTAAACCCAATGTCAGAACAATAAAAAGGGAAATTACATGATGACGTCATGTAGAATGTAGAGCGGTAGAATAAACAATTACAAATTTTTTACGTATCCAACGAAAGATCGCATCACGTTATAAGGTGCAACAGAATACAAGTAGTTTAATAGCCAACCAGAATTTGATTTTCTACAAAATCACAGATGTCTCCCCCTTTTTGACCTCTAAGTATGACCTTGACATTGGAGGTATTGACCTGGGTCTTGTGTGCAACACATCTAATGTAAGTGTTTGTTTATTTGTTTGATTTGAGGTTTAACATCCCCATCAACACTGAAAAGGTTATTTTGGAGACGTTGCTTCCTATTTTGTGGGACTTTTACCCGACATTGAGATGAAATGACATCTCAAGCCCTGTCGCCCAATGAAACCAATAGGGTTTATAAGCATGGACGGTCCGACTCGTGCGCACCACTTTGCCTGG
This sequence comes from Lucinisca nassula, assembly GCA_963580285.1. Lineage (NCBI taxonomy): Eukaryota > Metazoa > Mollusca > Bivalvia > Lucinida > Lucinidae > Lucinisca > Lucinisca nassula. Next base: position 92,896,839 of record OY757010.1, on the reverse strand, counting down.
GCAGGCTTAGATCCTCTAAGCGGTTTACCAGTACTCGTGTGCGGGTGAACATTTCTGCAAAGTCCATCGAGAAATAGGAAATATACTGCCCGTACACGAAAAAAGCCCTTTTTTTACCTTTTACCTCTAAGTATGATCTTGACCTTGGAGGTACTGACCTGTATTTTGCACATGACACATCATCTTATGTTGGTTAACATTTCTGCCAAATAATTTCAAAATGCATCAAGCAATAAAAAAGTTACTGACCAGCACCACAAAAACATTTGACCTTTAAGTATGACCTTGACCTTCGAGGTACCGACTTGGATCTTGGGGGCAACCAAGTCTCATGATGGTTAACATTTCTGCCAAGTAATTTCATAATCCATCAAAGAATAAGAAAGTTGTGGACCGTACACGAAAAAAAAAGGTGTTTTTTTACCTTTGTCCTCTCTAAGTATGACCTTGACATTGGAGGTACAGATCTTGGTCTTGCGCATGACACATCATCTAATGGAGGTAACATTTTTGCAAGGTTACTTTAAAAAGTCCACCCAGAAATAAACAAGAGGGCCCACAGGGCCCTGGTTCGCTCACCTGTGTGACACTGTCTCGAATACATTCTATTTTAGCTATGGTTGCCATCTTGTTCATCAGCAGAGTGATTTTAGCTTATTTGGTAGGGAGTAACCTAGGCAACATTCCTGTTAAGTTTGAATCAAATTGTCCTTACGGTTTAGGAGGGGTTCACGTTTGAATCAGATTTACAATATTTTTTCTATTTTTAGCTCTGGTGGCCATTTTTTCTTCAGAGCGGGATTGTTTTAGCCTTTTTGGCAGAGGGTCATCTAAGCAACATTACTTCAAAGTTTGAATGAAATTGGCCCAAGGGTACAGAAGGAATTATCGTTTGAAGAATTTTTTATTTTTAGCTCTGGAAGCCATCTTGTTCATTGGGGGTGGAATGAGTATTAACTATTTTGGTAGGGAATCACCTAGGCAAAATTCCTGTGAACTTTTAAATCCAACTGGCCCAAAGGTTTAGAAGGAGTTCGCATTTGAAGCATTTACAATGTTTTCTATTTTTAGCTCTTGTGACCATTTGTTAATCGTTATGCTATTTTCGTAGAGGGTCATCTACACAACATTCCAATGAAGTTTAGAAGCCTTCATGGTGAAGTGGTCATGCTACTTGCCTTGTAAACCAGGGTAGCAGGATCGATGCCAGGCTTCTCCAGACTTTCAGATCGGTCTTTAAACAGAGGTCCCATAACTGTATGACCTTAGCTGTTGGTGAGACTTCCAACTCAAACACTCACTCCTATGAAGGAACCTATATGCCAAATATGAAGGCTGTATCTTAAATGCTCCAAAAGTTATGACAAAGTAGGTCAAAGGTCAAGGTCATGGCTCAAAAGTTTTGAATGGTTGAGAAAACCTTGTCACAAGGAACATACATGCCAAATATGAAGGCTCTATCTCATATGGTTCAAAAGTTATGATAAAGTAGGTCACAGGTCAATGTCACAGGTCAATTCTTTATATAAGTGGGAAGCCCTTGTCACAAGGAACCTACATGCTAAATATGAAGGCTCTATCTCAAACATTTTAAAAGTTATGACAAAATAACCTACTGATCTACTTTTTGATTTGACATGACCCATATTCGATCTTAACTGAGATATTGTCCAAATGATCATTCTTAGCAAGTTTTATGATGATTTGACTAAAACTGTGGCCTCTTAGAGTGTTCAAAACGTTTTTGCTATGATTTGACCTGATGACGACCTACTTTTTGACCCGACATGACCCACATTCAAACTTGACCCAGATATTGTCAAATGATCATTTTTAGCAAGTTTGATGATGATCAGACCAAAAATGTGGTCTCTAGTGTGTTCAGAGGGTTTTTCTATGATTTTATCTACTGACCTACTTTTTGGACCGACATGACCCATATTCAAACTTGACTCAGATATTGTCAAGATGATCTTTCTGGGCATGTTTGATGATGATCGGACCTAATCTGTGGCCTCTAGTGTGTTCACAAGGTTTTTATATGATTTGACCTACTGACCTACTTTTTGACCTGAAATTACCCATATTCGAACTTGACCGAGAAATTGTCAAGACTATCATTCTGAGCAAGTTTGATGATGATTGGACCAAAAATGTGGCCTCTAGTGTGTTCACAAGGTTTTTCTCTGATTTGACCTACTGACCTACTTTCTGACCTGCCATGACCCATATTCGAACGTGACTAAGATATTATCAAGATGATCATTCTGGGCAAGTTTGATGATGATCGGACCAGAAATGTGGCCTCTAGTGTGTACACAAGGTTTTTCTCTGATTTGAACTACTGACCTACTTTTTGAACCGATATGACCCATATTCAAACCTGACTCAGATATTGTCAAGATGATCATTCTGGGCAAGTTTGATGATGATTGGACCAAAATTGTGGCCTCTAGTGTGTTCACAAGGCTTTTCTGTGATTTGACCTACTTTTTGAATAGACATGACCCATATTCGAATGTGACCAAGATATTATCAAGATGATCATTCTGAGCAAGTTTGATGATGATTGGACATAAATTGTGGCCTCTAGTGTGTTCAGAAGGTTTTTCTATGATTTGACCTACTGACCTACTTTTTGACCCGACAACGCCCATATTCGAGCTTGACTTAGATATTGTCAAGATGGTCATTCTGGGCTAGTTTGATGATGATCAGACCAAAACCGTGGCCTCTAATGTCTTCACAAGGTTTTTTTTCTGATTTGACCTACTGACCTACTTTTTTACCCAACATGACCCATATTCGAACTTGACCGAGATATTTTGTGGTGGTACAAAATGTTTGCAAGTTTAATTAAAATCAAATGATAAATGAAACAGCTATCATGCAGACAAGACCAAAAAAGGCAATTTTTGCCATTTCAGGGGCCGTAACTCTGCAACACATGATGGGATATGGCTGGTTCAAGAAAGGAACCCAGATCTCATGGTGGTACAAGTTGTGTGCAAGTCTGGTTAAAATCAAATTATAAATGAAGATACTATTGTGCGGACAAGACCAAAAAAGGCAATTTTTGCCATTTCAGGGGCCGTAACTCCGTAACACATGATGGGATATGGCTGGTTCAAGAAAGGAACCTAGATCGCATGGTGGTACAAGTTGTGTGCAAGTCTGGTTAAAATCAAATCATAAATGAAGATGCTATCGTGCGGACAAGACCAAAATAGGCAATTTTTGCCATTTCAGGGGCCGTAACTCCGTAACACATGATGGGATATGGCCGGTTCAAGAAAGGAACCTAGATCGCATGGTGGTACAAGTTGTGTGCAAGTCTGGTTAAAATCAAATCATAAATGAAGATGCTATCGTGCGGACAAGACCAAAATAGGCAATTTTTGCCATTTCAGGGGCCGTAACTCCGTAACACATGATGGGATATGGCCGGTTCAAGAAAGGAACCTAGATCGCATGGTGGTACAAGTTGTGTGCAAGTCTGGTTAAAATCAAATCATAAATGAAGATGCTATCGTGCGGACAAGACCAAAATAGGCAATTTTTGCCATTTCAGGGGCGGTAACTCTGTAACACATGATGGGATATGGCTGGTTCAAGAAAGGAACCTAGACCTCATTGTGGTACAAGTTGTGTGCAAGTCTGTTTAAAATCAAATCATAAATGAAGATGCTATCGTGCGGACAAGAAATTGTTTACGGACGGACGCACGCACAGACGACGGACAAAATGTGATCACAAAAGCTCACCTTGTCACTACGTGACAGGTGAGCTAAAAAGTTATTGACTTTTGTTTTTGCTAAACAACTCAGGTTGTGGGTACTCATTAGAACCTCCTCAGCGAGGCGATTGTAACAAGCACCTCAAATTATCAGAATTTTCATCTGAAAAATGCTTTTTCTAAGATATGAAAGATGTTGTTTTCTTTATATATGTGACCCGTCACGCGAAAAGGGACCTTCTGGGAAGTTACGTCATTTACGGTAGCGTAAATGACGTTAGAAAATTATGTTCACGTTAACGTCATAATTAATACTGATAATTTGATTACGCCGTGTCTTAATTGGACTCACAATTCACCTTACATATGGCGAAATGGGATTTTTTCAAGACCTTTCACTATTCCTATTCGAGTATCGTCCCTTGTTTTAGTAAAAATAAAATATAAACCTCACAGTTGACTTCCGCACCAAGTGACAGCTGTTACCTTAAAATTATTCTCTTGAATTTAACAGCGTTTACAGGTTACATGTCTGCTCCGGGCAACGAATATTTATCATCTTGGTAAGGTCAGGCCCATGAGATATAATTTTCGATATTCAACCCGGGCGATAAGGTCAACCAGTTCACAGACAGTGGGTGTTGGTGACGTCTAACTGCTACGTCATAAGTTAATCAATAAATTATAAGAACAGGCATTACTCAGTATAGGATTTATAGTGCTCACAGTAGCTCCCCCCCCCACCCCCACCCCATAATGTCATCTGTTTGAAATTTGCTCCAAAAATTATTTGTTTGTTTGATTTGAGGTTAAACGTCCCCGCCAACATTTTGGAGATGTTGCTTCCAATTTTGTGGGATTTTCAACCAACATTGAGATGAAATGACATCTCAAGCCCTGCCACCCAATTAAACCAATAGGGTTTATATGCATGGATGGTCCGACTCGCACCACTTTTCCTGGACAGGCTTTAGAACCTCTACCAGTACTCAAGTGTGGTCGGTTTCAGCTCTGCGTGGAAGCATCGTGCAGCCCAATCTATTTCTTCAAGCCCCGATGGGCGGGGGCCAGCTGCCAACAATTACCCAACCAGGTTATATATCAACTTGATGAGGCTGAGCTTACCGACGAATGAGACTGAGTAATCAATTCTGACAACTCAGTAAAATTCAATGATTTGAATCTCCACTGTGACAACTGCAAAAAGAAAAGAAAAAAAAAAAAGAAAGCTAGCTGTGGGGTGGGGGGGGGGGGGGATGGCGATAACGCACCACCAACATTTAAGGTCATACGACGACAGGATCTCGGTCTAAAGACTCATCCAAATATTTTAAGATGAGGTCCATTTTGATGCTTGAGGGCGTGTGTGTGTGTGTGTGGGGGGGGGGGGGGCGGGGGGGTCACGTCCCAACAGCATCTAAGGTTATACTGCGATGGGGATCTCGATTTAAAGACTCATCAAAAAATCTGGAGATGAGGTCCATTTTGGTGTATTGAAATACAAACATAACTATATTGAATAACCAGTGCTTCAGCTGAAGTGCAAGACCCGCCGGATGCTTTTAGCTTTATAAGTGTTACCATATATGGGTATGGTGGCCATTTTGGTCATGTGACCTAAACCTAAAACGGTTCTCCCAATAAATGCGCCTTATCGTAAGGAGCAACTAGAGCTGTCAGAGGATCTGACTATAGCCCCGCTATAGCGCTATCAGAGGAGTAAGACACATTGACTCTAAAAGCTTTTAACCTATCAGGGGAGCTTTCTTAGTTCCAGAGAAAACTTTAATATTTTTTTTTTTCTTTGCTGGGGAGATAACCCCAAGAGTAATGTTGTTGGCCATTATTTACTTACATCCACCTAATGTTCATGTTTATACAAAGTTTCAGCTTTCTAGCTTTCTTCCCGCTATAGCGCTATCAGAGGAGTAAGACACATTGACTCTAAAAGCTTTTAACCTATCAGGGGAGCTTTCTTAGTTCCAGAGAAAACTTTAATATTTTTTTTTTTCTTTGCTGGGGAGATAACCCCAAGAGTAATGTTGTTGGCCATTATTTACTTACATCCACCTAATGTTCATGTTTATACAAAGTTTCAGCTTTCTAGCTTTCTTAGTACCTGAGAAAACTGTATCGAAAATATTTTTCATGGTTTGATGGTTAGAAAAGTGAAATGATTTTTTTACTTGCAGAAAATATCCTATCAGGGGAGATAACTCCAAGAGTTATGGGCCTTTGGCCATTATTTTGGTAAGGGCCATACATCCACCCACTTTTCATGTTCATACAAAGTTTCAGTATTCTAGCTTTCTTAGTTCCTGAGAAAACTGTCACCAAACCTTTTCATTTATTAAAAAAAACTATACTATCAGGGGAGATAACTCCAAAAGTAATGGGCCCTCGGCCATTATTTTGGTTAGCTCCCTATATCCACCCATTGTCCACATTTATGCAAAGTTTGAGGTTTCTAGCTTCTTTAGTTCCTGAGAAAACTGTGACCAAACATTTTCATTTAAAAAAAACCTATATTTTCATTTATTTAAAAAACCTATCAGGAGAGATAACTCCAACAGTTATGGGCCCTTGGCCATTATTTTGGTAAGCTCCCTATATCCACCCATTGTCCACATTTATGCAAAGTTTGAGCTTTCTAGCTTCTTTCGTTCCTGAGAAAACTGTGACCAAACATTTTCATTTAAAAAAACCTATCAGGGGAGATAACTCCAAGAGTTATGGGCCCTTGGTCATAATTTCGGTAAGGTCCGTGGAGGCACCCATTGTCCACGTGTATACAAAGTTTTAGTTTTCTAGCTCTCTTAGTTTCGGGGAAAACTGTGACGAAAAAATAACGGAATAACGGAATTACGGAATTACAGAATTACAGAATTACGGAATTACAGAATTACGGAATGACAGGGCAAATCCAATATAGCCCCACTTTTCAAGCGGGGCTATAAAAATATATCTTATACTTTAGTACTGTATTCTGAATCGTTTGCAGGATAAAATGCATTCTCACTTTTCCAATACAAAAGCATATGTGTCAAAGTTTGACCTTGGCACAAAGAAGGTCAAGGTCAACCTAGGGTCACCATTTAAGCAATTTATGATGGGCCTGTGGAAATCTGCCCAGTGGTTCTGGAGAAGACTATTTTTGAAGAGTTTTTACAATATATGGCTTGGGGGCCATTTTGGTCATGTGACCTGGACCCCATGAGCAAATTTTGGTTTCCCCCATCCCATAGAGGCTCCATATGAAATTTGACTTCAATCGGCCCAACGGTTTCAGAGGAGAAGCAGTTCGAAAATTTTTCGCCTCAGCAAGGCTATACTAAATGGAATGTAATATTTCGCAAGTTCATTGGTTAGATCTCATTGATATCTATCAGTATGCCAAAAATTGTTTAAATATTGCAACAAAAGCATAGGTGTCAAAGTTTGACATAGGCACAAAGAAGGTCAAGGTCAACCCAGGGTCACCATTTTAGCAATTTATGATGGGCCTACGTCCCAGATGCTATTTATCAAGTTTCGTGGAAATCTGCCCAGTGGTTCTGGTGAAGACCTGGACCCCATCAGCAAATTTTGGTTTCCCCTATCCCATAGAGGCTCAATATGAAATTTGACTGCGATCGGCCCAACGGTTTCCGAGGAGAAGCAGTTCGAAAATTTTCACATTTTTCGCCTCGGCGAGGCTATACTAAATGGAATGTAATATTTCGCAAAGTCATTGGTTAGATCTCATTGATATCTATCAGTATGCAAAAAATTGTTTAAATATTCCAAGCGGTTAAGTCACTATCACCAATTTGCACAAACGGGTTATGGACGGACAGACAGACAGACCATATATGGCTTGGCGGCCATTTTGGTCATGTGACCTGGACCACATGAACAAATTTTGTTTTCCCCTATCCCATAGAGGCTCCATATGAAATTTGACTTCAATCGGCCCAACGGTTTCCGAGGAGAAGCAGTTCGAAAATCTTCACATTTTTCGCCTCGGCGAGGCTATACTAAATGGAATGTAATATTTCGCAAGTTCATTGGTTAGATCTCATTGATATCTATCAGTATGCCAAAAATTGTTTAAATATTCCAAGCGGTTAAGTCACTATCACCAATTTTCACAAACGGGTTACGGACGGACAGACAGACAGACCATATATGGCTTGGCGGCCATTTTGGTCATGTGACCTGGACCACATGAACAAAATTTGGTTTCCCCCATCCCATAGAGGCTCCATATGAAATTTGACTTCAATCGGCCCAACGGTTTCCGAGGAGAAGCAGTTCGAAAATCTTCACATTTTTCGCCTCGGCGAGGCTATACTAAATGGAATGTAATATTTCGCAAGTTCATTGGTTAGATCTCATTGATATCTATCAGTATGCCAAAAATTGTTTAAATATTCCAACAAAAGCATATTTGTCAAAGTTTGACCTAGGCACAAAGAAGGTCAAGGTCAACCCAGGGTCACCATTTTACCAATTTATGATGGGCCTACGTCCCAGATGCTTTTTATCAAGTTTCGTGGAAATCTGCCCAGTGGTTCTGGAGAAGACTATTTTTGAAGGGTTTTTACCATATATGGCTTGGCGGCCATTTTGGTCATGTGATCTGGACCCCATGAGCAAATTTTGGTTTCCCCCATCCCATAGAGGCTCCATATGAAATTTGACTTCAATCGGCCCAACAGTTTCCGAGGAGAAGCAGTTCGAAAATTTTCACATTTTTCGCCTCGGCGAGGCTATACTAAATGGAATGTAATATTTTGCAAGTTCTTTGGTTAGATCTCATTGATGTCTATCAGTATGCCAAAAATTGTTTAAATATTCCAAGCGGTTAAGTCACTATCACCAATTTTCACAAACGGGTTACGGACGGACAGACAGACTGACAGAATGACAGACTGACAGAATGACAGACTGACAGAATGACACGGTGATTTTAGGGCACTCTTAGAAATCAACCGACTTCAGTCGGTGGCTTTTTCTGCGGGTCGTGCAATTCTATTTGTCGGTTAGCGGACCACACCAGCCTGAAAAACTCTATTCTGAATTTCTGACAGTTAAAAAAATGGAAGACTTTGCAGAAGTATTTCACGAAAACTTATAAATTGACAGCATCAGAACCTGTCGGTGTGGTTTACGTCAGACGGTACCAATTTTTCCCGGTGCAGGTAGATCAGTGGTTAGTTGCCTCTGTTGTAAGAGGCCTCCGGTTCAATTCCTGGTAGCGGTAGTGAATTTGCGATGTCAAAACATGCTCCACTGGCATCATTTGCATAGATGAAGCATCAAAGTGCACTGTCCTTCCAATTGGGACTTTAACTGGAGACCCGATGTGCATGCAGAATCTTCTCCTGCGCATGCAGGTTAAAATCCCTACCGAAATAACATGAATACCGTGTAGGCTTTCATCATACAAAAGTGGTGAAATGTCAAACTTGACCGATGGCAATAACAGTTTTGTTTGTTTGATTTGAGGTTTAACGTCCCGTCAACACTATTTAGGTCATTTTGGAGACGTTGTTTCCAATTTTGTTGGACCGACACTGCGATGAAATGACATCCCAAAGCCTGCCGCCCAATGAAACTAACAGGATTTATATGCATGGACGGGTAGACTCGCACCACTTTGCCGGGGCTGGTTTAGACCTTCTAAGCGGTTTACCAGTACTCGTGTGCGGTTGGTTTCAGCTCTGCGAGGAAGCATCATGCAGCCCAATCTATTCAATCTCACAGCCCCGATGGGCGGGGGCAATCGCAAGAAAAATAGATAGATAGATAGATAGATAGATAGATAGATAGATAGATAGATAGATAGATAGATAGATAGATAGATAGATAGATAGATAGATAGATAGACAGACAGACAGACAGACAGATAGATAGATAGATAGATAGATAGATCGATAGATAGACTACACGAGCATAAGGGTTTTGATTTTATTTATTTTTTTCACTTATTTCAATCGGATCCTTAATCAAATGTGGGCGAAAACCAGAGTACCGAGAAAAACATGACCTTCCGTTGTAGAACATGGCATCTCACTTTTAACCAGTGCAAGGTTCGAACCATAGCGGTGAATATTGAGTTCTGTATTTATTATTATTTTTTTGTTTGTTTTGTTTTTTCGTATCTCCTGAGGAAATCGGTCTTTGGTATTTCCAACCAGATGAGCCAACATACCAGTCTGCTCAGTCTCAGAAGCCTTAGTTGACTTTTTTTTTTATTATTTTTTTAAATTTGGTTTTGGTGTTACGGCCCTTTCAAGATTATTTCACTCATAGCGAGCTGATCGTTAATCATAGGTGGGTGAAAACTGGAGTACCCGTAAAAACACCTGACCTTCCGTTGCAAAACTTGGCGTCTCACAAGTGACCCGAGCCAGGCTCAAACCCACAGCGATGAGAGGCCTTAGGTGACCTGAATATTGGCATATAACCGCCGAAGTCATAACACGATCACAAAAACTTGTATTATATGCGCTGATCAGTCTATACTGATGCACAGGCTGCAAATTGAAGGTTTCCTTGCTCATATAATGTGTAATTTTTTTTTATCTTCCCATGGCTATCACTAAAACTATACAGTTTCAGACGACGGCAATATGCCAAATTTCTCAAAATGCTTAATAATTAAACAGTGTTTAGGAAATAAATATTTTATTGTTTTAAAATGCCTTTCTGATGTTTCCTTGCATTATAACCCGGGATTTTAGCTTTAACAGTTTGTTGACGTAACCTATGACGTCGAATAACCCATGACGTCGAATCGGTTTTCTGTGACATTATTACGTTTAGGGTACCTATGTTTAAAATACTGTAAATCTGAAACCTTTAGGAATATTTTATTCAATTTGGTGTCAAATTGTTTCGCAAATACCAATATATCTGAAATCAGTTATAACTCATTTTCGCCAAAAATTCCCAGAAGGTCCCTTTTCGCGTGACGGGTCACATATATATATGGGCGTGTCATAGTAATGTGAACAGTCACCTAGGCTGTAACATTATCTTCACAGATCCAAGGACATTTTTTTTCACGTTGCAGCTTAAATTCTAGTTTACAGGCTACAGACTGAGACTTGAAACTGAGATTATACAACTTTTTACATGCTCAACTTTCTTGAGCATTTCACACTTAACTGGGCTGAGAATGAAAACAGATTTATCATATGACCTCGCGTCTGAAAATGAAATAACGCAACATAATAATTCAATAATCCACTAGTGGATTAAATATGCAAATTATTTAGATACACCCCGTAATATTACATGTACAGCATCTTAAACAACATCTCGTTTATTAATGGCGGAATATTGACATTTTTTGTAAAACAGTCGTGAGTAAAATACATTTTGAATGTCATATAATAAATAGAATCTTGCATTCGTGCTCATGTCTTCTTGAATTCATTAAACTCGTTGAGGAAAAGGTATAACATGTTCTGCAAAGCCTTGCATTTTATCGCTTTTCCTCAACTTGCTTAATAAATTTAATAATATAGCAACACTCATGTAAGATCCTCTATTTATAACCTCATTGTCAAGACATGGGATATACACCACAACCCCAATATAACACGGTTCTTTCTAACACCGCTTGATCTACTTCACAACTGACCGACACAGTTTCAAGATGGATCCCAAAAATGTACAGATTATATAGAAAAATGACCATTAATGGTCATTTTTCTATATAATCTATACATTTTTGTTTGGATATAACACAGTTGTTTAACTAACACAGTTTCTGCTTTGGACCCCATTAATAGTGTTATACAGAGGTTGTGGAAGCCTCCGTTGTGTAGTGGTTATGCTACTCGCCTTGTAAACCAGGGATCACAGGATCGATCCCAGGCTTCTCCAGACTTTCGGATGAGTCTTTAAACCGAGGTCCCGTCTCCGTATGACCTTAGCTGTTGGTGAGACATAACACTAAAACTGACCTATATAGAGGTTGTGGTGTATATCAGCACTTACTTCCAGTTATAACAGGTGAGTACACCATCAAAACCAGTTGTGAAGACATGCTGACTATCATCACTAAACTCCATCCACTTTACCCCACCCTGTTTGTAGTCATGTGGAGTAATAGTCACAGTCTTCTCCTGTAATACAAATAGGAGCCAGAATGTCATAATTTCCAGGGTGTATATAAAAATTGTAGGAGCAGTCTGATCTGGGCCCACACTGTTTGCCTGTATGCAAAAATATTTTTCAGAAATTTGAAAAAAATTCAGCAGACGACAGGAGCAGACGACATTTTCAGATGTAGTTTTTCTTGGCGTCTTTAGGGTTAACATTTCATATTCTAGTGCAATTCACACCCTGTGTAAAAGAATTGTTTGTAGAGCTGCAATACAAGTCTATCCATTATTACTCTCTTTATTTTGAACTTTTTTTACATTTCAATGGATTTGGACATTTTTATGCACTTACAGGCATATATTCAAGGATACATTGCAAAACTGTTACATTGTTTCAAACAACCAATGCTGTCCTTGAGACTGCCCTTCTTACACTATTAACCCTTTTTGTACCAAATGGTATCTTCCTCCTTATATGTGGCAGGAGTCCATTTCGAAATTTAGGGGTGACAGGTTGTGTTATCTTGAAAATTTATTTGGAAAAATTGCGGATTTTTGTTTGTTTGAATTGTCTTTTTCCCCAATACTGAGATGAAATGACATCTCATGGCCTGTCCCCCAATAAGACCAAAGGGCTTATAAATAAGCATTGTACAGTCTGACTCACATAACTTAGCCTGGGCAGGCTTAGTCCTAAGCGGTTTACCAGTACTCATGTGTGGTCAGTTTCAGCTCTGCGTGGAAGCACAATGCAACCCATCAATTTCTCCAAGCCCTGATTCGCGGGGGCAAAAGAAAAATTGTGAACTTTTTGCAAATAGTGTAGGCCCTGATCAAATGCCGCATTCTGCGGCATCTGATCAGGGCCTGAACTCTTTGCCAGGATACCCGTTTTTGGGTTTCCAGTACAAAACAGCGGCAATTACTCACCATCTGTCCGATCGTCCTGAGCATTAGTTTACCATCAGTACCGTACGAAGCCAGCCATTTGTGGTGAGGTGACAACTTCATTCTTCCTCCTGGTAGCTGATGTCCTGGAAACTCAAAGGCTGGTTCCATGTAGAAATAGTCATTCTGGAAAGTGACATATACAATTTAAAGTGAAAACAAGTACAGCGAAATTCTGCTATTGAGACAACCTAAAATTAAGACTAAATCTGCTTTTAAAAGTTTATTAATACGGTTTCAGTAATTCTTTCATTGTGTTTTCTACACCCAATGTCTCCTAATAAGAGACCACCTTTGGGACTCTTTAAGACCACTTTTGAATAGTCCCAAAGGGGGACTTACTTTCAGACCACTTCTGAACAGTCCCAAAGGTGGTTTTAATTTTAATAGAAATTTTGCTGTTCTCAACAACTATTGTTGGGATCCACACAGAAACCATGCTAGTTAACAAACCACATCAAAATAGTAAAGTAAGCATTACGATAACACATCCGTGTGATAGTGTATTTTCCAAACCTCAAGAAAGGCAATTTTTTTTTATGAAAATTTGTGATATTTTTCTTATTTATACCCCAAACATAGGTTTTGGGTGCTCGTTAGAACCGTCTCATTGAGGCCGTTCTAACCTGTACCGACAACCTATGTCTTGCAGCAAAAATAAGGAAAATAATGTTTACCCCCTAAACCCCAGTTTTCTCTTTATAATGTGGGGTTTAGGGGGGTCTTTATTTCACGGACTTGTTCACGTGATGAATTACAGTTGACTATCGTATTCTCAAACTCCAAGAGCCTTGAATATTTAGTTCGAGATAACAGTAGTTTGTGATGTGTATGAATTCGGGTTTAACGTCGCTTTCAACAATTTTTCAGTCATATCACGACGGTGTCTGGTTGTGACAGGGAGCTCAATGCTCACTTTTATAGTGCCGCCTCACTGAAGTATCTTGTCCCAGACACAGAACATGATAGCACACCCAGTCACATTATCCTGACACTGGGTCGACCAGTCCTAGCTCTACCCCGTAAATCTGAGTGCCAAGCGAGGAGCAGCTAGTACCATTCTTAACGACTTTGGTATGTCGCGGCCCGGGATCGAACCCGTGACCTCCCGTTCCCTGGGGTGGACACTCTACCAACTGAGCTATCGGGGCCGGTAGCAGTAGTTTGTGATAAAAGGAGTTGAAATCGCAGGAATATAAAGCAAAACTAACATAACAGTGAACAAAATTTAGTTTGAATTCAGTCATTATTTGAGATATCAGAGTTTGAGATATCAAGTGTCTACTGTATATAGAAAAACGGTAATTAAAGGTCATTTTTCAATAAAATCTATAAAATATCCATCAGAAGGGATACCAAATCCATGACCAAAAGCCAATATGGCCTTCAGAAGATTCAACCATTCAAATCGCTCAAAATGTACATAATGATGGCGAAATGGAATTATAAGGGTATACATTATTTCCTTTATTTGTGCTCAAAAATAGACTGTGGGTACTCATTAGAACTGCCTCAGTGAGCCAGTTCTAGCCAGCACCAACAATCTACATTAGGACTAGAAATAAGAACAAGAGGCCCATGGGCCACAATGCTCACCAGAGCTCAGGGGGCCACTGCCCACTGGCAGCAATGTAATTTAATTAACCATGGAAGCCCTGTGCCTAAGGATGCTACAGATAAAATTTGGATCCAATCAGTCTAGTGGCTTCAGATTCTGATGTCGCTTGAATGTGTTGTTGCCTGACAACAGATGACAATTGACAATTTCCCATCTGTGGCAACAAATAGGCCAAAAGGAACATAATTAAAGGACATTTCTATGAAAGTGTGGCAAAATATCTTGAAAGACATTAATGTCATTTTTCAATTTTCCCCATTATAAGCCAATGGAAACTCTTAACTTGGCATAGCAAACAAACCAAAGAGCTAAATTTCATAAACTAGAGCTCAGGTGGACACTGCCCAATGGCAGACATGTATTATAACATATGATTTTAATATACCAATAATAAAGTCTCCCAAACAAACCCCATACCCAAATGAGCACCCATGTGGACTGTATCTGAAATATTAGGTGTTTTATAAAGTAAAGAGGGTGGGGCATGGACCCAATGGAGCCCTGGTTGGTGTCAATAAATGCTTCTTATCAAAAGAAACAGAGACATATATGGTTTAGCAGTGGGGATATGTATGGTTCCTGAGATGCAAGGCCTTTTAAGCAATGGAGGGATTCGGGCATGGCAGATCCCAGAAAAGCCCAAGATTGTTGTAAGTGAATATGTCTTATCATAAGGACCAAGAGTATATATGGTTAAACCGTGGGGATCTGAATGGTTTCTGAGATATGAGGCCCTTTTATGAAATGGCAGGATGAGAAATGGCCCCTGCTGACCCCGCAAGACGGGGATGGCTGAATGTGTCTAGTAACAATGAACAATATATGTGATTATAGGATGGGGAATTGAATGGTTTCTGAGATATATGGCCTATTATGAAGTTGAGTCTTATCATAAGCAACAAGAATATATATGGTTAAGGGGTGGGGATCTAAATAGTTTCTGAGATATATGGATTTTAATGAAGTAAAGGGGTTGGGCATGGCCCGTGGCACCCCGGGCGGACCGCCATGCTGGTGTCACTGATTGCATCCTATCACAAGGAACAAGAATATATATGGTTTAGGGTTGGGGCTCTGAACAGTTTCTCAGATATATGGTCTTTTGTGAAGTCAAGGATTGGAGCATGGCCCGGGTGTGCCCTGGGTGACCCCTAGGTTGGTGTCATTGAATCTGTCTTATCATAAGGAACAAGAATATATATGGTTTAGGGGTGGGGATCTGTAAGGTTTCTGGAATATTTGGCCTTTATGAAGTGGAGGGGGTTGGGCATGGTCCCGGCACATCCCGGGGGACCCCCAAGTTGGTGTCACTAAATGCAACTTATCATAAGGAATGAGAATATATATGGTTTATGGGTGGGGATCTCAATGGTTTCTGAGATAAATGGCATTTAATGAAGTGGAGAGGGTGGGGCATGTCCCCGGCACATCTCGGGGCACCCACAGGTCTGTGTCACTTAATGTGTCTTACCACAAGGAACAAGAATATATATGGTTTAGGGGTGGGGATCTGAATGGTTTCTGAGATAAATGGCCTTTTATGAAGTGGAGGGGTCTGGGCATGTCCCCGGCATATCCCGGGGGACCTCCAGGTTGGTGTCACTTAATGCATCTTATCATAAGGAACAAGAATATATATGGTTTAGGGGTGGGGATCTGTAAGGTTTCTGAGATATAAGGCATTTTATGAAGTGGAGGGGGCGGGGCATGGCCCCGGCACAACCTAGGGGACCCCCAGGTTGACAAAAATGCATAGGGCTAAGAGACGTTTACTCAAGGAACATTTCTATTAAGCTTTGTCAAAATATCTACAATGACTTGGCAGAAAATGCCATATTTCAGTTTTTCCCCATTATAAGTCAATGGAAACTCTAAGTTGCCATAGCAACAAAACTAAAAGGCCAAATTTCATAAAAAAAACACAAAACCTATAAAGGCAAATATGGTGAATATTTTCATAAAGTCTCCACCTCCTAGAGCTTACGGTTTCTGAGGAGATGATTTTTTAAGTGATTTTTTTTCTATTTTTTGCATTTTGGTTTCCATGGCAACCAACGAAAATGAGCAGTTGGCCTAAAAGGATATGGCAGATAGTAGATTGCCTAAGGAACATTTCTATGAAAGTTTTGTCAAAATATCTGCAGAGGCTTGGCAGTAAATGCCATTTTTCAATTTTCCCCATTATAAGTCTATGGCAACTATAAGTTACCATAGCAACCAAACTGATGAGCCGATTTTCATAAAAAACACAAACTTTCAATCCCCCAGCCCAAGGATGCTACAGATAAAATTTGGGCCCAATTGGCCCAGTGGTTTCAGAGGAGATGTCGTTTGAAAGTGTTGAGGGACGCAGACGCAGACAACGGACAACTGCCTATCCTATAAGCTCCCCCGGAGCCTTCGGCCCTGGTGAGCTAAAAATATCACAAATTTTCATCAGAAAATGAAGGATTTTGAGAAAGGAAAGTATGCACCTTGTTGTACGGATGTGTTAACCCTTTTCCTCCTGAGCCCGGATATGTCTTAGCTTTCAAACAATGAAGATCCAGATCAGATGGCTTCTGAAGAAGCCATCTGATCAGGATCTTCATTGTTTGTTATTCAGCTCAAGAATTTGTTGCAATAATTTGCATCGAGTAATCTGATTGGTTGATAATCAGTAGTGGGTGTGGCATATATAAATATTCAGGTCAAGTGTTAATGCAATGAAACTGTGCTATATCCAAAACCATGTTATTGAAAGCTGTGACATAAAGAGGTTTATATCCACAAATACACCACAACCTCTTTATATAACACTATTGATAGGGACCATAGCAGAAACTGGGATAGTTAAACAACCATGTTATATCCAAACAAAAATGTATAGATTATATAGAAAAATGACCATTTATGGTCATTTTTCTATATAATCTACACCTTTTTGGGATTTAATGACCATTTATGGTCATTTTTCTATATAATTTACATAGCAGAAACTGGGATAGTTAAACAACCATGTTATATCCAAACAAAAATGTATAGATTATATAGAAAAATGACCATTTATGGTCATTTTTCTATATAATCTACACCTTTTTGGGATTTAATGACCATTTATGGTCATTTTTCTATATAATTTACATATTTTTGGGATCGATCTTGAAACTGTGTTATATCCAAAACCGTGTTATAGCGAGCCGTGTTATAATGAGGTTGTGTTGTAATCAGAAAAATAATATCAGACATGTGCAAAGGTAGTGGAGGGGGCTAAGAGGCACCATTATGAAACCCAACTCGCAGCAAAAAGCATGTCTTTTAGCCCTTGTTTCAACTTAGATTCAATGTTGAGTCAACATTGTGTGTGTCGAGTCAACAGTGTGTGCCTGTTGGAAACTTACCTGGGGTACCTCATCTAGGGAAGGCATAGTAAACTGATGAACTTTCTTGTAGTTCTGTGACATTGTGTGCCTGTTGGAAACTTACCTGGGGTACCTCATCTAGGGAAGGCATAGTAAACTGATGAACTTTCTTGTTGTTCTGTGACATCGTGTACACTGTCTGGCCTGTGGTAATGGCCGCTCCATAGGAAGGTGTGGCCAACTTGATTGACAGCTTGTTGATGGACTTATCTTTAAAATCATATTTCAGACTTTTACAATTGTACCTCAATTCTGAAAAAAAGAGGAGCTGAGATTAGTTAATTGTGTCTATTTTAGATTGATCGATTTGAGGTTTAACATCCCCATCAACACTTTAAAGGTCATTTTGGAGACGTTGCTTCCAGTTTTGTGGGACTTTTACCCGACACTGAGATGAAATGACATCTCAAGCCTTGTTGCCCAATGAAACCAATAGGGTTTATTAGCATGGACGGTCCGCCTCGCACCGCGATTCCTTGACAGGCTTAGATCCTCTAAGAGGTTTACCAGTACTAGTGTGCGGGCCGGATTCAGCCCTGCATGGAAGCATCATGCAGCCCATATATTTCTTCAAGCCCCTATGGGCGGGTGCCGGTGTCTATTTTAGAAGCTGTAAGCTTTACATGTTGATAAAGCTTAACCCTTGTCCTGCTGAACCCGTATATGTCTTATCTTTCAAACAATGTAGATCCGGATCAGATGGCTTCTGAAGAAGCCATGTAGATCCAGATCAGATGGCTTCTGAAGAAGCCATCTGATCAGAATCTACATTGTTTGTCATTCAGATTGTGAATTTGTTGCAATAATTTGCATCAAGTAATCTGATTGGCTTATAATCAGTAGTGAGTGTGGCAGATTAAAATATTCAGCAGGACAAGGGTTAATGAAAAATATATTCATTCCTCAGCTACAGGTCAGGAAGCATAATGGTGATGACTTGTGGATATCCTTTTGATCGTCTGTAAAATAAAGGGGCCAGTTGTTCAAAGCCTCAATAGCTTAATGAGCTTATTAGTGGTCATTTTGTTAACTGTCCTAGCAAGTACAATATCTAAACTTTTGGATTTTTTGCTGAAGAAAATGTGAGTAGCTATTGCACGCAAAAGCTACTCACATTTTCTTCAGCAAAAATATTAGTATACATGTATTTGCCATATTAAATGATTAAACTTTTAAAGATACAGTTAGCTAATGACATTGTTAGTTTTGAACAACTGCACTCTGGTTTTTTGTTTGTTTATGTCAAGGTTTAACAACCCCCCTCCCCCCCACCATTCCTTCCACCCCTCCCCCCTCTCCAATATAGGTCATTTTGGAGACTTTTCCGTAATTGTTGGACTTTTACTTGACATAGAGATGAAATGACATCTCAAGCCCTGCTACCCAATGAAACCAACAGGGTTATGCATGGACAATCAGACTCCCACCACATAGCCTCGGCAGGAACAGACCCTCTAAGCAATTTACTAGGTCTCATGTAATGTTTGTTGTGTGTACTCATTAGAATCACCTCGGTGATTCTAATGAGTACAAACAATATACATGTTCAAGAATGTATATATAAAAAAAGTTTTTTTTCGGCCCTTGTTATTGGAGGGTTGCAGCCCCCAGGCTGGTGGTAGCTTTCCGGGATGCAGTGATTCGTTAGATTTACATCCGCGCCTGGCTATGACTCAGATCAGCCAACAATTTTGAGGCTTATGAGCGTGATAGATTTCGTGCTCGGGTGAGCTGAGCATGTTGGGTGGGGAGGCACCCTGGACCCTAATCCTTGTCTTTGCATGCCACATGTATGCTTGTTGTGTGAATTGCTGTGCTTCAAATTACATATTGTACATTGCCGTTAATTTTGGCATGGCGCAGCGCAGCACATTAGAATTCGTATGTGACGTCATCTATGTCTATTGTTTATAACATCCTGAAGAAGTCATGATGGTGAAAACATTTGGCATTTGACTCGGTGGCAGTGTTGAAATAAAAATTAAATGGACATAACCTTTGATTGTGGCGTAAATTTGGTTAGCGTACTCTAGCATTTTTAATTGTTTTGTCCCTATAATGATTTTAGTCTTTCTATTTTCA
This sequence comes from Lucinisca nassula, assembly GCA_963580285.1. Taxonomy (NCBI): domain Eukaryota; kingdom Metazoa; phylum Mollusca; class Bivalvia; order Lucinida; family Lucinidae; genus Lucinisca; species Lucinisca nassula. The sequence continues at coordinate 92,876,955 of OY757010.1, read as the reverse complement.
TACAACGTAATAGAACATGCTTTCAAGATGGCATCTAACAGTTTTTGTTTCAGTCAGCTTATGTGTCACTAAAGTTTGCATGGACTGTATGTTTAGAGTGAACTGTACTAAGAATTAGATGCAAAATGGTCCATGTAATATACATTTTATTGATTAAGCCCATTTTAAATACACGATTTATAATCCGAGGGAGGTTGAATATTTGATAAAGAAACTCATGCGTAAGCCCATTTAAAATATGAGATTTATAATCCGAGGGAGGTTGAATATTTGATAAAGAAACTCGTGCACAAGCGCAGGAGTTTCTTTATTAAATATTCAACCTCCCTCAGATAATAAATCCCATATTTAAAATGGGCAGAATAATAAACTCTATGTAATACTAGAAATGCGTCCATAGGACACGGATGCCCCCGCCCGAAAATATGTCTATGTTCGTATTCATCCATAGAAAGTTATTGACAGTGTTTAAGTTTTGGACCCTTTTTATACCATTTGACCTCCAAATATGACCTTGGAGGTACGGATCTGGGTTTGCACCTGACACATTGTCTCATGATGGTTAACATTCCTTCAAAATTATTTCAAAATCCATCCAAAAATAAGTAAGTTATTGGCTGCGTTTAAGTTTCGGACCCATTTTTATACCTTTGACCTCCAAGTATGACCTTGACCTTGGAGGTACGGACCTGGATTTTGCATGTGACACATCGACTGATGATGGTTAACATTTCTACAAAGTAATTTCAAAATCCATCCAGAAATAAGAAAGTTATTGACTGCGTTTAAGTTTCGGACCCTTTTTTTGACCTTTGACCTCCAAGTATGACCTTGACCTTGGAGGTACGGACCTTGGTTTTGCAGGTGACACATCGACTCATGATGGTTAACATTTCTCCAAAATAATTTCAAAATCCATCCAGAAATAAGAAAGTTATTGACTGCGTTTAAGTTTCGGACCCTTTTTTTGACCTTTGACCTCTAAGTATGACCTTGACCTTGGTGGTACGGACCTGGGTTTTGCCTGTGACACGTCGTCTTATGATGGTTAACATTTCTGCCGAGTAATTTTAAAATCCATCGAGAAATAAGGAAGTTATTGACTGCGTTTAAGTTTCGGACGCACGGATGGACGGATGCACGGGCGCACGGACGGACGGACAGGGGCAACGCTATATGCCCTTTCCACCATTCTTCGAATGGCGGGGGCATAAAAAATGCTTTGACCACACATGTTTTGCTTTGTTTGTTTGATCTGAGGTTTAACTTCCCCGTCAACACTGTAAAGGTCATTTTGGAGACGTTGCTTCCAATTTTATGGGACTTTTACCAGACATTGAGATGAAATGACATCTCAAGCCCTGCCGCCCAATGAAACCAATAGGGTTTATAAGCATCGACAGTCTGACTTGCACCGCTTTGCCTGGGCAGGCTTAGATCCTCTAAGCAGTTTACCAGTACTCGTGTGCGGGACAGTTTCAGCTCTGCATGGAAGCATCATTTATCTGTTTGGAATTTGTTTGAGGCAGTTCTAACGAGTACCCACAACTTATGTCTTTGAGTAGAAATAAGAAAAATAATGTATAACCTCGTAAACCCTAATTTTCTATATATAAATTGGTGGGGTTTAGGGGGTGTTCATTTAACGGACTTGTTCACGTGATTAATGTTGGCTACTTGGCAGGTATCATACCTGCAACCTCCTGATCACTAGTCAGATTCACATACAACTGAGCAACCAAGGCCCATATCATGGATATAAACTCAGACTCAATGAAAATGCACCACTTGTACTATACCTCAAAATTTTAATTGATTCACAACATTTTCAGCATTTGATCACGTTTAATGAATTATCACTAACTTATACACAGACTCACTACAGAGTTACAGCATTTCATTGGATGCAGAGATACGGAGGCTCGAATATGTCCAAACACCCCAAAAATCTAAATCACATATCCTAATACCAGGTATATCAAGGGTTGCTTGGCATGGACACCTCATTCTTCGAATTAAACACTGTATCTGGTCTTGAGTGATGTTGCCCCATTCTTACTGTAGTGCCATGATAAGCTGCTGACTGTTGGTCGGCGGATCACGTCGGCTGTACACACGTTTTCCAAGCTGGTCCCAAAGGTGCTCAATTGGGTTTAAATCTGGCGTAAGCGCAGCCTAAGGAATAACTTGCACACCATTTTGATTGAAAAAGTCCATGGTTAGCCTCGCAGAATGACACATGCATTGTCCTGTTGGAAAAGCGTAACCTCACCATTATTGCATAAAAACGGTACCACCTCAGGCTCTAAGATTTCATTTATTTACCGATGTGCCGTCAAATTGCCATCAACAACGATGAGTTGGGTTTTGAAGCGCCATGAGATCCCTCCCTACACCATTACACTACCACCACCCCAACATGACACCTGTTCAACACAACAGTCTTGAAATCGCTCCACATGTCAATGCCATACTTTATGCCACCTATCAAACATTTCAACAAAAACAAACGGGGCTCGTCCACGAACAGTACACCACACCTACGCTGTTGTGTCCATCGGATATGCTGTTGACACCAACTAAAGGGACTGATTCGACATTCCGCTGTGAAAACGTTCTCCCTATACATCTTATGGCTAGAAATACCGTGTTCCTGGAGACGCCGCCGTACAGTTAAGGCACTTACACGTAGGGCGCAATGACAACTGACGTTACTTAGAAGAAATGTTTTGCTGGCATTCTAACATAAAGAAGCTGGACCTTATAATAACAGTAAAGAAAGTGCCCAAAATATCATGATTATGAAAATTTTACAATTTCCGCATTTTGCACATGCACATTATGAAAATCACGCAGTATTCGTGTCAAACAAGCTCTTGCTTCGGTGACAACTTTACAATACTGTATTTATCAGTTGAAAAAGTCAGTCATTTTTACCTTAAACTAAAGAAATCAAAATTCTAAAAGTGTTGCATTTTCATTGAATCTGAGTATAACAATCAAACACACAGTATACATACAATATAGAAATGAAATATGTACAACATCCATAATTTACCTTTTATTCTCATTCCCGTGGTTTGCATTCAAATAGTAAAATATTCTAGTATTGTTAAATTAGAAGCACCATATTTAGAGCCAAAAGTAATTTTTTTTCTCTTTAAAATAAGTCAAAATTTCTCATTTAAATAAAGCATAAAAATTATATATGATGTCACTCAAAAAAATAAATGTCATTCAATCTAGCATCCATTTCGACTTACTTTGTATACATGTATATTAACTAGAAATGCATCCACAGGACAAGGATCCCCCCACCTGAAAATATGTTTAGTTCGCATTCATCCATAGAAAGTTATTGACTGTGTTTAAGTTTTGGACCCTTTTTTCACATTTGACCTCTAAGTATGACCTTGACCTTGAAGGTAAGGATATTGGTTTTGTGTGAGGCAGATTTGTCTCATGATGGCCAACATTTCTGCCAAGTAATTTCAAAATCCATCCAGAGATAAGAAATTTATTGACTGCATTTAAGTTTCAGACCATTTTTTTTACCTTTGACCTCTAAGTATGACCTTGACCTTGGAGGTACAGATCTGGGTTTGCACGTGACACATCGTCTCATGATGGTTAACATTTCTTCAAAGTAATTTCAAAATCCATCCAGAAATAAGTAAGTTATTGACTGCGTTTAAGTTTCGGACCCTTTTTTTTACCTTTGACCTCTATGACCTTGACCTTGGAGGTACGGATCTGGGTTTTGCAGGTGACACATCGACTCATTATGGTTAACATTTCTACAAAGTAATTTCAAAATCCATCCAGATATAAGAAAGTTATTGACTGCGTTTAAGTTTCGGACCCTTTTTTTCGGCCTTTGACCTCTAAGTATGAGTTTCGGACAGACGGACGGACAGGGGAAATGCTATATGCCCTTTCCACCATTCTTCGAATGGAGAGGGCATAAAAAAATTGACTCTCTACAGAAATAATGCAATACACAAGACATGGCTTTTTTCTTGCATATCTTCCATTCCTGAGCGTGAATTTTTAAAACTGCAGGCACTTTGGCTGCCGACATCCGCCATATTGCGATGACACTACAGTGATGTTTAGTGATGTCACATAACTGCTGTGACGTCAACCTTAACAATGGCACATATGAGGTCCGATTGAACCAGTGCATTTATCAAACATGCAAGAAATTTTTACCCTATCCTGGGTAAGAACACCAGGGTTAGAACAGAATTTCTATCCCAAGCTAAAATTATGGATTTCCTTATCCGGTGTGCGAGAAATGGTTTTCCCCCTTTATCACTCTCAAAAACAAATGTTGTGGACATTTGTTAGAATCTCCTTGCCAAGGCCATTCTAACAAATATCCACAACATTCTTGATTCTTGGAGTTTTAAATACAATATCCTTTAACCCTTTTAGTACCAAATGGAATCTTCCTTCTTATATATAGCAGGAGTCCATTCCAAAATAAAGGGGTGTCAGGTGGTCTTTTCTACAAAATTTATTCGGAAAATGGCTGAACTTTTTGCAAACAGTGTAGGCCCTGATCAGACGCCGCATTCTGCGGCGTCTGATCTGGGCCTGCACTGTTTGCAATGGTACCCATTTTGGGGTTTCTGGTACTAAATGGGTTAATATCTTCATTAACCCTCGTCCTGCTGAGCCCATATATATGTCTGATCTTTCAAACAATGCAGATCCAGATCAGATGGCTTCTTCATCAGAAGACATCCGATCAGAATCTTCATTGTTTGCCATTCAGTTTATGAATTTGTTGCAATGATTTGCATCAAGAAATCTGATCGGTTGATATTCAGTGAGTGTTCGAGTTTTACGTCCCACCAACAGCTAAGGTCATACGGGGAAGGGACCTCGGTTTAAAGACTCATCCGAAAGTCTGGAGAAGCAAGGGATCAATCCTGCGATCACTGGTTTACAAGGCCAGTAGCGTAACCACTACACCACAGAGGCTTCTCGGTTGATAATCAGTGGTGGGTGTGACATATTTAAATATTCAGCAGGTCAAGGGTTAAACTGACTCATCTTGAGGTAAGGATTGATTCCAACGAAATTGCCATTATAACCAGTTTTGTTGTTATATCAAATGTTGGTACAAAGAGTCAACTGTATTGTATCTGATTTAGGGGACGGGCCTCCGTGGCCTAGTGGATAAGAGCGCTGACTCTTAAACATTAGGTCTCTCACCGCTGTGGTCCAGCCTCGCTCGGGTCACATGTGAGACGCCAAGTTCTGCAACGGATGTTCAGGTGGTTTTTCTCTGGGTTCTCCAGTTTTCACCCACCAATATGAGTGGAATAATCTTGAAAGGGCCGTAAAACCAGAACCAAAAAAATCCGACTTAGGCTGATTGCGTGGACATGGCATTAAAAATCAACTGGGTGAGAAAATTTATTACCTCTGATCACATCATCACTGACTTCAAAGGTTGTCATCCAGTTGGCCCCTGCTCGTTTATTGCCACTACTGTTGTGTGAGACGAGAACGTACACTGTTGTGCCCGCAGAGTAGACAGATAGCTCCTGTACCTCGCCTTTTACCTCTGTGAATAGGAGAAGAAGATGAGATAAGATGGGCCCCGTTAAGTGATTGTGGTACTTATCGCCTATGCGAGCAGCGAAGGTTCAGGCGAGCCTGCGCATTCGCGCAGTCTCGCCAGAACCTTCGCTGCTTGCTCATACAAGCAGTGAATCAAGAGGAACCTTCAGACAGAAAGCCATATCCCTGGCCTCTCTGAATGGCTTGGCATGCGCAGTTAAAATTTGTCATGACGGAATGCTGGAAGACACAAATTCGCTTGGCGGGACTCAGATAATAGCCCAGGATAAGGAGTAGCGAGGACATATCTAAGGGATAGTTTTCTTTATTTCTTGTTTCCATCACGTGAACATGTCTGTGAACTGAACACCCCACTAAACCCCATTTTATATAGAGAAAACTGGGGTTTACAGGGTGTACATCATTTTTCTTATTTTTACTCCCAGAAATAGGTTGTGGGTACTCATTAGAACCGCCTCAATGAGGCAACGCCCCCCTCACATCCCGAAAAATTTTGGGTCAACCGGCCGCTAAAATTTATATCTGAGGGCGTCTGGGGTCAAAAATGCCTGAAAATTGATGCTGATAAAACATGCTGCAAACAGTGAAAATGGCCAGTGCCAAACACCTTAATTGTTGCCTTGACAGCTGTGTGAAGATTAAAATGGGGTCAAAAATTCATGTGAAAACACACTTTTTGCCAACTTTGAGATGCCCCCTCTTTACCATGACAACAATGATCAAGTCATGAAAGGTTGCATTTGAAAGGCTACTGTCCAATGAACATTCATACCGAGTTTGGTGTAAAACAGACCATCCATTATGAAACAATGGCTAGTTGAAGTTGCTGTCAGGTGCAACACTGTGAAAATCAGCAAAATTCACAAAATCCCTGAGTGGTAAAGGGTTAAAGGGAATGGGTACACCTGCAGGGGAGGCAACTCCTGCAAAAGTATTTTTGTTTCCATGTCAATAGTGTTCAACTCTTAAAGGAAAGAATTTGCTCCTGAGGAGCAAATTCTTTCCTTTAAGAGTTGACACTTTTTTCTGTAGGTCATGGGCTTATAGAAAATCAAATAGGAAGTCCCGAAAGTTGTCTCCCTTTGAAAAATGGCAGACAAATCTGCCAGGTGTTCCCATTCCCCTTAAGTCACTGGGAATTAATGAAGATTTTTTGTCAAACATCTTAAAGTTTAACCCTTTTTGTACCAAATGGAATCTTCCTCCTTTTGTAAAGAAGGAGCCCATTTTAAAATTTAGTAGTGACAGGTTGTGGTATCTTCAAAATCGATTTGGAAAATGGCTTAACTTCTTGCAAATAGTGTAGGCCCTGATGAGATGCCGCAGAACGCGGCGTCTCAACTGGGCCTGCACTGTTTGCCAAGGTAACCCTTTTGGGGTTTCCGGTACTAAATGGGTTAATTTAAATAATGAACTTTTATAGTTACAAAAATTTAAATTACTAGAGATTGGTAACACATCACACACAATCAGTAGGAAAGGTAAAAGCCCCACAAAATTGGAAGCAACGTCTCCAAAATGACCTTTACAGTGTTGATGGGGACGTTAAACCTCAAATCAAACAAACCAACAAACAGTAGGAAAGGTTTTCAAAGAGAAAGCAGTGTTTGCAACATTGTCAACCACTAGGAAACAACAATTTCATGCTGATCTTAACATTAGGTCGTCATCCACTTATGATCAACCCAAACAGATTTCTAAGCCTGTGACAGTTGCAGTTAGTAAAGGTTTCAGTAATTTTTCACATGCTTTTAGTAACATTAATTTTCAATATTAAGTCAGAGAGGTGGGAGGTAAAGGTGTAGGTACAGGTAATTGGTTGAACTCATCATGTGACGGTGAAGGTAAACAAATATAGCATTAAAAAAATGTAACATAACAAGGTGGCATGACAAAATGCCTTAAAATGATTAAGAATCATGCTAAAGATAAACTTTAAAGTTCCAAAGTTGTGACCAATGTTAAAGTTGTCCAACCAACAAACAAACCAACAAACAAACAGGCAGAGCAAAAACAATACATGTATGTCCCCACCATTGCTACTGGGGATATAAATTTTGGTATTTTTTTTTTCTATTTTTCTACACAATTGACCATTGTGGTAATTTTTTCAATATAATCTAAATAGTTTTCACCTTTTCAGGACCCATCTTAAAACTGTCTTATAACCAAAGCCATGTTTACCAAACAGAAGTGAAGGCAATGATCAGGAAACAATACAATTAACAAACAGTTCCCATCAGAGACACCAAAGGGAAAGAAACACAAACATGAAACAACTAGACCCTAATGGAAACATCAATGGTGGAAAGCCAAAAGGACAGTTACTTTCCCACAAAATGGCAACATCGTGAACACAAAAATCAAATAACACGAGATGAAACAACAGTGAGGACCCGACAGCAAGAAACCACTGAAATGCTGGAGCAAAAGAACACAAACAGTTAAGACTCCGATGGGCCCAACCAGAGACAGAGCATCAGGCACCAACCAACATTACATAAAATTAGATTCTCTCCGATTCTCAGTAAGCCTTTATGCTGGAACCATCATAGAATCTTAGGCCTGACCCACCAGCGTGCAATTAATGAGGGAAGCAAAGTGGTCAACCGTTATAGTTATGAAAAAGTTTCTTGTAAATTCAGAAGCTATGTAGGTAAAGTTGCTTATTATATGTTTGTCATGTGTTTCATAGTATTTTAGCAATGTGAAAAACTTCAATTTACAACAACAGTGAAAAAAGTGCTGGGTATAAAAATGTAAACGGGTGAACATGCAAAACACGTAAAGTGATTAACAGATAATTTTCATATCTAATGATTTACCAGGTTCCTTTTTGCTGACTTTTGGTGATGTATCTAGTAATATAAAATGAACCAACATAAGACAAAAGGTCTATAAAAAGGAAATCCTTTGAAAGCAAGAACGACAACATGGAACTGAAAACCTCAGAGCTTTCAATTTTTTTTTGGGGGGGGGGGGCACCAGACAAGCTACATGTAGTTTCGGCCAATTATGTGTCATCAGCAGTGGCCCTAAAATATTTTTAAAATTCCATAGTCAATGATTCGAAAGGACTCTAAGGAAATAAAACCCACACCATGATGATGGTCAGGGAGACTTTTTACAGCCGCCACACATTCCTTAATGCTGAGCACTCTGTGTAAAAATTTCAGCTGATGACAGTTTGAAATATTTTTTCTTATTTTTCCCAGAAAAGAGATTTTGACATTTCATGCAAATTGTCTCAGCAAGAAAAGTGTTAAGATACTGAGAAAAAAACTACATCTGAAAGTGTCGTCTGCTTATGTCGTCTGCTGAATCGTCTTGAAATCTTTTTAAAAATATTTTTGCATACAGGCAAACAGTGTGATTGAACCAAGATTAGATTGTTCCTGACAGAGCAGTCAGATCTGGGTTCACCCTGTTTGCAAAAATGACTTTTAATTAAAGTAACCGGCAGATGACAAAGCAGACGACACTTGTCATGATTGGAATTTTATGGGCTGAATGTTCTATAAAAAGTAAAACTATCATAAGTTTTGTTTGTTTTGTTTGTTTGATTTGAGGTTTAACATCCCCCTTCAACACTGTAAAAGTCATTTTGGAGACGTTGCTTCCAATTTTGTGGGACTTTTACCCCACATTGAGATGAAATGACATCTCAAGCCCTGCCGCCCAATGAAACCAATAGAGTTTATAAGCATGGACGGTCTGACACTAGCACCCCTTTGCCTGGGCAGGCTTAGATCCTCTAAGTGGTTTACCAGCACTCCTGTGTGGGTCAGTTTAAGCTCTGGGTGGAAGCATCATGCAGCCCATCTATTTATTCAAACCCCGATGGGCCGAGGCCTTGGGCTCTTCCAATAAAAATGTATGTATAAAGTGGAAGAGTTTGGTAAATATAGCACTCAGGATGTTAAACACAGCAGACCTGAATAAGATGGCCAAGCTTGCAGAATGGTAGAGACATTGATCAAACATCTAAGTTTGCAGAATAGCAAACAGTGCAAACCCTACAGAGTAAGAGCACAGTAACTGGGAATATGTACTCTATTTTCAAGTACTTTCTTGTCATTTTTAGAGTAACTATGGTACCACCAGGAACCATTAAGATTAATGGTGACTAAAAAAACATTCTCTGAAGAAAATGTGTGATTGTTTATCTTATTCCTGTTACAAACATAAATTGTTTAAGCTTGTTAGAACCACCTCAATGAGGTGGTTCTAACAAGCACCAACAATCTATTTTATCTGGGCAAAAATAATATTTTTGTGCAAAATAATATACAGCTATATAACTTGTCTTTGGAAGCAAAGAACTCATTATAGATGGAAGTCAGGAGTCTTGGCTTTATTGAGACTTATAAACAGTACTGTAGTTGGCAAGACTGCTTATGCTCTAGTGTGCACTTTGACTGCTTAAGCCCCTGATGTGCGCTTTGATTGCTTATGTCCCTGGTGTGCACTTTGATTGCTTATGCCCCTAGTGTGCACTTCGGCTGCTCATTCCTCTAGCATGAAATTAGATTGCTTATGCTCCTTGTGTGCACTTTGATTGCTTATGCCCCTAGTGTAAACTTTGGCTGCTCAATTCCCTAGCATGAAATTAGATTGCTTATGCTCCTTGTGTGTGTTTTGGTTGCTTATGCCCCTAGTGTGCACTTTGACTGCTCATTTCCCTAGCATGAAATTAGATTGCTTATGCCCCTTGTTGCGGCGATTTTCCCGATTGTGGAATTGCAACAAAAGAAGTTAACATCGATGATAGTTCCAAAATTCAAATTTATTTTACGATTATTCCCAAATACTGAGCCCTGCGATTTAGCGTGATGACAACTCTCCCTTTGCTACTTGGCAACTAACCTTACGTTACGCTTGTATAACATTACAAAGACTTTACGCTAACTGCGCAACTTCCGATTATAAGAGTTTCCACATTTTATAAATTAATCTTCTTTCCATTTTCCCCTCCTCAAAATGCTTTAATAAACACACATTTTGACAATTATAGCAAATAGGGTTTTGCAATGTTAAGTTGAGAACATTCTAAAAGTAAATCCTGACACATAATAAAGTGTAAGGCTTCTCTCATATATGAATTATAAAACCGCTAAGAGGAAGATTAAGTTTTTCTACTGTATGAATTATAAAACATGAACCAGCTTCATATCTACAGTTCACATTCCAATGGGCACAACTTAGTTACTGATCTCACTATGGTTCCCTGCCCGATTTGGACTTTCGCGACTCGAACTCGTCCGTCTGTTCCCGGAAATACCTCCAGAACTCTTCCCAGTGGCCAGCTCCCTCTAGACTTATCTGGTGAGACCACGAGAACGACCTCACCAACCTGGACATCTTGGCGTTCTTGGTTCCACTTTTTCCGTGCTCCAAGCCCCGGCAGCCATTCCCGGAGCCATCGCCGCCAGAAATGCCGGACAAGCTCTTGGATCCGGCGCCATAGTTTTCGAAGATTAAACTGCGTTGTATCAACAGATGTTGGCGCAAACTGACCCCCAACTTGCCCATGTAGAAAGTGGTTTGGGGTCAGGGGTACATCATCCGCAGGATTTGCTGATTGATATGTGAGGGGCCGAGAGTTGATCAGTCCCTCAGCTCCGATAATTGCGGTCATCAGCTCTTGGTCGTTGATATCCGCATTCCCTAGGATAGCTCTGATAGCCGGCTTAGCTGATTTTATCATGGCTTCGTGCACTCCACTGAAATGTGGAGCGAACGGTGGGTTAAAGTGCCATTTAACTCCTTTGTCCGCGACTGATCCTAGAACTTTGGTTTCATCTATTTGTAAAACTAATGATTTTAGTTCATTGTCAGCTCCCTTAAAATTAGTCCCGTTATCAGAAAATATTTCCTCCGGAAGTCCCCTGCGACTAGCCATCCTGAAGAATGCGTTTAAAAAAGAATTAGTGTCAAGACCAAAAGCTATTTCTAGGTGTACTGCTCTCATTGCTAGGCAGGTAAACAAGCATATGTATCTTTTTTCTCGACGCTTCCCTCGCCCTTGCACGGTTATGAACGGGCCTCCGAAATCGACAGCTGTCCTTGTGAATGCCCGAAAAGATGATTCCAATCTAGACAGAGGCAACGGGGCCATTATTTGCTCACAGGCTTTTGATTTCCGTCGTCGACATTCCGCACATTTCTTTTCCCATTCCCGAATAACCTCACGCCCAGACATGACCCAGTATCGAGCCGATAACACTGCTAATGTTTGGTTTGTTCCTGACGCATGGTGCCCCTTTTCATGGAAGTCTTTCACAATTAGCTTTGTTACCCAGCTCTTCCAGGGTAAAATTACAGGGTACCTTACATCATATGATAGGAATTTGGCGTGCTTCAAACGACTATCAGATCGAATCAGACCATCATTGTCCAGTTTCGGTTGTAAACCAAACAATTTGCTGTTTAATGGCAACAGTCTCCGGCATGAAAGAGATTGCCATTCTTCTCGAAAATGGAAGCACTGGGTCTGTTTGATTAATTGTATCTCTGCTCGGTTCAGTTCATTAGCTGACAGCTCCCCGGATGTTCTGTCTCTCTTTGATTTCTGTGAGTTTTCGATAAATCGATTGACCCAAGCCTGCACTCTTCTTAGTTTCAACCAGCTGGAGTAGCGACTTGAGTCCACCAGAAAATGTGATTCATGGACAGCGACAGACACGAAAGCTAAAGGTGCTGAGTCATGGAAATGGCTGTTCTCAGCTTCATAATTTTGATTTCTCGGAATTGAAGTTAACCTTTTCATTTCGACGTCTGTAGTAAGTTTGTCAAAGTTGTTGTTGATAGGCCAGCTGTCCTCGGGTTCTCCTAGGAAATCTGGACCTCTCCACCATATACATTTTCTACTTAATTCTGTTGCCTTAATTCCCCTGCTAAGAAAATCCGCCGGATTCAGTTTTGTTGGTATATGTCGCCATTGATCAGGATTGGTGTGGCTCTGTATTTCTCCAACTCTTTTTGATACGAATGGCCTAAACTGACGGCTTCGACCTCGAACCCACCATAATACATTAGCGCTGTCCGACCAGAAAGTTGACTTACTCATTGGAATATCTAATACCTTTGAAATTCTAGTTGTTAGTCTAACTCCGACAACAGCAGCCATCAGTTCTAGCCGTGGGATGCTCGTTGATATACTTGGTGCCACTCGTGTCTTGGCAGCTACTATGTTGCGAGTAACAGATCCATCTTTATATAAGCACCTCGCATATACAACGGCCCCATATGCGTTCTCTGATGCATCTACTAATGTATGCAGAGACATGGTGTTCGAATCCTCAGTTTCTCCCCACAGGCATCTTGGTATCTTTATCTGCTCTAGGTCGCTTAGTTCTTCAAACCACTCACGTGCGCCTTTTATCAGCAGATCGGATAATTCCTCATCCCATTCCAAACCGGCGGTCCACATATCTTGTAGCAGAATTTTGGCCCGGATTGTAAAGGGTGCTAGAAATCCAATCGGGTCGAACAATGTGGCGATTTTCTTCAAGAAATTTCGTTTTGTATATACCATACTACTCTCAGGTGCTTTTTCTGTGAAAGTAAAGACGTCCTTGTCTGCGAGCCACCACACTCCAAGAGTTTTGGCACATGGCAGCTGGTCGCGGTCTATGTCAACTTCAGCTTTTCTGTCTTCCACCGGGATCTCTGATAACACCTTGGCTGAATTTGACAACCACTTTCTAGCATGCATGCCGACTTTTGTCAACAAGTTAGAAAGCTGTTTGTATAGGTCTATAGCTTGATCTTCATCCCGTGCTGAGTCCATCGAATCGTCCATGTATGTTGATTTCAGGACAGTTTCAACTGCCATGGGAAAATATTGCTGGTATTTTTTTGCATGTTGCTGCAAGACATATTGTGCTTGAAATGGCGAAGAGTTCAATCCAAACACAACTCTGTCAAATTCGTAGATATCTGGGCGACGATTCTGATTGATTCCCCTCCATAGGAACCTGTGATATGGCTTATCTTCATGTGCGATACCAATACGCAGGTACATTTCTTCGATGTCGCATACCAGTGCTACTGGAAACCTTCTGAAGCGCAGCAGCACATCGAACAGATCCCGTTGTAACTTAGGCCCTTGATGTATGGCGTCGTTCAAAGATACACCTTCATACTTTGCTGACGCATCGAATACGATCCTAGTTTTGGTTGTTTCTTTGTCCTGTCTGATAACCGGAAAATGTGGCAGGTACCATTTCGATTTGCATTTCTCATGCTCTGGTATCTTTCTAATATATCCTTTCTCAACGTACTGTTCGATGCACTGGTTATATGCACCTGCAATGTACGGCGATCTTTTTAGTCTTTTCTCAATATTTTCCAGTCTGCGAACAGCCATGTCATAATTGTCCGGTAATACCGGCCGATTCTCTTTCCAAGGTATACCGACTCGATACATTTGATTTTCATATGTTACAGAACTTTCTGCAGTTCTCAGTGCTAACTGTTCCTCAAGTCGAATCACTGGTGTTTCATGCGCAGTGTGCACCTCGTCAATCTCCCAGAACCTTTTTAAGTTTTCATTTAACCTTTCTAGAGCCGACTGGTCTCTAACAAAATACGTGCACGCAAAGTTTGTCTGCAGTATTGAACAATGGCTCGGATTGCCGATGCAGGTCCACCCAAGTGGCGTTAGCCTAGCTATGGGTTCTCCTGGCTTTCCTCTCACCTCTTCGACAGCACAGTGAAGATCTGCACAACCCAGACCAATAAGTACATCAACAATTTGCCTTTTTGTGCTGCGCGGGAAGTCGATATCTCTTAAATATGGCCATCGCTTCTTGCATTTGTTCCAGTCAAATATGGTCATGTTTCCTGTTACCTTACTTGCTGTGTGCGCTGTAAATTTCCTTTTTACGCTGCCGTTGAAGCTCTCTAGTTCAATGTTAACTGGTTGGGTTTCAAATGTTTCAATTTGGCCATTTAAAAGGTTAACCGTCACCTGTTCTGTTTTGCCCTGCAGACCTAACTGCGCTGCGACGTCTGCATTGATGTAGGACTTGGTGCTTGCGTCGTCTAATAACGCATTGACTTGCATTGACCTACCACCATTTTTTAGCAACACAGGGATGGTAGGGAGCGCTATGAAGTCTATTACATGATCGCCTTGGCTCAACATAGTGGTATGTTGTCTTTGGTCTTTCCCCTCCGTGCCTCAAGTGACTAGACTGTCAGAAAGTTGTTGGGATTCAGTACATCTTGATTTTGGTTCGGTATTTTGGTTCGCAGTACATTTTGGCTCGGTGTCATTCAGTGGAAATGAATGCTGTTCAGTAGTTTGCTGCCGGTGCCGTTGCTTATGTAACAACCTATGATGTAGCTCTCGGCAGCTATTCTGACCACACGGACGACTTCTTGGGCACGACTTCCCAGCATGCCCTTCCGCCAGACAATGATAACATAACTGGAACACCTTTGCTATATTCCATCGTTCGGGCACAGATTTTTCCCAAAACTGAGGGCACTTCCATATCCCATGCGCCTTTCTGCATAACTGACATGCGGCGATTTTCTTGGCCCGGTCATTGCCTCCGGTTTCTCCAAAGAACGCCAGCTGATTGTTGTTCCTTGGTAACGGTTGCCAGGGTTGATTTCCTGATGCTTTCCCAGTCAAACCATGCACAGTTTCTGAAGCGACAGTTTGAAATTCCGACTCCTGTATGACCCACGTCCTCAAAGTAAGAACCGATTCTGACATGTTATTTTCGAAAATCCACCGGTGGTCGCGTGCTAGTAGTGATTCAGGTAACTTTCTCTGAAGCTTTGTGTACAGGGAGCCATCTTCCAGTTCATGGTGCAGCCCTGCCTCTTTTAAGTTTATTATGGCAATGTCCAAGAGGTCAGCAAATTGTTCAAGATCCCGTGCATTTCCCGACCGTATTTGCTTAAAGTTATCTAAATCTTCTAAGTAGATCGAGATCTGTCTACGCTTACCCCCGTATTTTCTCTCTAGTCTTTCTTTTGCCGCTTCATAAGCTGTTGCAGAATGTCCAAGATTTTCTATAACTTTCAGCGCATCCCCGGACAAGTACTGACGAAGCTGTAGTAGTTTATATTCTCCTGTTGCTGGCGCACTGTCGAAAGCAGCTTTCCAGCTTTGGTATTTTCTTTTGTCCCCTGTAAACACTGGTATTTGGACGCGCTTCAATTGTCGCCATAGATCTTGCCCGATAGATGGCGCTACCTTGTTAGCTTCGAATGGAATGGAAATGCGTGCATATTCATGCCTATTCCATGGCTCATCTGGTCCGCATGATAAATATCTGTTGGTTGGTTGAGCTGTGGGTGAATACCATGTCTATTTTCTGCCTCGTGCTTTCTATACTTTGGCTGTTCCTGATGGATGTTACAATCTTCTGTCTCTCTAACACCCGTTGGCTTGGTACATGTAACAGGAATGCGACATGATGTTGATGCCTCAGTTACAGATTCCCATTGTTCACCATCAGGATAAAAGCCTCTTACCTTAGGTATTGTCTCTTGCTGGTTTTATGCCGATTCTTGTTTGTCATATGCGCCAGGAATCTCCGCAATGTTAATATTTTCGTGAAAATTTATTGTAAGAATGTCCGATGTTACACTCAATTTGTCATCTTTTCTGGAATCCAAATATTCCCTGGCTGTCTCCCATGCTGTATAGAAATCTTCTTCGATTTTTTCCATCTCTTTGACAACTAGCCTGCTCTTTTGTAGTTCATTATATTTCGTATAAAAATCCGAGAAATTTGACAGCACCTCCATCACAATTTCTAAGCAAGTGTCCATGCTATGGCATGCATTCCTAACTTCTCTGCGGCTCGGTATATCTTCTTGCTCAAACAATATTAATTACTTATTCCTTGAACGTGTAAAATTGGACTTAGTACTTGCCTTGTCCTTCTTAAACTCTGTTTCCAGTCCTGCAAAGTTGACACGATCCTCTGTTTTCGATGACGCCATCATAAACTGTCGATTACTCTTTATTTCACAATGATTTCAAACCTCGCTCTGCTACCAGATTTTGTTGGGGCGATTTTCCTGATTGTGGAATTGCAACAAAAGAAGTTAACATCGATGATAATTCCAAAATTCAAATTTATTTTACGATTATTCCCAAATGCTGAGCCCTGGGATTTAGCGTGACGACAACTCTCCCTTTGCTACTTGGCAACTAACCTTACTACGCTTGTATAACGTTACAAAGACGTTACGCTAACTGCGCAACTTCCGATTATAAGAGTTTCCACATTTTATAAATTAATCTTCTTTCCACCCCTAGTGTACATTTTGATTGTGTATGCCCTTGTGTGCACTTTGGCTGCTCATTTCCCTAGCATGAAATTAGATTGCTTATGCCCCTAGTGTGCACTTTGATTGCTCATTCCCCTAGCATGAAATTAGACTGCTTATGCTCCTTGTGTGCTCTTTGATAGCTTATGCCCTTAATGTGCACTTTCATTGCTCATGCCCCTAGCATAAAATTAGATTGCTTATGTCCCTATTGTGCACTCTGATTTCTTATGTCCCTAGTGTGCACTTTGATTGCTTATGCCCCTGGTGTGCACTCGGATTGCTTATGCCCCTGGTGTGCACTTTGATTGCTTATGCCCCTGGTGTGCACTTTGACTGCAAATGTCCCTAGTGTAAACTTTGATTGTTTATGCCCCTAGCATGAACTTTGGTTGCTTATGTGCCCCTAGTGTGCATAATAATTGCTTATGCCCCTAGTTTGTACATTGCTTATGTCCATAGTGTGCACTTTGATTGCTTATGCCCATAGTGTGCACTTTGACTGCTGTGCACTTTGACTGCTTATGCCCCTGATTGGTTATGCCCATAGCATGAACTTTGATTGCTTATGCCCCTAGCATGCACTTGAACAGAAAACTTAAGTATATCATGATTGTAAACCCATATGGGCTACACCAAGCAAATAGGGGTCTTCAAACATATGTGCTCAGTGAATGCTCAGATCAGCCTGTGCTTGAATGCAGTCTGATCAGAGCCTTCTCTGTGAGCCATCTGGATAGTCATAAACAGAAACTTTTTTCAATCTGGGAAGGTTTCATTCAAACTATGTTTGTGTACCGACTGGTTTGGGACCTTGTTGAATGCATATGCTTGAATAGCCAGGGCCAGTTGTTCCAAACTAATGATGTCATTGGCCAACGTATTGTTAAAACTTTGACTATTAAATATGGAAAATACACAAATATTTTTTCAGCAAAAATAGTAGAGTGTTACATATTGTACTTTCTGAGACAGTTAACAATTTGACCAGTAATGAGCTCGTTAAGCTAACGATGCTTTGAATAACTGGACCTTTTTTCACTTGTTGTGGCAATTATAATGTAGGATTCACAAGAATATTAATTACATAGACTTGTCAACATGATAAATACTAGACAAAAGTGCCCAGTGGGGCACGTATACCCCCGGCCAGTGCCATCGCCTCAGCTGAAACAAGAACTACAAAGGGAAATAACTCTAAAAGGCCTGACCCCTTGGCCCTTATTTTCTTTCCCACAATACAACTAGTCATACTGATCATGTTTGCAAAATTTCAAGTTTCTATGTTCAGTAGTTATTGAGAAATCTTTCACACAAAATAAAAATATACACTATTAAACAGCAAGAACTACAAAGGGAAATAACCCTAAAAGGCCTGACCCCTTGGCCCTTATTTTCTTTCCCACAATACAAGTAGTCATACTGATCATGTGTGCAAAATTTCAAGTTTCTATGTGCAGCAGTTCCTGAGATATCTTTGACACAAAATAATTGGCCAGTGCCATCACCTAAGCTGAAACAAGAACTACAAAGGGAAATAACTCTAAAAGGCCTGACCCCTTGGCCCTTATTTTCTTTCCCACAATACAACTAGTCATACTGATCATGTTTGCAAAATTTCAAGTTTCTATGTACAGTAGTTATTGAGAAATTTTTGACACAAAATAAAAATATACACTATTAAACAGCAAGAACTACAAAGGGAAATAACTCTAAAAGGCCTGACCCCTTGGCCCTTATTTTCTTTCCCACAATACAAGTAGTCATACTGATCATGTGTGCAAAATTTCAAGTTTCTATGTGAAGCAGTTCCTGAGATATCTTTGACACAAAATAATTGGTCAGTGCCATCGCCTCAGCTGAAACAAGAACTACAAAGGGAAATAACTCTAAAAGGCCTGACCCCTTGGCCCTTATTTTCTTTCCCACAATACAACTGGTCATACTGATCATGTTTGCAAAATTTCAAGTTTCTATGTACAGTAGTTATTGAGAAATCTTCGACACAAAATAAAAATATACACTATTAAACAGCAAGAACTACAAAGGGAAATAACTCTAAAAGGCCTGACCCCTTGGCCCTTATTTTCTTTCCCACAATACAAGTAGTCATACTGACCATGTGTGCAAAATTTCAAGTTTCTATGTGAAGCAGTTCCTGAGATATCTTTGACACAAAATAATTGGCAAGTGCCATCACCTCAGCTGAAACAAGAACTACAAAGGGAAATAACTCTAAAAGGCCTCACCCCTTGGCCCTTATTTTCTTTCCCACAATACAACTAGTCATACTGATCATGTTTGCAAAATTTCAAGTTTCTATGTACAGTAGTTATTGAGAAATCTTTGACACAAAATAAAAATATACACTATTAAACAGCAAGAACTACAAAGGGAAATAACTCTAAAAGGCCTGATCCCTTGGCCCTTATTTTCTTTCCCACAATACAAGTAGTCATACTGATCATGTGTGCAAAATTTCAAGTTTCTATGTGAAGCAGTTCCTGAGATATCTTTGACACAAAATAACTGGTCAGTGCCATCACCTCAGCTGAAACAAGAACTACAAAGGGAAATAACTCTAAAAGGCCTCACCCCTTGGCCCTTATTTTCTTTCCCACAATACAACTAGTCATACTGATCATGTTTGCAAAATATCAAGTTTCTATGTACAGTTGTTATTGAGAAATCTTTGACACAAAATAAAAATATACACTATTAAACAGCAAGAACTACAAAGGGAAATAACTCTAAAAGGCCTGACCCCTTGGCCCTTATTTTCTTTCCCACAATACAAGTAGTCATACTGACCATGTGTGCAAAATTTCAAGTTTCTATGTGAAGCAGTTCCTGAGATATCTTTGACACAAAATAATTGGCAAGTGCCATCACCTCAGCTGAAACAAGAACTACAAAGGGAAATAACTCTAAAAGGCCTCACCCCTTGGCCCTTATTTTCTTTCCCACAATACAACTAGTCATACTGATCATGTTTGCAAAATTTCAAGTTTCTATGTACAGTAGTTATTGAGAAATCTTTGACACAAAATAAAAAAATATACACTATTAAACAGCAAGAACTACAAAGGGAAATAACTCTAAAAGGCCTGACCCCTTGGCCCTTATTTTCTTTCCCACAATACAAGTAGTCATACTGATCATGTGTGCAAAATTTCAAGTTTCTATGTGAAGCAGTTCCTGAGATATCTTTGACACAAAATAATTGTTTACGGACAGACAGACAGACAGACGGAAAAGACAAAAACTATATACCCCCATTGCATACTTCGTATGCTGGGGGTATAATGATATGCAGGAATAGGTAATGCATGAATTATATACAGAAATGAAACAAATGAACAAAAAAAAAAAAACAACAAAAAACTTGAAAACAAAACCAAAGTCTCACTCGCAAAATCAAAAACAACAAAAATTAACTTGTAACATAAATTAATGTTCCTACTAAACATGTTATTAACTGACATTTCAAGTCTCTATGGCAAAAAGGGATAGCCAAAAATGTCAGAACCATTACAAATAAGGAGGTAATAGGTAAATACATTCTTGCACACCAGACAATGAAAACTGAGATTTTACCCTGGGATATAAATTTATGTTCTGACCCTTGTGTTCCGACCCCAAATTGAATATAATCACGTCTTTGATAAATGCACTGGTTGATTACAACCTCATGCGTGGCAGCGTCATGCGTGACGTCACTAAACATTCCTGTTGTGTCATCACAAAATGGCGGACGTCGGTAACCGAAGTGACAGCAGCATTAAAAATTCGCAATAGAAATGGAAGGTATGCAAGAAAAAGAATCCTATATGGGTGTGAGGGGTGGATAGAAAAATCCATCCCTCGGGATCACTGTCCGGCATCACTCGGCAAGCCTCGTGATGCCAGACAGTGACCCTCAGTACGGATTTTTCCATCCACCCCTCACACCCATATAAGATTCTTATATTCTATAACAGGCTTACCAATAGACTCCGAACTCATGGATGTTTCATTCATGGTTGTATGTATATCTATATTGTAAACATTTGTAAATGAAGATATTCAAGATATGAAGCTAGATTTCAATCATATAAGTTTATGCTACAGAATTTGACTTAGGATTTGGCTGCACATGCATTAGTTTAAGACTTTTACAAACATATGATAAATAAACTCAGAATTATTAATGAAACATCTAAATATACCACAGCCTCTTTATAACATTATTGTTGGCGTCCAAAGCAGAAACTGTGTCAGTTAAACAACCGTGTTAGATCCCAATAAAAATGAATAGATTATATAGCCCGTGGCAATTAGTAAGATGGCGCATATATATATACTGACTGTTGTACAAGTTTGGGTTCGTGGGATGTAACCTGGAACAATATATGCTCCATATACCTGGCACCATTAATAACCCTCAATGACTCAAACTACCTGTCCCCAACAAATTTTCATGGTCGGTAATATTAAGTGGCCCATAACCTCCAAATAATTTGGGCATAACTCTGGCAATAAGTGGTGGACTGTAACCTTGAAATAATATGCGCACCTTCACATCATGGTCTAACTAAACGTAAAGTTTCAGCTTCATCAGATGTAAAATGTAGGAGGCATTATCCGGAAACAAAATATGTTTATTAGAATCTGTGAAAGGGGAATAACTCTGGTAATATTTGGCAGACTGTAACCTGGAAACAATATGCGCTGTTCCACATCATGGTCTTACAATATGTAAAGTTTCAGCTTCATCAGATGTAAAATGTAGGAGGAGTTATCCTGAAACGGAATGTTTAGGAAAATCTGTGAAAGGGGTATAACTCTGGTAATATTTGGCAGACCGTAACCTCAAAATAATATGCACTGTTCCATATCATGGTCTTACTGTATGTTAAGTTTCAGCATCATCGTATGTAAAATGTAGGAGGAGTTATCCGGAAACAAAATGTTTACAGAATTTTTCAATGGGGCATAACTGTATTATTATTTGGTAGACGGTAACCTCGAAACAATATGCATGGCCCCACATCATGGTCTAACTATAAATGAAGTTTCAGCTTAATCGGATCTAAAATGTAGGAGTCATCCGGAAACGAAAAGTTGACCAAAGATTTCAAAGGGGCATAACTCTATTCTTATTTGGTGGACTGTAGCCTCGAAACAATATGCGCTGCCCCACATCATGGTCTAACTACAATGTATGTATGAAGTTTCAGCTTGAACGGAAGTAAACTCTAGGAGGAGTTAGCCGGAAACGAAAAGTTTACAAAAAATTTCAAAGGCGCATTACTCTATTATTATTTGGTGTACCCTAACCTCAAAACAATATGCACTGCCCCACATCATGGTCTAACTATGTATGAAGTTTCAGCTTGATCAGCTGTAGATTGTAGGAGGAGTTATCCGGAAACGAAAAAGTTTACAAAAATTTCAAAGGGGCATAACTATATTAATATTTGGCGAACCGTAACCTCAAAACAATATGCGCTGTCCCACATCATGGTCTAACTATGTATGAAGTTTCAGCTTGATCGGATGTAAACTGTAGGAGGAGTTATCCGGAAACGAAAAGTTTACAGACAGACGGACAGACGTTCTTATGAGATGTAAAATCTGGGGTTCCCAATGTTAACTCTTTGGAGATTTTAACCCCATAATGTAGCATTGTACAGCCATTAACCCCACAATCACTCAAATTTTAACACCATAACATCAAATTTTATGGAATAAACCTCGTTATGTATCAATTGTACAGAACATAAACCCCATTATGTATTGTCTGTCCGTCAGTTTGTATGGACAGACAGACATATGAACGGACGCCAGGGGGTATAACATAATACATCCCATTTTTCAAATGGGCATATAATGACCATTTATGGTCATTTTTTCTATTTAATTTACCAATTTTTTAATCCATCTTTAAATGTGTTATATCCAAAACCATATTATAATGAACAGTGTTTTGAAGAGGTTTAAATGTATGCTAATCTTAAGCTTATTTTACTGAGACACACCCTTATCATAAAACTATAAGAATCTTACATGAGTGCGAGGGGTGGAGAGAAAAATCCATCCCGAAGGTCATTGTCCAGGATCACAAGTCTTGCTTCAAGTGATGCTGGACAGTGGTCCCAAGGGACAGATTTTCCTATCTACCCCTCACACCCATTGAACACTTTTTATTTTTAGAGTTTATTTTGGGGCCAACTGTTCATAAACTGACACAAAGTTACTAAGCAGAGAAGATATTCAGTCCTATGAGTACTCCAAATCTAAGTTTTTGAGCAAAACCTGCATGTTAATCAAAACCTGCACGTGAATCCAAACTCCAATAATGATGATGATGATGATGATGATGATGATGATGATGATGATGATGATAAGTGTTTGTGTAAAATTAATGGATACTTCAGTAAACCCCACTTTTTTCTCTATATCAATGATTTGGGATCATAAGTTGCACTGTGTAATTTTGAAAATATTTGAGGGTCTTTGAAGAGGCCTAATTGGCTGAAACTAGATAGTCTGGCCCCCCAAAATATGGAACATTCTATAATTTTCAGTTATTTGTTACATAGTCCTTGCTTAAGGACTACCTATTTAGAGAACAAGGGTGTTCATTTCAAGGACTTGTTAACTTAACATATTAAATGGACATGTTAATCTACTATAACTTGCGTAGACATGCTTTCTAATTTTGTTTGAAAGCATTACCAATTCTCCCCCACCAATCGGGGCTTGGAGAACCAGATTGGGCTGCATCATGCTTCCATGCAGAGCTGAAAACTACTGCACAGGAGTACTGGTAAACTGCTTAGAAGATCTAAGCCTGCCCACGCAAAGTGGTGCAAGTCGGACTGTCCATGTATATAAACCCTATGGGTTTCATTGGGCGGCAGGGATTGAGATGTCATTTCATCTCAATGTCCGATAAAAGTCCCACAAAATTGGAAGCAACGTCACCAAAATGATTTAAATAGTGTTGACAGGGACGTTAAACCTCAAATGAAACAAACAAACAAATTACCCATTCTCAATTCTTTTATCTAAATATAAGGAGGCTGGATACCAACAAGGTATAAACTTCATTATAGCTGATTTCATTCATATGAATACATGAGTCCAGCCACAAAAACACTAGACATGAGGAAAACAATGCTCCCCCAACCCCACCACACACACCTACCATAAATATACCCATTAAACACCCATTTGACCGTAAAAACTAGTTTTAGGTCACCAAATCTAAGGTGCATACAGGCCATTTTGGCCATAAACTCACAATTCGCATGGCAGAAACAAAAAGATGTTCTCGTGATGTGATACACATGAGCATGTAAATTCTCCTCAAAGTGTCAAAATGAACAGTAAGTTGTAAATTAATATTAGGTGAAAGCCAAAAACTCCAAAAAGCATTAGTGTGTTTACTAAGCAGAAAACGGCCCCGGCCCATCAGGGCTTGAAGAAATATATGGGTTGCATGGTGCTTCCATGCAGAGCTGAAACCGACCCGCACACGAGTACTGGTAAATCGCTTAGAGGATCTAAGCATGCCCGGGCAAAGCGGTGCAAGTCGGCCCGTCCATGCTTATAAACCCTATTGGTTCATTGGGCGGCAGGGCTTGAGATGTCATTTCATCTCAATGTCGGGTAAAAGGCCCACAAAATTGGAAGCAACATCTCCAAAATGACCTTTACAGTGTTGACGGGGATGTTAAACCTCAAATCAAACAAAGAAACAAACAAAGCAGAAAAATGTTTTATTAATTCAATGAATGGGAACACCAAAATTATGATCTTGTTTGTTATCATAAGTTCATCAAAACAAATTAAGCACCATCTTGCGATTGAGTTCCAAAAAGGTTTAAACTTTACCACGCTCTGGGCTAACACAGAAAATGACAAAATTTTACATTTTTCTTATTTTTCCCCCAAATCAGGAATAGACATCTCGTGCAAATTGTCTCCATAGGAGACAATTTGCATGAGATGTCAAGTCCTGTTCTCTTGGAAAAAAAATAAGAAAAACATGTCAAAATGACGTCTGCTGAAAAAAATATACCCAGCATGCAGAGCGTTAAACAAAGTTATCTTCAATTTTTAAAAACAAAAAAAAATAGATTTAAAAAAAAATTCAATGGTGACTTTTTGCGAGTGTCTAAACAGATGCAGTGCTTAACTTGTTTTGGTAAGTTTATAGTCTAATCACCTATAGGCATAGTTTCTGAAAAGTAATCACATATATATATATACATGTCTTGTACTAAACAAGTAAAACTACACTTTTATATTGAAAAAAAAAAACGGCATAAACTCAGCTCCAGATAACCTTAGGAAAGCATATCAGTGTGACAAAGTGCATTTTTGTATATCTCAAAAAGGGCTGATTTTCTGATGAAAATTTTAACTTCTTCTTATTTATACTCCAGACATAGGTTGTGAGTGCTCGTTAGAATCACCCCAAAGAGGCAGTTCTAACCAGTACCCACAATCTATATCTTGGAGCAGAATTAAGCAAAATAATGTATACCCTGTAAACCCCAGTTTTCTCTATATAAAGTGAGTTCAATACACCAACTTTTTAACCATAACACACAATTGTCAACATGATGGGGGTGGGGGTGCATAATGAGGATAATTAAAGGATAATAAAGGGACACTTTTTCTTATTTCTTCATTTAAACCTCTGTTGAGGGTACTTGTTGAAATGTTAAAATTGCCTATATTTGTTACCCATAACATAAATTTCTGTAGAACATTAAGGAAAATAGTTTCTATAGAACATAAAAGAAAATTATCCAATTACCATCCTCATTACATTTCTGCACCCCCCACCCCACTGTGCCCAAACCCAACTCTTATCTGGAGCTATGTAATAAACTGTTTAACCCTTATCCTACTGAATAAATTCATTTTAGCCACAACCATTTCTGACTATCCACCAATCAAATTACTTGATATGATTTAATTGTTGACTTTGTAAACTGCGTGACAAACAGCAAACAGTGTAGATCCTGATCAGATGCCATCTGATCTGGATCCACAGTTTGCAAACAGTATAGATCCAGATCAGAGGGCTTCTAAAGAAACCATCTGATCTGGATCTACACTGTTTGCCAAGGTAGTGGATAAGGGTTTAAATGGCTGTTGCATCTACATTTCTGTGTAATTGGCTAAGAAATGTCAAAAAACCCTAAAAGAGGTAGTGATTGAGCTTAAATGTTATCGCGTTTACACTAAATATTTTGACACCTCAATTCCTTACCATACTTGTTCGAAAATTTGAACATGTATAACATGTCACCCGATGTTGTGTCTAAATAGAGCTGCATCTCAACTGGGTTTACACTGTTTGCTCAGGCCTGTCTGTCCAAATACATACGGTAAATATGATTTATCATATGACCTCGCATCTGGGAATGTAATAATGCCATGTAATAAATTTTATAATCCACTAGTGGATTAAATATCCAAATTAGTTAGATAAGCTCCATAACGTTACATGTACTACATCCTTAACAACATTGCGTTTACTAATGGCGGAATATTGACATTTTTGTAAAACAATCGGGAATAAAATGTGTTTTAAACTTCATATGATAAAATGCGTTTTAAACTTCATATGATAAATAGAGTCTTGCATTCGTGCTAATGTATTACTGAATTTATTAAACGAGTTGAGGAAAAGGCATAAAATGCTCGGCAAGCCTCATATTTTATCCCTTTTCCTCAACTCATTTAATAAATTCAATAATTCTCACATATTACTGAATTTATTAAACCCGTTGAGGAAAAGGCATAAAATGCTCGGTAAGCCTCGCATTTTATCACTTTTCCTCAACTTGTTTAATCAATTCAATAATACACGACCACTCATGTAAGATCCTCTATATCTTCACTTACTGGAAGTCCTATAGTGTAGCTCGAGAAGGTACTGAGGTGAAGAATTCAAAATGTATGTTGTCTATATTAAACTTGCCAGAGGATCTTACATGAGTGTTCATACATTATTGAATTTATTAAACGAGTTGAGGAAAAGGGATAAAATGCGAGCATTTTATCCCTTTTCCTCGATGAGTTTAATAAATTCAATAATACATGAGCACAAACGCAAGATGCTATTTAGCATATGACATTTAAAACACATTTTATTCACGATTTTGTTACAACAGCATCAATATTCCACCATCAGTAAACGCGATATCGTGAAGGACATAGTATGTGTAACGTTACGGGGCGTATCTAACTAATTTGCATATTTAATCCACTAGTGGATTATCAAATTTATTAAATGGCGTTATTACATTCTCAGACCCAACGTCATATGATAAATGTGAAATATCCCGAGTTCATTGTTTGCTAACTATGGCTCATATATGAAATATCTAGCATATGCCTCTTCTGCACACACCATTAACTTAAATAGTTTTAGGCAGACTAATTGAGAATCCATCGTGTAAGCAGTATCTAAAGAATAAAATAAAGTAAAAGAACAATCTTTACCTGTATGTGCAAGAGGTTTAAACCTTTTAGTAGCTCGGCCATCAATAACAAACACATGACCATCTTCACTGGCACTAAACAAGTATTTACCATCACCGTCAAACCTGTAATATCCAATAGTATAAAATACCAGGATGGTATAGGATTTTGTTTGTTTGTTTGATTTGAAGTTTAATGTCCACGTCAACACTGTAAAGGTCATTTTAGAGACGTTGCTTCCAATTCTGTGGGACTTTTACCCGACACTGAGACGAAATGACATCTCAAACCCTGCGGCCCAATGAAACCAATCGGGTTTATAAGCATGGACGTGTCAACTCACTTCACATACCCTGGGCAGCCTTAGATCCTCTAAGCGGTTTACCAGTACTCGTGTGTGGGTCGGTTTCAGCTCTGCATGGAAGCATCATGTAGCCCATCTATTTCTTCAAGCCTCGATGAGCTGGGGCTAAGGATTTTTTTGTTTGTTTCTTTGCTTGGAGTTTAAAAGCTAAGTCAACACTAATTAGGTGGTGTCGAGCCGGTCAGTTTTTTTAAACCACACTTTTCCCGCGCAAGCTTATTCACAAGCAGTTAAGCAGTACAGTGCACATTCTTTCACCAGAAACTAACAACTGCCCTTCTTGAATCAGTGGAAGGGAGTGAACAATCATAGAAAAGATTTCATGAATAATCTCAATGAAAGAATGTTGCCAACCTTGCAGGTATTAAACCTGCCACCTCCTGAAGACCAGTCAGATGTGCATCAAAAGTACAGCATGGGCCCCCCACCCTAGCCCATCCGGGCATGAAGAAATAGATGGGGAGCACGATGCTTCCATGCAGAGCTGAAACCGACTGCACACAAGTACTGGTAAACCGCTAGAAGATCTAAGCCTACCCAGGCAAAGCAGTGTGAGTCCATGTAAGAAGAAATTTTGTTCAAAGTGTTTTTATTTGAAAAAAAAAAAATTCAGTTTTGCAGGTTTTGTCAAAAAAAAAGCCATTTTCTCATGTAAAAGAGCAAAACAGACTGCAGCAATTGAAAGAGAACCAAAAAGAGAACCAAAAAGTGCAGCCTGTAATGCAAAAGCCACAGTGACCCTGAGCCTAGGACCCTGAAGGTCTAACTTAGATATTATCAAACGCAACATTTGTGTGACTTAAAAATACATAATAAATGTGATGATAAAGTTTTCTAATAATAGCCACAGTGACCTTAACCTTGAGGCCAGGATCCTAAAAGTCGAACTCGCTTGAGATATTTGTGTGTGTAGTTATATTAAAATCCATCAATAAATGTAGGCGCTATAGCGATAACGAAGTTTTTCTAAAAATAGCCACAGTGACCTTGACCTTGAGCCCTGGACCCTGAAAGTCCAACTCGCTAGAGATATCATCATACCCAACATTTGTGTGAAGTTATAATAAAATCCATCAATAAATGTAGGCGCTATAGCAATGACAAAGTTTTTCTAAAATATAGCCACAGTGACCTTGACCTTGAGCGCTGGACCGTGAAAGACCAAATCGCTAGAGATATTATCATACCCAACATATGTGTGAAGTTATATAAAAATCCATCAATAAAAGCAAAAGGTAGAGCAATGACAAAGTTTTTCTAAAAATAGCCACAGTGACCTTGACTTTCAGCCCCAGAACCTGAAAGTAAAACTTGCTCGAGATATCATCATACCCAACGTTTGTTTTTCTAAAAATCGCCACAGTGACCTCGACCTTGAGCCCTGGACCCTGAAAGTCCAACTCGCCAGAGATATCATCATACCCAACATTTGTGTGAAGTTATATTAAAATCCATCAATAAATGTAGGCACTAGAGCCTTGACAAAGTTTTTCTAAAAATAGCCACAGTGACCTTGATCTTGAGTCCTGGACCCTGAAAGACCAATTCGCTAGAGATATTATCATACCCAACATGTGTTTGAAGTTATATTAAAATCCATCAAAATATGTAGGGGCTAGAGCAATGACAAAGTGTTTCTAAAAATAGCCACAGTGACCTTGACCTTGAGCCCTGGACCCTGAAAGATCAATTCGCTAGAGATATCATCATACCCAACATTTGTGTGAAGTTATATTAAAATCAATCAATAAATGTAGGCACTAGAGCCTTGACAAAGTTTTTCTAAAAATAGCCACAGTGACCTTGATCTTGAGTCCTGGACCCTGAAAGACCAAATCACTAGAGATATTATCATACCCAACATGTGTTTGAAGTTATATTAAAATCCATCAAAATATGTAGGGGCTAGAGCAATGACAAAGTTTTTCTAAAAATAGCCACAGTGACCTTGACCTTGAGCCCTGGACCCTGAAAGACCAATTCGCTAGAGATATCATCATACCCAACTTGTGTGTGAAGTTATATTAAAATCCTTGATCTTGTGCCCTGGACCCTGAAATACCAATTCTCTAGAGATATCATCATACCCAACATGTGTGTGAAGTTATATTAAAATCCATCAATTCATGCAGGCACTATAGCGATGACAAAGTTTTTCTTAAAATAGCCACATTGACCTTGACCTTCAGCTCCAGACCCTGAAAGACCAATTTGATAGAGATATCATCATACCCAACATGTGTGTGAAGCTATATTAAAACCCATCAATAAATGTAGGCACCAGAGCCATGACAAAGTTTTTAAAAAAATAGCCACAGTGACCTTGACCCCTGGACCTTGAAAGTCCAACTCGCTCGATATATCATCATACCCAACATTTGTGTGAAGTTATATTATAATCCATCAAAAAATGTAGGCACTAAAGCCATGACAAAGTTTTCTAAAAAAAGCCGCAGTGACCTTGAGCCCCGGACCTTGACCCCCGTACCCTGAAAGTCAAAGTCGCTCGAGATATCATACTCAACATTTTTGTGAAGTTATATTAAAATCCATCAATAAACGAAGGCACTAGAGCAATGACAAAGTTTTTCTAAAAATAGCTACACTGACCTTGACCTTGAGCCCTGGACCCTGAAAGTTGAACTCGCTGTGTTTTAAAAAAAAAACTGAAAAAAAAAAAAAATGAAAAAAAAAAAAACAATAATCCTCCACCAGAATTTGAACCAACAACCCTTTGATTCAGAGTCCTGAGCTCTATCCACTACACTACACACAGCTTGCGGGTAAACTTTAACAAAGAGAAATAAGGGAGGCAATACAGAGCAAATAATTAACATCCAAAAAAAAGGCCAATTTAAGCAAAAAAAAAACTGTAAAATGAAGTACAATGATAATGTTAAAGATTGTTTTTTACCAATTGGTAATTGTAAATAAAATAAACTTGTAAAACATCACATATAAGAGCTTGCAGGTAAACTTCAACCAAATGCAGACGCCGACGCCGACGCTGACACCAAAGACGGATGCCTGGGGGTATGGCAATGGCTCCCCCTTACTTTTGTTAGGCAAGCTAATAAATAAATAATTAGCCCTTGTCCTGCTCAATAAATTACTTTTGCCATACCCATTGCTGACTCTACTTCATTTTATATATATCCTTATGTCATTCAAATTATTTCACATGACCTGGAGTTTTGATTAACCCTCATTCTAATGCACTTGCATACGTAACGCAACCTCTGATTGAATAATGTCAAAAATTTGCGACAGTATATTCTGTGATATACTGTCGGAACCCCGAGATCATCACGTAACATCGCTTTTCATTGGCTGGGATTTGGTTTTACACAGCTCACAGCGTTTGCCGTTTTGTGCAAAATAGTACAGTTTTATCAAAACAACCAAATAAGTGAATTAGAATGGGGATAACTGTATAGCAAAATTGTCATTTTGGGGTGTAAGTCGTTGGTTTTAGGGTTGCAAATTGCGTTTTACGGTGACGCGTCAGCGGAGCCATAAAACGCAATTTGTGACCATAAAACTGCCGATTTACCTCTACAAATGACAATTTTGAATACAGTTATCCCCTAAGTAGTTTGAAATATCCCTATTCTGAATACATTTTCATGGTCCAAGAAATGTTCAAGTAATTGAAATCTATACATATCATACTCACACAAGATGTGTTACCGGACCTTCATAGACTCTTACTCTCTGAACAATTCTAGGATTCTCAACGTCATTCAGATCTAGGAAGTAGATATGGCCAGTCACTGTACCCACTGCACAAACATGCAGCATTGGGCTGCACGCTACAGCTGTTACCTGGAAAGAAAGTCTCAGTCTTAGCACATGTAAAACTTGAAATGTTTTCAGTAGACATTTATGCCCTTCTACCATAATATAACTTAACCATTTGACCTTGAAAACAAGGTCAATGTCACCAAAAGCTAATCAAGTCTTTGGCAGATCGAAATGATATATTGCACTCCAAATTGAAATAAGAGTGGTCAGAAGACAACATAGCTCGCCTTTGGGGGCCTAAGTTGGATGGGGGCAAGTTATCAAAAATGAAATTTTTTCTTCTGTAAAACTGCCCAACAGAGTGCAGCAATTAAAATAGAACCAGATGGTACCCCTAAGAACCGCCGAAGAAGAAATCTTGTTTAAAGTGTTTTTATTTGAAAAAAAAAACAATTCCAGTTTTGCAGGTTTTGTCAAAAAAAGCCATTTCTTATGTAAAAGAGCTATACAGACTGCAGCAAATGAAAGAGAACCAAAAAGTAACCCTAAGAACAAATGAACAAGATATCCTATTGTCATGTAAAAAAAAAAAAAAAGGAAAAAGAAATCTATATTTGATAAAAAAAGTCTACATACTTCCAAGTAATAACAAGGCATCACAGACAATACAAGACAACTTATAAAAAGCGTTGCCTAGCATTTATGTAAAGTTACATTAAAGCCATCAATAAATGTAGGTGCTAGAGCGATGACAAAGTTTTTCAAAAAAAAAAAAAACCTAGTCCCTGAGCCTAGGACCCTGAAGGTCGAACTTGCTCGAGTTATTATCAAACGCAACATTTGTGTGACTTAAAAATACATAAATAAATGCAATGACAAAGTTTTCTAGAAATAGCCACAGTGACCTTGACCTTGAGGCCAGGACTCTGAAAGTGGAACTCATTCCGCAGAAGGTGGTGTCGCACCTGCTCGGGGAAAAGTCACAGGAGCCACAATCAGAATGTACATGTAGTTATTAAATAAGTTAATTTCATTCTTAGCATTGATAGTTGATGTAAAATGTGTCAAATCACTGGACCAAAAAATATAGGCCATGGTCACCAGGTCATGGTATGTGTCAAAACAGTACATCGAGGAGAAGCACTATGCAAGGTTTGGTGGCTGTTAGCCATTTATTTTAGGACATATCGAACATTGACGTAAAATGTGTTAAAATCACTAGAATGCATAATATAGGTCAAGGTCACCAGGTCAAGGTACCTGCAGAGTCAGTAAATGTAGGAGAAGCACTATGCAAAGTTTGGTGGTTGAAGGCCTTATAGTTAAGAAGATATGGAACATCGACCTAAAATGTGTAAAAGTCAATGTAGTGCGAAAAAAAGGTCTTGGTCACAAAGTCAAGGTGCCTGCACAGTCAGTACATCTAGGAAAGCACTATGCAAGATTACGCGGTTGCATGCCTTTTATTTGAGAAGATCTGGAACATTGACGTAAATTGTGTCAAAGTCACTGGAGCTTAAATATAGGTCGAGGTCGCCAGGTCAAGGTACCTGCAGAGTCAGTACATCTAGGAGAAGCACAATGCAAAGGCCTTTAATTTGAGGAGATCTGGAACATCAACGAAAATTTTGTCAAAGTCACTGGAGCGTAAAATATAGGTCAAGGTCACCGGGTAAAGGTACCTGCAGTGTCAGTACATATAAGAGAAGCACAATGCAAGATTTGATGGTTGTGGGCCTTTTATTTGAGGAGATCTGGAACTTTGATGTAAAATGTGTCAAAGTCACCGGAGCATAAAATATAGGTCAAGATCACCGAAGTCAAGGTACCTGCAGAGTCAGTACATCTAGAATAAGCACTATGCAAGATTTGATGGTTGTATGCCTTTTATTTGAGGAGATCTGGAACATCGATGTAATATTTGTCAAAGTTACTGGAGCATAAAATATAGGTCAAGGTCACCAGTCAAAGTGCCTGCCTAGTCTGGAGCTCAGGCAGATGTTCCATGAAAGTTTTGATGGTTGTTTAGTCTTGTAGTTGATTACAATACAAACTTCGACATAAATGTCGAACTTCGACATAATGGTCCAAGTCACTGGAGGCCAAAATATAGGTCAAAGTCACCCAGTCAAGGTGCCTACAAAGACAGAAGGTCAGGGAGATGTTTCATGTAAGGTTTGATGGTAGCTGAGGTTTGTAGTTGACTTCAATAAAAACTTTGATGTAAATGTCGAACTTCGACGTAAATGTTAACAGACAGACAGATGGGCGAACGGACGGACGCATGGATGGACGCACGGATGGAAAAGCGGACGCCTATATCGCACCATGGTATAAGCATGTGCGACAAAAAATAGCCACCTTGACCTTGAGCCTCGGACCCTTAAAGTTGAACTCGCTTGAGATATGATTATACCCAACATTCGTGTGAAGTTATATTAAAATCCAGCAATACATGTAAGCACTAGAGCAATGACAAAGATTTTCTAAAAATAGCCAGTGACCTTGAACTTGAGCCCCAAACTCTGAATGTCAATTTCGCTCGAGATATCATCATACCCAACATTTGTGTGAAGTTATGTTAAAATCCATCAATAAATGAAGGGGATAGAGTGATTACAAAGTTTTTCTAAAAATAGCTACAGTGACCTTGAGCTTCAGACCCGGACCCTGAAAGTCAAACTTGCTGTTTTTTTTAAAAAGAAAAAAATTTGAACTCACAACCCTTTGATTCAATGTCCTGAGCTCTATCCACTACGCTATACAGACTTTAACATCGGGAAATAAGGGAGGTAATACAGAGCAAATAATTAACATCCAAAAAAGACCAATTAAAGCAAAAAATAAAAGCACGCTAACACTGCATGATACCCCACCACTGCAAGATAATATGGTTATAGCCTTGCCCATAATAGTGGTACTTTTAAGTGTTATAGTTATCTGTAAAACTTCACTAAGGCATTCAATATAGTAAAGGAACTACATACATGTATATCAAAAGGGCAGATAATACAATAACCAGAAAAGCAGAGTGACTGTCCTTGGCAATAATATGTGTCCTTTAGTGTTTTAAAATTTGAAGAAAATCCATGAAAAGATTCTTAAGTTATTGATCGCAAACTCCAAAAAAAAATTGTGAGAAATTAATCAAGTTATCGGTCGGAAATGGTGTGGATGGACGGACAAACGGACAGACACCGGAGGGTATATTATAATACCCTAGCACTATCGTGTGATGGGGTATAACAAAAAGAAGAAAAGAAAAAAAAGTCATTCCCGATATAAACATGTAGGCACAATTTGAAAAAAAAAATGTGAAAAATTAATCAAGTTATCGGTCGGAAATGGTGGGGATGGACGGACGGACAGACGGACGGACGGACAGACACCGGAGGGTATATTATAATATCCCAGCACTACCGTGTAATGGGGTATAACAAAAAGAAGAAAAGGAATAAAAAAAAAAAAGGTAAAAAAAGGAATGAAAAACAAAAAATGAGAAAAAAAAAAACGAAAAAAAAAAAAATTCATTGCAAAAAGAAAGAAAGAAAAATAAACGGAAAAAAAAGAAAAGAAAAAACGAGAAAAAAAGGAAAAAAAAAAAAAGAAAATTCCATTCCTCCACGGGGGTTTGAACTCACGCCCCTCAGATTCATAGCACAAATTAATCTAGTTATTGGTCGGAAATGGTGGGGACGGACGGACGGACAGACACCGGAGGGTATATTGTAATATCCCAGCACTATCGTGTGATGGGGTATAACAAAAAGAAGAAAAGGGTGAAAAAAAAAAGGGGAAAAAAAGGAATGAAAAACCAAAAATGAGGAAAATTAAAAAAAAAAAAATAAATAAATAAATAAATTCATTGCCAAAATGAAAAAGAAAGAAAAAGAAAAAAGAACACACACAAAAAAAAAAGAAAAAACGAAAAAAAAAAAAAAAATTTCCATTCCTCCACGGAGATTTGAACTCACGCCCCTCAGATTCATAGTCAACAATAGGATTTGTAGTCCAGCACTCTAACCACTACACTGGCAGTGATACTCAATATATTTCATAAATTAAAGGAATAAATGCGCAGAAACTATTTAATGGGAATTGTTAACGACCAATTTTTCGTTAAATGTTAACGCATTTTGTGTATTCACAACACAAAACCTGCTTATTATGGTCGTTTATACATCAGTGCAGTTTCATCCAAATATTCCATATAGTAAAGGAATAAGTCCCCAAAAACCATTTAATCGGAATTTTTAACGACCATAATTCCGTTAAATGTTAATGTATTTTGCCCATTTACAATCCCAAACCACTCATACCCAATGGGAATGTGTATACAAAATTTGAAGAAAATCCGTGGAAAAATATTCAAGTTATTGATCGGAAACGCCCCAAAACCCCTTATTTTGAACTAAAAAGGGCCATAACTCTGTCAAATGTTAACGGATTTTGCCCATTAACAATCCCATACCACTCATTCCCGATATATACATGTATGCAAAATTTGAAAAAAATTCGTTAAAGATTACTCAAGTTATCGATCGGAAATGGTGCGGACGGACGGACGGACATACGGACGGACGGACGGACGGACAGACGGACGGACGGACGGACACCGGAGGGTATATCATAATACCCCACCACTATCGTGTGGTGGGGTATAAAAACGGCAAAATGAAGTACAATTATAATGTTAAATATTGTTTTTTACCAATAGTTAATTATATATTCAAAATAAATTTGTAAAACATCACATATAAGAGCTTGCAGGTAAACGTTAACCAAATGCAGACGCCGACAATGCCGATGCTGACAACCGACACCCGGGGGTATGGCAATAGCTCCCCACCTACTTCATTCAGGAGACAGGTTGCTGACAAACCATTTTTGGATCAACTGCGGCATCTAATCTGGGCCTGCGTTATTTGTCAATGTTCCATTTTAGGGTTAAGACACCACATTCTGTGGTGTCTGATCTGGGCATGCAATGTTTAGCAATGAACCATTTTGGGGTTTCCAGCACAAAATGGACTGTATTTCAGCTCATATATAGATCCAAGTAGGGTATCCTCACTTACTGGAAGTCCTATAGTGTAGCTGGAGACCAGGAGACCCTTGTCAATCATCCACACTTGAATCTCTCCATTGTCTCGACAGGACTGGAAAAAGAAAGATAAATTCATGAAAACAAGGTATAAAATGTGACTATTTACTTTTAGCCATTCTAGTATCTGTTAACATCCAGAGTTTTTTTTTTTTTTGCAATTTTTCGGCTCTTATAGAAATAAATCTTTGATTTGTCATACTCATCAAATCATAAATTATATCAAGTTTCTAATGCCTTACAACTTTGACAATACCAGGACATAGAGAATCTTACATTAGTTTTCATGTATTATTGAATTTATTAAATGAGGAAAAGGCAAAAAATGCGAAGCTCTTCCTCAACAAGTTTAATAAATTCAATAATACATGAGCATGAAGGCAAGCTTATTTTTAACATATGACATTTAAAATGCATTTTATTCACTTTTTGTTTACAAAAATGTCAATATTCTGCATTTAGCAAAGGGGACTTCATTAAGGATGTCGTATGTGTAATGTTATGGGTGTATCTAACTAATATGTATATTTAATCCACTAGCGGATTACCAAATTTAATACATGGCGTTACTACATTCACAGACATGACATCATATGATAAAATAAAAATGATCATAGCCTTTTTGTTAACGGCACTGTTTGCTTAACAAACACTTTAGTGGTCGTTAAAATGTTATCTGTTCTAGCAAGTACAATATCTAATAGAGTGGTTTGTAAATGAAAAAAAGAGTAGCTTTTGCATTTGCAAAAGATACTCACAAGTTTTAACAAAACAAGAGGACCTATATCGCTCACCTGAGCTAAGAGATTTATATGCGGGTGCCCGGGCAGTGCGATTTTTGGCCTCAGGTCCATACATTAAACAATTTTGGTAGAGGTCAACTAAATGATGCTTAATAAAAAATATCAAAGTCCTGGGCCTTCTGGTTTCAGACAAGAAGATTTCTAAAAGTTTAACTAAAAGACCAGTGGGCCCTGTGGTGGGGTGAATTTTGCCCCAGGGCTATAATTTGAACAATCTTGGTAGAGGTCCACTAGATGAAGCTTCAGGGCTGTAATTTGAACAATCTTGGTAGAGGTCCACTAGATGAAGCTTCATACCAAATACCAAAGACCTGGGCCTTCTGGTTTCAGACAAGAAGATTTTTAAAAGGTTATTTCTTATTTTCCCCTTTTTGTTGCCATGGCAACCAGAGTTCTGCATGGAATGCAATTCTTTGAACAACTTTGAGAGAGGACCACCCAAAGATCATTTCTGCCAAATTTGGTCAAAATCTGTTCAGTAGTTTATGAGGAGACGTCCTTTAAAGCAATTGTGGACGGACGGACAGATGGATGTACGGACAGACAGACGGACGGACGACGACGGACGGTGAGTGATCACAATAGCTCCCCCTGAGCCTTTGGCTCAGGTGAGCTAAAAACGTGAGTAGTTTCACATTTGCAAAAGATACATTTTTTCAGCAAAAGTATTTGCATACTTGCCAAACTAAATGAACATAGTTTTAACAATACACTATACTAACAACAACACTAATTTTGAACAACTGGACCCAACACAACAAAAATGATCAAGATTATGATAACACACTCATGTTTTGTCGGTTACAGTTCTGTTTGGAAGCCCCATGCAGCCTAATCTATTTCTCCAAGCCCCGATGGGCAGGGGCAATAATTAACTGTAATATTGTAACGGTTATCGATAAATACCACTCCTCAGCCTTACTTTTGGTAGCCGCCTCTTTTAGCGATGCGGGTAGAGTGGTTGGCTTTTTCATGAAGTTAAGCAACAAAGAGTGCGGTTAGTACCTGGCTCTTTTAGCAACGTGGGTAGAGTGGTTGGCTTTTTTACGAAGTTAAGCAATGAAGAGTGCGGTTAGTACCTGGATGGGTGACCGCGTTGCTTGACTTCGTGAACGACCCAGTACATTGGTGGCAGCGGTGGGATAGAAACACTACCACTTGTTTGTTACATAGACTCCGCA
Organism: Lucinisca nassula; assembly: GCA_963580285.1. Lineage (NCBI taxonomy): Eukaryota > Metazoa > Mollusca > Bivalvia > Lucinida > Lucinidae > Lucinisca > Lucinisca nassula. The sequence continues at coordinate 92,838,375 of OY757010.1, read as the reverse complement.
CTTGGGTTTGCCTAGTGAGGCATGTGTGACTTCGGGACGAAGTCAAGAGATGAGGGGAAGAAATTGGTGGCAGGGGTGGGATAGAAACAATGCTGCTTGTTTGTTACATAGACTCTCCACTTGGGTTTGCCTAGTGAGGCATGTGTGACTTCGGGACGAAGTCAAGAAATGTAATGGTTATGTGTAAATACCACTTCTACAGCCTTGCTGTAGGAGCCGGCTCTTTTAGTGACGCGGGTAGAGTGTTTGGCTTTTTCACGAAGTTAAGCAACGAAGAGTGCGGTTAGTACCTGGATGGGTGACCGCGTTGCTTGACTTCGTGGAAAACCCGGCTTATGCTACAATATACATGAAAATAAAAGTGAAAATACATGTAGTATTATGTTGTCACAAATTTATGTAAAACCAGCAAATAAGTTACATCTCAACTCTAACAAGTTACTGTGTTGCTGAATCATAATTGTATAAACAAACTACTTCATGATACGATACCAATATCATATTAAAGCAGATGTAATATAATTACCATAGGATTCAGAGAATCATTGCACCTCTGATATAGAAACAGGCTAACTTTGTGGAAAATGAAACTTACCACACAATATTCATTGCCCACTAGACAACAGATTCCTACAAAGTGTCCACAGTGGCTATCTTTCAATAGTTTCAGACTTTCTGGTGTAATATAGACACCTCTGATATAGACACAGACTAACTGAGAAAAATGAAACATATCACACAATATTCATTGCCCACTAGACAACAGATTCCCACAAAATGTCCACAGTGGATATCTTTCAATAGTTTCAGACTTTCTGATGTAATATAGACACATCTAATATAGACACAGACTAAGTGAGAAAAATGAAACTTACCACACAATAGTCATTGCCCACTAGACAACAGATTCCCACAAAGTGTTCACAGTGGATATCTTTCAATAGCTTCAGACTTTCTGGTGTAAAATAGAGACCTCTAATATAGACACAGACTTACTGAGAAAAATGAAACTTACCACACAATATTCATTGCCCACTAGACAACAGATTCCCACAAAGTGTCCACAGTGGATATCTTTCAATAGCTTCAGACTTTCTGGTGTACCTGCTTCATATAGGTGAATACTACCCTGAAATATTTATAAACATATACACAATAAGTGGAGTGTGATAGCTCAGTGGTCAGTGCACTTGCCTCTGATGCTAGAGGTCCCGGGTTCGATCCCTGGCAGCGGCGATAAAATTTCGGTGTCCGAACACGCTCCATTGGCTCTATATAAAGTGGGGTTTAAGGGGGTATTCATTTCACGGACTTGTTCACGTGATGTATGTGAGGATCAAGTATCTATTTTGCTTCACAAAATATTTATCTATCAACTCTTATTAGACTGGTGGACTCTTCCATTGCTTTATATTGGACAAGCCCATTAGTTGAGACCAGTTTTTTGTTTTTATTCTCACTTTTACGCAAATCCTGTTTGATAAAAGTGTAGATCCTGATAAGATGCCGCATTATGGGGTGTCTTAGCAGGGTCTGTACTGTTTGCCTTTATCCTTTTAACAGGTTTCCAGCTAAGAATCTTTTTTGGTGGTGGGGGGTGGTTTCATGGCCCTTTGAAGATTATTTCACTCAGGTCGCGCCGATCGTTAATCAGAAGTGGGCAAAAAACGGAGTACCCGGAGAAAAACCACCTGACCTTCCGTTGCAGAATTTGCTGTCTCACATGTGAAGTGAGCCAGGCCTGAAGCACAGTGGTGAAAGACCTAATGATTAAGAGTCAGTGCTCCTATCCCCTAGCCCATAGAGGCCCATGAGAATAAGTTAAGTGTATGTGTGTTTAGCTACTTGATGTAAAGAAGTAAAGAAAATGTATTCAAATAGGGCTTAAAATAAAGTGTAAATATGAAGATCTAATTTTCCGTCAAAACGTTTATGCAGCCAAAGTTGAAAAAAAAAGTGTAACATATAGTATTATCAATAAACCTACCCTTGAGGAGCCTAGGGCAATGTGTCTGTAGGATGGAGAAAATGAAAATGAGGTTATTGGCACTCCAATATTACACTTTTCTATCACCTTGCAGTCATTGGACTTAATGTCAATCAACCGCAATGTACCATCCTGCAAGAAGAAAATATTGGATTACTGTACATTTGCATATTTATACCATTAGTGGATTATTGAATATATTACATGGCATTATAACACTCTCAGACATGACTTCATATGATAAATAGAGGATCTCACACTCGAGGTGATTTAATATGAAATATATGAAACGAGCCTCTGGCGAGTTTCATAACTTTTATATGAAATGACCATGAGTGCAAAGATTCTGTTTATCATACATTGATTTTAAATTGGATTTTACTGCTGAAGAAATTTTATAAAACACTGTGAGGTTGTTGGACAGCACCATAATATTACATGACAGTAACCATGTTTTATTATACATGTGGTAATATCATTTTTCCTTGTGATAACTCACCCTTGCGACATAGTGCTTTTTTCACATCTCCAAAATGACTACTTTTCTGATGAAAATTTGTGATAATTTTCTTATAAACGCTTAAAACATAGGTTGTGTGTGCTCGTTAGAACCGCCTCATTGAGGCGGTTCTAACAAGTACACACAACCTCTGTCTTGGAACAGAAATAAGAAAAATAATGTATACCCCCATAAACCCCAGTTTTCTCTGTATGAAGTGGGGTATAGGGGGTCTTCATTTCACGCACTTGTTCACGTGATGATGACTACCGGTATATAGCAGTGATCTTATATGACGAAACACTTTTTTTATGACATGGCTACTGATATTTTTTTTTTCCTTTTGCACAAAACTGGACAATAAATTTCAGAGGAAACAGATAAAAAGGAACATTTGAAGATAATTTCAAGCAATGTACTGATGAGTTTTACATTTAAGGGGAATGGGAACACCTGGCAGATTTCTCTGCCATTTTACAAAGGGAGACAACTTTTGGGACTTCCTGTTCGCTTTTCTATAAGCGCTGCCCCACTGAAAAAGTGATCTACACTTATAGGTTCTTTCCTTTAAGAGTTGGCCCCTCTTGACATGGGAGACAAAACTACTTATGCAGGAGTTGCCTCCCCTGAAGGTGTTCCCATTCCCCTTGAGAAGTTTAAAATTTCAAGGAGATTGTTATGAAGAGAATTATCTTTTTAGATGCCAATCACAACTGCCGTCTGCTTTGTTGTCGGCTGGTTACTTTAACTGTCATCATTGCAAACAGTGTGGAATCTGCCCACTCTGCTTCTCTTGGAGCAGTCTGATCAGGATCCACACTGTCTGCCTGTATGCAAAATGCAAAAATATTTGCTGAAAAGTTTGCAAGACGATGCAGGAGACATTTTCAGATGCAACTTTACTTGGCATCTTAAGAGTAAACATTTATTACAATGTTTCAGATCAGCTTAAAATGTCATGTATTAAGCAAAACATGACACAAATGAGAAATAAAAATCTGTCATTTTGTCTGTGAGTTTATGCCCTTAAAATTGTACCTATCTACCTTAAAGAAACATATGAGCCAGCCCATAAGGAAAGGGCCCTTGCCACTCTGCAAATTTGTGTTGAGGTTTTACATATCTTTCAACACTATGCAGGTCATTTCGGAGACATTGCTTCAAAATTTGTGGGGCCTGGCATTGAAATGAAATGGCATCTCAAGCTCAAATATGATGCACTTAAGGACTTAGATGCAGATCTAATACAATATGTTGATGATTCCGCAACATGGAGAACAGCTAAAAGTCTCACACACTTAGCTGTTCTGTGCCAAAGAATTCTAGATCAGATTGAACCATGGGCAGAGGAATGGGGGATAAGGATATCTGCAGAAAAAACTGAGTGTGTAGTCTTTAACTATGGAAAATTACCATCCGAAGACATTCCTAAATTGAAAATTGGGAACAAAACCATTGAATACAAAAAATTATTAGGGATAACCTTTGATAACAACCTAAACTGGAATTCTCATTTTGATACGCTCTTAGAAAGGTGCAAAAAAGATCTGAATCTAATGCGCTACATTTCTGGAACCAAATATGGTGCGGATAAGAAAACACTACTGATGTTATACAAAACCTTAATTAGAAGCAAACTAGACTATGGTTGTCAAGCCTATGCAACAACAGCAAGTCAAACTCAGCTGAACAGGTTGAACCGAATACAATCTGCAGCTCTAAGAATTGTAACTGGTGCATACAAATCAACATCAAATGTGTCTGTTGAAGCTGAATGTAATGTCTTACCGCTAAACCTCAGAAGAGAAGAGATGATACTTAAATACTGGGCTAGGTCAATTCCTCATGGCAACAAATTACCACTTAACGAGCTTTTTGGTCATTCTGTCTATGAAACTGAATTAAAGCGAATAAACAAAAAGATACCATACGTCATCGCTGTGGAGGACCTTAAAAAAGAATACAATATGCCAGACATCCAAATACAAGAGCCAACCTATAGAAATAAATTTGCTCTCAAGTCAATCATACCAAATGCTACACTGTCAGGTGTAATTAATAAAAAAACAGATAATATTAAGGTTATTGAGTGCAAGGCTAAAACACATATTCGAGAAAAGTATAATTCTGTTTTGCAAATCTATTCAGATGGAAGTAAAGATGAAGAAAATTCTCTCACAGGATGTGCTTTCACTATACCGGAGCTAAGGATAACTAAACACTATAAATTAAATGGAAATCTCACCGTCTTCACTGCAGAATTAATTGCAATAAGGGAAGCCCTTAAATGGGTTGAAGAGAACCAACCACAAAAGTCAGTAATACTGACAGACTCCTTAAGTGCAATACAGACCCTTACTTCTGGAACATGTAATTCTAGACCAGATATCCTCTTAGAAATTGAAGACCTTATTGATAAAATAATAAATAAAAATCTCAACATTATATTAGAATGGTGCCCATCACATTGCAATATTGAGGGGAATGAATTAGCCGATAAAGCAGCTAAGTTAGGGTCTAAAACAGGTAAACCTCTAGATATAAAGCTCAGCAAAAATGAGACATATTCAATTATTAAACGTCAATTAAGGAAGAAATGGGCATCACAATGGGAACAATATGGGCATGGTCAGCGTTGGGAACTTGACAGCATGCTTCCAACGAAGATCACCCAGTACTCAAATAGTAGGCAAATGGATAGAGCATATACCCGTTTAAGGCTAGGGCACAATGGACTCAAAGCAAATAACCAATATCATAATGAGATGGACCCTCTATGTCCTCATTGTGGGGATATAGAGGACACAGCTCATTATTTTCTCCACTGCTCCCAACATAATGAACACAGGAAAATACTAAATGAGACTATCAATAGTATACAGGGGTTAGCAGATTCCAATCTAAGTATAAAACTGCTACTTAACCCAAACAAAAAATATTCAGTTGAAATAAGGGAAGCAGTTTTCACATACATTAAAAATACAAACTACCAATCTATTATTTAAACCAAGAAGCAGGGATGACAGTGATAAAACTTTCATTTTACGATTGGTTACTGACCTCCCCCGCTTTCAGCGGGGCGAGCTTGAATCACGCATCACTGTCATCGTAAAAGTAGGAAAGCAAATCAAAGGAACCTTTATTTTACCATATTCATAATATCTATACCAAGATGCCAGGATGATAGTGGGCAAAACTTTCAAATTTCGATTGGATACTGACCTCCCCCGCTTCCCAGCGGGGCGAGCTTGAATCGCGTACCACTATCATCATAAAAATGGGAAAGTAAATCAGCAGAATAGGACATTTAGGAATTATAATTATAAATTGCTTAACTTAAGGGTATACGAAGCTGTAGTACAGTAAAATAATGAAGAGAGGGGCAATCACTAAAACCTGCAGGCCAATCCTCTAAATAAACAGTGACTGTATATATGTACACTGAATGAATCTATATTTGTTTGTTTGATGGTCAGTGCGGCTAGTATGATAGCTTAATTGGTGTGAAAGTTATAACTTACCACTTTTTTGTGTGTGAGTGTGTTGGTTTTTTGTCTGTTTTCTTTTATTTATTTAGTTATTATTTTTTTTATTATTATTTTTTATTATTTTTTTTTTTTCTTTCCATTTTTCTATTTGTTCTGTTTCTTTTCTTCTCATGAAAACCAGGGACCAATTAGCAATAGGGTGTTAAAAGCAATTAAGATATTAACAGTACTGTCTCACACCAGAGGCAATCAGTCATGTTTCCATAATTACCTATCCAAACTTTTATGCACCCCTTTGTATTTAAGAACTATTGTTTGCACATTTCAATAACTTTATTAACAAAGCTTTATTTATCAGCTTTGTTTACAAATCATTTTTGGATCTTTTGTCAAACCAAACATATTAACCATCTGTCAACACATGATATTAATAACAATTGGTATGATCAGCCTAACTTCAAACCAGTTTTGTATTCAACAAAAGAAAAGTCTTTCAAAGAATCAACAGTTTTCACATCAATTGTTACAGCTGGCCAAAGACAACACCTTTATACATGAGTAACAATATAGTTTGCTTGTTTGTTTGTTTAATAAGAAATTCGGTCCCTGGTTCCAAAACTAAATCAAACCATTTTAGCCACATGTTTGATCTTATTTTTAGTATCTATTGTATTAACAAATGTTTACCTTCGGCAATGCCCCCCCACCAAAAAAAAAAAAAAAAAAATATCTGAAAAAAAAACACGTCAAAGCTGGATTTGAAGAAGAAGAAAGCATATTAAGGGTCTATTCTCTCCCTTTCCATATAATCTTCCCTTCAGATCTATCTTCTGACACTGTACATAAAACCTGTTTTGTCTTTGTATAATCTTCACCTTCCTTTTCAGCATGTAAATAGTATGTCAAGAATCAGCTTGTTAACTTCTATGAAAAACTATGTTCTCCTTTAGTTTTCATTACGACTATAATAATCATATTTATGTATCTTTTTCATTCTATTTATTCCATTTTAATACATTGTACTCAAATTTGAAGAGTCTAAAAACAGCACTGCATGTTGTAGCTATACCAATAGATGCACAATGTTTTTGTTTAGCTTCAATTATCATTATTATTATGATTGTCATTTCTCACTGTTATTATTATTATTATTATCATTACCATTATAATCTTATATCATATGCTGTCTCATTGCTGAAAGTAAGACTTGCGACCAGTCTTCTTTCTCTGAACCTTGAGCCGCGTGTGTTCCTGCATGGAAACCTGCATAGGCATGCTCCATTTGCAGCCTTAGTCAAATGGCCATTATCAAGCGGCAAAAAGAAAGAGCACTATTGAATCACTTATCGCTCTTGAGCATAGTATAGAAATCATGATTTGCAGTCGTATTGGCACTGATTTCTATACATTTTCAGCTTATTTTTCGACCAGCCTTTTAAATTTCAATAACACGCAGTGCTTCATTTTCTACGGTGGGGCACCGGCAGTCCAACCCCATTTGCTTTTGTTGGACAAACTGCCACGATTTGCAGCCCAGAAGCACTTAACCTATGTCTTGTTGTGGAGCTATGGAGTTCTGTCCGCTTGACCATGGCAGACATAAAAAGCCTTAACCTTAACGAACGAACGAACGAACGCTCAAAGTCCTACCACCCAAAGAAACCACTACGGTTTAAAGAACCAGATGACATGCCCCATTTCCTGGGCAGACTTAACCCTCTAAGCGGTTTACCAGTACTCAATTTTGGTCAGTTAGCTCTGCATGGTAGCACAAATTTGCAGCCCAATCTATTTGTCCAAAGCTATCAGTGCTTTGGTGTGTTGAATTCATGAGCTGGCTCGCACATACTTACATCTCCTGCACAGTATAACCCTCTCCTATGAAGACCAATACTATTAGCACTGCCCTCTAGTAGAAGCTCGGACACATCTTCAGCTGTGGGAGACAAAATATCGCATTACATGTAGAGAGAATGTATGATGGCTCCAACAGTGATGGCTCAATTAACCCCTGTCCTGCTGAGCCCGGATATGCTTTATTTTTCAAACAATGAAGGTCCAGATCAGATGGCTTCTGTAGAAGCCATCCAATCAGGATCTACATTGTTTTGTCCGGAGCCCGGATATGCTTTATTTTTCAAACAATGAAGATCCAGACCAGCTGAAGAAGCCATCCTATCAGGATCTACATTGTTTTGTAATTCAGATTGTGAATTTGTTACAATAATTTGCATCAAGTAATCTGATTGGTTGCTATTCAGTAGTTGGTGTGCCAGATTAAAATATTCAGCAGGACAAGGGTTGAAACTAGGGCTGGCTAATCGGAGCTTAAAAGATAATCAATTATCAGTCCTGTCATTGCGATCGATAATCGATTAGTAATCACTAAGGTTTTTGCCATAATTTTACCTGTCTGGCTTTCTGTCTGAGCATGACTCTTACCATATGTTGCACTTTACCATATGTATCCATATGTATATTTGAACAGACAGACCTGAGCAAACAATGTAGACCCAGATGAGACGCCGCAAAATGTGGCGTCTCATCAGGGTCTGCACTGTTTGCCACTCATCCAGCTATTTTATGCATAACTTTGGGTAGTAAATTGTACCTATCAAGTAATCGATTTTAAGCAAATCAGAAATGATAATCATTTTTGTGGAATTTATTGATCGATTATATGATTAATCGTGGCAGCCTTAGTTAAAATTTGTTCTTGAGACCCTAGGAATAAATTTCCATCCCTCCGAATATATAGCAGATCTTACATGAGTGGTCATTTCATACGAAGTTTATGAAAGGAGCCTCTGGCGACTATTCTGCTACTACGCCTTGCTTACATTACAGATCAAGTGTGGTATAGTGTTCATGCATTGAAGCAGGGACCACAAACATGATAGTTATTTAGCAAAATGAATCTTTAAGTTATGAAAACCTACCAAGGGACATTATCCCATGAGTTATGTGCCCTTGGCCACTACACCTTATTTACCTTAGAGACCAAATGTAGCATAAGATTCATTGAAGTAGGACCACATACATTGATGTTATTAAGCAAAATGCATTTTAATGTTGCAGTCACAGAATCATGGAATCATGGAATGACAGAATCACAGAATGATGGAAGGACATGGCAAATCCAGTATAGCCCCACTTTTTCAAAGCAGCGCTATACATGTAGTTATGTGATAATTGAAGAAGAAAATCAAGTCTGAAATAACCTTCATCATCACCATGCCGAACCCAGGTACAGTCGAACTTTGATGGCTCGAACCCCTTTGGGACCATGAAAATTTATTCGAGACAGCGGTAGTTCGAGCCACTGAAGATTACTGCCAAGAGGCATAACGAGATACTTTTGAACATCTTTCGATGTTATATAATGAAAATGTTTGCTGTGTGTACTCATTAGAATCGCCTCACTGAGGCGATTCTAATGAGTACACACAGCATACATTTGCAAGATAAAAAACTAAAATCTCCTTAATCATCCTCAACCATTCATTACCTTGAGGATTTCCCTAGGGGCTCAAGAGCGAGTTCGACCCAGCCATGGTAAACGAGCCATCGGTGTTCGAGCCAACGAAGTTCTACTGTATATCCCTTTTGTTTGGAAACAGTATTGACCCAGCCACCTGATCAAGATCTATACTGTTTTCCTTTCTGCATTTAAATCCATGAAAAATTGAAATCATGCAATACAGATGACATAAAGCTGGGGAAGAGTGTAGCATATTGAAAAATTCAGCATGATGAGAATAAATCTTGCATAAAACACATGCTCCCATTAACCCTTATCTTGCTGAATATTCATTTAAGCCACACCCATTTCTGTCTATCAACCAATCAAATTACTTGATCTGATTTGTTACTACAAATTCATAAACTGAACACCAAACAGTGTAGATCCTTATCAGATGGCTTCTTCAGAAGCCATCTGATCTGGATCTACACTGTTTCCAAAGATAGGGGCTGTCGTGAACAGCAAGATAAGGGTTAATGTAAGTTGTATGGGAATTCAAAGGTAATGCATTTTGGCCCGTAATTAAAGTAGTTCCAGTCCCTGTAGTAGACAAAGTAGTTCCAGTGACTGTATCGTACTTATCATGTACCTACCACTTTGCTGAAGGTCAAGGTCAGAATCTCTCTGTTCTCCAGCACTGGATGCTCTTGACGCAGGGGTCTGAGCTGGTGGGGGTGGGTAATATATCACCTTCGCTTTATAAATCTCCCCATCAACCTGAAAATTTAATTGGAAGACATTTCTGTAGTCATGAAGATATTAATCAAAACAATATCAATATAAAATTTTAACCCATTGTATACAAATGGACCCTTCCATCGCTTAATGTTGGAAAAGTCCATTTGTCATATAAGGGGTGTCAGGCCTATTTTTTCATTTTTATTCTATTTTTGATGGAAAATTCTGTTAGCAAATATGCAGGTCTTGATCAGATGCCACGTTCTGTGGCGTCTGATCTGGGCCTGCACTGTTTGCCAAGGTACCCCTTTAGGGGTTTCCCCGCATGCAATGGGTTAAGCATTTATTTTACCTTCACTTTGTTCTTTCTCGTCAGTTTGTAATGGCAAATTATTTAGCAAATATAAAATTTCACAATGACAGTAGTTAAGAAAGTTAAAAATTAGAGAATGAATTTCATTTTTCTGGGTCCAACTGCTGAAAGTGTTGTTTAGCTTAAAGATTAAGAAACTCATTACTGGTGAAAATGATATCCGTTATCTAATATTGTGAATTTTTCCTTAATTTTGATAAATGGATAAAGCTGGCAGAATTTTCACAATTTTTTGGAAGGAATAGAACTTTGGGACTTCCTGTTTGTTGCCCTAAAAATTAGCCCTCTGAAAAAGGGACTACATTCAAAGGAAAGAATTTTCTCCCGAGGAGCAACTTCTTCCCTTACAGAGTAGAAGCTTGTAGGTAAAGCATATGCGAAAAAAAAAATGAAATTTTTGCAAGTTGCTGCAGCAAACAACATTAACAGACAATATTTTCAGATGCATTTTAACCCTGAAAATGTTGTCTGTTTATGTCGTCTGCTGCGTCTTCATGCAAGTTTTTTTAAAAATATTTTGCATCCAGTTGAACAATGTGGACTCTGATCAGGAGCAGTCTGATCTGAGTCCACACTTTTTGCCCTTATGGCCTATAAAGTAACCAGCAGACATCAAAGCAGACAACAATTGCTGTGACTTAAGGGTTACCTAAAAGTGTATCAATTCCTCAAAGGTATTACCTTAATGATTTGTCCCCCTTTGCAACCAATGTAGATATCTCCAATAGGAGACCAGGCCTGGGAGACAGGCTTCACTCTGTCGACTTTATATTGAATGTCATCCAGTCTTTCTGCCATGTCTCCCACCAAGCCGGCTTTAGCAGCTTTAGGAACATCAACAGTGTAGCGGCTCATTCTGGTTGAGGCCCTGGTCGGTGGCTGGGCTGAGTCATCCTCCTCCTCTTCGCAGGGGTCAACTGGAGGTAACCTCACCCTCCTGGAGGTCAGAGTGACATCAATTAACATGCACCTCTTTTTATAACAGTTTATCATATGACATTGTTGATAACTAGTGGATAACGTCATGTAATAAAAATCGTATGACCACACGTGTAATAAGACTTTGGTGGGATTAAGTAACATTATGACGATGTCCATGTCAACAATGCATTTTTTGTGGAAAAATTGTCAAATTCAAAAGCGATAAAATCCACTTTAAAGTGGTCATATGATAAACAGAATCTTACACTCCTGGTCATTACACTCCTGAAGTCTTGTTTCATAAACATCATAAGAAATGACCCCTCATGTAAGATCCTCTATTTAAAATATCAAAGGTAATGTGTTTGGATGTAGCAAACTGTGGTGTCTGATCAGGGTCTACAGTTTGCTTAGAGAATAGAAGTATTATCTAGAGGAAACAGTCAAAGTTCACATCCAGAACCATTTATCTAGCCTACTCTAGGAGACAATTGGTTTTAGTTGATTTGAGGTTTAATGTCCCTGTCAACACTGTACAGGTCATTTTGGAGATATTGCTCCCAATTTTGTTGGACTTTTACCTGACATTGAGATGAAATGACATCTAAAGCCCTGCCATCCAATGAAACCAATAGGTTTATACGCATAGAGGGTCTGACTTGCACCACTTTTCCTGGGCAGCTTAGAACCTCTAAGCGGTTTACCAGTACTCATGTGCAGTCAATTTCAGCTCTGCATGGAAGCATCATGCAGCCCAATCTATTTCTCCAAGCCCCGATGGGCAGGGGCCAAGGGAGACAATTGATCCTCCATACCTGTGAGTGCTTTGAATGAATGTGTTGGAAACCCCAAAAGGGGTAAGTGGCAAACAGTGCAGGCCCAGATCAGATGCCGCAAAATGCGGCATCTGATCAGGGCCTACACTGTTTGCAAAAAGTTCAGTCAACTTCCAAATAAATTTTGAAGAAAACCCAACCTGACACCCCTAAATTTTGAAATGGACTCCTGCCAGATATTAGGAGGAAGATTCTATTTAAATCATGATCATCTGCTTTTGTTTTGGTGGCTTGGACTGGCTGTCTACTTTGTCTGTGGCTTTTCATGATTTCTTTCCACTTTAGATACAGCACAACATCACTAAACACACCTATATAATTCTGACCCCCTTGAACCCCACTTTTATATAGTAAAACCTTATTTTGCTTATTGCTGCTCTAAAATATAGATTGTGGGTACTTGTTATAACTACAATCTACATTTTGAGCAGCTCTAAAATATAGATTTTGTTTGTTTGATTTGAGGTTTAACATCCCCGTCAACACTGTAAAGGTCATTTTGGAGACATTGCTTCCAATTTTGTGGGACTTTTACCCGGCATTGAGATGAAATGACATCTCAAGCCCTGTGGCCCAATGAAACCAGTAGGGTTTATAAGCATGGACAGGCCGACTCGCACCGCTTTGCCTGGGCAGGCTTAGATGCGCTAAGCGGTTTACCAGTACTTGTGTGTGGGTCGGTTTCAGCTCTGAGTGGAAGCATCATGCAGCCCATATATTGTTTCAAGTCCCCATGAGCGGGGGCCGCCTGAAATATAGATTGTGGATACTTGTTAGAACCGCCTCAATGAGGCAGTTCTAATGAGTTCCCACAATCTATATTTTGAGCAGAAACAAGAAAAATATCTCAACTTTTCATCTTCAAATTTTCGCTTTTTTTGCAGTAACATTAACAATGTATTTGTATAGGCGTTTTTTTCGTAATGCTACACAACAACCTCTTTATAAAACTATGACTGGGATCCAAACATGAAACTGTGTAAGTTACACAATCCTGTAGATCAGATAAAAATATATAGATTATTTAAAAAAATGACGTTTCATGGGCATTTTTCTATAAAATTTATATATTTTTGAAAATGTATACAATATACATAGAAAAACGGGTCTCCGGACGTTAGCCCCCCAGGACGTTTGCCCCCCAATGACTTAATCTTAAAATGGACATTTGCCCCCCAGTTGAAAATGCGACCCGGACATTTGCCCCCCAGAGCTTATTTTTGGCATGGACATCTGCCCCCCAGTGCTTATTTTACAGGTGGACAATTGCCCCCCACTGCTTATTTCAGAAAGGGACATTTGCCCCCCAACCGGGCTAAACAAGGATTTTCATTACACAGACTTGTATATAGCTACATAATTTACATGATAACGTTTTGGTTAAAGTTTTACAGCCCATTCAAGATCATTGGGGGGCAAATGTCCTGGGGGGCAAATGTCCTGGAATCAGAAAAACGACCTTTCATCATTTTTCTATATAATTTATACATTTTTGAAAATGTATGTATACAGATTATACAATCTACACATTTTTGGGATCCATCTTCCAACCATGTTATATAGAAAATCATGTCACAACAATCTGGGGCCAGTTGTTCAAAACTAACAAATCATTAGTAACATATCGTTAAAACTTTGATCATTAAATATGGCAAATATACTAAAATTTTTGCTGAAAAAATGTGGGCAGCTTTTGCATACCAAACTTTACGATATTGTACTTGTTAGTAGAGTTAACAATATGACCACTAACAAGCTCGTTAATCTAGCAATGCTTTGAACAACTGGCCCCTGAGTTTTAAAAGTTGAGGTCTTTATGTTGGAGTTTACTGCAGGTATTCGATAGTGATACAGTATAGCTCCGATATATCGCGGTAGTCGGGGTCCATAGCCCGAAAACCGCGATGTGGTCGGAGCGCGATATAAGTCGCGGTAGTTTGCCGAAATTCCAATACAAGTCGCGGCGATACCACGGGCCGAAAAACTATTCAACAACAAAACTATCATTTTATTGTGTTATGATTTCGGGCAAGTGTAAAAAAAATCGTCTACAACTGTCAGTCTTTTTGTGAATTGCAATAATTGCTGCACTGTCAATTTGTCAATTGAGAGACAAACCATCTGTGTATTTATTACGGTTCAAGTATGACACTATTGTTAATCCCTGTCATATAATTGCCACCCTGCGGTGCGTGTCAATAAGTTGTGAAAATATGGTCAAGTTATGTCGCTAATTGGCGTTTATTCTCCAATCATAAAATTTAATCCACAATCCATGTGAAAACGATTTAATCCCTCCTCAGACAATTAGCTATATCTAACGGTAGATGTTTGCATATTAAAAACGGACTTTTCTGCGATCTCGTGAATTTCACTCCAGGTAAAGTCTTCGGACAGGTAGGACGTATTAATCTCTCTCTTCAGTTATTATTTTTTGCGTTTATCTTGCCTTCTTGACACAATACCCCGTGTCATACATATTTTCACACCTTTCCAAGCTGTGAAAATTGGCTTCTAGAAGTGTCAAAAAGTGACATCTTGATTAGTATATTGTATTAGATTGTTGATTAGTATTGTTAGTATTGTTGATTAGTAGAAAAATGAGATCCAAGACACATGATGAGGTCGCGATAGGCTCAGGGGCCCAGGGTACGGGCCCGGGGGTGGACTCTGCTGATCCAAGGCAGCTGGCTGGGGAGGGGGAGGGCCTGGACAACACCAGGGATGTTTGCGATATGGTTGCGGACCTGGTGGCGAGCCCTGCAGGGGGGAGCTCGGAGACAGAGGTCCTTGAGCCCCTCCCTGGAGGGCCCGCCCCTCAGGGTAAGGATTGGGAGGGCCAGATTAGGCAAAAACCCCTCGCCCTGCCGGGATCCCTGGGGTCAAACATGACCTCTACCCCAAAACCCGGGTCTTCTAAAGGGAAGGTGGCCCCTGATCAGACTGATCAGAGCCAGGCAGCAGGTCAGAAGCGGGATAGGACATACCTGTCAAGCGACTCAGAGGGGGAGTCCTTCGACGGGCGCCCATTACCTAAGGCCATAAACCTTGGATTGGGGGAGGGGGTGGAAGACCTAGATTCAGTCCTGGTCATTGACTCTGGGGCCGAGGAGGAGGACATGGAGAAAGGGGGCTTCACGGAAGTGAACAAAAAAAATGGGAGGACCCACAAAGAGGGGAGCATGGCTAGGGCTAGGGCTCAATCCCACGTCCCTACCCCCGCCTCAAGCAAGGAAAGGACGGAGGCGCGCCAAACAGTGGCGACGGGCATGACGTACGTTTACGTTATGTTCTCGCTGGTGGGGGGTGCTTTCCCCATACAGAAAATGGAACAGTTTGCGACCAGCTTCAAGACCTACATAGGGGAGGTCATCGAAGCCCATGCCCCTGGGAAGGGAAAGGGTCCCATTTTCAAAATCCCGGTTGCCAAAGAAGTTAAAGCGAAGGGTTTTCACTACCAGGGACTCGAACTCAAAATTACAATCGGCACAAGCTTAGCGGAACTACAAGGTAGCGCAAGCAACGCGCGCAATAAACAGCAACAAAAAATGACATACGCAACACTGAACATTGGGGCAAATATCAGGCAGGAAAAACTCAGGGAGATGTTTGACTTTGGGCGCTATCAGATTTGCGATGCACGTAGGATAGCGTCCAGGGGCAAAGATCTCGATTTAGTCAAATTGACATTTAATAAGGAAACACCGACTTTCGAGCTAACCAGTACAGCAGATATCACTTATCCTCTGCAACCATGCTTTTTGCAGTATTTGCGCTGTCAAAAATGTCAAAAATATGGACACTCGGAAAAAAACTGCAGAAGTAAAAAAAACACATGCCCGCACTGTGCTGGGATCCATAAGCACAATGAATGCAAAACGAAATATAATAAAAAATGCGCAAACTGCGGATTAGCCGGCCATGGAGTAGCATGGCGCGGGTGCAACATTTTCCTCAATTACAAGGCGCAAATCGACCAAATAAACAGTCAAATAGCCAGAGATTGGGAACAAAAAAAAGCCCAAACACAAAACAACGCGCCAGAAATCAGGAGCTCCAGTGCGGCATATACCGCACCCCCCAGTGCGGCTTATACCGCAACCCCCAGTGCGGCCCGTACCGCACCCCATGCACACAACACAAAGGAGACCTACACAAAAATGGAGGTCGAAACGCTAATCACCGTGGCGATAAAAAAGCCACGAGCTCAATCTTGCACGAGCTCAACAAACAAAATCTGCTGAGCACCAAAGCGTCAGATGAGGTCATAGACCTCGTCGTCGAAAACGCCACCACAAACATAATGGAAACCGACAACATGAATACGTCGGGCACCACAGGGGTACACACCGCAAATAGCGAGAACCCCCAATCACCTACAGAAGCAACGAAAGAAAAAGAATTAAGCACCGCACCTGCACCCGCACAAAATAGGCGGAAAACAATAATCCCAAGGAGGCAACATAACAAACGCGAACCACAAGTGCTCTTAAGGAAAAACGCGGACTATAGCTCCACCGATCCTAGACCAAGGATCAAGGGTGGACGTAAAAAACTCACGCCGTTAAAACAAAAAATATATTACTGCCTAATTATGGATCCCAGCACCACTGCTAAAATCCGCGTGTTACAGTGGAACGCCCGTAGTCTGTCTGGCAAGGAGAACGGAACAAAACTCGGGGCCTTAGGCCATTATCTAAAAACTTTAGGCTACACACCGGAGGTAATAGCTATTAAAGAAACTTTCTCAAAAAAAGATAGTAAAACAACAAAACTTCCAGGATATAAAACCCCAGTCAGTTTCAGTAGGGAAAAGGGGAAACATGGGGGAGGACTAGCCACCTTTATCAAATCAGGACTAGATTCGGAAGAAATAAAATTTAGACACACAAAAAAAGAAATAGAGGTGGTGATCGTCAGACTTTTTGGACAAAATGAAAACATAGACATTGTTAACTTTTATGCACCACCCCAAACACATGTAACGTCTGACGATTATGATGAAATTTATAAAAAAGTGGGGAAAAAATCAGTTTTCTTGGGGGACTTCAATGCCAGACATGAACTATGGGAGACAAACCACAACCCCACATACGACAAACGGCGAGGCCTAGAACTGGTCGAGTTCATAAATAGCACAGATTACGTAATCTTAAACACGGGGTGTGGCACACGACTCAACGTCGAGCGCGGAAGCACGAGCGCCATAGACTTAACACTGGTCAGCGCATCACTATGCCGATCTAGTGAGTGGCACGTGGGAGACGACACGATGGGAAGCGACCACTTCCCCATCCTGACGTCGCTCAACGTCACTCATAAATGCGTAACGCAGCGGCCTGCCCGACGTTGGAAATTAGACAAAGCAGACTGGGACCTCTTTAGGCAGCAACTTAAACACATTAACATATCCCTCGAAGGCACAAATATCGATAAAAGCAATGAGGATTTTGTTTCGGAAATAATGGCGGCATGTGAAAAATCAATACCAAAAACGCAACCAAAAAATAAGCATAAAAACACCCTGCCATGGTGGGATGAAAATTGTAGCGAGGCAGTCAAAAAGAAAAATAAAATATACTATAAATATAGGAAAAACAAAACAGCCGCACTTTTAGAAGAATATAGACGCGTAAGGGAGGAAACAAAATACCTTTTAACACAATCAAAACAACAAGCCTGGAGGGATTTTGTGTCTACTCTCACGTATAAAACAAACTCTAAGAAAATTTGGGACACAATAAAAAGATTTAATGGAAAACCACTAAAACCGGTAGAAGTTTTAAAACAAGGAAACGCAAGATATCACGAAAACAATGAAAAAGCAGAAATCTTAGCACAACACTACCGGAAAGCCTGCAGTAACGAAAATTTAGACCCAAATTTTAGGCGCATTAGGGAAACGCAGGACCCAATGATTGAGCAGGCCGTTCAAGACGCCGATCGCGCTGGCCAGTGCCGTGCATGCAATGCGAACTTCTCCCATAGGGAGCTACAGAGCGCGCTTAGTAAGAAAAAGAGCACCGCCCCCGGGGCAGACACCGTTCACTACGACATGTTAAAAAATCTACCAGAAAAGGGAAAAAATCAACTTCTCGCACTAATAAATAAATCTTGGGACGAGGGGACCCTCCCTACACAATGGAAGGAGAGCACCATCGTCCCAATATTAAAACCAGACAAGGACCCCCACGAGCCGAAATCGTATAGGCCGATTTCACTCACATCAACCATATGTAAAATCATGGAAACCATGGTAGCATCTAGATTAACAGCACACATTGAGAAAAACAACCTCTTAGCAAATGAACAATCAGGTTTTAGAAAACATAGATCTACCATTGATCAAATCACCAGACTGGAATCCGCCATCTGAAAGGCAAAACTAATGAAACACTCACTGGTAGCGATATTTTAGGATTTAGAAAAAGCTTTCGACCTACTATGGACTAGGGGGGTCCTCCTAAAACTAAACAAATTCGGAATTCAAGGAAAAATGTTAACCTGGATCAGAGACTTTTTGACTGATAGAAAAATGAACGTAAAAATAGGTAGCGAGGTGTCCGGTTTTTATGAATGCGAGAACGGTTCCCCCCAGGGGTCGGTGCTATCTCCTATCCTTTTCAACCTATTAATGAACACACTGCAGGAAACACTTAATGCATTACCGCTGGAAATATCCATGTTCGCAGATGACGGCTTAGTATGGAAAACCGCGAAAAAAACGAAAAGTGCCATTCCTGCATTACAAAAAGCGTTAAATGCCATACATGATTGGGCTACAAATTGGGGCTTCAAATTGTCAACTGAAAAACAACAGTGGTAGTTTACAATGGAAATTTCGCAGATACAAAGGGCATGCCCAGGCTGACGTATGACAGGCAGGAAATAAAGTACGCCGGTCATGCCAAATTCCTGGGCATGTACTTTGACAGCAATCTAACATGGAGACTGCACATTGAAAACCTGGTGTCCAGGTCCCAGCGGGACCTAAATGTGCTAAGGGCGGTCTCGGGGGCAAACTTTGGAGCAGACAAGAAAACCCTGATCAAAATGTACACAGCACTCATAAGAAGCAAAATTGATTATGGCTGCCAAGCATACGCGTCTGCGGCGCCCTCACACCTGAAAAAACTAGATAGCATACAGGCCACGGCCCTCCGAATCGCTACTGGGGCATACAGGGGAACGCGGAACCTGGACCTGGAGATTGAATGCAGCGTCATGCCCCTGCACCTGCGGAGGGATGAACTGCAACTCAAGTACTGGGCCCGCTCAAGCAGTCTTAGGGAAAGTCTCCCCATAAACGAAATGATCGCCGACACGCCCAATCATGTTAAAAGAGTTAGGTTAAGAGGAAAGATCCCCTATATTATCAAAGTCCAGGACCTAATTAAAAACCATGACCTCGAGCAGGTCAAAACAGCGGAACAAACATATCCGGAAGTTTTTAACTTAAGAAGCCTATGCGCAAAAACAACACTAACGGGTGTCATAAAGAAAAATGAAACATCACAGAAAAAATGCAATGAGATCGCAGAATCACACATCAGTGAAAACTATAAGCAAGCGCTTAAAATTTTCACTGATGGAAGCAAAGATGCTGACAAAAAAGAAACGGGGTGTGCTTTCACAATACCAGAATTAAACTTCGACCAAAAATTCAAACTTAACCAGCACCTCACAGTCTACACTGCAGAACTTATAGCCATACAAAAAGCTTTGGAATGGATACAGGAACAAAAACCCGATAGTGTTGTTATACTAACAGACTCATTAAGCTCAATACAAAGCATAAACTCTGGGAATAGCACTACAAGACCAGATATACTGCAGGACATTCATATCCTAATACACAAAATTCTAAAACAAGGTATCACCCTGAACATAGATTGGATCCCCTCCCACTGCAACGTGCAGGGGAATGAGCGCCCAGACACACTGGCCAAAGAAGCTCTGACCCGGGGAAAGGCACTTGACTACGTCCCCACCCCACAAGAAGTATACGCAATCATTAAGGCCAGCATCAAAAAGGAATGGGCGCGCATATGGCAGGGACAAAACGGCTTTAGACACTCGATCTGTCAGTCCTTGACCCCGGAATTGGTACAATATAGCGACAGCCGAAAGCTCGATCACATATATACACGACTAAGACACGGGGTCAACGGACTAAATGCACACAACATCTTCTATAGCGAGGCCGATCCTTTATGCGGGCACTGTGGCGGGGTGGAGTGTGTTCAACACTACCTCGCAGAGTGCCCCGCCAGAAGGGAACTAAAGGGAGAACTGACAACATTAGGATACCAAGGGGAGATAAACGCAGTTTCTCTGCTCAATCTAAATTCACAGGAAATGAGGGACGCGGTCTTCAAATTCTTTGAGAAAACAAACTACCTGGACAAAATATAGGGGAAAACTTAGGGCACAGACTAAAATTAATCGCATTGTACCGTAAAACACACCCCGTACGAGAATACATACTTTAAACCAAAATCTCTAGAGACCCGAGTTCAGAACAGTAAAAATAAATATTCGAACCGCACCTTAGACGCTACCAACCAAAAAGGGCCGTAGTGATCAAAGGGCGGCCGTCTCACAGCGAAAAGGGGAACAAAGTCAACGATAGGTGCTGTGGTTGCGGCCTCGGCTTTGCACTAAGGAGTGCCTCTCGGTGACAGCGATCCCTGGATCACTGTGAGAAGACCATATCAGAACGGGGCATGGACTCACCACAAGGAAAATCCATGGCCCCGACCCACTCTCCAGAGGGGGTGTGGCAAGCGAGAAGTTAAGACAAGGTGTAGCGTTGTGGTTGCGGCCCACTGGCTTTGCACTTATGAACGCTGCACCAAAGCCCTAGCTGATCGGGAGCCACACAGCCCGAAAGAGGACCACACGAAAGCACGCCGGGACTGGGCATGGACCCACCACAAGGAAAATCCGTCGCCCAGTCCCTCCTGAGGGGGTGAGGCAAACGGGAAGTCAGAACGAGACGTAGCGCTGTGGTTGCGGTCCTTGGACTTTGCACTTAGGAGCATTGCGTCAAAAGCCTGGCTGATCGAGAGCCACACAACCCAAAGGAAAACGGCACAACAGCACACTAGCAAACAAAGTCTCTCCTTCAGGAACGCATACAGAAAAGTGGGACAGAAATAAGAGACAAGACGCCTTATCACATCTTTTTCTTTCTTTTTTCGCAACTTTCGCTTTCGAATAAAGGATGTACATTATAAGGTTACCCAAACGGAATGACCTGGGGGCCCTCAAAAGGGCCTTCTGCATACCACCACGACTGAAAAAACCGCATCTTGCCTGGTATATCATACAGCCCTCCGTACTGCCCTTGTCGCATAACATAAAAATCACCAAAAACAGCAAATTGCGCCATGACCGTAATAAAGACAGACGGTCAAGATGGCCACATATCAATACAGACAAGGGCAATTAACTAACTAACTAGGGCATGACTTAGCGTGACCTGAAGGAAGGCTTTTAACACACACAACCACCCACGCGAAACTAAACCAACATACAACCACACTAGATAGGTAGATATAGCGATAGTTGTAGGATAGGAATACAGTAGAGAGGATAGTATAGAAAAGAGAGATCAAAAACCTGGAGTTAGAAGAAGAAGAAGAAGAGTTTTCTCAAAAAGCGATTTCAAACATTTTTATTTGTGTAAATATGAAACATTAGAAACAAGATCGCATAGGAGCCCTCGACTGCGCACGTGCGCAGGCGGACGCTTGTATGCGACCTACATTATTATATAACAATTTGCACTAACCACTTTGACTAAAGAGATTGGAAAACGTTGTCTCGGGTCCCCAAACGGCTAGGCAAGAATAATTTTATTTCTACTATGATGCCTTCCTACACGTAGGATGCGATAGTGATATGCAAACATGGCGACACAAAATGACTCTCCTACGGTCCCACAGAATACGACATCCTGCGTCGAGGAGGGCATCGCCTTTTCTTAACTTCAAACGAAAAAGCATGAAAGGGGATTGACCTACTTTCCACATCCTCCGCGATAGAGGTCACCCACTAACTAAAATAAATACGAATTTGGGCCCGAGACGGCGGAAGCCAACACACCATGTTACTATTTTATATGTTGTATGTACAGAATAAACAAAACACAAATATAATCTTCAAGCACAACCTTGCAGGTACAAAAATTGTCCTTCCCAGCAACTGTGGGCGGATGGGCTTGTCCCAAAAAGGACAACAACACAAAGGAGATCGGCTAACGTTGTCTCGGGCCTCCAAATGGCTAGGCAGGAAAACACTTTCCTCCTATGGTGCCTTCCTTCACGTAGGATGCGTTAATGATATGCAAACATGGCGACTGACCCACTTATGGTCCCGCAGAGTGCGGCATCCTACGTCGAGGAAGGCATCACTTTTTCTTAACTTAAAACGGCAAATGCATAAAAAGGGATTGACCTAATATGCACATCCTCCGCGATAGATGTCACTCATTAACAAAATAAATACGAGTTCAAGCCCCAGACGGCGTAGGCCGGCACTTCATGTTATTATGTTACATATTGTATGTACAGATAAACCAAAAAAACAACAACACAAAATATAAACCACTAGCTTAATCTTGCAGGTACAAAAACTGTCCTCCCCAGCAACTGTGAGCGGGTGGGCTTGCCCTAAAACGGACAACGCCACCTTTAAGGCACAAGAAAAACAAACAAAACAGGTCCGTGGCGGGGTAAGCACATCCGCCCGCATATATACTTAAAAAATAGACCACTCAACAAGATGGGGAAACAGACCAAACAATGTAAAAATGTACATACGTTACATAAATATACAAAAATCAAATAAAAAAAAAAATAAAAAACAAAAATACCAATATCAAAATTGACCATTTCCTGCTCTGACACGGTTCGGCATATTGACAAGCAAAAAATTATAACGTGGAGTAGAAGACAAAATGGACCGACTGCAGCGGACTTACGATAGACACGGACGGACGGGGCTGGAGCCGAGCGATGGTCTCCCCATTCACCGGCAACGTGGAATGGGGGTAGCACCGAACGGCTAAGGTGTAGTGCCAGAATGGATTAGTTCCCTGGGACCCCACCAGCTGACGACCCGCGACACGGGGAAACTGGAAACAACAACAACAATCTCGTGAATATTTATGTTTTGGCGCCAAATAGCAGACGCTGGGCGGGAAAAGTCAAACGCTGTTGTTGGTTATTGACACGGAGCTTTTGGGGATAATTCGGGAGCTGTGCAAAGCGCCGGTTTTCTATCCACCTCTATTCACAACCGTTTAGCTATCAAGAAAATATTTTTTACCGGTTTCAAACATTTTTTTTTTATGAAAGAGATACAGGGCACTTTCATTATAAATTAGAAAAAACAGTCTCACAGGGTGCTTGAAAAAAGTACCCTCCCAGAGTGTTTTCCCTCATTCTATTCAACTGTACATACCTTGAATTGTATAGGAAAAAATCAGAACTGGTTCCCATTAGGCTTATTAAAAAAAAAATCATGGTTTTAAGTCAAAAGTATCTTTTTTTAAAAAAAGTGCAATGTTTCATTTTCAGGCTGCCAAAAAGCATGCGATGATATGTTGTTTAAGAAACTGTTTCATATTGGTGGAATGGGGTGGTATAAGTGACTTGAAGTACCCAAAACCTTTCATTCAAAAAGATTTTGGATACCTTACAAATGTCCTTTTGGGACCTGTCTTAAAAATTTGATTTACCCTTCTTTCATTAATTGTGTTTTCAATCATGGGCACAGCAGATCTGCTGTGTTTAGTAGAAATGCTAGTTATGTTGGTTTAAACATGCTCACAAAGTTTTATTTAGATACCTACTGTGATTTTGATGCTGGTAGATGTCCCAAATATATGTCCTCTACAGAACAGTGTTCTGGAGAGGACATTAGAAAAGGGACACTATATAAAACAGGAAACACACGGGATTTAGGTCAAAACAGAAGTTTATCCTCAAATGTGAATCTAAACAGTAAAAACAATCTTTATTAAAACTAGTTTATATATCAAAGTGGCTAGTTTTCCAGCTAAAACCAGTTACTGGTAAATACTATAAAAACTGCTGAAATAGAATAATATATCTTCCTACATAAGCTTTCAGTTACAAGCAAAACTTGTGTATATTAATGTCTGTGTATCAATCTAACAAATGCATAATGGCTTGGTTCTTTTCTTTACAGCAGTGTCAATTATCCTAAATAATTAGTTCTGTAGGGGACATATTTTTGGGACATCATAGTAAAACTCTGAGAATTCAACAGCATAAGTGCAAATTGCCATATTCTTTCAGTTTATATCTATTAGAAAAACTAACACGGAAATCTTATGAAATCAAAACAAGTATTCTTCCCAGCAAAGAGTTACAAAGAGATGAAATATGAATAGGTTCGTGTAAAATTCTGAGCACAACTAACAGTAAAAATAAAAGTAAGGTTATCAAGTGAATTGTTATTAGAACACTAGAAGTATACATGTGATTGTGAAAAACAGACTTAATGTTGGTGTCTTTTATGGATGGAGTAAGTTAATTGTATCAATTCCTGATCTTTGTTTTACTTCTACTTTAAAGTAAGACAATTTAATGCTGACATACCTATTTACTAAAATAACATGTCCCAAAAATGTGTCCTCTACAGAACATAAATTTTTGAGCCACATCAATGTAAAAAAAAACAACAACAAAATTTGCAACAAAGCAGTGTCATAAATATTAGAGGTTATCTAGCCCAGCGTTCATAATTATAATAAAATTGTGGGCAGTTTCCTCCTAAATTACAGAAACGAAATATGAGCACACATGTCTAAAACTTTATATTTTCGGTTGTAGTATGTTTTAAATAAAGTATTTGGTTGTTAAATGTGCCACAGGCTACCCTTTTACAACTGCTTGTGTAAGTTTGTGGTGAATATGCCCATTGGTTTTGTCAGTATTTTGGGATAAAAAGGCAGTCTCTGAATAGAATATCATTTATATCTAATGTTAAGCATGTTGCCACGCTATATCTGTGATGAATGTTTTAATGAGTTTGTGGTAATTGCTCTTAGTTCTTGAATGCCTAAATTATAGGGAATAAAAGATGAAGAACTCTTGCTAAACTTATTGCAAAACAAAGACTTGACCACATTTTCAAGGCCACATATTTTATTGGCCCATATGCTATTAATGCTGGTGGGATTTAGTTTTCTTCTGAAAACATTTTTAAATTTCTTAAATGTGTTACAAATATGGATTACTGGTCTTATAACTGTGTCAATGAGGCAGTTTTTCAGCAGTTGTTATCATAAAATATCCTGGTGATATATGCCTAAAAAGCTGGTATCAAGAGAACTGCTGATAGTTACAGTAGTTACTGACTTTTTTCACAAAGCTCAAAAGCATTCTTGATGGACAAGTTAATTTGCCAGTGTCAGATTTCTTACTATACTAAAGAGGGCATATTTTACTGCAGATCTCGAACAATTATCGAAAATTAATATGATAACTTTAATTTTTTAGGTGTGTCAGTCAACCAACTGGCAAAAGTACAGGAATAAATAATTTCTGAATTTCCTAATTTTACTGTACAGATGAATCTGTTGAAAGACCAATCTCTGAAAGGACAGGCAATTTACTGAAGGGTTAGATCGATCCTCGGATCTGTTTAAAATATATACAGCTCGAACAGCCTGCCTTGTCATCTGTCCGAAGATAGAAGTAGTCTTGTCTGCCTACCAAATCTTACATAGCAAAAGACAATATCTTTCAGCTTAATGAACCTCATATAGGACAGTTTAATCATTTCTGGATAGCAATTATCCTGAATATTGCATGTATGACCTTAGTACCCAAACAAACTGCAGTGGATAAACCAACCAAACTGCAATGGGCATGACAATATTTTATGGTTGAGTAATTTTGCTTCATACAATTTGTATCTCTGTCTGATACTGGGAAAGTTGAGTGAGGCAAAGGTGGTCGATTTCAGCTCTGCGCGGAAGCATCATGCAGCCCATCTATTTCTTCAAACCCTGATGGGCGGGGGTGCCTGATTGGTTGTACACCTGACAAATGATCTTCAGTGTTCTTACAATGATCAAGTTTCACTGCTAATGAGGAATGGATAGCATACAAGGATTAGGGCTTAGGGTTCAATGTACAGGTTTTATGCAGCTAGGCACACTGGCAGGGTATAGTTTATCTCTGAATAGCTGTAAGCCTGAATTTGCAGTTATGTCACACCCAAACAAAATTCAGGGTTGGCTAGGAGGAAAACAGGTACATGTATCTCATCTTGCCAACTCTTACTATGCAATCCCAGTATCTGATAAAATACTCTGTATCCCATATGCCCTAAAATAAATAATTTCTTACCACTCAGCCCAATTTGCAAATATGACAGCTCCCCAGAGTGGAATTTGAGATATTTAAATTTTCTGTAGAAAAAAAAATCACAAAATAAATAGTGTTTTTAAGAAGTGTAGAAAGAAGGGAACACATATAATGTGACAGAAGAATTTGTTCAGACAGAGGTAAGTAGAAATATTGAGGCAGGGGCTGGTAATAGGGGACTATGGTCTCTTGTCCTTAGATTTTACACGAGTACAGGTAAGTTGCTTAGAGGATCTCAGCCTGCTCAGGCAGAGCGGTGCGAGTCCTACAATCCATGCATATTAACCCTACTGGTGTCATTTTGCGACAGGGCTTGAGATGTCATTTCTTCTCACTGTCGGGTAAAACTCCCACAAAATTGGAAGCAATGTCTCCAAAATGACCTATGCAGTGTTGATGGGGATATTAAACCTCCAATCAAACAAACAAACAGTATATCAGCAACATTTCAATGTTAACTTGAGGGACTGTTTAATTTATTAATGTAAACAATTGTAATCTTCTGTTGAACAATAATGACAAAGGTTTTATAATGTGCTGAATGAAGAAAATATTTATGGAATAACAGAAAAATTAGCAAAGAATAAAATAGAGGAAACAGGACAGAAAAATTAGCATACATGTAGATATTCAAAAATAGAGGAAACAGGAAGGGAGATAAGATACCGTCCATGTATAATTATGATGACATAATTCAGAAAATGCTCTATTTGGGACTTCTGAAAGTTGTCCCAAAAATATGTCTTCTACAGAACGATATGTACTTGTCTTCAAAGGTGGAATATTTTGGAATCCATGCTATACCAGGTAGCTCAAGAAGAATCAAATTTGGAAAATATGGCCAGGGGAGTATTATTATGGAAAAATATTCAACACTTTGTGGATAATTCTAACTTCTGTTTTGATTCCCCAACTAAACTGTACATATGTCAAGCATCAAATCTGTGAATTCACTTAAATGAGAAAGTCATAAGCATGATGCAATGCGATTTTTAGGGACAAAAATCATTCTGGATGGAACACCTGATAAAATTAGGGTGTGTAAATGAGCAATGTTAGAGTATAGTGAAGATTTCAAAATCAATAATTAACGTTCTGTAGAGGACATTTGCTATTTTCTTGTATTTGGTTTTATTTCCACTGAAATGTCAGCTTTTATCTTTCTAAAATCCTCTATAGGTATAGATAATCTACTACTGCATGCTCTAAAACAACCTTTTTTTCATCATAGAAAGTACAGAACAGAAAAAAAGGCAATTCTGTAGAGGACATTTTTTTGGGACAAATGAATGTGCACCACTTTGGATTGACACAATACATTAGATATGATATTTACCTGAAAGGAAGGTGTTTTATTCACTTATTTAGATTTTGAAGTTGTTTTTTAAATCAAAATCCTGTCCTAATAACATACAGAAGTTAATTTTTTTATGGCTATGTTCTGTAGGGGACATTTTTTGGGACAAATTCAAGGTTATTATCTTTTGATGATTTTTTCTGAATTATAGAACGGACGATTATAATTTTTTACACACTATAATTTTGGCATATGAGCATTTACAAAAACACAAATCCTTTTGAAAAATCACCACAGTTTTAGAGTAGCAGCGTGCTTAACATTGAATATTCCATATTGAGACTGCCTTTTTGTCCCAAAATATTGACATATTTATGTATTGTAAAAGAACCAGTGGGCACATTCACCTCAAATTTTCACAGAAAATTGTTGGTACCCAGTGGCACATTTTACAACCAAATATTTTGTTTAAAACATACAGATACCAAAAATATTTATACCTGTATGCTCATATTTTGTTTTTCTAATTTATAATGAAAGTGCCCTACACACAATGACATTAAACATGTGTGGGGGTGCTGGAGTCGGATGACGTCATTTACCGATCGCGTGCATGAAAATGGTAGCGGACATCGTTGTCTGATTGAGCATTGAGTGGATTACTCAGTTATGACAAGTTTGGGGATTAAGATTAATTGTTCGCCAATACCTGTTCTAACTGACGCTAATCGGATTATTTGGTTATAATGTGTGAACTGACAATTGGCGCCTGGTTTAACCTGGTTTTAAATAAATTTTAAAAACTAAAAACTCTTATTTTTTTTTATTATGAATTTTTAAGGGGAAAAAAAACGGGATCCACGGCGCGACCGCGATAGATTGGACATCGCGAAATATCGGAACGCGATATATTGGAGCTATACTGTATTAAGAAGTTCTTGATTAGATAAATATATAACTAAGTCCCCACTGTCTTCACATTTCTAGTAAACATGGGATCTTATATGTTAATCTTTGTCCTGCTGAACCAGGATCTGCTCTAACTTAGCTAAAAGTATTCTTGTTATAGTAGTCACAGATAAGATTGACTAGGCGGAGCTATCCTTTGTACCTGCCTTAGGAAAATTCTATAAACAAAAAGGTAAACCAAGTCACCAGATTGTGTGAATTCAACTGTAACACAAGCATAGCTGTGGCGTATATGACCATTTTGTCCCCTTGTAGAAAGCATGCGAAAGGCACACAACCGAATCTTCTGGTGGACTCAGCGAATTTGACATATATTGACAACACATGAATAGCTCCGCCTAGTCAATCTTATCTGCGACTACTATACCTAGTAAAACTGTTTCATGTGCAATTTCATTAGAAAACCTCTTTTTCCTTTAAAATTATTATCAAATCCATTCATTGGTTTAGGATGAGATGTGTTGACAGACGAGAAGATGTCCAAAGGTTTTTTTCATTTTTGGCTCTGGTAGCCATCTTGTTCAGACATTCAAGCGGAAGGGTTTGGGCAATTTTGGGAGCGGGTCACCCAAGGAATATTCCTTCCAAGTCATTTTGAAACTGGGACAGTGGCCAAGGAGGAGATGGCGTTTTAAGGTTTTTCTATCTTTTTCTCTATTTTCAGCTCTGTGGCCATCTTGTTCAGCAGAGCGGAACCATTTATGCAATTTTGGTAGAGGGTCACCCAAAGAACATTCCTGTAAGATTATATCAAAATCTGTTCACCGGTTTAGGAGGTGAAGTCTTAAGTAAATTATTGACAGGTGAGAAAATGTTTAAAGTTTTAGGGGTTTTTTTTAAACTGTGACGGCCGTATTAGTGAAATCATTTCGGCAATTTTGGTAGAGGGTCAGCCAAGGAATATTCCTGTGTAATCATTTTGAAATTGGGCCAGTTGCCTAAGAGGAGATGGCATTTTAAGGTTTTTCTTTTTTTCTATTTTTAGCTCTGGTGGCCATCTTGTGCAGCAGAGCGGAACAATTTAACAAATTTCGGAAGAGGCACTCGAGTAACATTCCTGTAAAATTATCTACAAATCCGTTCACTGGTTTATATAGGAAGAGATGTCTTTTAAGTAAATTGTTGACAGACGGATGACACACAACGGACATTGAGTGGTCACAAAAGCTCACTATGAGCCTTTGGCTTAGGTGAGCTAAAAATAGTGTATAACCCTGTAAACCCCAGTTTCCCTACATAAATTGGGGTTTGTGGGGATGTTCATTACACCGGCACCAGTCAACAATACAATTCAACAGGAGTATGTCACTCAAGTGCATAATTTCTACAATTTCAAACACACAGCAACATAAACATACACCACAACCTCTTTATAACACTATTGTTGGGGTCCAAAGCAGAAATCGTGTTACTTAAACAACGGTGTTATATCCAAACAAAAATGTATAGATTATACAGAAAAATGACCATTTATGGTCATTTTTCTATATAATTTATACATTTTTGGGATCCATCTTGAAAACTGTTATATCCTTTACCTTGTTATAATGAACTGTGTTATAATGAAGTTGTGGTGTACAGAGTGCTGAAAGAATATAGCATATATGTACTGAGATAATCAAATGACACAGTTGAAAACATGGACCAGAATTAAATGGAAAGTAACAGTATAAGTTTTGTTTGTTTGTTTTCTTTGTTCAATTTTACAGCCAAGTCATCATTTTAAGGTTACATCGAGCCAGTCAGTTTACAAAACCATACTTTTCCTGAGCAGTCTTATATATAAACAGTTAACCCATAAGACGCCGAAAAAAAATACATCTGAAAATGTCGTCTGCTTATGTCGTCTGCTGAATCTTTTCGCGAACTATTAAAAAAAAAATATTTTTGCATGTGGGCAAATAGTGTGAACCCATTTCAGACTGCTCCCAGTCTGATCTGGGTTCACGCTGTTTGCAAAACTGAGTTTTGAAGTAACCGGCAGACTACAAAGCAGACGACAATAGTTGTGATTGGCATCTTATGGGTTAATTAACCAGTACAGTGCATCAGCAGAAGTGAGAAAATGACCATACAAAAGATTTCATGCTCAATCTCCATGAAAGAATGTAGTCTGCTGACACTGGTATTGAATCCGCAACCGCCTGATCACCATTCAGACACACATCCAACTGAGCTACACAGGCCGGATAGGATAAGTAAAAGAATTCTTCTACATTTAACTCTTAAGATAAAATGCTGAGGAAATCTCCATCTAATAATGTGGTCTGCTTATGTCGTCTGCTGAATCTTTTTTTGCAAACTTTTCAAAAATATTTTTGCATACAGGCAAACAGTGTGAACCCAGATCAGACTGCTCCTCCAGGAGCAGTCTGATCTGGGTTCACACTGTTACCAAAAATGAGTTTTAAAGAAACTGGCAGACGACAATTATCGTGATTGGCATTTTATGGGTTAAAGGGAAGAATATGACATTTGGAGAGTAGACCTCCAAAGCAACCAGGGGCAGAGTGGGTTTTGATGCTCTGTCTGTCATACTGTACTGGGAAGAAATCATTTTTGTCTAGGTCATTTGAAACCAGTAGATATTCCAACAATTCTCATCCATGATAGCTACTATCTATCTATCTTCATATAGATACTGAATCATAATCAGAATCAGAAATGTCACTGGTGACACATCAAATGACATCCATACACCAGGACCTGTGATGTGGGAAGTTAGTCCCTAGCTCTAACCAAAGAGGTAAACTTAGTTACACAGTCATCAGCACATTCACCCTTGTCCTGCTGAACAAATTAATTTTGCCACACCCATTTCTGACAACCAACCATTCAAATTGATCTGGGACTACACTTTTAGCAAAGGTTACCAAGGGTTTGTTGTATTCAGCAGGGCAAGCAATAACCTTTTCAAACCTGTGTCATGCTTTTTTTTTGTCAAGTTTTCAAAGCAGAGTTGTGCAATGAGAGTGACTATAGCAAAGTTCCTTCAGTCGAGAATGAATCTATCCAAGATGCTCGAAGACTGCTAAGATAAGAGCTAAAGGCCTTTTGTATGTAAAATACCATCACTGGCCATACAAAGATCACACCCACAATGCAAATTCCAGACATGCAAAAACAAACCGTAAAATTTTGCTATTAACCCTTGTCCTGCAGAGCCCGGATATGCCGTATTTTCCAAACAATGAAGATCCAGATCAGATGGCTTCTAACGAAGCCATCTGATCAGGATCTACATTGTTTGCCATTCAGATTGTGAATTTGTTGCAATAATTTACATCAAGCAATCTGATTGGTTGATAATCAGTAGTGGGTGTGGCATATTTGAATATTCAACAGGACAAAAATTAAGACTAATTCTGCATTTAAAAGATTATTGAGAATGTTTCAGTTATTCCTTCTTTGTGTTTTCTACACACAGTGTTTCCAAATGAAAGACGACTTTTGGGACTGTTCAAAAGTGGTCTTAAAGACCACTTTTGAACAGTCCCAAAGGTGGTCTTAATATAGGAATTTTACTGTAAATCAATTTACATTAACAAGTCTGTGAAATGAACACCCTTGTAAACCCCACTTTATAATGAGAAAAGTTCGGTTTACAAGGGTAAACATTAGTTTTTCTATTTCTCTTCCAAGAGATAGGTTGTGGGTACTGGTTAGAACTGCCTCATAGAGGCAGTTCTAACCAGTACCCACAATCTATTATTGAATCATTAATATCTCAAATTTTCTTCGGAAAAAAAAAAATGAAACTTTACAGCCATCAAAGAAAACATTATCTAACATGGGTGTGTAATTTTATTAATGCAAATCAAAGTCTTCAGCTCAGTTGTTTTTGTTTCGTTTGAATTGAGGTTAAACATCCAATAGGTCATTTTGGAAATGTTGCTTCCAATTTTGTGGGACTTTTACCCGACACTGAGATGAAATGACATCTCAAGCCCTGTCGCCCAATGAAACCAATAGGGTTTATAAGCATGGACGGTCCGACTCGCACAGCTTTGCCTGGGCAATGTTAGATCCTCTAAGCGGTTTACCAGTACTCGTCTGCTGTCAGTTTCAGCTCTGCCTGGAAACATCGTGCAGCCCATCTTTTTCTTCAAGCACCGAAGGGCGGTGCCAAATATTATCAAAGTCTTCAACTCAGCTTGTTGCTTTTAAAATGAATTCTTAATTTTTACATTTTTTTTCCTTTTCTGTATAAAAGAAACTTTGCTATGAAACAGCACTATACAATATCTTTCACCTCTAAGCAAAGAGGGAAAAAAAACAACAAAAAATACATATGTGATCACTCTAAATACAGGGACCCCTTAAACATAACAATAAACAGTGACTGCAGATCTACTGCCATTGATATAAGTGCCCTAAAATTTGAATTATCAAAGAACAGTTCCAAATTATACTGCTTCTCAATAGCAATCTAGTGTCAGAAGCAATCTGATGTAGATCTACACTGTTTATTCTGTCACGTAGTCCCAATATTTAGCATACTTCTGGAACAAGACAGACCTATTTTACACATAAGTTACAACATTATATGGTGTGCAACCTTACCTATTTTTTGGCCACATAAAATGACCAAATTCAACTAGACTATTAGAAAAAAAAAAAACAGAGAAAAATAAACTTATTGGTAAACATCATTAAATGCAAATCAGAAAGAAAGGACACT
This sequence comes from Lucinisca nassula, assembly GCA_963580285.1. NCBI lineage: Eukaryota > Metazoa > Mollusca > Bivalvia > Lucinida > Lucinidae > Lucinisca > Lucinisca nassula. The sequence goes on along the minus strand of OY757010.1, from coordinate 92,804,715 downwards.
GTTTGTTGCTTCTTGGAGAAATTACCATTAAGCAATGACCGTCACGTGAACAAGTCCGTGAAATGAACACCCCCCCCTAAACCTCACTTTATATAGAGAAAACTGAGGTTTACTGGGGTATACATTATTTTTCTTATTTCTGCTCCAAGACATAGGTTGTGGGTACTCTTTATAACTGCCTCAATGAGGCAGTTCTAACGAGCACCCAAAACCTATGTTAGGAGTAGAAATAAGAAAACTACCATAAATTTTCATCAGAAAAGTAGCCATTTTGAAGATGTGAAAAAAAATGCACTGTGTCGCATGGGTGTGTTATCATAATGCTATATCTAAAACTCTAATACAGCATGCCTGCATAGGCTACAGAAAGAAACTGGGAGTTATCCTGCAATGAATCACTGGGAAGAATAGTTTGACATGAAAAGCTGTCGTTTTATGACGTCACTTAAAGTAGATTCTTTAGCATTAGACTGTGTCATTATTTTCTCGCATTGGAAATGAGATTTTTCCGCCATTTTTCAAAGGGAGATAACTTTTGGGACTTCCTGTTCGCTTTTCTGTAAGCACTGTCCCACTGAAAAAGGGGTCTACTCGTAAAGGAAAGAATTTGCTCCTCAGGAGCAAATTCTTTCCTTTAAGAGTTGACCCGTATTGACATGGGAGACAAAAATACTTTTGAAGGAGTTGACTCCCCTGAAGGTGTACCCATTTCCCTTAAATGTAAAGCATTGGCCAGAATTTCTTCGTTTGGGAAAGTTTGAGGGGAAACAACACAATTATTGTCAGTTTTTAGTGTGTTAGAATTAAAATAGATCAGTTCCAGTACATAAACGTGCATTGTCAAGCAATAAATCACAGTTGGTCATTTGTTAGTAGACAAATCACTGGTGCTACTTACTTGTGATTTGATCCACTTTACAACTGACAGGACAATGCGCAAACTTGTCACAGATGTCAAAGTGATCCCTGGCGAGGAAGTAGCCATGCAACATCAGCTACTTATATGCAACATGAGGATTGATGAGCCACCAAAACCCAAGCGCAAGTTCACCCCCAGACTAAAAGTTTGGAAGCTGAAAGAATCTCAGACAAGAAATCATTTCCAGGAGGTTTTCAGCCAGCATGTGAGTGCTTCAGCCGGTGTAGCAGATGCTACCACTTAGGATATATGGAACAGCATCAAGACCGGTCTGCTCAAGACAACTGAAGAGGTGTGTGGCACAACTCGGCCCCACCGCTGGCGTCGCGAAATCTGGTGGTGGAATGAGGATGTTAATAAGGTCATTGCAGCCAAGCGGCAAGCCTTTAAAGCTTGGAAGACAAGTAAGGGCACCCATGCATCATATCTTGCGGCCAAACGCATAGCCAGACGAGCGGTGCACCATGCTCGCCAAGAAGCTGAGGAGATCTACAAGAATATTGACCCTAAGTCCTCAGAAGTATACCGCCTTGCTAACCAGATGAGAAGAGAGAATGCCGATGTTGTAGTTGACAAACCAGTAAAGAATGATGCAAGGGAGATGTCAATGAGTGAAGACTCAAAGCAGAGGGCCTGGTTAGAACACTACCAAAGGCTACTCAATGTTGAGTTCGACTGGGACCCAGACCACCTGTCTGATGAACCACCAGTGGAAGGGCCACCCATCCCAATCACTATTGATATGGTTAAGAAGGCTATCTCTCAGATGAAGACTGGCAAAGCACTGGGTCCCTCTGGCATAGTGGTGGAGCTGATAAGAGCTGCAGGTGATGCGGGTGCCTCTATGATCCGCGGCCTTGCAGCTGCAATCATCCGTGATGGGAAGGTACCCTCTGACTGGGAACAGAGTTTCATTGTCTGTCTCTACAAGGGCAAGGGCGATGCATTGGAACGGGGCAACTACCGTGGTCTCAAGCTGACAGAACAGGTCATGAAAGTCCTGGAGAGGATTGTGGATGGCCTCATTAGGCAGTTGGTGTCCATTGTCGATTCCCAGTTTGGCTTCGTCCAAGGAAGAGGCACAACAGACGCAATTTTTGTTGTACGGCAGCTGCAAGTGCAAGAGAAGTATCTGGCGGCAAACAGGAGACTCTACATGGCTTTTGTAGACCTGGAGAAGTCATTTGATCGAGTGCCTAGGAAAGTCATCTGGTGGGCACTAAGAAAACTTGGAGTGGACAAGTGGATTGTGAAACTGGTCCAAGGGATGTATGCTAATGCTCAGAGCCGTGTCCGTGTTGGTGATGGTTACAGTGAAGAATTCGAGGTGAAGGTGGGTGTTCTTCAAGGCTCTGTTCTCAGCCCACTGCTTTTCATCATTGTGCTTGAAGCCTTGTCATGCGAGTTCCGCTCTGGAGTCCCCTGGGAGGACCTGTATGCTGATGCAGAGTTCTCACTAGGATTTTGAAAACAGGAGTTTAAGAATCCATCCATGGAAAAGGTTGGATTCAAATCTGAAAAGTTGGAGTCAAATTTTGGAAAGTTGGAGTTTGACCCTAAAAACGTGTGTCAATTATGGCTAAATGCGTACGGCTGTAGAGTGTGACTACAAAAGACTTTGGGGCTTGAACCCTTGTTCTGCTCAACATGACAAACCATTTTCTTGCAGTGGAGATCCAGATCAGATGGCTTCCATCTAATCAGTATTTACACTGTCACTCAGATTGTGAATTTGAATGGATAAATTACATTAGGCTTGAAAGTCAGGAGTGGACTGGGTAAATTAATTTATTCATCAGGATATGGTTTAAATTGAGTGTGAGCAGTTAACAGTAGTACAGACTCTGATTAGGCTTCACCAACAGGACAAGTCCGTTCAGGCCATGCACTACATCCTAATTAATAAAATGACATATGAAACTTTTGGATTCTTTGATATGTTACACGACCATGTCCTGGAAATTTTGATTTTTAACCCCCCCTCCCCCCCCCCCCCCCCCCCCCACGCGGGGCGTGATCAAAATTCCGAAAGTGTCATGCACTCCCCAGACCAAAGATCTGTTAGTTCCTTCTATCTATCACGGTCTAGGAGTTATCTGGTAAGACGGACGGACGTATGACAAAGACCATTACAATAGCCCCACGTGGGGACAAAAAAAAAAAAAAACACAACAGTGCAGGCCCAGATCAGATGCCACAGGTGTCTGTTCCAGACCTCCAGTTCAACACTTGATAATTAATTTCTTTCATTCAAATAGGCCTAATCAAGGTAACTTGATAATGCGACAAACTCGAGTCATAATTTTCTTTAATCGTAATAAAGACGATTTATACACTATATTATCGCATTCTTTAATTATGCCTCCGACATTTTTACAACAATCAAATTACCGATAATCCAACTGTGTATACAAGTATCCGGAAACAAAACAGTCAATTAATGTTAATCAGCCACGAGATTGCTGCATCTCGCAAACACCAAGACTGACCTGCAAATCTTCTAGCCGTGACGCTCTGATTGGCCGAGAGAGTAATACAGACGACTGTCCTCGCCAGGTAATGCTTGAACAAGCCTGGCGGCGAAGATTAACGGTAAACTTTTGATCTGAAAGCGGTAGCTAAATTTGGAGATCAATTGAACACCCGCTGTCATCTTTTGATGTGACTGAGGTCACTTTTACGCTGGATTACGGACGCGTCAGGCGAAAAAAAAAAATGGCGTAATTAAGAATCCACGACAGGAAATTTTATGCGTACAAAAGCAAAAACAGGCGTATAAATACGCCGGATTCGGCGTTTCCGAGAACTCTGTGATGACCTTGTCATCATAGCTGAATCCCTTGAGGAATGTGTCAGGAGGCTCTTAACTTGGAAAGACGCAATGGAGGCGAAAGGGCTGAGAGTGAATGCAGGAAAGACAAAGATCATGATCTGTGGTACAGGTCTGGACCTCTTGCAGAGTATAGGCCAGTTCCCATGCGCTGTATGTCGCACTGGAGTGGGCAGTAACAGACCTTTTTGTTTTGGCTGCAAGTTCTGGGTGCACAAGAAATGCAGTGGGCTCAAACGCTTGATAGAGGACCCTGATTACAGGTGTACACGGTGCCAAGGAACTGCACGCCCCTTAGATGGCAGACCACAGAGGGAAGTCCAAGTCGAATCCGACAAGCTGGAGGTTGAAGCTTCCTTCTGCTACCTAGGTGATATGCTTTCTGCAGCGGGTGGTTGCGACCTTTCAACTACATCACGTGTGAAAACAGCCTGGAAGAAATTCAAGGAGTTGCTACCAGTTCTCTCTTCCCGCCACCTCTCGTTCAAGACACGTGGCCGTGTGTATAGCTCTTGTGAAGTTTCATAAAAATATGTCAAGCGGTTCAAAAGTTATGGAGCGGACACGAAAATGTTAACAGACACTCACACACACACACAAACACACACAGAAAATACGAAAACTATATACCCCCATGGCATACTGCGTATGCCGGGGGTATAATAAAGACGATTATGTATTCCCTGCTGAACTCCACTCTTCTCTATATTATGTAAAGTGGGGTCATCAAGGAAACAATAAAAATCCTAAAAATTCAGACAACTTGGGGACTTGTTGTAATTCTCCTAAAATTTCAACAAATTTGTTTCATGACCAGAAAATGGTCCAAAAGGTGCAGACAGAATGGCAAACAGTGTAGATCCTGATCAGACTGCTCCTTCGGGAGCAGTCTGATCTGGATCTGCACTATTTGCTTAGGCTTATCTGTCCCAAAACCTAACTAGGATCATTAGGGTATTCGTTACATGGACTTGTTCATGCAATGAGTCAAAAAATCTTTAATCAACACGACTATATACATGTATATATAAGTATTTCAACACTGGGTAACAACTGTTCCCCAAAATTATGGTTACGGAATACGAAAAAACATGTGGATAAAGAGTAAGACTTACTGTGGCAGCATGATAAAATGTTTGTCACTCTGTTCTATATTTAGCAGTTGAACACTGGTGTCTGTGGTGATACAGATCTGGCGCCAGTTTCCAGGATTGAAAGACATGCTTGTCGGTATTGTTGATGACAACTGGTAGGAACAAAGCTGGGTACCATCTTCAAAGTTCCTGTTGTAAAATAGAGAAAAATCAAAGCACCGACAGCATTGCTGGGTCAGCTGAGTGTAGGTTGGGGACATGGTCCTGAATTAAATCAAACAGTGTAGGCCCTGATCAGATGTCACATTCTGCCGTGTCTGGTCAGGGTCTACATTGTTTCCAATGCCCAAGGCAGTACATGAGCCTAGTCCAGGTTTTAACCCTTAAGATGACAAGAAAAACTACATATGAAAATGTCGTCTGCTTACATGTATGTTGTCTGCTGAATGTTTTTGCAAACTTTTATAAAATATTTTTGAAAAACAGGCAAACAGGGTGGACCCAGATTAGACTGCTCCTACAGGAGCAGTCTGATCTGGTTCCACACTGTGTGTCTGATCTGGTTCCACACTGTTTGCAAAAAATTAATTTTAAGGTAACCGGCAGACGGCAAAGCAGACGACAATAGTTGTGATTGGCATTTTATGGGTTAACTTAACCCTTCTTACACAGTGACAAGAAATAGCAGAGCTTTTAATGAATATTACATGGATTTGAATAAATAAAAATTTGCACAGTCAGTGATATTCACATGGACATAAGCAATATGATTCGATTCAGGTTCATTTAATATTGACTGACAAACAATGAACCCCAAAATGTCATATTAGTCAGGGTAGGCCATAGAAATTCACCCACATGTAATTTTACTTTTATAAGACTCTTCAATCAAACTGTCTGATATTTTTATGCCCCCTGAGAATCTTTGATTCTGGGGATAAATAGTATTTGCCCTGTCTGTCTGTTTGTCTGTCAGTCTGTCACAAAAACTTTAACCTTGATCATAACTTAAAAAGTATTTGACCTAGCCCCATGAAACTTCACACACTTATTTACCATCACAAGGGCTACATTCTGACCAAGGGTCATAACTCTATTGTCATTTTTGGCTGAATTATCTCCCCTTGAAATTTTGCAAAAACTCAGAAATTGGCTCCCACGGTGGGGCATTGGTCACCTATAGTGACAGCTCTTGTTTCTTAATGGATTGTGAGTGATCATTAGAACAGTCTCAATGAGGCAGTTCTCTAGTATGGATCTTGGAGCAGAGGTAAGGAAAATAATATACATACCTTGTAAAGTTCAATTTTCAATATAGGGCTGACAAGCGTTTTTACTGCACTGACTTGTGATAGCAAATTGCCCAGACTGCCCTACAAGATTATATAACTACCCTTTAATGGTTTATGCTGAGTAGCTTAACCACTACACCATGGGGGCTTCTAGCAATTAACACTTATCTTGCTGAATATTCATTTAAGCCACACCCATTTCTGTGGATTAACCAATCAAATTACTTGATGTAATTTATTGCTACAAATTCATAAACTGAATGCCAAACAGTGTAGATCCTGATCAGATGGCTTCTTCAGAAGCCATCTGATCTGGATCTACACTGTTTGCAAATATTGTGGTTGTCGTGAACAGCAAAATAAGGGTTAAAGGCTGACTAAAAGTCATTTAACTGACAATAAACCTGGGGCCAGTTGTTCAAAACTAACGACATCATTACGGGTAGTTTACCTATCGTTAAAACTTTGATCATTTAGTATGGCAAAGATGCCAATATTTTTGCTGAAAAAATGTGAGCAGCTTTTGCAAATGCAAAAGCTGCTCACATTTTTTCAGCAAAAATATCAAAATTTTAGATATTGTACTTGCTATAACAGAAAACATTATGACTACTAACGAGCTCGTTAAGCTAACAATGCTTTGAACAATTGGACCCTGGTGAACTTACCAGAGAACCAGTTGAAAGTCCGGAATGCCTGATAAACTGCACAGGTAATCACTGCTGGAGAAGAACAGTTTGGTGAATTCAAGCTTGGCACCACCTGGAAACAATCACGATGTCATTCATTATATCATATTACTCTTTTTTTCAAAGTAATCAGATAATCATGCATACAAATATACAATGTACATGCATGCAGTCAAACTTCAATGGCTTTAACACCTTTTGGACCATGAAAATTTGTTCGAGACAGGGGTAGTTCAAGCCAATGAGGGTTGATCTTAGAGAGCCGGGTCAGGAGGCATCATATGGATACCTTTTCAATTTCCTTCAAAATAAATGTATATTGTGTGTACTCATTAGAATCCCCTCTCAAGGCAATTCTGATGAGTACACACAACATACATTTTCCAGATGAACTAAGACAATTTTCACAAATATATTCACTATATATCTGCAGTTATGGAATATTTTATCCCAGGGATTCAAGAACGAGTTCGAAAGATCCAAAGTAAACGAGCCATCTGTGTCCGAGCCATCGAAGTTTCACTGTATACAGCTGTACCTCAATAGTTTCAACACCTTTGGGACATTACAATTTGTTCGAGATGGGGGTACCCACAGGGTTAATCACAGCCCAAAGTCAGAAGGCAAATAGCCCAATGACTGAATATTTTGAGTTTAACCACACATCAACCCTCGTGGGTCATTTTGCCTCACAGAGAAAGGGAGAAATGAGATAGAAGAGATATTAGAGGAGATGAATGTGAGGGACATGAGGAAAAGCAAATAAATTAATACTTGATGTTTTTATTATCTCATTGTTTTCTGTTTAAAAATTCTCATTCTAACATGCCGTAAACGTTTTTTCCACTGAGCAACGTTACCAACATAACGCGTGACATGCATAATGGCGCGATTGATGATGCCACATGTAAACATGTACTTCTCATGACTTTCACTTGAAAAGAATTGTTTGGAAACCGTGAAAACGGTTTGCAGGATAACAAATTCGTTATTTTGATTCTTGACGGGGCACATGCAATCATATTGCCCGCTTGAAAGCCATATTGTCCCTCGCCTGACAGCTCGGGCAAATATCTCTCACAGGCGGGGAATATGATCCCATGTTCCCTGTCAAGGTTCAAAATATGTTATAATATGATACAAGGCTCATGTGACCAGAAAAAGACTCTGATCATATTCGTGCAGTCTGCCCAGTGTCTTTGCTGGTCACACAATTTTTTGTAGCTTTTTACTGATTGCACAAGTCTTTTAACCCTTTTTGTACAAAATGGAATCTTCCACCTTGCATATAGCACAAGTCCATTTCAAAATTTAGGGGTATCAGGTTGTGTTTCCTTCAAAATTTATTTGGAAATTGGCTGAACTGTATGTAAAAAGTGTAGGCCCTGATCAGACGCCACGTTCTGCGGCGTCTGATCTGGGCCTGCACTATTTACCAATTACCCATTTTGGGGTTTCCGGTACAAAATGGGTTAATAGGTTTTGTTGTGTGCTGGTGGCTGCCTCATATAATGTTACCTGTTAGAATCTTCTTTTCTCTAAATGTTGGATAAACAAACACGTAAATCTTGGGATCGAGACATTGCTCTGCCACGGCAAAACATTTGCCGAGAGTGTTCACGGCGAATGGTCCCACACCCTCACCCGGGAAGTTGAAAACAGTCTCGGCTCCATCTTCGGCCACAAACTTGACATTACTACCACAAAGGTAACAGATCACATCCTTGTCAATGTATGATGCCTGCCCGCCAATGTAACCTTGAGCCCAGCTGGAAAATAAGTTGTATCTTATGATTATACATTAACCCATAACATGCCAATCACGACAATCGTCTTCTGCTTTTGTCTTCTGTCGGTTACTTTAAAAAGTCATTTTGGCAAACAGTGTGGACCCAAATCAGACTGCTCCTTTAGGTTTGGGTCCACACTGTTTTCGTGTATGCAAAAATAATATTTTTAAGAAGCTTGCAAAAAGATTCAGAAGATGACATAAGCAAAAGACTTTTTCTGATGTAGTTTTTCTCGGCGTCTTAAGGGTTAGGCCATCCTTAAAAAATTCTTGGTTTGCTGTGCTCCTACCTAACCACACAGATTGCCCCTACCCAAAAAAATTTATTTTTTTTTTTTTTGAAATCCTGATTAAACTCAAATTTAACACGCTAAGCCAAATTTCAAGATGACATTCTTGTTTTTTTTTTTTTTAGCTGTTTTATTTATTTATTTTTTTTTTTCAGAGAAAATCAGGCTTGACATTTCATTTGAATGGACTGCCTAGCAGAACATTCAAATGAAATCAGAGAAAATCAGGCTTGACATTTCATTTGAATGGTCTGCCAGACCATTCAAATGAAATTTCAAGCCCGATTTTCTCTGAAAAATCAGAAAATAAGTATTTGAAATGATGTTTCCGGTTGTTGTATGGTGCTTTAAGGGTCAAATATCTTTTCAGATCTAAAAAGAACTACCTCCCTACCCACTTCACATATGATAGGTAAGGACGATTTTTAACGGTTTTCCCTACAATAGCCTATGTAAAGCCAGTAGGCCCTCGACTATATGAAGCACAGTACCAAATATAAAAGACCTGGGCCCTCTTCAAATGTTTACCGGCCCTGATAGCTCAGTTGGTAGAGTGTCCGCTCCAGGGAACGGGAGGTCACGGGTTCGATCCCTGGCCGCGACATACCAAAGCTGTTAAGAATGGTACTAGCTGCTCCTCGCTTGGCACTCAGTTTTACAGGGTAGAGCTAGGACTGGTCGACCCAGTGTCAGGATAATGTGACTGGTTGTGGTATCATGTAATGTGTCTGGGACATGATACTTCAGTGAGGCAGCACTATAAAAGTGAGCATTGAGCTCCCTGTCGCAACCAGACACTGTCGTGATACGACTGAAAAATTGTTGAAAGCAAGCCCAAATTCACACAAACTCTTCAAATGTTTACCATAGGAAGTCTTTGTAAAACCAGTGGGCCCGAGGTGGGGCCATTTTTGACTCCAGGGCAATAATTTGAACAACCCTAGACGAAAAGTCTCTGTCTCCCACAGCCCACTTTTACAACACTTCTCTCTAGCATCAACTGCAAAATCAGTCAAAATTATCCTCAGAGGTCAAAAGAAGATAACCATTGTTAACCCTTATCTTGCTGAATATTCAGTGTAGCCACACCCATTTCTGACTTTGAACCAATCAGATTACTTCATGTAATTTATTCTAACAAATCCATAAACTTCATGTCAAACAGTGTAGATCCTGATCAGATGGCTTCTTCAGAAGCCATCTGATCTGGATCTACACTGTTTCCAAAGATAGGGGTTGTCGTGAACAGCAAGATAAGAGTTAATCCAGATGCATTTGGGCATTGGTTTCGAGTTCACTTTAGCTGAAATTGAAGCACTTTGGGTGCCTTTTTGGGCTTGATATCTCCTGACAGTCTCTTAATATTAATGGGGGTCCTTTCTAATACAGTTTTCATGGTTGTGGGCTTAGCATCAACAGGCTTAAAAATATTAATTAAGTATAGCTACATACAGTCAACCAATCTTTTTATCACAGGATCCAAAATAAAAACAAATAATAATATACATTTTTCATACACACAAAAATACTAGAGACTGTTACAAACAGGCAAAAAGTAACCTCACATAAAAGTTAATTAATTGCCAATTAATAAATCTCCTCTTTGGAGCCTTATTTTGTTTGCAAACTTTGATGCTTGTGCGTGGGCACCCTGGCGTCACCATGTGATAGCAACAAGCTGCCATTTTTCAAGAGCAAAGCAGCCGATCACCTGCCAAAGTCGGATAATGTTCTCAGCTGCTAGGGACTAAAAAGTAACATGAGGGGTATGCAAACAATCTAAAATGTGAGTTTCTGGTACTGGTATTAGTAGAACCATTGAGTCCCGTGACTCGTCTTCTACATCTCTTCTTATCTACCACATTTAATGTATGCTTCCGGTGTTATCATGTTGTAGTCCATTTTGTAGTTTATGGTCGGCAATACAAGCTGACTTTGAATGTCCATTAATAAATGTTGTCTGTAGTGAATTTCTGGTCTCCCATGTGCCTATCATATAGGGTCTTGAATCTCAGTACAGTTTTAGATAACACAATGTCTTCAGGTAGGTTATTCCATCCATTAATTGCTCTCATTCTAAAAGAATTCAATCTGAAGGTCTTTAAAGCTCTGGGTTTCTTTAATTTCTTGGAGTGACCCCTAGTGTGGTTTTCTGAGAATTCAAATAAACCATCCAAAGAAATATCATCAATATTTTTAATTATTTTAAAGACTTGAATCATGTCCATCCTATTCCGTCTGTACAATAATGTTGTGAGATGCAACTGTTTCAGTCTTTCTTCATAACTCAGGTGTGATAATTCAGGCAACAGTCTGGTAATTCTCCTTTGTACATTTTCAATGGCACGAATGTCTTTTTTCATTGTAGGATACCAAATAGTGTTCCCATAATCCAGAATTGGTCTGATAAGTGTCTTATGCAATATAAGTAGTGTCTGGATGTCCAGATATGAGAAAGCACGCTTAATCAGTCCTACCAATCTATTTGCTCTGTTTACTGTTATACTTATATGTTTATCAAATTTCATATTGTCTTGAATATAAATACCAAGATCCTTCTCACTATCAACCGATTGTAGATTTTTGGAATTTCCTTCTTTGTCTGTCATTGCATAGTCTACTCTGGGATTTTCTTTACCAATGTGCATCACTTTACATTTGTTTATATTGAAAAACATCAACCATTTTATAGTCCACTGACATAACTTATCTAGGTCTTCTTGTATCACTTCTAAGTCCTCCAGATTCTGAATATTTTTGTATAATTTGGCATCATCAGCAAAAAGTTTACAGAATGACTTGACTTGAGATGGAAGGTCATTGACATACAATATGAAAAGCAGGCGTCCCAGGACTGATCCCTGAGGTACCCCACTGGTAATTTCTGTCCATTCTGAAGAATGTCCATTTATCACAACCCTTTGAAGCCTGTCAGTTAAGAAGTTCTGTATCCATTTTAATATGTTTAATAGCCTGGAAACTCATAACTCCGTTCACCTATGGTTGAGCAATCCTGCTTTCAACTTTTTGTTTCAAAAATAATTTTCTGCAGGTATTTTTTGAGTTGAAGTAGTCACAGGGGTCAAGTATTTATCTTTATTAAGAGACACTGTGTCAGAGTGTATCTTATAAAAGAAGGTTAAAGAGGACTGCTCGCGACGGGCCTCCAAGGATGGCCACTCCAGCTCATCGAGCATTTCACCAACATTGCTTCTGTTCCGCCATCGCCTGCAGGTCCATCGGGCAGCCGTCCTCTGAACCTTCTCAACCTGTTGAACCTGAGTTTTAACATGGGGATGCCAAACAGGTGATGCATACTCTAATTGAGGTCTAACCAAGGTTTTGTATGCAACACCCTTTGTCTGCCTAGGTGCAAAAGCCAAATTACGTCTAAGAAACCCTAATGTCCTAGTTGCTTTAGAGGTAATCTCAGAAATATGTTGACCCCAATCAAGATTATCAGTAATGGTGATACCAAGATATTTTGCGGATTGGACATGTTCCAAAGTATGCTGATGTAATGAGTAGTTGAATTTAATCTGCTTGTCTGGAGGGTGCCGTGACACCCTCATTGAATGACATTTGGCCACATTGAACTTCATTTGCCAATCGGCCTCCCAACGTGCTAGGCTATCCAGGTCATCTTGTGAGATAAGACAGTCAGAAGTAGTATATATGCTCCTATACAAAACACAATCATCAGCAAACAAGCGAACAGATGACCTGATATTAGCAGGAAGATCGTTAATAAATATCAAGAAAAGGACCGGTCCAAGTACCGAACCTTGTGGGACACCGGACAAAACAGGGACTGGATCCGACGCTTGGCCGTCAAGTACAACTTGTTGTGTGCGTCCAGAGAGCCATGAGCTAACCCACTTAAGTGTGGATCCTCTAATCCCATAATGATCTAGTTTGTACAATAGCCTCCTGTGAGGTACCTTGTCGAAGGCCTTGGCAAAATCCATGATAATCAGGTCAGTCTGTTTGTGGCCACGATTAATGGCCCCATCCAGATTGCTCACTATGTCATGGTAGAACTGAACTAATTGAGTTTCACAAGACCTTCGACTTCGGAAACCATGCTGGCAGTCAGCAAGAATGCTTTCAGAGGCTAGGTGCTTGTTAATGTTGCTAACTAATATATATGCTCCAGGGTTTTGCAACAGATGCATGTGAGCGACACCGGTCTGTAATTCCCAGCATCATATTTTTCTCCTTTCTTAAAGACCGGGGTTACGTTTGCTTGTCGCCAGTCATCTGGTACAGTGCCCCGAGCAAGTGATTCATTGAAAATAAAGGCCAGCAGGGGAGATATTTCAGCACTACATTCCTTAAGCACCCTGGCATGCAGACCATCAGGCCCAGATGCCTTATGTATGTTGAGCTTGTCCAACAGTTTTGCGACCCCTTTGGGGTCAACTGTTATGTCCCCCATAGAGGGGAACGGACTTGTACCTTTTGATGGTAGCTCACCGTCAGCTTCACGTGTAAACGCCGATTGAAACTGCTTATTACATATATTTGCCTTTTCGCGCGATTCAGTTTTCAAAATTCCATTTTCCCTAAGTGAAGTGATCCCAAATGATTCTTTTTTCAGGGACTTTACAAATGACCAAAATTTCTTAACTTTTCCATTCTTCTGGGGGCCCTCGGGATCAATATTTTCATCATCAAAGGTAAAGATGCTGGAAACATGCTTCCAATATGCATCTCTAATTACCATTTGTACATGTGCTCTGAACCTTTTGTAATGGTTCTTCACGTCGGGATTGCTAGACTTACGAGCACGAAAGTACATTCTGTCACGTCTTCTGATTAGGTGTTTGATCGTGTTATCTATCCATGGTACACTATGCTTTGTTTTGGTCATTTTTATTGGTATGTACCTTTCCATGGCCGTCGTAAGTTCGGTCTTACAACTGACCCGCAAGTCATTTACTGACATGCGAGAGAGGTCAGAGGAAAGGAAGGAATCCTTAAATCGCGCCATATGGTCTCGCAGACCATCCATATCCGCACGCTTATATAAATATATTTTATGCGGGACCTGTCGGATTCGCTTTGCTTTTATGTCATACTCAATATAAACTATATCATGATCGGCCTTGCCGATCGGGGGCATCCCTTTGACATGACTAACGGGGGATGGAGAATTTGTAAATAGCAAATCTAGGGTTTTTTCTTGCCGGATGGGTATATTTACGACTTGAGAGAGGCAATGTTCTTTTACTATATCCAAAAGCTGTTGTTGTGTTTGCCTTTTCGACACCCCATGGGGTACCTGCTGGTTGCTCCATTCAATATCACCACAATTGAAGTCCCCTCCTACCAATATGTGGGCATTTCCATTTGACACTATCCTAGCCAAGGATGTATTGAAAGCCTCAAGATAATCTGGGTCAATCTGATCTGGTGGACGATAAAAAGATCCAAGGTACAGAGTCCTACACCCAAAAATGTTCAACTTACACCGAACTATTTCACAGTCGGTGTCCAACTCCGGAGTTTCTGTGCAGAGCAGATCTCTTTTAAATGCCACGAAGACACCACCATGGGCATCTCCAACTCTGTCTTTCCGGATGGCCTCAAATGAATCTGGGAAAATCTCCGAGTTTTTGATATCTGGGGTTAACCAAGACTCATTCCCCAAAATGATGTCCGGTTTAGCCGAGTCGATAATTGAGTGAATTTCAGCCCTTTTATTCTTAATTGACTGACAATTCATAATCAAGATTCTGAGGGGGTGGTTGAGGACCGCTTTTTTGGTCCTCGGTTTAGCTCCTCTTGGTTGCTGCACAATGGGCGAAGAAGCTGCAGTAGGTGGGCCAATATTGTCTGGTATCGGACTATCAGGCTCGGACAGGGATGATAATGGATCAAATCTATTATGAGTATCTAAAGTTGCTGAATCACCAAATAGCGATGTGGAAAAGTTAGGCATTCCACATTTCAAGCAATCCCATGCCATGCTTGTACTCAATGGACTAGTATAAATGCTATACATAGTTGAAGACATGCCTTGACAGCCTATATGATACCAGACATTACAAGTATCACAACAAATTCCTTGGTCATACCAACCAACACTTTCAGTACAGACCCCACATGGGAAATGTGTACTGTTACTTCGGGATTCTGGACCAGGATTAGTTTCAACAGCCCAAGCATTTCCTATCATCACTGTAAATATGTATAAATAACAAAGTTTATTTGAGCCAGGAAATTCCTTAAACCTAAAAGATTTCTTTAGAATTGATACCGTGCACAACTGGGGTACATGAAACGAAAGGTTATGCTGGTTAGCTGTTGTACCTCTAGAGTCAGTGTAAACAGGGTAGAAGTCAATTGGAATTTCTTGTAGGTCTTGTCCACTGCAGTTAAAAAGTGAAACAAAACGTGTTGCCAACAGCAAGCAACACACTCCAAATAGGATGTCAAATACAAAATGACACATCATGGATGGTTTGAGTACTGACTTCCTGAGGTATGAAGGGCAAAAGTTACTGTGTGTGTCTTGGAAAATCTCCTCTGGTGGGCAATATCAGAATGAATAACTTTTATTCTATATTTTCATTATGTTGTTGTTTACCTATTTGTGTCCAATCCGCGAACCGGAACTAAATTAAGTTCTGGTGACCGGTGCAGGGTAGAAAATTACCACTACAAAAATGACCGGGCTACGCACTTTACAATTCACCAAACAAAAAAGCTAGAGCTGAAAAAGAAGACTCAGGACAATAAATAAGTTAAGTTAAGATAAATAGCTAAACAACTCATCCAGCGTATCGGTTCCCCTTAATAGCGAAAAGGAGTCCTTTTCGCGAAAAGGACTTTACCCTAAATAGCGGAAAGAACTTTTTTTCTAAAAGGATCCATATTCTGAATATAAATTAATTATTTAACATTTTGTTTAAGATTTTCGGCTTCGGTCTTGCGAAAATAGTAGACCGGAATTCAGTTGGCATAAGTTCAAAGGAGGTTGATAATTTACGATTTGTCTTATTATACGCTTTAGTGACTACATCAGCACACATACACACGCATGCACTCGGACGTGTGAACCTGCGTAAATGTCCTTGCATAAGACTGGAACAGGTGGATGGAATTCTAAACTTTGTTTCAAAATCAAAAGTTTTCGATAGCAGTCTGCAGCTTTAGCTTCCGTTTTATTTATTTATTTGAGCTTTATGTTTTTCATCATGCTGACAGCCGCATAATAAATATCCTTGTAAACCCGACTTTGTATGGGTTGTTTTTGTTTATAAAGATAAACATAATTTTTTCTCCATTCTCTTCTTTATGGGTACAACTTTCATGAAGAACCCACTATCTTAGAGCGTTTTGGTGTAGTGGTAGCGCATCGGATTTGTGATCGAGAGGGTGCGGGTTCGAGCCTCACGCTGACCAAAGTGTTGTGTCCTTGAGCAAGGCACTTCATCCACATTGCTTAAAAAAATAATAAAAACAAGAGGACCAAGCTAGCTTGGTCCTGTATCGCTCACCTGAGCTAACAGATTCAAAGTTTAAGGAAGTGCCAACCTTTACTGAAGGCTTTATGGGAGGACATGGTGATGACAGGGTAAGCATTTTCTGAAAATCAAGTAGAATTTAGCTCTGTGATAAACAGGCTGACCTCACCGGTTTTCAAACTCATTCAAGCTTTTATTCCTGACTTGCTAAGAAGATCCAATCTAAACTGAAGTGGCTATGGTGATGACAAGTTCAAAAACAAGAGTTTTCAAACTCCTCCAAGCTTTCTGCCTGACTTCCTTGTTTGTAAGTTTCATGAAGATCCGTTCAAAACAAAAGGGGCAGCAGTGATAACAATGTCGAAAATAGGCATTTTCAGCAATTAAAGGCACGTCACTCTATGATAAATGTGCCAACTTGGCCGGTATTCGAACTCACCTGAGGTTTTATTCCCAGCCACCTTACATGTAAGTTTCAGAAAGATCCGATCAGACTTGGCCAGTATTCAAACTCATCCAAGATTTTATTCCCAGCCACCTCACATATAAGTTTCAGAAAGATCCGATCAAAACTGAAGGGGCTACGGTGATGACAAGGTCAAAATTTGGCATTTTTAGCAATCAAAGGGATGTTACTCTAAAATAAATGAGCCGACTTGGCCAGTTTTCGAACTCATCCGAGGTTTCATCCCCAGCCACCTTACATATAAGTTTCAGAAAAATCTGATCAAAACTGAAGGGGCTACGGTAATGACAAGGTCAAAAATCAACATTTTCAGCCATCAAAGGGACAGAACTCTACGATAAATGGGCTGACTTGGCCTGTTTTCGAACTCATCCAAGATTTTATCCCCAGCCACCTTACATATAAGTTTCAAAATCCGATCCGATCAAAACTGAAGGGGCTATAGTGATGACAAGGTCAAAAATCGGCATTTTCAGCAATCAAAGGGACGTAAATCAATGATAAATGGGCCAACTTGGCCGGTATTCAAACTCATCCTAGGTTTTATCTCCAGTCACCTTACATATAAGTTTCAGAAAGATTCGATCAAAACTGAAGGGGCCACGGTGATGACAAGGTAAAAAATCGACATTTTCAGCCATCAAAGGGACATTACTATATAGTTAATGGGGCAACTTGGCCTGTTTTCGAACTCATCCGAGGTTTTATCCCCAGCCACCTTACATATAAGTTTCAGAAAGATCCGATCAAAACTGAAGGGGCTACAGTGTTGACAAGGTCAAAAATCAACATTTTCAGCAATCAAAGGGACCTAACTCTATGATAAATAGGCCACCTTTGCCGGTATGCGAACTCATCCGAGGCTTTATCCCCAGCCACCTTACATATTAGTTTCAGAAAGATCTGATCAAAACTGAAAGGGCTACGGTGATGACAAGGTCAAAAATCGGCATTTTCAGCAATCAAAGGGACGTTACTCTGTTATAAATGGACCAACTTGGCCTGTTTTCGAACTCATCCGATATTTTATCCCCAGCCACTTTACATATAAGTTTCAGAAAGATTCGATCAAAACTGAAAGGGCTACAGTGATGACAAGGTCAAAAATCAGCATTTTCAGCAATCAAAGGGACGTTACTCTATGATAAAAGGGCCGACTTGGTCGGTTTTCGAACTCATCCGAGATTTTATCCACAGCCACCTTACATATAAGTTTCAGAAAGATCTGATCAAAACTGAAGGGGCTACGGTGATGACAAGGTCAACTAGAGCTGTCAGTGAAACTGACTAGGGCCCCGGCAGGGCTATCAGAGGAGTAGGAAAATGTTGATGTTAAAAAAGACGTTTTTTTTTTCCCTTTCACCTCTAAGTATGACCTTAACCTTTGAGGTACGGACCTGGGTCTTGCGCGTGACACACTGTCACATTATGGTTAATATTTCTGCTAAGTAATATTTAAATCCATCCAGGTATAAGAAAGTTATAGATTGGACACAATGAAAAAGACGCTTTTTTGACCTTTTATCTCTAAGTATGACCTTGACCTTTGAGGTACGGCTGTGGGTCTTGCGTGTGACACTTCGTCACATTATGGTTAACATTTCTGCCAAGTAATATTTAAATCCATCCAGGAATAATAACAAAGTTATTAATTGGACACAGGAAAGACCCTTTTTTGACCTTTAACCTCTAAGTATGACCTTGACCTTTGAGGTACGGACCTGAGTCTTGCGCGCAACACTCCATCACATTATGGTTAACATTTCTGCCAAGTAATATTTAAATCCATCCAGGAATAAGAAAGTTATGGAGGATAAAAAAATTTGTGGAATTTGTGGACGGACAGACGGACAGACGGACGGACAGACAGACAGACGGACGGACAGAGTGATTACTATAGGGCACCCACACTTTCAGTGCGGGGCCCTAAAAATCGGCATTTTCAGCAATCAAAGGGACGTAACTCTATGATAAATCGGCGGACTTGGCCGGTTTTCGAACTCATCCGAGGTTTTATCCCCAGCCACATTACGTATAAGTTTCAGAAAGATCCGATCAAAACTGAAGGGGCTACGGTGATGACAAGGTCGAAAATGGGCATTTTCAGCAATCAAAGGGACGTAACTCTATGATAAATGGGCCGACTTGGCCGGTTTTCGAACTCATCCGAGTTTTTATCCCCAGTCACCTTACATATAAGTTTCAGAAAGATCCGATCAAAACTGAAGGCGCCACGGTGATGACAAGCATTTTCCCATAGTAAGTCTATGGGACCTTGTGGTTGCCATAGGAACCAAAGTTTTAGAGCGATTTCAAAAAAAAGTTTATGTCATCAATGCCCCACCAGAGGCATGCTACAGGTAAGAAATGATTGAGATCAGCCTGCAGGATACAGAGATATAGCTGCTCAAAAGTGTGGACGGACGACGGACGGACGGACGGACGACGGACGACGGACGACCCACTATACTATAAGCTCCCCTGGAGCCTTCGGCCCAGGTGAGCTAAAAAGTACTGGTTACCACCCAGGAAATCCTGCTCGTAATGCTCAGATGTGAGCGAGTAGCAGAAATAGGAGAAAAAAAAAAGAAAATATTATGCCATGTATATGTTCCCGGAGTTTATCAAATAAAGTTTTGTTATGTTCTCCTCTCATTCAACATGTATCTATAATATAAACACAAATAAAAACGGCTTAAAATTTCCTAGAAAAAAAAAAACCATTTTAGATGCACAAAAGCACTTTTTGATCACAAGGTCGTGTTATCCAGTGTAAAATGGTTTATTTTTTATTTATTTATTTATTAAGTTTATAAATGCTACTCAAGAGCTTCACATGTAATGTAAAACAAATTTATTCATAAAAAATAACCACTGGCCGCTGAAAGATTTCATCTTGTACAGTTTTTGTTTTGACAGCATGATAACTATCACTTGGGCAATATCTTTATCTCTTTAATCCTTTTATCATCGACACGCGCCAAGTGTCATATTTAAATTAATTTATAATATAATAGTGAATCAATTTTAAAAAGTATACAAATCAACTATAATTGGCAAGTATACACAATATTGACAATTTAACCATACACGATTATTTTTAACCAGGGCACAGCAATTCCCATAATTCACATGTGCAGGCAGCAAAGACTCAGATCAGCCTGCACATCTACGCAATCTGATCAGTCTTTACTGTTCGCTCTTTAGACAGCTATATAAGCTATATAAAGACACAATGCTCTTTTAGACAGCTTTACAAGAAAGACACTTTGATGGGAAATGTTCGGTTTGAAACAGTGTACACTACTCATCCGGCCCCCACCTATCGGGGCTTTGAGAAATAGATTGGGTTGCATGATGCTTACACACAGTGCTATTTAAAACGCTTAGAGGGTCTAAGCCTGCCCAGGCAAAGTGGGTGAGTTGGACCGCATATAAACCCTTTTGGTTTGTTGGGGCAACAGGGCTTGAGATGTCATTTCATCTCAAAGTCTGGTAAAAGTCCCACAAAATTGGAAGCAACGTATCGAAAATGCCCTAAATGGTGTTGACGGGGACGTAAACCTCAATTCAAACAAACACTATTCATGATATTTATCATCAAAGCGATAGATTGCCCGTGCAAAAAGGTGGTTCTAAGTAGCACCCACATAGTTCTAACTAGCACCCACAATCTATGTTTGAATCATCATTGCCTTCACTTCTATTATGAAAACTTTACTCTGCTGGGGAAAATTATTGTTTGCAACGCTGTATATTGGGGGTAGTCATTAGAATCGTGTCATTAAGCATACACAATATAGATTTTGTATCTAAACAAGAACAAATAACACATGCAGTCTTTGATAAGGAAATGAATGCTTTGTAACGGTGTTCTTTCTTTCGGTTTTAACTAGCATCCAGGATCTATGTTTGAATCATATTATATGAAAAATAGCAGAACAAACGCAACGCTTTTATGTCATAGATATGTGTACTTGTTGGAACCGCATCATTAAGACAGTTATCGCTGGTACACACACTAGTTATGTTTGGAAGAATATATATAGAAATATTTAAGAAAATCTCTCTCTCTCTCTCTCTCTCTCTCTCTGGTGCACATGAACACAGAACAAATGACATCATCTCCCTCACACGCTCGCAAACACATATACACATTGACATTGATGTATTTTTCAGACATGCAAATCATGGCTACACTACGCCCGTCAATGTTTGGAGGAGAAAGATGATAATGTATAGCCCACGCCCACCGGGGCTTGGAGAAATAGATTGGGTTGCATGATGCTTTCATGCTTTCACGCAGTGTTTGACGTTTTAGTTTGTACGTGTGATGACCTATTGTTGAGATACAAAGGATTGTTTTCCATTTAGTCCATGCCCGCCCGTCCGTTTGTTCCGTCCACACATGTCTTCTGATTTTAATTTTGTCCTTGTCGGTACGAAAGGAAACGTTTATAATTAGTCCATGTCCGTACTTACATCAGTCAGTACTCCAGTACAATATTTTTTCAAAAGACCGTGTTTTTATTTCAGTCCGGAAAACAGGGGATATATAAAAAAATGACAAAAGTGTTTTCCTAAGGCTGTCTTGACTGGTGGATTTTTTGTACAACATATATACTTTCTCTTTAGCTTGCGGATAATGCAAAAGAAAAAATCAACTGCAGAACTTGCAAAATATTGCATAAAAATAAAATTTTCGGGTAAAAGAACCTAAAAATATATTATTGTTGCAAGACCGAAGCCGAAAATTTTAAACAAAATGTTAAATAATTAATTTATATTCATAATATGGATCCTTTTAGAAAAAAGTCCTTTCCGCTATTAAGGGGAACCCCCAGCGTATTCCTAATTATTCCAAAAAAATCCAAAATTTGTCCCTGAAAATAGGGAAGCGCACAATTCGCGCGCATGCGCACCACCATGCTTGTCATTGGTTAGAGATTATTATGGGGGACTCCTAAAATATTAAGCATTTTGTGACAAATTTCGATTTTTGTGAATTAAAAATGGTCGAATGAAAAGGTCAAAGAAAAAAAGACAGAGCTTAATAAAGCCAAAAAAATGTTCAAAAAGAACAAAACCCCTAGAAACTTTGCATATTTAAAGGATTGTGAAGAATTATACATCACTGAATGTGAAAATGCAAAAGATGAATGGGTAAACAATACTTGCGAAACGATAAACAAAACCTCAGACATCAAAGAGAAATGGCAGTCTTTCAAAAGACTAACCTCCTATCAAGAAAAGGGGGGAGTGAGTGTACTACCATTATTGAATAAGGATGGAAATGCAGTATTTGACAAGGAAGGAAAAAGTGAGATCCTTAGAGAAACATTCTTTGGAGGAGGTCATATTGAGCAAGAGCAGTTTGATGAGGATTTCAGGAAGGAAATTGAAAGTAGACTATCAGACATCAGAGAATCTGTTAAAAGTACAGAAGGTGATGGGTTCTTGAACTGTCCGATTTCCTTTGACGAGGTTGAGGCTACTATTCAAAGAATGAAAAAAGACAAAGCACCTGGTCCTGACAACTTATATTCCAATATGCTGATAGAGTCAAATGAGGTACTAAAAAAAGCAATAACCTTTGTATTTCAAACATCTTGGAAGTTAGGAAAATTACCAAAGTTATGGAAAAGTGCTCATGTCAAGTTCCTCATGAAACCAGGTAAAGACAACTATCACATGGCGGGATCATACAGACCAATTAGCCTAACAAGCACAATGGGAAAATGTATGGAGAGGATTGTTCATGCAAGGATATACTCCTTTGCAGAGCACCATGAACTTTTTGATAAAGAGCAGGATGGATTCCGCATACGTAGAGGAACTACCCAGTCACTAATCAAACTTACACAGGATGTCCTGAGTGGTTTTAATGAAGGTAAAGCTACCCTGGCTAGCTTCATAGATATGGAGAAGGCTTTCGACACTGTATGGAGAGAGGGGCTCCTTGTGAAACTACATGACAAAGGAATAGATGGGGTCTTTTGGACATGGATTGCAGATTTTCTCCAGGATAGGAATGCAGCATGCATACTGAAGAGAACGGCTGGTACCACATTTCCAACTAAACTAGGACTACCGCAGGGAAGTGTCCTCTCTCCAGTTCTCTTCAACTTGTACGTCAGTGACATATATAAAAACATTGTCAGTGAAAAAATCAAATTTGCAGACGACGGTACAATTTGGTTGACTGGAGATAGCGTTGATGACCTCAGTAGAGAGATGGCCAAAGATCTGGCAACTATCGCCAGTTGGACATACAAATGGAGGATGAAATTGAATGCTGATAAAACTGAGTGCTGCCTATTCACAAAAAACACAGAGCATACCGTACCGGCAGTGGAAATGAAGGGAAAAGTTCTCAAAAGCACAGAAAAGGTGAAAGTTCTTGGTGTTGTTCTGGACAGCAAGTTAACATTCCAACATCATATCGACTTAGTGGAAAAAAAAGCAGCTAAGGCCCTTGCACAACTAATGATTGTTGGACGAACAGAGAAAATTAGCCCAGCAAATATGATAAAGCTCTACAACAGCATAGTTGTCCCGCAGATGGAATATGCTGCTCCTGTGTGGCAAGTAGCAAATTGTGGGCAACTGGAAAAAATCCAAAGAAAGGGATTAGCATTATGTCTTGGCTGTCCCAATACAGCCAGTTGTGAGGCATTAGAAGTTCAGGCAGGAGTGCTTCCCTTGGACCTTCGGCGGGAAGAAATTGCTATCAGAGAGTGCGCAAAAATCATGGCAAAACCTTCAACTGAGTACATCAAACGGTCACTCAATAAATGTCAATCTACAATTGAAAATAATGAACGAGAAAAGTTTTCAACTCCACTTGGCAAAATGCTGGAACAGATAACTGACATGACATCCTTAACAGATGTCAGTATACAGATGATTGAGCCAGAAGCCAATTACTTGGAAAGTCTCCAGCCAACAATGAGAAGACCAGAATATTGGTCCAATTTAGGCTCGTCCAAGTCTAGAACCAAGGCACAGGAACAAGAGTCCAGAGAAGTAGTGGAAGGTCTTTTACATGGTATTTCCAGTAACACAGTGGTGGCTTTTACAGACGGATCATGTAGAGGAAATCCTGGTCCATGTGGAGCAGGTTCCTGCATAATCTTACCAAACAGTGACAAAGTGGAACTTAAGCAGCCTGTCTCTAAACTTGCCTCAATTCTTATGGGTGAGCTAGTAGCCATAAAGATTACCCTGGACTTCATTCTCGAGGAGAAAACAAGACGCCAAATTGATTCAGTTATGATCTTCAGCGATAGTCAGACCTCTGTAGGAATCTTGCAACTTGGCTGGGAGAACAAGACACATAAAAAGACCAGCTCTGACATCCTACAAATTATGAAAGATCTACAACAGAGTGGCACAGAGGTAAAGATACAGTGGACTCCAGGTCATGCGGAGATAGCTGATAATGAAACAGCTGACAAATTAGCCAAGGAGGCAGCTAAAGAGGCAGAGGACATGCCTGAAGACAATGGAGAGACAAGCCAGGCAGAAATACAGCAAGGAGCCAGGGAAGCGGTAACTACAAAGTGGCAACGTAGATGGAAAATATCAGAAAAAGGGAGAACACTGTATCAACTGAAACCACTAGTTAAGCCAAAGAAAATCAGCTTCAAGGCACAAAAACATCAGAGAGCTTTACTACAGTTGCAGAATGGATACAGTCAACTAAAGGAATACAGACACAAGACAGGTGTAGCAGACGATCCATTCTGCGAGTGTGGTGATATTGAAGATGTTCAACATTATTTACTTCACTGCCCAAAATATGAAGGACCAAGGGAGAAAATGAAACAAGAACTGCTCCTGAAATACGGCCTAAGGTACTTGACAGTTGAGCAATTCCTGGAAGAGAAAGAGGATGAAGAAGAATCCAAATACATACAAGAAGAAATCCTAAGCATACTTGACAACTACATTGACTCAACAAAAAGATTTTAAAAGATAATGCTAAAAAAAAAAAAAAAAAAAAAAAAATTAAGTAAATAAAACTAACTTCTGAACTTCACAAATGCGTCTAACAATGTACCCAGAGATTATATAATTAGATGACGCTTACGAAGACAAAGACAATACCTGAGAGTTACCGCGGCCGAATGGCTATGAACCAAACCAAACCAAATAGTAAGTCAAAACTGAATTTCTTCAAAACAGGTTTAAATGTTCGTTATTAACAACAAATTTTGATGTGTGATAACTGTTAAAATGATTCCTTTTCATATTAATCAAAGAAGAGGGTGAACGGAGTTATGAGACTGAACGGAGATATGAGTAAAGGGGATACCAGAAAAGTAAAAATATTGATAAAACTTATCAGGAAACAATTCATTATCACATTTTTGTTTGTAAACATAACTTGATTTCAGGGTTGCAGATTTTTCTACTGAAACGGGAGCTTGGTGGCGCTATGCAATTACGTCAGTGGAAAATACCGATAACGCAAAGTTTCCGAACCCGCGGTGTTACCAGAAGCGACTTTAATTATGGTAGGGGTCTTTAACCTGCACAGGGCATGATTCTCCCGGCACAGGGGGCTTCCAGTTAATGCGCCGATCTGAAGGACGGTGCTTTTATTTCATTTTAAAGCCTTCTACTGGCACTTTATGACATTCATCCCTGCAAATGATGCCAATGGTGTGTGTTCGGATGCCAAAATTTTATCACTGCTGCCGGGATCCAACCGGGGACCTCTAGCATCAGAGGCAAGTAAACTAACCAGTGAGCCGTCACGCTCCATTCCATGTCAGTATTCCGAAGACAAAAAAATTAAGCAAAAAAAAATAATAATGCACCAGGGCAGCAAACTTTAGCATGCAAACTTTAGCATGCACGATTTAACGATGCATTTCAGCATGCATCTATTTACATAAATTACGGGGTACATTTTACTGTTACATACGAAAGCTCAAGAGTTCCGATCTGATCCATATTCAATAGTTTCTCAGAGGCGGTTAAAACTCTCAATCATTTTTTGGCAGATTGTTGAAAGTGTTGCTAAGGTGAAACCTCAAGAAGTCTCGCGAGAACAAACCTTCCTGGTTACCGGTTATTGAGTTTATGGTTAAAAACCCACACCTTCGTCAGTGGTCTGGAATTTACCTCCCCTCGTTCGCTAGGAATCTGAAGGTCGGGTATAAAAGCCAAGGCCGCGCCGGGCCGAGCCGCCGAGCCAAAAATGCTGATCCGAAAATTTTATATTTCGTCTCGTGTTATAATTATGATATATATTGTAGTCAGTTGTCAAATTTGGCCATTACCTCAGTTGATCATAAACGTTTTTCCGAAATCGAAAAGCCAAGGCCAGGAAAAATGTTAATATTTCTTACCTTAGTCGTTTCGCCCGTAAAATAGTTTTCCATATTTTTTATATAAAATATTTGTTATTACCATAAGAGAAAGAAGAACGTGTAATTTAAATGAAAATGTTAATTTGGAATTATGATAAGTATAACCTGTTTTTATCATTACCGTTAATCACATTGTTTATTTGATTTGACACATCAATCACGCAGTTAATGCGATAAATGATGAGGTGTGAAAGCACGCGCTCTTTGCAAAGTTAAACGTCTTTAATTATCGCACCTTTACCAGTTTTGTTTTAAATTGGTCGATTGGTTCGTTTCAAAGGCCAATAAAGATTAATGGTGATGTGTGAAAACACGTGCTCTATGAAAAAATAATTGTATTTAATTATCTCTGGGGGCATATTGCTTCTGCCATGTTCGTCCTTCCGTCCACCCGTCCGTCCGTCCGTCCCGCTTTTTACTGAAAAACATAACTTTTGAACCTTGCATGATAGGATTTTGGAATTTCATATATGGATTCCTTATGAAAAGATAATTGACAAGTGTTTTTTTTTCTCTCTCTCTCATCAGGATTATGCCCCTTTCTGGAGTTACGCCCATTTGCAAAAATATGCTATGAAATCTTGTAAGCAAGATATCTAAACAAACAAAAACATTAAAGCTATTGCGCTGAAACTTTATATACTGATTGGGGATGATGAGAAGATGAACTGATTGACTTTTGAAAAAAAAATTACTTTAGTAATGCCCCTTTGAAACTTTGGGCGTTTTAAGCTTGTAAGCAAGATATCTAAGAGCCATTTCAGCTATTGCCCTGAATTTTTACAGACTGAGTCGGGATGATGAGTAGATGAAATGATTGTCATTTGAAAAAAAAAAAAATCCGAAATGTTTTTAGCTAACCTGACACGTAGTGACAAGGTGAACTTTTGTGATAACATTTTGTCCGTCGTCCGTCGTGCGTGCGTGCGCCCGTGCGTGCGTCCATCCGTAAACAATTTCAAATAAGCATATCTCTTATACCCCATGGCCAATCTTGATCAAATTTCATGAGAAGCATCATCGGGTAGGGGAAAGGCCCCATAAGATTTTTGGGCTGATCGGATTGGAATTCTGGTTGCCATGGAAACAAAATGGTTCCATAGACTTATAATGGGAAAAACAACGTCTCCACTTTTTCTCGGCCATTTCTGATCCGATCCTCATCAAACTTGTAGATAACCAGAAGGGGCTTACAGTCTACGTCGAGTTCAAATTTGGGTTGCACGGGACAAACCGCTTTGGAGTTACCCGCCCTTGAGCATAAATATAAGTGAAAAATGGTGTCTCCAGCTTTTCTCAGCCGTTTATAAATTGATCTTTTTGTAACTTTTCATAAACTAGGACAAGCATAAAATCTCGGTTTTCCAGTTACATCCCCTTGAGCGTGAAAAATTTTAACATAGACTTATAATGGGGAAAACGGCTTCTACACTTTTTCTCAGCCATTTCTGATCCGATCTTCATCATACTTGCAGATAACCAGGAGGGGCTTACAGTCTACGTCGAGTTCAAATTTGGGCTGCACGGGACAAACAGCTTTGGATTTACCTGCCCTTGAGCATAAATATAAGTGAAAATGGTGTCTCCAGTTTTTCTCAGCCGCTTATGATCTTATCTTTTTAGCTCACCTGAGCGGAAGGCTTACAAGTTGAGCTTATAGTAAAGGTAGGCATCCGGCTTTCGTCCGTCGTCCGTCCGTGGTGCACACCTTTGAACTTGAATATCTCAGTGACTAGCTGGCCAATCCCAATCAAATTTTATGTGCAGCATCACTGGGTTGGGGTATTGACTGCATTAGGTTTTGGACCAGTTTTTATCAGATCTGTGTTTGCCATGGAAACAAAAATGTGTCATAGACTTATAATGGGGAAAACGACGTCTCCACTTTTTCTTCACCAAACTTGCAGATAGCCAGGAAGGGCTTAAAGTCTTCGTCGAGTTCGAATTTGGGCTGCACGGGACAACTAGCTTTGGAGTTACCTGTCCTTGAGCATAAATATAAGTGAAAAATGGTGTATCCAGCTTTTCTCAGCCGTTTATGATCTGAACTTTTTGAAACTTTTCATAAACGAGGACAAGCATAAAATCTTAATGGGATCGAATTGGGTTTGAATCTGACCAGCTGTTTTCCAGTTATATCCCCTTGAACGTGAAAAATTTTCCCATAGACTTATAATGGGGATAAATGGTGTCTCCAGCTTTTATCAGCCCTTTATGATCCGATCTTTTTGTACATTTTCATAAACGAGAACAAGCATAAAATCTTGGACGAGTTCGAATTTGGTTTAAAATTTGACCAGCGTTTTTTTTTTGTTTTTTTTTCAGTTACATCCTTTTGAGCGTGAAATATTCACCCATAGACTTGTAATGGGGAAAACGACGTCTCCCTTTTTCTCCGCCATTTCTGATCCGATCTTCATCAAACTTGCAGATAACCCGGAGGCTTACAGTCTAAATCTTAGACGAGTTTGAATTTGGCTTGAATCTGACGAGCGCTTTTTTCAGTTACATTCCCTTGAGCGTGAAAAAAAAAATCCTCATAGACTTATAATGGGGAAAACGACGTCTCCCTTTTTCTCCGCCATTTCTGATCCGATCTTCATCAAACTTGTAGATAACCAGGAGGGCCTTACAGTCTACATTGAGTTGAAATTTGGGTTGCATGGGACAAACAGCTTCTGAGTTACCTGCCATTGAGCATAAATGCAACTGAAAAATGGTGTCTCCAGCTTTTCTCAGCCGTTTTTGATTGGATCCTTTTGTAACTTTTTGTAAAGAGGACAAGCATAAAATCTCGAGCGAGTTCAAAATTTACTTGAATCTGACCAGTGGTTTTCCAGTTACATCTCCTTGAGTGTGAAAGATTCAATGGGAAAAACGACGTCTCCAGCTTTTCTCGGCCATTTCAAATCAGATCTTCATCACACTTGCAGATAAGCAGGAGGTGCATACAGTCTATGTTGAGTTTGAATTTGGGCCACGCATGTCAAATTACTCCTGAATTACCTGCCCTTGAGCATAAATATTAGCGAAAAATGGCGTATCCAGCTTTCCTCAACCTCTCAAATGCGTTCGATTTTGGCTTGAATCTGACCACCGGATTTCCTGTTCATCCCCTTGAATTTTTACTGGAGTTATGATCCTTTGAAACTTTGGGCATTTTAAGGTTGTAAACAAGATATCTAATCTTGTAAGCAAGATATCTAAAAAAAAACATTAGAACTGAAACTTTGCATACTGATTGTTGATGATCAGAAGATGAACTGATTAATTTCTGAAAAAAAAAAAAAGATTACAGCTATTGCCCTGAAACAAGTCCTAGTCACATCTTCCCACTTTTAAGGCCCCGTGTCGGCCGGTAACTAAGGATAAGTTACCCTTAGGCTGACGTGACAGGGCAATGTGGCTTCTTAAATATTTGCTTCTTCTCACCTCTAATAAAAGTTCAAAAGTGAAAATAAGTCTTGCAGTGAAAAGTGGGCGAAACGACTAGGGGGACGAAACGACTAGGGGGCGAAACGACCAGGTAGGAAACGTCTTGGGGGCAAAACGACTAGGGGAGTAAATGGTTTGGGGGCGAAAGTCCCGGAACCTATACGAATACCTTTAATTATCAATTTTCTTATTGTCTAATTGTTTATATTTTTAGATTTACTTAATTAAAGAAAACGACAGAAAAGGAAGACATTTTGTTTACTGCTAACTGGAATTAAAGAAAAATAAAAAAATAACATTTTTTTCTTTATCATTTAAATATACACATACATGTTAACAGATATATATAACAATCGATTTTCGTATTTCTTTAATTCCAGCTTGCAGTAACAATACCCTTTTTCTCCTTTTCGGTACATTCCGGTCGTTTCCTTTAGTAGAATAGAAGAAATAGAAAATAAGAAATTTGATCATTTAAGATGATTTTGATACTTTTATTATATTTTCTATGTACACATGATAAAAATAATTAAATTTAAATATCCTCAAGGCAAAAAGAATTCCTTTAACCGATAAAATCGTAAGAAATTAAGAATTTTTTCCATTTTTCACGGCCTTGGCTTTTATACCCCTCGATTTCGGAAAAATAGTTAATACAAGAAAATAAAACAATGTAGAGAGATTAACCTTCGTGCAGTTATCAAAGTAACCAAATTCTGTGTCACTAAATTTGGTATAGTTATACCTTAATTGCATCACTGGGTCGGTATCTCTGTTGGTGGATGATTCGTTCGTCCCCGAGGGTATCATCAGCTCACTATCAGTTCCTTAGTGCTGAGGTTGATACTGCGGTGTTGACGTCAGTACTCAGGTATTGATTTAAATAACTATATTATATCTTTCACTTTTGCAGTATAAAATTCTATTTTTTTCTAAAACTAAGACTGACTTGTCAGGTGAGACATAATCTTAGCGGATTAGGTTGCCACTTTTTGTTATATTTTAAATTTTGCAAGTCTCGCTACTTTGGACATCTCCTTCCTGATGCCCGGGACTTCCGTGGAGTGTGGGTCATGTTTGCTGATGTTGGCTCGGTGGGGGACGCCTATAAGTCCGCGGGTGGGCGTCTCTTGCCTGATGCCTCCAGCTGACCTGTCTCACGAGCTACGTCGGTCGGTGTGTGCTCGGAGGGGGATGTGCTGTGTTTGCCGGGTCTTGTCCATCATCCGTTTCGGTTTCAGAACTTTGGGGTTGAGACACACTGATAAAGATTAAATATTAGAAAGGCCTCTGTGTCACTAAATTTGGTATAGTTACGTCTTAATTATTCATAATGATTTTATACCAAAATGACTGCAATATATTTCTTCATTGCCATCACGCAAACACGCCTATATAATTTTGACCCACTTGAACCCCGCTTTCATATAGTAAAACTAGGATTTACAGAGGTAGACCCTATTTTTCTTATTTGTTCTCAAAAATATAGATTGTGGGTACTCGTTAGAACCGCCTCGATGAGGCGGTTCTAATGAGTACCTAGAACCGCCTCGATGAGGCGGTTCTAATGAGTACCCACAATCTATATTTTGAGCAGAAATGAGAAAAAATATCACACTTTTTCATATTAAAATTCTTGTTTTTTTCAGCGGTAAAGTAGAAGTAAAACAAAGATCAGGAATTGATACAATTAACTTACTCCACCCATAAAAGACACCAAAGGGAAAGAAATACAAACATTAAGCGACCAGACCATAATGGAAACCTAAACAAAGGAAGTTCACAATGTAATAGCATAGACGTGTTTTGTCAAGAGAAGAAATATAAAATCTTTGGATCGGCATTTTTGGCTCGGCGACTCGGCCCGGCCTGGCGCGGTCTTGGGTTTTATACCCGACCGAATCTGATTCGTTAATGGTGACACGTCAAATGGCATTCATTCACCAGGACCTGTGAAAAGAGAAGTTAGTTCCTGGCTCTCACGAAAGAAGTTAACTTAGCTACATTATCCTTAGCACGGTTACAGGTCATTTCGGCACATAACAAACTCGGCCCATGGCAAAATCGGCCCATAGCAATTTCGGTTAATATATCAGAATCAAAATCAGAATTGTTACTGGTGACACGTCAGACGACATTCATACACCAGGACTTGTGATGTGGGAAGTTAGTCCGTCGCTCTAACCAAAGAGGTAAATTTAGCTATACAATCATCAGCACTTTCAGCTGTCGAAATAATCGAATCGGGAAGGGCATTCCAATCTCTATTGGTTCTGGGGATGATCGACTCTTTGTAAATTATTTCAAAGCTGTTATATATGGGTCCGTTATCTGCCAAAATAAAAAAAAATGAAAGATATAGTTGATTTATGATAAAATACATGTATATACAAATTATTTTACCCCTTTTCACCGATCGGCATTTGTGTCACTTTTAATATTACCTTCCTCAGATGTGAGTTTTCTCGCAATGCAAACTTTGCAATGGAATAGATATGAAATAATAAGAAGGTGTGTTTATTTAGAATAAAAGTATATTTATGAACTTGAAAATTGTATTTCTGGTGGTCATTGTTTATTTGTTTATATTGTTTGCACATGTCGGTATGAAAAATGATCAATAATCACTTTGCGTTGCTACCTTTGTCGACACGTGCCTTAAAGTCACAAACAAATCGATAATCATATTGCTCAAACCTCAGTGATTATTGCGACACGTGCCAATCATCTATAAGTTTATGGCTCTAATGCGTGTCTTTAATTATTTCTTTGTTTCTTGCTTTCGGTTTCGTTTTATAATTGTTATTTTCTTTCTTTCTTGACATAATGGCATACGCCCGCGAGAACATTCTTGGCATAATAGAAGTGAAGGCAATGATCAGGAATCGATACAATTAACCCACAGCTCCCATCAGTGACACCAAAGGGAAAGAAACACAAACATGAAACAACAGACTATAATGGAAACATCAACAGCGGAAAGCCAAAAGGACAGTTACTTTCTCACGAAATGGCCAATTGGCTGTCCAAAACAAAATACTATAAACGATACAAACACTCAAAGACAAACCATAACACAAATAAACCGCGACAAAAGAACCGCCTTGGAACGGTCAGTGAAATGAATTCCACGAGGGATGGGGGGGGGGGGGGGGGGCTTAAATCGATTTTACGTGGCCCACATGTACAGTCCTCGCTCTTACTTCCGTCGCGATTTAGACAAATAGTTTTTTCAGTCCGCATGATGGCTTTCTAACTCATTAGTGCAACATATCAGTGAACACAAAATTCAAACAACCATAGAGATGAAACAATGATGAGGACCCAACAGTAAGAAAACACTGAAATGCTGGAGCTAAAGAAAACCAACAGTTAGACTTCGATGGGCCAAAACAAAGACAGAGCATCATGCACCAACAAACATTACATAGAATTAGATTCTCACTAACTCCCAGTAAGCCTTTACGCTGGAACAGCCATGACCCACCGGCGTGCAATTAAAGAGGGAAGCAAAGTTGTCAACCGTGATTGGGTTAACTACCGTCCATCCAGTCTGTCGTATAACATTTATGTTGTACCCAATCTTTTTATATCGAAGAATGAATTTGCGAAATTGAGTGCCCAAGTCATTGCGGTTATATATTTTTCTGAATTTATATACTAATTTAGTCACCATAAAATTCGGGTTCCGATAGACCTTGTTGCAGAAGAGATTTAAATCCAATATTGAATTTTGAAATTAAATCAGAACGACGTCTATAAAATTTTGAAAAGGCTTTGCGTAGTTTATGGTACCGATAACCCTGATTAAGAAGTTTAGCAGTTAACAATTTATTACGAGTGTTGAAGTCCCTTACATGACTACACACTCTGGCAAATCGAATCAATTGCGAAATATAAACGCCGTAGG
Organism: Lucinisca nassula; assembly: GCA_963580285.1. Classification (NCBI taxonomy): domain Eukaryota; kingdom Metazoa; phylum Mollusca; class Bivalvia; order Lucinida; family Lucinidae; genus Lucinisca; species Lucinisca nassula. The sequence continues at coordinate 92,771,149 of OY757010.1, read as the reverse complement.
ATGGCGCACGAGGAACATCACCATCCAAAAAGGAAAATTTACACTCTCAAAATCAAACTCATCGCGTGTATCATAAATTTTGCAAGAAACAAACCCATCTAGAATAGATAGATGTAAATCCAGAAACGGGGCCTCGGTATCAGAAGAATTTGCTTTATTTTACAGAAGTTATGGTGGGTGGGGGTGGTAAATAGTTGACTGATCAAACCATCGAAATAGGTATTGTCAATACTTAATAAATCATCCAAATATCTAAAAGTGGAGCTAAAAGCTTCAATTTCAGATTGGTTTCCAGCCTCGGACCCATCAAGTATTGATGGGTCCGAGTTTTCAGCAGAAAGGGACATCACGAAGTCTCTCTCAAAACAAAACAAAAACAGACCAGCCACAATTGGTGCTTAATTAGTACCCATCGGAATACCAACAACTTGTCTAAATGAATTAGTACCAAGTAGAAGTAAAACAAAGATCAGGAATTGATACAATTAACTTACTCCATCCATAAAAGACACCAAAGGGAAAGAAATACAAACATTAAGCGACCAGACCATAATGGAAACCTAAACAAAGGAAGGTCATATGGACAGTTACTTTCCCACAAAATGGCCATATGGCCATCCAAAATTAAAAGACACAAGTGATACACACAGTAAGTAACAAACAACAACATAAATAAATCGCCACAGAAGAGCCGCCTTGGAACGGTCAGTGGAAGATTTCCACTGGGGGGCTTAAATCGATTTTACGTGGCCACAATCCTCGCCCTTACTTCCGTCGCGATTTAGACAAATAATTTGTTCAGTCCGCATGAAGGCCTCCTAACTCATCAGTGCAACATCTCCGTGAACACAGAAATCAAAGAACCACAGAGGTGCGACAACGGTGAGGACTCGACAGCAAGAAACCACTGAAATGCTGGAGCAAAAGAAAACCAACAGTTAGACTCCGATGAGCCCGACCAGAGACAGAGCATCAGGCACCAACCAACATTATCTCTTTAATTTTCAATAAGCCTTTACGTTGGAGCCGTCATAGAATCTGAGGCCTGACCCACCGGCGTGCAATTAAAGAGGGAAGCAAAGTTGCCAACCGTGATTGGGTTAACTACCATGCATGCAGTCTGTCGTATAATATCCATGTTGTTCCCAATCTTTTTATATCGAAGAATGATTTTACGAAATTGGGTGCAGAAGTCATTGCGGTTATATATTTTTCTGAATTTATATACTAAGTCACCATAAAATTCGGGTTCCGATAGACCTTGTTGCAGAAGAGATTTAAGTCCAATATTGAATTTTGAAATTAAATCAGAATGGCGTCTTTAAAATTTTGAAAAGGCTTTGCGTAGTTTGTGGTACCGATAACCCTGATTAAGGAGTTTAGCCGTTAATAATTTATTACGAGTGTTGAAGTCAGTTACATGACTACACACTCTAGCAAATCGAATTAATTGCGAAATATAAACGCCATAGGATGGCGCACGAGGAACATCACCATCCAAAAACGGAAACTTTACAATCTCAAAATCAAAGTCATCGCGTTTATCATAAATTTTGCACGAAACAAATCCATCTACAATAGATAGATGTAAATCCAAAAACGGGGCCTCGGTATCAGAAGAATTTGCTTTATTTAACTGAAGTTCTAGGGGGTAAATCTGACTGATCAAACCATCAAAATAGGTATTATCAATATTTAATAAATCATCAAAATATCTAGAAGTAGAGCTAAAAGCTTCAATAATTTCAGATTGGTTATCAATGGAAAGCGACAAAATGAAGTCTCTTTCATAACAATACAAGAACAGATCAGCCACAAGAGGTGCGCAATTAGTACCCATCGGAATACCCACAATTTGTCTAAATAACTTAGTACCGAATCTAATATAAATATTGTCAAGTAGAAAGGTGAGGGCATCACACACTTTCTGACATGACCAAAGTGTATAATTCTTATGCTCTTTAGAAGTGAAAATGCATTTCTGACATTACATGCAAGATAGAGAGAATCTTCTCTGTGAAAAGCCCATTCAATTAAATCATTAAGCTTTTCTTTTATAAGATTATGAGGAAGTGTAGTGTAAAGAGTGGAAAAATCGTAGGTAGACAGACTAGAAGCACGAAACTGTCTAGATTTCAATTTATTTAAAACCTCATTCGAATTTTTTATAGACCAAAACAGATTTCTTCCTGATCTTTCAAAGACTTTATCACAATATTTAATTACATGCGTTTTAATAGCAGTAAGACAGGAAGTTAATAATTTAGAAAGTTCAGTGGTAGTGCAAGAACTAGAATTTGCAATAAACCGTGCTTTGTAAGGTTTTTTTTTTTTATGAAGTTTTGGTAACCAGTATAGCGTAGGAAGCTTGTCTTGGCCTTCGTTAACACACACAGCAAACTTGGTGGCCGAAAGACAAACATGTTTATCTACTATAGCTCTCTCTTCAGCCAAAGGCTGAAGTTCATAGGCCTTAGTACCACCAAGCTCCTGCTTAAGCGTGTTAACATAGTGGAGCCGTCACACAACGACGACGTTGTTAGCGGCCTTGTCTGCAGGGGCCAAAACAAACTTCTTATGAAATTCTTGAATACCTAGTTTAAGATGACGTAAAGACGTCTTGGGCTTAGGAGGTAATAAGTTAGTATTTTGAGAATAGAAAGAAATGCGTTTATTCACTAGTCTTAAAATGCTAAGTTTCCAGTCCTTTAGGGCTTTACACTCAACATACTCTCGCTTACACCATCGATTACCGAATTCATTTAAGGAAGCAGCGATTTCATCTCTACATTTACTGAAATCAATTTTAGAAGGAAACCGATATTTCGGTCCTTTAGAAATTATATTCCTTATCCTAGAATCAGGAATAATTTTCAAATTGCCAGTAATTACATGACCAGCAGCAGGATAGCAATACTTTGAGTTTTTACAATCACATGAATCAGGAGTATTAGTATCAATATCAAGATCTGAAACAAGTTTATTGAAATTAAAAATGATAGATCTAACAGGTTTGTTATATTTATAGCAAATTATAGGTGTTTCAGTATTTTGAAAATAAGCAGGAATGGAAGAAAGCACCGATCTCTCACGGAAGATACTGGGCAAATCTATAAAATCCATACCCTTATTAATGAAGGATATTTTGAAGAAATGACGTTTATGATTAATTTCAGAATCAATGTAAGGACGGAGAGTATGCTGAGTATAGCCTCTAGTTAAGAGAGCCGCATCATATAACTGATGAGAACTATCGTAGAATTTATTCGCCTCGGTGTCCAGAAGACGTAAAACAGAAACGGGTAATGAACTTAAAAATGAAAGCATAGAGTGGCGTCCATGATTTAATAATAATTGACAGTCACTTCAGTCTAGTATTGTTTCGTTTAAACGCACGTGATTTACGTTTAAAGTTACCATTTTTCCTGGTGCCGTGAGATCTAGTTCTGCGTTTTCGACATTCCAGGAGTGAGAAAATATCAAAGTCCGGCATTCTGGAAATATTACCCTCGTGATAAATGTTGTCATTAAATCCAAGTTGAAAAGGGGTCTGTAAAAATTTAATCCATTTCAGTTCAGCTTCATGTCTTTTGATTATTTTGAATCTAGATGTAGAATTTGCATCGTAATAAAGTTTTTCCACTGGTTGTATAATAATGTTATTTACAGAATGACCTGTACGTCGAAAGTGACGGTACAAGAAAGTGTCAGTTTTCTTAGGCTTACTCATTCTACGATAATGCTCGTTCAATCTTGTTTTAAGCATGCGGTTAGTTTGACCGACGTACTGCATATTACAGTTTGCAGCACGTCAAGTAATTAGATAAATTAAATCTGTAGACTGTCATGTCAAATCAGACATGTTAACTACAGAGAAGCGTCTACCGTTTACAGATGAAGTAACGGTAGACGCAGTGCTTAAATGCGAACAACATCTGCACCTCTTGGCATTGCACTTAGAAATACTAGGATACATTCCACTTCTTTTCCACGGATTAGTATATTTTCGAAGGATGGGTGATTTGAGAGGAGATAGTCTTATACGAAGACTACTCCCAAAAACATTGGTATTGCCTGCTCCTTTGAGATTAACTGAAGTTACAGAAGACAAATTTAAGGGTCTAACCAATACCGAAGGCAACATAGTATTAAAGTTCTTAATAGAATGGGGAATCCGTACAGAAGAAGCAGAGTGTAACCTAAGGGGTGATATTGATATTTTAAATGTATTTGTAAATCTTATGTAAATATTGTCAAGCAGAAAGGTGATAGCTTCACACACTTTCTGACATGACCATAAAGTATAATTTTTATGCTCTTCAGAAGTGAAAAACGCATTTCTTACATTACATGTAAGATAGAGGGAGTGGTTGTGCTGTCGAGCAATCCAAGTGTGTTGACAGAAAAAGATAAAAGCTTAAAAGCATGTCAGTGAGTGACGATAGTGAGACAGAGAAGGGGATGAAACATGATAGGTTAAAATAGATGAGAATAGCTAAAATCAGGTTAAAACACACTATATTTGGGATCGTAGGCTTGACATGCTGTAACTTGCCAATTTCTGGCTTGAATATGTCAAGGCTTTGTGCGCTGACAGCGTTCTGGAAGGGCATTCCACTGAACAATTGCCAGTGGGAAAAAAGATTATTTATAAAAAAAATCCTTCCCAGTGTGAATTTGCCGAAAGGTCTGAGAATGGTCCCGATTGGACGTGCGGGGATTGGGTTTGACCAAGAGCACATTAGAGGAGAGCATCTAGCTTCTGCTATAAGTATGCTATTCACCATGAGGGTACCAGTCTAATCTGATTGGTTGAACACATTCAGTGGTTTACTGAGGTTTCAGAGTTCATCAAGAAATACTGTAGTAATGTTCTCTTGCTGTTTGTTTTATTGCTTTTGCTGAGAAACTCTGATCCTTAAAAGTTTGAGGAAAATGCTCCAGATAAGCCATGTAGGAGTCACAACATTTATTTCTAAAATCCTCTGATTTTTTTTCTTTTTCACCTATGATCTTTTTATTAAGCTCTTCACTTTTCTGTTTAATATGTAAGAAAATTTATTTATATTTATGTTGTTGTTTTTTGTCTTTGAAACCATCCTGCTTTTAGAAATACCTATAAATAATGGCATTACTTTTACCACTCTGCTATATACAGAAAGCGGGCCTCCGTGGCCTAATGGATAAGAGCGCTGACTCTTAGTCATTAGGTCACGTGTGAGACGCCAAGTTCTGCAACGGAAGGTCAGGTGGTTTTTCTCCGGGTACTCCGGTTTTCGCCCACCTATGATTAACAATCGTCTCCATATGAGTGAAATAATCTTGAAAGGGCCGTAAAACCCAAACAAAAAAATTATATATATACAGAAAGTGCTTTATGCAGATGAAAAAGTAAAGGCTCCGATAAGCCTGAAAAGTGTTCATAACCTCTATATTTCGTTATCAGTACCTATGGGAATCCAGGGTAACCACAGAAGACCTGTCTAGACTGCACACATGTGCAGACTAGAGAGATATTTTGCTGATAATAAATATGTGAGGCACCTTTTGACATGATGCAGCTCATAATGCCAGGGGAGATATTTTAAAATGTGGTGTTTGTACATGATAACATCATTTAAATGAGTTGAATGAAAGAGTTTTAGATGTGATAGGCTTATAAAATCAACCAATCATAGCCAAACGGCTTCCACGCGCTGAATTTATACCTGGAAGCTCTTATGATGAGTACTTGGTTTGACATAATCTGGGAGAGGTACTGCGACCATGTTGTTGACTATCTTGCAGAACAGACAGAGTGAGTGAGTGAGTTTTAGTTTTACGTCCCACCAACAGCTAAGGTCATACGGAGACGGGACCTCGGTTTCAAGACTCATCCGAAAGTCTGGAGAAGCCCGGGATCGATCCTGCGATCCCTGGTTTACAAGGCGAGTAGCGTACAGAGACGTGCAGAGTTCGCCAACCCAAAGTTTCAAGCATAGCCGAAACACTTTTAATCAAAATTACAGGTTGTCCAGCGCGCAGACCGCAGCTGGACCTTCTCAATTTGCTCGGTCTTCACCTTAGCATGAGGGTCCCAAATGACAGCAGCATCTTATAGCTGCGGCCGGACAAAGGTTTTATAGGCGGCCTATCTCATTCGGGACATCTTTGTTTTGACATTCCCCTTTACAAATCCGAGGGTTTTGTTTGCAGTATTTGATATCCTGTCCACATATGAGCCCCAGGACAGGGTACTTGTGATGTCGACCTCCAGATATTTAGCACAGCTGACAGTCTCCATAATTTCCCATGCAGTATGTAACTAGCACTAATTTGATTCCTGGAGCCAGTCAACGGTACTACCTGACATTTCGAGGGGTTCAATTCCATGTCCCAGACAGTCTTCCACGTAGAGAGTCTATCCAAATCTCGTTGCAACACCGAACTGTCACTGGCGCCCTCCATGGTAAGGTATATAGCAGTATCATCTGCAAACAGGCGCACCTGTGATGTAATATTGTCAGGCAGGTCATTGATGTAGACGAGGAATAGGATCGGTCCCAGGACCGACCCTAGAGGGACTCCAGATGTCACTGGGACAGAGTCTGATTCCCCGTTGGCAATAACGACCTGTGGTGAGCGATCACCAAGGAAGGCAGCAATCCAATTCAGTACATTTGAACGTACTCCATAGTTGTGCAGTTTCTAGATTAGTTTAGAGCGGCTGACCTTGTCAAAAGCCTTTGAGAAATCTAACAAGATAAGGTCTTGTCTGTTTTCCCTTACTTGCACTCCGGGCAAGGTCCTCTACCAACATGATGAGCTGGGTCTCACATGACCGCCTCTCACGGAAGCAATGCTGGAGATCATACATGAGACCCTGCTCATCCAGATTTCAACAATATTAGATGCTAGGATGTGTTTCAGGATCTTGCACAGAATGCATGTCAGAGAAATCAGGCGGTAATTAGCTGCCAGTGACCTATCACCTTTCTTGAATATCGGTGTTATATTAGCTTTACACCAGTCTGTTTGAAGTTTGCCTGTCTGTAATGATCTTTCGAAAATTACAACAACGCAACCGGCAAGTTAGCAATAGGCCTTCTCCCAGACGCACTTTTGATGTTGTTTGAGACGAATATCAAATACGTGCACGTGCCGAAAGCTTTGTAGCACCGTTTTGAACTTTCCATCACGTGCTTCTGAACTGGTATTTGAGATGATTGACAACTGTCCTTGAACGTTTTACGCGTGGGCGGGACAATAGCGCTGTCAGTTTATGTTACACTCGATTCTAATACTGCTCAAAAGGAGATTGTGGATACTCGTTAAAACCGCGTAGCGGATCTAACCAGCAGTACCCACAATCTATAGTCTGCTCAAAAAAGAGATTGTGGATACTCGTTAAAACCTCGAGGTGGCAACAGGGCTTGAGATGTCATTTCATCTCAATGTCGGGTAAAAGTCCCACAAAATTGGAAGCAACGTCTCCAAAATGACCTATACAGTGTTGACGGGGACGTTAAACCTCAAATCAAACAAAACGAAACAAAACCTGGAGGCGGTTCTAACCAGCAGTACCCACAAGCGAATCTATATTCTGCTCAAAACAGACTGTGGATTCTCGTTAAAACCTCGAGGCTGTTCCGTGTAACCAGCAGTCACAAGCTTGGTGCAGAAACTAGAAAGAACAATGAATGAACACTTGTATATACATGTATTAAAGTGGCCGAGCATGCACTCAACATTGAATCAAGCGTGTTAGCTCAATGGTTGGTGCACTTGCCTATGATGCTTAGAGGCCCCCGGTTTGATTCTCGGCAGCGGTAATAAAACTGCGGTGTCCGGGCATGCTCCGAGTGAATGCTACAAAGTGCATCGTCCTCGGCATCGGGACGTTAACTGGGGACCCCCTGCACGTGCAGGGAGGGCCACTCTGTGCAGGTTAAAGCTCTCTATCGTTATTACATGATTACTGTGTATGTTTTCATCCTGCAAACCCGGAGCGTCAATGGCCGATCACAATAGAATTGAAAACGCTCCAATGTTGATTCGACCGATAGTAGAAGAAAGAATTGAAAATGCTGTTCCAACGTTGAGTCAAGGTTTTGTTGGGGAGGGGGTAGTAGGCGGTCAAAATTATATAGGGGTGTTTTATGGTTCGTATCAACGATGAGACGCATAAAAACCCTATTGGTTTCACTGGGCGGCAGGGATTGAGATGTCATTTTATCTCAATGTCGAGTAAAATTCACACACAATTGGAAGCAACCCCACCCCCCCCCCCCCCCCCCCCCCCCCCCCCCCCCCAGGATGGTAAACCTCAAAGCAAACAAACAAACAATCTGACAGAAAAGCAGAAATATTGGTCAATTAAAGTCTGTTATTGGTCACATGAAATCTTGCAGAAATGGAAAAATGGAAAAATATTGGTTTCTTCAGGGGAATGGTAACACCTGGCATTTTCCACCAATTTTTCAAATGGGGACAATTTTCGGGACTTCCTGTTTGCTTTTCTATAAGCTCTGTCCCACGAAAAAGAGATCTACTCTTAAAGGAAAGAATTTGCTCCTCAGGAGCAAATTCTTTCCTTTAAGAGTCGGCCCCTGTTGACAGAAAATAAATAAATAAAAAAAAATATTTGTCACTTAATTGCTCGACTGGACGGTTACTGAGAACTCATCCGTAAAAGATTTGGGCGGATTTTTGCGCGCCCCCAGGGGACCTGTTGGGTCCACACTTTTAAATTTTGAAATCTTCCTGCACAACTTCATTTTCATATCTATCATATCCAAAAGTTTCAGAACAATTTGTCCAGTGGTTACTGAGAACTTGTCTGGACAAAAATTGAGCGGAAAAAAGAGAAGTAACCCAGAAAAACTAATAAGTCTTGTTTTGGAGACTTAACCCTTATCCTGCTGAATAAATTAATTTAGCCACACCCATTGCTTGACACAATTCACAAACTGCGTGGCAAACAGTATAGAACCTGATCAAAATTCTTCTTCAAGAGTCATCTGATCTTGAGCTACACTGTTTGCAAAATTAGGGGTTGTCATGTTCAGCGTACACGTCGCCCACCTTATAACTGAGCCTCCGGTTGTGTCCATTTCTGTATGTATTGCAATTGCACAGTCCTCAATCTTTACATTATAAATTACAAGGACTTGTGTCAAAAATATAAAGACGTTTTGTGAAAGCAAAATGTGAGGGTTGATAAGCTGAAACCATCAAGGCGAGATGCAGAGGTGTAAATTGTCAACCATTATAGATAAAGGTATGCACATGTATGTATCAGACAGGACAGTCATCGGCTGTCGTGAGCGGACGACAAAAGCGATCCCAGTGGAAAGGGGAAGCGTCCCCGACTGCCCAAATTGCCCTGATGAGAAGTGGTCAGTGAATATAATAAACTAAAAACAATCTGACAATCAAGGCAGGTGCCTATCGTATCCAGCGCTCGCGACCACCGCCCGTCCGTCATGACGTACCTGTGAGTGTAGGCTGGGAAAATACATTACGAAAACACGCCTATACAAATGCATTTACATAAACTTAACCACCGAAAAAAAAACACGAAACTTTTACGGTGAAAAAGTGTGATATTTTTTCTTATTTCTGCTTAAAATATAGATTGTGCCGCCACGCCGAGGTGGTTCTAACGAGTACCCTCAATTAATACTTTTGAGCAGAAATAATAAAAATAAAAGTTAACCCCTGTAAATCCCAGTTTTACTATATAAAAGTGGGGTTCAAGGGGGTCAAAATTATATAGGCCTGTTTTCGTGATGAGTGCCGGACTGAGATCCAAACTGTTTCGTTCAACCCCCAAATTCCACTTTTTATGCAAACAGTGTATACCCCGATCAGACGCCGCGTTCTGTAACGCCTGATCTGGGTCGTCAATGTTTGCCAAGTCCTACCCACGACTCCAGCCCCAGGCTCTATAGATAAACCTCTACGCAACACTGTCCTTACAGCGACTATTTTCTTCTAAATTGGTGATATAACATGCAAAAGTGAATTTTTATATAGACAATATTAAATAACTATGCAGCGCGAATCTGAAGACGGGATGCAGTAGATTTTTGACAATCGCTTAGCTCCGCCCTCTTCTGTTGGAATGGATTGCGGTTACCTTGACATACTTGTCATTTGTAATACATATTCTTGTGTAGCGTGTTAGTGTTTTTGACGTATCTGCTCTTTAATGAACCGACGGGATATGTCCTACTGCTAAGCTGCCGGTTGCCCAGTTTTACCTTGATTATAGGGGCTAGTTCCACCTTGAGCTCCTTCAGCAGAATGGGTCGTATGCCATCTGGACCGGCTGCCTTACCTGGTTTCAAATTGTTTAAATGTTTCAAAATTCCATCAATGGAGATCTCAGTGTCGTGCATGATCCGGCTACTGTTCAAGAGGTTTTGAGGTACTGACTCAGAGTTTACCTGTCCTTTGCCAAGAAGATCCTGAAGTTTCATCTGAGATAGTCTTGATAAGCTAAGCGGAAATTTTGGGTTGAAAACCGACTGAAACTGCCTATTATTTACATTACACTGTTCAGTGGTGTCCTCAGTTAATTTACCTTAATCCAGTAGTGGGCTTGGACCCTGCTGGTCTTGACTGGATCGTTTAAGAAAAGATTTTTTCTGTCGCATGCCTAGACCGAGTAGTCCCTCAAAGTAGTCATGGTATGCACGCTTTATCTTCCGTTTAATCAGTTGACGGAGTGTCTGGAAGTCCTTCTTTTTACTAGTGTCACCAGACGCCGTATACGAAGAGTACAGCCTGCAACGCATTCTAATAAGACGTTTAATTTCTTGAGTTATCCAAGGTAGTGATGATTTACCACTGATAACCTTGGAGGGTTAGCACTCATACACACAGGCGTCCAGTGCACTAATGAAGGATGTTCATAGCTCCTCAACCGACTTACCTAAATGGCTTGACAGGAACTTGGATTGGAAATCCATCATGTTGAACTTGAGCTGTTCCCAGTCGGCCTTTGAGAAAAGTTGTACATTGAAAAGTTGCTTTTGTTTCTCAATAACTAGCTTCAGACTGCCTACCACTGAGATAACGTCATGGTCTCCCAGACCAGCCAAGATACTTACCTTCTGTATAAGTGTATAAGGAACAAACCCAGGTGTAGGTTCGGTAACCATTTGACATAATTAAGTTGAAATCATTTATCAGGTCTATGAAATACTCATCTGCTGATTTACACGTACATGTGCATTGTGTAAGGAGGTATCCTCAGTCCAATCCAGTGCAGGCCTAGGCAAGTTTGAAGTCGCCGAGAAGTCAGGCATTACCCTTTTTCAGACTGACTTGCTCCAAAGACTTACGCAGTTCAATTAAACTTTCAATGTCATCCTCCTTGGGCTTATAGTATTATAGTTTATATTGAGCAGGGCCACATCGACAGCTGTATGTGGGCTTAGCACAGGGGAACGGCGAAGATTCACATCAACCTGTGCATCCGCGCAGTCTGTTTTGTGTGTAACTATGAATCATAAAGTAGCCAAAGCTTCCTCATGCCATCAGCGATCATGACCAAACTGTGCGGCTGAGCAAGTCGAGCTGTGTATGCTGGACTCGTGAAATAGCCAACGCTTCCTCGCGCCTCCAGCGATCACGAACATACTTAGCGGCTGAGCATATGTGTATGGTGGGCGAATTGAAGAAATTGCTGGGCCCTTGCTTACTTATTTTGTGTTTCAATCGGCCTAATGTTCAAACATCTTCCTCGGGACCCGGCAAATGATAATGCACGAAAACCTATGGGTGATTCCTGTAATAAAATTGAAGATTTTCTACTGAAAACAAATCAGTGCCCCTCTTATTCATAAAGTATTCCATTACTTAAAAGGAAGTTGAAAAGCAGAAATAAGAAATAAATGTACACAACAAAACCATTTCATAAGCCCAATGTGACTGTCAATAACGCTTGATGTCAGTTTTCTAACCATTGCCTGCAGTAAAAACAATTAAATATCATAAGCCCTAAAGCGTTTTCAAAATTCTTAAGAGTACAGCTTCTTCCCTATATATCCATTACGATAACACACCCGTGTTACATAGTGCATTCGTTCTCCGGCAAAAAAATGTGATATTTGTCTTATTTCTACTCCGAGCATACGTTGTCTTCGCTCTTTAGAACAGCGGTTCTAACGAGTATCCACAACCTATGCCTTGAATCAGAAATAAGCATAATAACATATACCCCTTTAAACCCCGAATGTCCCTATATTAAGTCTAGGACACATCAATATAATGATGGGTCCGAGATTAAGTGGGTTTAGGACGGTATTATTTTCTCCCTCTATCTTGCATGTAATGTAAGAAATGCTTTTTTCACTTCTGAAGAGCATAAAATTATACTTTATGGTCATGTCAGAAAGTGTGTGAAGCTCTCACCTTTCTACTTGACAATATTTACATAAGGTTTGGTACTAAGTTATTTAGACCAGTTGTGGTATTCCATTGGGTACTAATTGCGCGCCCCTTGCGGCTGATCTGTTTTTGTTTTGTTATGAGAGAGACGTCATGTTGTCCCTTTCTGCTGAAAACCAATCTGAAATCATCGACTTCTAGATATTTGGATGATTTGTTAAATATTGACAATACCTATTTCGATGGTTTGATCAGTCAAATTTACCCCCCCCCCCACCCCGAACTTCAGTTAAATATAGCAAATTCTTCTGATACCGAGGCTCCGTTTTTGGATTTACATCTATCTATTGTAGATGGGTTTGTTTCTTGCAAAATTTATGATAAAAGCGATTGTTTTGATTTTGAGATTGTAAATTTTCCTTTTTTGGATGGTGATGTTCCTCGTGTGCCATCCTAAGGCGTTTATATTTCGCATTTGAATTGATTTGCCAGAGTGTGTTGTCAAGTAACTGACTTCAACACTCGTAATAAATTGTAAACTGCTAAACTTTTTATTCAGGATTATCGGTACCATAAACTACGCAAAGCTTTTTCAAAATTTTATAGACGTCATTCTCATTTAATTTCAAAATTTAATATTGGACTTAAATCTCTTCTGCAAAAAGGTCTATCAGAACACGAATTTTATGGTGACTTAGTATATAAATTCAGAAAAAAATATATAACCGCAATGACTTCAGCACCCAATGTCGTAAAATCATTCTTCGATATAAAAAGATTGGGTACATAAATCTTATACGACAGTCTGCATGCATGGTAGTAAACCCAATCACGGTTGACAACTTTGCTACCCTCTTTAATTACACGCCGGTGGGTCAGGCCTCAGATTCTATGACGGTTCCAGCGTAGAGGCTTACTGAGAATTAGAGAGATCTAATTCTATGTTATGTTGGTTGGTGCCTGATGCTCTGTCTCTGGTTGGGTCCATCGGAGTCTAATTGTTGGTTTTTGTTTTGCTCCAGCATTTCAGTGTTTTCTTGCTGTCGAGTCCTCACCGTTGTTGTATCTTTGTGGTTGTTTGATTTCTTTTGTGTTCACGGAGATGTTGCACTGAAGAGTTAGGAGGCCATCATGCGGACTAAACAAATAATTTGTTTAATTCGCGACGGAATTAAAGGCGAGGATTGTGGCCACGAGAAAACGATTTAAGCACCCCCCCCCCCCCCCCCCCAAGAACTTCAGTTAAATATAGCAAATTCTTCTGATACCGAGGCTCCGTTTTTGGATTTACATCTATCTATTGTAGATGGGTTTGTTTCTTGCAAAATTTATGATAAAAGGATTGTTTTGATTTTGAGATTGTAAATTTTCCTTTTTTGGATGGTGATGTTCCTCGTGTGCCATCCTATGGCGTTTATATTTCGCATTTGAATTGATTTGCCAGAGTGTGTTGTCAAGTAACTGACTTCAACACTCGTAATAAATTGTAAACTGCTAAACTTTTTATTCAGGATTATCGGTACCATAAACTACGCAAAGCTTTTTCAAAATTTTATAGACGTCATTCTCATTTAATTTCAAAATTTAATATTGGACTTAAATCTCTTCTGCAAAAAGGTCTATTAGAACACGAATTTTATGGTGACTTAGTATATAAATTCAGAAAAAAATATATAACCGCAATGACTTCAGCACCCAATGTCGTAAAATCATTCTTCGATATAAAAAGATTGGGTACATAAATCTTATACGACAATCTGCATGCATGGTAGTAAACCCAATCACGGTTGACAACTTTGCTACCCTCTTTATTTACACGCCGGTGGGTCAGGCCTCAGATTCTATGACGGTTCCAGCGTAGAGGCTTACTGAGAATTAGAGAGATCTAGTTCTATGTTATGTTGGTTGGTGCCTGATGCTCTGTCTCTGGTTGGGTCCATCGGAGTCTAATTGTTGGTTTTTGTTTTGCTCCAGCATTTCAGTGTTTTCTTGCTGTCGAGTCCTCACCGTTGTTGTATCTTTGTGGTTGTTTGATTTCTTTTGTGTTCACGGAGATGTTGCACTGAAGAGTTAGGAGGCCATCATGCGGACTGAACAAATAATTTGTTTAATTCGCGACGGAACTAAAGGCGAGGATTGTGGCCACGAGAAATCGATTTAAGCGCCCCCCCCCCCCCCCTCAAAGTGGAATTCGTTTCACTGAACGTTCCAAGGCGGTTCTTCTGTCGCGGTTTATTTTTGTTATGGTTTGTCTTTGAGCGTTTGTATCGTTTGTATTTTTTGGTTTTGGATAGCCAATTGGCCATTTTGTGGGAAGGTAACCTTTTGGCTTTCCGCTATTGATGTTTGCACTGGGGTTTGTTGTTTCATGTTTGTGTTTCTTTCCCTTTGGTGTCTCTGATGGGAGCTGTGGGTTAATTGTATCGATTCCTGATCATTGCCTTCACTTCTATTTTGTTAATATGATATGATTTCTTTATCATTTTAGGAAAGAACATTGATTTCTCAAAATGAAAATGTTTTTATTTTATCCTATTTATCGACTTAACTGATTTGGCCGTGCAAGCAAACCAATTATATGCAAACATAGTATTAATTTTACCATCATTAAAATGGCGGGTCGATTATGTATGGGCAATCTTGTTATCGGCCGATTTTGTTATGGACCGAATTGTACAGGGACCGGTCATTTCGGCCCATAACAAAATCGGCCCATGGCAATTTTGGCCCATAAATGATTTCAAGGTTGTTATATTGGTCAATTATTACCTAAAATATAAAAAAGATGTAGTTAATTTATGATAAAATACATGTATATACAATTTATTTTACCACTTTTCACCGCTCGGCATTTGCATCATTATTTTAAATAATTACCTCCCTCAAATGTGAATCTTCTCGCAATGCAAACTTAAATTTGTAATGGAATAGATATGAAATAAAAATAATATAAAAGAGGGGGTGTTTATTTAAACAAAAAAGTATATTTAGGAACTTGGAAATTGTAGTTCTGGTGTTATTTGTTGATATTATGGCACCTGTCGGTATGCAAAATGATCAATAATCACTTTACGTTGTTATTTTACGTGCCTTAAGGGAGAACTTGATGAATTTTCATTCTTCCAAGATAGTTTGAGAGAAGGCTATAAAATCTGACATTAATGAAGTTTTATTAGGTCCTGGACACAGGATACTACTGATAACATCTGAAGCCGTTTTAGGCTCATCAGCTGGTTCAAGATATTGTTTTTTACCTAACTAATTTGGAATTTTACACAGAGTTATAGAGATAATTTATTACAACGTATTTGTCTAAATCGCGACGGAAGTAAGGGCGAGGATTGTGGCCACGTAAAATCGATTTAAGCCCCCCAGTGGAAATCTTCCACTGACCGTTCCAAGGCGGCTCTTCTGTGGCGATTTATTTTTGTTGTTATTTGTTACTTACTGTGTGTATCACTTGTGTCTTTTGGTTTTGGATGGCCATATGGCCATTTTGTGGGAAAGTAACTGTCCTTATGGCCTTCCTTTGTTTAGGTTTCCATTATGGTCTGGTCGCTTAATGTTTGTATTTCTTTCCCTTTGGTGTCTTTTGTGGGTGGAGTAAGATAATTGTATCAATTCCTGATCTTTGTTTTACTTCTACTTTTCACTGTTGCGTTGGAATGTAGTTAGCTATTATGTTTCATGTAGGATAACAGCAAATGACACATAATAATTATACAACATTGAATAAGCTTGATTTCCATGTAATGGATGTTGTTTCAATGGTGTGGCCCCGCTGGGTCCATGCACCACTTCCAGTGCAAGCAAATAAGATGTACCAAAGTTTGCATACATTTGAATATGTTGTGACAGCGTTTTCAACTATGATTCAACGTTGATTCAATGATGTGTGTCTTGAAAGCGTTGTAAAATCAAAAATAAAAAAGTACCAGTACTCTTTGATGCTAAGTCTGAGCCAAGTTCGCACTGGTCTTGCTCTATCCTACAGAGATATTTGTAGTTAATATAGTCCCAAAACACTATATACATGGTAACAGAAGACTCTCAATAATACATGCCAGAATTAGAAACAGATGTAGTAATTTAAACTCCGATCTCTTCGCTAACCATCTCATTGTAAACGCCGCATGTATTTGTGGCTATGCACGACAGGACGAAGATCATTTTTTCTTTCAGTGTCCCAATTTTTCAAATGGACGTCGGACTCTTTTTGAGGCAACACGTGCATTTCATCCTCTCAGCTGTAATACTTTATTGTTTGGTAAAAACGAATTGTCTAGCGAAGAAAACCAGCATTATTTAATTTAGTACATCTCTATATTAAGAATACAGGTCGGTTTGATTGAAGTTGATATAGTCCCTACGCATGTAACATGGTTTTGTGATGTATTATGTCATTGTAAAATTGCAAATTGTTTGACAATTGATGAATGTGCTCGGTAGATCTCTCTCTCTCTCTCTCTCTCTCTCTCTCTCTCTCTCTCTCTCTCTCTCTTAAAGCACTTTTATATCACTTTTCTGCTACCATAATTAATACTCTTGTTGTTTATTTGTCTTGAAGCATTATGTCATAGCCATCATCAAAATTTGTAAATAAATTGTGTATACGGGGAGGGCCGTAATTAATGTTGCTAGAACTTGTGGCCCAATCCACTTGCTTGTTTCATCGTACATGAAAAGCAATAAAATATGTTTAAACTCTGGCAGCCATTCATTTTTGGAGCCATTAGAAAGGAGCGATTTCATTGGTAAAAATCTATTCTTGGTTGCCAATCGGGGGGGGGGGCAATTGTCCCTTTCTGAAATAAGCTAAACACTGGGGGGGGGGGGCAAATGTCCATACCAAAATAAGCAGTGGGGGCAAATATCCAGGTTGTATTTTCAACTGGGGGTGTAAATGTTCGATAATACACTTTTTCATTGGGGGGGGGGGGGGGGGGCAAATGTCCTGGAATCAGAAGTGTCAGCACCCTTTGAAACACCTCGCATTAATCCTTCTTCGTTCTCCGTGACATCAGACAAACGGCGTTTAAAACTATAAACAGTCTTTATTAATGTTTTCATTAACTCCTATTCTAGACAGGTTTTTATTTTTTTGGACCCCAATTTGATTTATATCAGTCTTTGTATCGACTGCCTATTCGAAATTTGCAAAATTGCAGTATGTTTCCTCTGGCTTTCTTTGCCGGATCATTACAGGGTCACTGATGAGGCTTTAACTGTTGGTTTTCTTTTGCTCCAGCATTTCAGTGGTTTCTTGCTGTCGAGTCCTCACCGTTGTCTCTTCTCTGTGGTTCTTTGATTTTTGTGTTCACGGAGATGTTGCACTGATGAGTTAGGAGGCCTTCATGCGGACTGAACAAATTATTTGTCTAAATCGCGACGGAAGTAAGGGCGAGGATTGTGGCCACGTAAAATCGATTTAAGCCCCCCAGTGGAAATCTTCCACTGACCGTTCCAAGGCGGCTCTTCTGTGGCGATTTGTTTATGTTGTTGTTTGTTACTTACTGTATGTCTCACTTGTGTCTTTTAATTTTGGATGGCCATATGGCCATTTTGTGGGAAAGTAACTGTCCTTGTGGCCTTCCATTGTTTAGGTTTCCATTATGGTCTGGTCGCTTAATGTTTGTATTTCTTTCCCTTTGGTGTCTTTTATGGGTGGAGTAAGTTAATTGTATCAATTCCTGATCTTTGTTTTACTTCTACTTTATTAGCCGAAACTACGTAGTATGACCCATCTTCTTTCTTATGAATGTTTTCATTGCTCTTAAAGGAACTCATTTTTTATTTTTATTTACTTATTTCTTTTCTTAAACCCTGCTCAAAAATAAAATAGTTTAAGCAACATATATAAAAAGGTGGCGAATCCTCCAAGGGCAAAAATCGAAAAAGTGGCGAACGCTCTCACAGAGGTGGCGAAACCTCTGGTGGCGAACATGCAAAGTGGCGAATCCTATGATATCCCTGAGTGTAATGTCCAGTTATCAACCTCTTCGTAATGATCAATATCCTCAGCATTCTGATTCTAGTCAAGTTCTTGAATGCGTTCACCATTTTCGAATAAGCGCACTAACAGAGATCATATGTCACTGACAAACCGACTAAACTTTTTTCTACCCAAGGCGCTTCTATTATTTTGAACCTGCATTCTATTCCAACGAGAGGTTTATGGTCTATACGAAAAAATCATGGGGTTTCATCAGAAAAGTGGCCATTTTGGAGATGTGAAAAATGCACTCTGTCGCACAGATGTGTTATCGTAATGAGCAGTTCAATGTGCAATGAAAATTAATCTAACAAACTTTCAGTCTGAATTATTCAACCCTCTATGACAGATAACGTAACAAACAACTGATTTCTTGCAATAATACATTTTGCAGGCTAACAAGCAGCTCTGCCCAAACCAACATAAACATGCTGGGAGTTAAAGTCTTTATAGCTCATTAAACTATGAGATTCTGTCAATCATTTGTAGTAGCACTGGACTACCAAGCTCTCCCTTTAAAGTAACAAACAGAACGATTATCATATTACTCAGACCTCAGTCATTATTGGAGCACGTGCCAATCATCCATAAGTTTAATTATGTCTCTTATGCGTGTCTTTAATTCTTTCTTTGTTTCTTGCTTTCAGTTTCGTTTTATGAATGTTTTTGGACAGGGGAACATCGATAGCTATATGTGGGCCTAGCGCCGGCGCAAGACTCGCATCTGCGCAGTCTGATTTGTGTGTAACTATTAATCATTTAGTAACGCTTCCAGCGATCATGGCCATACTGTGCGGCTGAGCAAGCTGGTAAGTGTATACTCGGCGAATTCTAGAAATTGCCGGGCCCTCGCTTACTTATTTACTTTGTGTTTCAATCAGCCTAATGTTCAAATGGCTTCCTCTTGACGGACCTTCGGAATACTGTACTCTGAAGGTCCGACTAAGACCGAGGGGTAAGGTTTTTCTCCGGGTACTCCGGTTTTCGCCCACCTATGATTAACGATCGGCTCGATATGAGTGAAATAATCTTGAAAGGGCCGTAAAACCCAAACCAAAAAAAAAAAAAAAAGACCGAGGGGTCACCACTGTAATGTGGAGTTTGGGCCGAATTGTCCAGGGACCTCGTTTTGGCTCTGTGTTTTACCATTATTTTGCAGCTGGGAACCAAACAAGTCAAGGTCAAATCGGCGTTTTGTGTAACACGTGAAAGACTTGACAGTTTGGTTAGAGAAGAATCAGAATCAGAAGTAAAACAATGTCAAATATTAGATGCATAAAGCATCGATTCTTTAATAGACCATTCGAAAATAATCAAGCCATGATGCTGAGGCGTTTAGAGTCGTTAGCATGCAACAAAATGAAGCAGAGAACTCATTCGTGTGTAAAATTTCTGAATGACAAGCTTGAAATTTTAGGAAAGTTGTTTGGAAAGCAGTGTAACGCGATTGCTGCACAGAGGATACGCAGAGCAAACCAAATGATGATTCTGTATAATGAACTGTACGGTGGAAAAACATACAAAATCCTTAGACAGTTGGGGGATGTTTTCAAAAGAAATAAGAACAATACGTGGACATTTATGCTAGGTGCTGTGTTGTTTTCCTGGGAAGATGAACGAGTTACAGATGAGGATCTCCATCAGTTAGTAAACTGTGTTTGCCCTCATCATTAGAATAACACACCCATGCAACATAGTGTATTTTGTCACATCTCCAAACTGAAAGTGATAACTTTTCTTCTGACAAAATCTGTGATATTTTTATACCCCCACAAATGAAATTTGGGGGGGTATATAGGAGTGAGCTTGTCGGTCGGTCTGTTGACTTGGTTTCCAGACGATAACTCAAAAAGCGCTTCACCGATTTTTATAATTTTTGGTACACTGATGTAACATCATAAAATACAGGTCAAGTTCGATTTCCATTACAATTCGTCAATTTTCGACATAGTTATGGCCCCTTTCAAGTGAAAAAATTGCAAAATGGCGCTGTTGTACTATCAAGGCAGTTTTTGTGGGGGTATTCATCACCTTTAGTGATAGCTCTAGTTCTTATTAATACTAACGTACGTGGATGTAAAGTCATCAGCTTGAACGCTTGTCATATGCTCATGGTCACACATAGCTAAAAAAGGACTTCAGCGGATTGAAACTTTAATATCCAGAGAGTTAACTAAATAGAGAAAAAGGCTTGAAATTACCCAAAAATAATGAAAACATTCAGTTCTATAGAGGAGGGGAGGCGACTGACGACTTTACAATAGAACATGTGATCTAAAGTCGTGAACGACAGTGACATTAAGTCATCCCATTGATCTAAGGTCGTCATTGCATAGCATTTTTTAAAAATATATAGAGAATATCAGGTGAATGTCTTTTGATATCAAGTTTATCAGGTAATACTTCGAGCACGCTTGTAGGAGGCTTGCCGAGCGATTCTACATACATTCTAGAAGCCGAGCCTGATAAACTTGATATCAAAAAACACGAATCTGGCATTCTATTTATCAGTTTACCCCCTTGTACACTCTTACATTTGCAGTTATCGATGGTCCTCAGTGCATCTCACCATTCCGTCCGTTTTGTATCAGCTGACCATATTTTTTTCCTGTGACATTTTGTAACTAATTTTTCATTTTTTTTCCAGTAATAATAACTTTTTTGTCAGTTTTTCTAGTAGTCCCGTTCATTAATAAAAGTGCAATGTCACGTTGACCTGATAAAGCTCACTTGTCCTGAGACACCATTTCTTTATCAGGTCAATGTGCTACAATGCAATTAATACAGGGGGTGACTGATAAGTATTTCTTGTACACCAAATAAGGAGATCCATGGTTTTAGCCTGTTCTCATCCCAAATCGAATATTCTCACATGTTCGATGCACTGGTTGAATATGGCCTCATATGCGCTGTCGTTAAGGTTGATGTCACAGCGCGTTACGTGACATCACTAAACATCCATGTAGTTTCATCACAATATATATAAAAAAATCCATCCCTCGGGCTCACTCGGCAAGCCTCATGATGCCGGACAGTGAGCCTCCACCCCTCACACCCATGTAAGATTTTTATAATAAGGCCAAAATAAAAAATACCTGTGTTTCCGGTAACCCGGCCGACCCTAATCTTTTTTTCCAGGTTTCCGCGGCCGCAAAAATCATTTTGGGCACTTTCGGTTCATTTCTGAAATTTCGGGTAACTTCGCAGCGTGGCTGGCTGTAAGGATGGCAACAGAATGTAACAGACTAACATAGCCAACGGCTACCGCTGTACGACTACTACCTGCGATCTAATTACTTTCCTTTGAAGTCTATTGTGACAATAAGAATTATCCGAAACTTATTTTCACACCTGCTGCGGCAGTTAGACATACGTACGATGTTGGTAGTCAACGCTTCAATAATCATAAATAACGCAGGCTGACCCGTGTCTTTTTCTAGCGTTCATCGTATATCCCGCCATCATTTTAGCATGTGCTGGTGTTGCAGTCAGAGCAAATTTTCCCACAGTTTTTGCATGCGACTTGAAGGAAAAACAAATATGTGCGGCTGGTGAAACGCAGATCAGCTTGCGCAGTCTGATCAACCTTTGCTCTTTACACACACCTTCTATGGCTTCGAGCATTTCAAAAGACTAGCAAGCGAAGAATTTGGCCACATTGGCTAGATTCACAGGCTGATCTGATCCTTCATTAGAGGAAAACTTTTTTAGCTGGGCGCCGGCTCATTTGCATGTTAAAATATAAGAAAATTTAATTTCTTGTATATGGAGCAGCTTCTGTGTTCGCGTAAGCCAATGAGTGCTAGGGTCAGACTGTTCAACTCTTCTTTAGAAAATGGCTCCCAAGTTATGAACTGAATCCGCAGACTGATCAGTCTTTACTGTTCAAAAGAATATAATGAAAAGGGTGCCGACAGCGAAGAAACTGATCAGGCTGCTGACATGGGCAGCCTATTCATAAGAAAGAAAGACTCCCCCCCCCCCCAAAAAAAAAGAAGAAAAAAAAAGAAGATAAAATTAATTACATGTAGTTTTTAAGCACCACCGCATTTTTATGCTGAAATTAGCCCATGGGCGGTTGTTTTGGTAAAAAAAAATCTTGGTACTAGCCATAATAAGCCGACACTTTTGATCTTTGCAA
The DNA here is from genome assembly GCA_963580285.1 of Lucinisca nassula. Classification (NCBI taxonomy): domain Eukaryota; kingdom Metazoa; phylum Mollusca; class Bivalvia; order Lucinida; family Lucinidae; genus Lucinisca; species Lucinisca nassula. The sequence continues at coordinate 92,748,638 of OY757010.1, read as the reverse complement.
GCTCATGTTTATCATGCGTTTCAAAGGACCCCTGCTAACAACCATATTACGCACTTAAAAGTTGGACAGAAATAACAAACTTGATAGGTACATCAATCTTTGATTACATAAACATGTTAGTATGCCTGGGAAAATATGGCGTGATATTTCACTAGTATTTTTATACGCAGACCAAAAAGTAGGATATAGCAGTCAGCCTTGCGTCTGTCTGTCTGTCCTTCGTCCGTCCTCACCAATAAATGTATAGTTAGGTGGCTATGTAAATGGACAGAATCAATGTAAGTCCATTAGACACCGAAAATACTTCTTTTCAGTGGCCAAAAGTAGCCACTTAAGTATCAATCCTGCCAAAAATAGCCACATAAGTATACATCATTGAGAACGTCCATCCGCAGTCACAACCTCGTCCTTGTGACATGCCTCGCCATAACTCCTATACCCTTTGAAATATATTGATGGTACTTGATATAGTTGTACATGAGGTCAAGAAGACATGTCATTAGCAAGAACCACAACTCTGGGTGCACAGGTATTTTGGTTATCTCCCCTGACAATAGTTACCTTGTGATTGCCAAAACTCCCAAACCCCTTGAGATATATTGATTTAACCTGGCACAGTTGTACTCAAGGTTACGAATGTCTATTATGTGCAAGAACCACAACTGTAGGTGTCATGGTATTTCAGTTAACTCCCCTGACAATATAATCTTGTGATTGCATTAACTGCGATACTCCTATAGTTTGAGATATATTGATGGGACCTGATAAGATACAGCTTGTGTACTGGCCCCCATCCATCGGGGCTTGAAGAAATAGATAGGCTGCATGATGCTTCCACAAAGAGCAGAAACCAACTGCTCATGAATACTGGTAAACCGCTTAAGAGGATCCAAGCCTGTCCAGGCAAAGCGGTGCGAGTCGGACCGTCCATGCGTATAAACCCTATTGGCTTCATTGGGTGACAGGCCTTGAAACGTCATTTCATGTCAGTGTCAGGTAAAGTCCTACAGAATTGGAAGCAAAGTCTTTAAAATGACCTATACAGTGTTGACTTGGACGTTAAACCTCAAATCAAACAACAAACAACTTTTATACCCATACCCTTTCTATGCGCAACATTTGGGTGCAATTTCAACTAGAACCAAAAATAGGGGATGACCTTGAGCACTTTTGACCAGGCAGAAGAAGGGAATCATCAATGTATGAGGCAAAAATCTATGATTCGGACTGAACTATTTCTTGTCTGCTGAGCTTAGCGGTAGGATAAACTGTGAACAATATAAACCCTGAACAAAATGCTCTTTCTAGATCAGTCTAATCTTAGTGTATGAAAAAAAAAATCTTAGTGTATGAAAAAAAGAAAAAGAAATGCCTACCTTCCGACCCTATTTTTTCTTGCCATGTAATAGGAAACACAGGTATTTTTTTTTGGCCTAAATAAGACAAATGGACAGGCAGATTGACAGTTGTATGGACAGATGGGCGGATGGATGGACAAACCGATGGACAGGCAGGCATCAGACGTGTGGACAGACAGACAATGGGGCAGGCAGGTAGACAGACGGGTGGAGAGACAGACAGGTAGATGGGCAGACAGTGTGTCAAACGGACAGCTACGTATGGGTAGAGAGAGTTCTTTTGTATTAGATGTAAACTGCCAGTCAACACTATGTATGTCATTTCGAGCAGGTCAGTTTACCTGTCCACACTTTTTCTGGGCAGGCTTATACGTAAACAGTTAAACAATACAGTGCACATTCTTTCGCCCGAAGCTGACAACTGCCCTTCATAAAATCAGCGGAATTGATAAAGAGGAAGAGACAGAGAGAGGCACATCGACAGATGCTATTGTAATGGTAGTGCTCTAGCTTAAATGAATGGAAGAAACAAAAGTAAGATGGAAGAAAAGATAAAAGATGGCAACTTTTTAGACGTGATCAAAGGTCGTCGGTCTGATCTAAAGTCGTCACCTCACTTTGGGGACATTTCTTTCACATAATTTTGGATCTAGCGGTCAAAGGGGGATAATTATGGCTAAATTAATAACCCAGGCATGTGTTTAAATGCAAGCATTTATGTGAAACAGATCCACGTCATGACAGTTCATTTTCGCCAACACCATAGGAAAATCAGCTATAGCTCTCGCCAAACCTGGACCTTTGCCTAAATTTGGGTCACCTGATTCCGTCATTAATTACGACAACACCTCTTTCGTTGGTTTTATGAAGATAAAAACGGTAAATAAAAGATATATTTATCTCCTTAAATTCACCCGCCTCTAAAAGTTTGAATGACCTCCGAGAAAAAGAACGAGGCTACAAAAAATCTGACGACCTTATATCACTGACGACTATACATCCGCGTACGTTACAAACATTGGGTGCTTGTAAAGGTGGTTGTAACAAGTACCCACAACCTACAGGTATGTCTTGGAGCAGAAATAAAAAAAATGTATACCCCTGTAAAGCTCATTTTCTCTGAAAAAAGTAGGGTTTATAGGGTTGTTCATTACATGGACATGTTAACATGATAATTTATGGAGGTTTAGGGGTGTATTCATGACCTAAATATATATAATTCACTACCCTGCAGCTCCTCTACCTACATGTAAAGCACATGTTGCCTTTCCGGGTATTTTGCTGCTTGGAATCAATGTTGGCTACTTAAATAGAAAGAAAGATGACAATAGTATTTGTTGCATCTTGTACCGGAAACCAAAAAACAAATCATGGACAAATGCCCCCCCTCTAGTGTCAGACATCCGGCTGTCAATAGCGATCACCAGGAAAAAACTAACAATGAATAAGAAAATTACAAATGAAACAAACATAGTTCTTTAGTCATGGCCAGAGATAAAATTCATTGAACTGACTTAATAATGTTTGTTAAAATATGATCATCACCTTTAATTTTCATCCTAAAGATTATAAAGAATCATCAGAATCAGAATTGTTACTGGTGACACGTCAAATGACATTCATACAACAGGACCTGTGATATGGGAAGCTCTAACCAAAGTGGTGCATTATTTAGCTACACAATCATCAGCACCTTCAGCTGTCGAAATAATCGAATCCGGAAGGGCATTCCAATCTTTAATGGTTCTGGAGAAGAACAAATCTTTATAAATGTCAGTTCTTGCAGTAAGGGTCTGAAACCCCAACAAACGGTGATTTCTACAGTGCCTAGCTCGGTGAACAAGCTCATGTGTTGGACCTTTGTATAAAAGGATGAGCCTACTGTCTTTTCTCCTTTTCTTGAGAGACTCCCATTTTAATTATGCCCCCGCCATTCGAAGAATGGTGGAAAGGGCATATAGCGTTGCCCCTGTCCGTTCGTGCGTCCGAAACTTAAACGCAGTCAATAACTTCCTTATTTATTGATGGATTTTAAAATTACATGGCAGAAATGTTAACCATCATGAGACGACGTGTTGCGTGCAAAACCGAGGTCCGTACCTCCAAGGTCAAGGTCATACTTAGAGGTCAAACAAAAGGGTCCGAAACTTAAACGCAGTCAATAACTTTCTTATTTCTGGATGGATTTTGTAATTACTTTGTAGAAATGTTAACCATCACGATACGATGTGTCATGTCTAAAACCCAGGTCTGTACCTCCAAGGTCAAGGTCATACTTAGAGGTCAAAGGTAAAAAAATGGTCCGAAACTTAAACGCAGTCAATAACTTACTGATTTCTGTATGGATTTAGAAACTACTTTGAAGAAATGTTAACCATCATGAGACGATGTGTCACGTGCAAACCCAGATCCGTACCTCCAAGGTCAAGGTCATACTTAGAGGTCAGAGGTAAAAAAAATGGTCCCAAACTTAAACACAGTCAATAACTTTCTTATCTCTGGATGGATTTTGAAACTGCTTTGCAGAAATGTTGGCTATCAATAGACAATCTGCCTCACACAAAACCAAGGTCCTTACCTCCAAGGTCAAGGTCATACTTAGAGGTCAAATGTGAAAAAAGGGTCTAAAACTGAAACACGGTCAATAACTTTCTATGGATGAATACGAACATAGACATATTTTCAGGCGGGGGCATCCGTGTCACACAAAACCAAGGTCCTTACCTCCAAGGTCAAGGTCATACTTAGAGGTCAAATGTGAAAAAAGGGTCTAAAACTGAAACACGGTCAATAACTTTCTATGGATGAATACGAACATAGACATATTTTCAGGCGGGGGCATCCGTGTCCTATGGACGCATTTCTAGTTTCCAAGTATTCCAGTCATGCTCCCAGTTTCAAAGCAGTAATTGCCTGTTACAAATCTAGCAGCACTATTCTGAACTTTCTCAATTTCTTCATAAAGAACCACTCCACTGGGGTCATGTCATTCTGAAGTTTCAGTGAATCAGTGAGTCGTCTGTATCTCTAATTTTCCAGTAGCAAACACAGTTGTCTGTGAACAGTCTTATTTCTGAGTCAGTGCCAGTGGAAATATCATTGATGTACAGGGAGAACAATAGAGGACCAAGAACAGTCCCTTGCGGGACTCCAGACAAAACTGGAACCCACTTTGAAGATTCAACATTAACAACAACTCACTGTTTTCTGTAGCAAAGAAAGGAATCTATCCATTTTAGAGTCGTCGTCCCCTCCCCCCCCCCCCCCCCCCCCCCCACATTCCAGTAACCGAATAACTTTTGTTTGTTTGTTTGTTTGATTTGAGGTTTAACGTCCCCGTCAACACTGTAAAGGTCATTTTGGAGACGTTGCTTCCAATTTTGTGGGACTTTTACCCGACATTGAGATGAAATGACATCTCAAGCCCTGTCGCCCAATGAAACCAATAGGATTTATTAGCATTTATTAGTATTGCTATGACACTGGACGTTGAGTAGTAGTTACTCGAGGTCCACCACACCATAGGTTTGGCGCTGTATATTCTAAAGATATCTGGGCAGTCTTTTCCTCAGTGTGTCAACCCCAAAATACCAAGCGCTGGTCACAGCCTCCAAGACTTGTCCATGTACATGTAAATAATATTGCTTACTTATATACTGCAAACATAGGTTGTGGGTGCTCGTTAGAACCACCTCATTGAGGCAGTCTCTAGTGAGTACCCTTAACATGTGTCATGGAGAAGAAGTTGGAAAAAATAATGTATAGCCCCGTAAACCCTAGTTTTCCCTTTACTAATTGGAGTTTTAGGGGGCGGGGTGTTGATTCCATGGACATGTTTACATGATGACATTATGATTAAACTTGCTAGGACAGTTAACAATTAAACCACTGACTAATGACCAATCATATTTCCAGCAAAAATACAACTGTACCAGTTATTTTGCTTACCAGAACAGTTAAAGTTTTGACCACTAACAACCTCATTAACCCAATGCATGCGGGAAACCCCTAAAGATGTACTTTGGCAAACAGTGCAGGCCCAGATCAGACGCCACAGAATGCAGCATCTGATCAGGGCCTGCACTATTTGTTAACAGAATTTTCTGTCAAAAATGGAATAAAAAATGAAAATATAGGCCTGACACCCCTTATATGATAAGTGAAATGGACTAATGTCCAACATACATGTATAGCAATGGAAGAGTCCACTAGTATACAATGGGTTAAGCTAATGATGCTTTGAATAACATGACCCTGATTTTGCATACAGTTGAACTTCAATGGCTAGAACACCTTTGGGGCCACAAAAATCTGTTCCAGACAGGGATAGTTCGAGCCACTGAGTTTACTGCCAGGAGGCATAACGAGATACTTTTAGTCATCTTTTCGGTGTTCTATAATGAAAGTGTATGCTGTGTGTACTCATTAGAATCGCCTCATCGAGGCGATTCTAATGAGTACACACAGCATACATTTGCAAGATAAAAAATCTAAAATCTCCTTAATTATCCCCCACTAATTCTTATGTAGAGGATTTCGCTAGGGGCTCAAGCATGGGATCGACTCATCCATGGTAAACGAGCGATCGGTGTTCGAGCCATCGAAGTTCTACTGTATTTTGAATTATTTTCAGTTACACAGATGATATCCAGCAGTTCTGGGACAAACACGATGGCAGTCCAGACACCAGGATCAAAGATCATGAGGGGCTGGACTGGGAGAAGGTAGTTGACCATGACAACTTCAAACTCTGGAGAAGTCCTGTACCAAACAGCCATCTCTACCAGTACAGAGGTAAACATCCTATGTCATTAGTGGCAGGGCTTGAACATTTCACTCGTCAGCTTGCCATGGTGAGTAAACATTTTGGAAGGCCTCCGGCCCATCCAGGCTTGAAGAAATAGATGACCTACATGATGCTTCCATGCAGAGCTGACACAGAACCGCACACGAGTACTGGTAAACCGCTTGATGATCTAAGCCTGCCCAGGCAAAGCGGTGCGAGTCGGTGCGTCCATGCTAATAAACCCTATTGGTTTCACTGGGCGACAGGACTTGAGATGCCATTTTATCTCAAATGTCGGATAAAAGTCCCACAAAATTGGAAGCAAAGTCTCCAAAGTGACCTATACTGTGTTGGTGGGGACGTTAAACCTCAAATCAAACAAACAAAACATTTTGGAGGATGTGAAAAAAATTTGTCTTGTCCCTATGAAACTTGCCAATTAGTCATGCAGGACAAGTAGAATTTGGAAGAATTTTGCAGCCCAGTAGTGGGTGGCAAGAGGCTAGACTGGGCCTACTTCGATACTGCAACTATGGCTTTGGTTTTTTTTTTTTTTACGGCCCTTTCAAGATTATTTTACTCATATCGAGCCGATCGTTAATCATAGGTGGGCCAAAACCGGAGTACCCGGAGAAAAACCACCTGACCTTTCGTTGCAGAACTTGCAACTATGGCTTTAATATATAGGCTGCTTACCAATATGTTCTATAAAAGGGTTATCTTTTGGAAGCAAGGAATACACCACAGAAGTGAAAAATATGGAGTGTACATTTTGTCTGGGCCAGACTAGCTAGTTTCGACCAATTAGGCCTCATCAGTGACCCTCAGATATTTTCGAAATTCCACAATGGAATCAATGATCCCAAAGGACAAGAAAATATAATCTACACTATGATGTAGGGCAGGGAGACGTTTTACCGTCGCCACACATTCCCACACACCAGCTGTAGTGAAGTTAAATATGTTCTATAAAAGGGTTATCGTTTGGAAGCAAGGAATACACCACAGAAGTGAAAAATATGGAGTGTACATGTTTTCTGGGCCAGACTAGCTAGTTTCGGCCAATTAGGCCTCATCAGTGACCCTCAGATATTTTCGAAATTCCACAAGCCTTGTCATTTGTAGGTGGACATGGCTATCAGTATATTGCTTTCTACACTTCAAGCCCAGCTGCCTACTTTTGCGTGTTTTGGGCTATTCCCTCGCATTCTTTTGAGGAAAAGCATTTGAGAAACTTTCAGGGGAAGCAACTCTCACAATTTGAAGTGGAAACACCAGCATTTTCTTGAGCCCTCACACAAAAAGTCGTCATATCCATAAGGGATCTGCTCTTAAAGGAAAGAATTGGCTTCTCAGTTTTCAACAGAATGGACAGGTTAACCTCCTTTCTAAGTTCTGTAACACTGATCTTATAACCCAGTTTTGGATATACCGTATTCGCCCTAATTACCGCACCGTGCGCTTAGTTTTTTCAAAATCGTGTCATAAAATCATGATGAAAAATCTACCTAATTAGCGCACACTTGATACGAAAACAACAGCTTCCAAGATGATGCATACTGATATTTAATGGGACGGAAAAAGATACTTAAGCATTGCCTTCACTGTTGGAAGAAATAATGGTAAGTTTTTATAGATTTACTGAGAGCTTCAAGGGGAGATTACTGTAAAGTGTGCGCTTATGCATTTCCTTTTCAAAAATAGCTTTGGTGTGCGCTTATAGGAGCATGTGCGGTAATTAGGGCGAATACGGTAATACAGTTCAAATATGGATAAAAAATCTGAAGAATACATAGATTGTATAGAAAAATGACCGTAAATGTTCATTTTGGGGTCGATTGGTTTACAATCGACCCAATGTTATAAAGAACAGAAACTGAATTCGTGCTGTTGTCCACGTGACTATCGAAATCAATGTAACTTATAGAAAATAGCAGAGTTAGTTCAGCGTGTTTCGTAAAAGAGTTATCTGTAAAATCTGGGCTGGAATCATGGTTTGGGCTTGACCAACAGTGTAGACCCACATCAGATGCCACAGAATGTGCCGTCTGATCAGGGTCTACACTGTTTGCTTACAGTACATGAATTTAAGGGTGAGCCACCAAAAAAAAATGCAGCGTCTGATCAGGATTTACATGGTTTGCTTACAGCACAGGAATTTAAGGGTTAAATGTCTAAGTGTAAGTCCTCATTCCAAATCTACACTCGGAGAAAATCAACCCACCAGTGCTCTCAGTGCTTTGATTATATACCTTATTGATCCTAAGAATGGAAATAGATAGGCCTAAGCAAACAGTGCAGACCAGATCAGTCTGATCAGTGTCTAACTGCACCTTTTACCAAAATTTGGACTCCTTGCTGGATCATGAAACAAACTTGTTCAAATTTTAGTAGAATTACAGCAATTCCTCAGGGTGTCCCGATTTTAAGGATTTTTACAGTGCAATCTATATGTACTGTTCACAAAAGGTAGGGGATATTTTACTTTCATGCAGAATATTTGGAATAAAATAAAATGTTACCTGGCCATTTAACTCGAAGAACTATCAAATATCCACAGATTAAACCGCACATTAATTCCAATGATAACATCATTATTTAGCGACATGGCGACCAATTTTCTAAGCATTAACGTCATTTTTCACAAGCCCTTAATAATGTGCTGGACTGCCTCGATTGTGAGAGCAGACAATGCAACGTCGTCACATACTTCCAATTAATATACAAATCGTGAACTGCAGGATCCTTCTACACTCTTCTTGAAGTGCTGCACCAAGCTCATCGAGGGTCCTTGGAGGCGGATCACGGCTTGGGACTCGTTTCGTGAGGATGTCCCAGACGATGTCGATAGGAGATAAGTCTGGGCTCATCGCAGGCCATGGTATTGTTCCGAATATTTTGCCGTTGAAGGTACTCAGTGACGATGTGTGCCAGATGAGCCCTTGTGTTATCCTCCTGAAACATGAATCCACGACCATGGCTGGGTCTGTATAATGTTCACCAGTATGACACCAGACTCTTCTACGATCATCAGGAAAGTTCAAGTTATACTGGGATTTTTCACTGAACATTAAGTGAGACCACTGATATATATTCCAAGGTCTGCGCTGTGTGCACCACGCAAAACATGCTCTACGATGCCTAGCTTTCAATGGCAGTACAATTTGCAGACCCCATGCTGTAAGGTCACTCGAGTGAAGGCGATTTTAGATCGTCTGTCTGGAGACATTAACCCATTTTTGTCGCGCCTGCTATTAGCATGGCATGATATAGGTGCCCGGTTTTCCGTCCGTCTGTCCGTTCTTCAAGGCGTCAACATTTGCCACCACCCGAGCGTTCACCCTACTGGTCAAGTTTATTTCTCAAGAACTACATGTATAAGAGCTTCATTAATGGTACTTGGTACAAACTTGTATCTGGGGATGACAACTTACATGCAAGCATCCATATTTGGCCTTGACCTACATTTCATGGTTCACTGACTTTGTAAAATATTGCGACCACCCTAGCGTTCACCCTAATGGTCAAGTTTATTTCTCAAGAATTATTAGAGCTTCATGAATGATACTTAGTACAAGCATGGAATCTTTTGTGCAAGCATCTATGTTTGACCTTGACCTACATTCTCAAGAACTATAAGAGGGGCCCCGCACTGAAAGTGTGGGTGCCCTATAGTAATCACTGTCCGTCCGTCTGTCCGTCCGTCTGTCCGTCCACAAATTTTTTTATCCTCCATAACTTTCTTATTCCACTGAAAGTGTGGGTGCCCTATAGTAATCACTCTGTCTGTCCGTCCGTCTGTCTGTCTGTATGTCCACAAATTTTTTTATCCTCCATAACTTCCTTATTCCTGGATGGATTTAAATATTACTTGGCAGAAATGTTAACCATAATGTGATGGAGTGTTGCGCGCAAGACTCAGGTCCGTACCTCAAAGGTCAAGGTCATACTTAGAGGTTAAAGGTCAAAAAAAGGGTCTTTCCTGTGTCCAATTAATAACTTTGTTATTATTCCTGGATGGATTTAAATATTACTTGGCAGAAATGTTAACCATAATGTGACGAAGTGTCACACGCAAGACCCACAGCCGTACCTCAAAGGTCAAGGTCATACTTAGAGATAAAAGGTCAAAAAAACGTCTTTTTTATTGTGTCCAATCTATAACTTGCTTATTCCTGGATGGATTTAAATATTACTTAGCAGAAATATTAACCATAATGTGACAGTGTGTCACGCACAAGACCCAGGTCCATACCTCAAAGGTCAAGGTCATACTTAGAGGTGAAAATTTCCTTGTTCTTTCCAGTTTTTTAACATCAACATTTTCCTACTCCTCTGATAGCGCTGCCGGGGCCCTAGTCAGTTTCACTGACAGCTCTAGTTAATGATACTTGGTACAAACTTGTATCTGGGGATGGTAACTTAAATGCAAGCATCCATATTTGACCTTGACCTATACATGTACTTCATGGTTCACTGACTTTGTAAAATATTGCGAACACCCTAGCGTTCACCCTAATGGTCAAGTTTATTTCTCAACAACTATAAGAGCTTCATTAATGATATTAAGTGCAAACTTGAATCTGGGGATGGCAACTTAAATGCAAGCATCCATATTTGACCTTGACCTATATTTCATGGTTCACTGACTTTGTTGTAGAAGCCTCCGTGGTGCAGTGGTTACGCTACTCGCCTTGTAAAACCAGGGATCGCAGGATCGATCCCAGGCTTCTCCAGACTTTCGGATGAGTCTTTAAACCCAGGTCCCGTCCGTATGACCATAGCTGTTGGTGGGACGTAAAACTAAAACTCACTCACTCACTGACTTTGTAAAATATTGCGACCACCCTAGCGTTTACCCTAATGGTCAAGTTTATTTCTCAACAACTATAAGAGCTTCATTAATGATATTTAGTGCCAACTTGAATCTGGGGATGGCAACTTAAATGCAAGCATCCATATTTAACCTTGACCTAAATTTCATGGTTCACTGACTTTGTAAAATATTGCGACCACCCTAGCGTTCACCCTAATTGTTAAGTTCATTTCTCAAGAATTATTAGAGCTTCATGAATGATACTTAGTACAAGCATGCATTTGACAATGGAATCTTTTGTGCAAGCATCTATGTTTGACCTTGACCTACATATCATGGTTTGGTGACTTTGGCATCCACAGGCTCGACATAGCCTTCGGTGGAATTCTTGTACTACATGTAGGTGGAGGTATTGCTGTTGACGTTAGTCTCCGGTTGCGTAATGCTTGATTGATAATAAAGTGGTCATCACATCTGTTAGTACTCTTCGGGCACCACCTCTCTCATAATCCACTACAAGTCCTGTCCTACGTAGTCATAACCCATTGGGCCTTGAAGAAATAGATGGGCTGCATAATGCTTCCATGCAGAGCCAAAACCGATCCGCACACAAGTACTGGTAAAGAGCTTAGAGGATCTTAGCCTGCACAGGCAAAGCAATGCGTGTGTCAGGCCGTCCATGCTTATATACCCTATTGGTTTCATCGGGCTGCAGGGCTTGAGATGTCATTTCATCTCAGTGGTGGGTAAAAGTCCCACAAAATTGGCAGCAACATCTCCAAAATGGCCTTTACAGTGTTGAAGGGGATGTTAAACCTCAAATCAAACGAACAAACAAACGTATTCATAATATTTGCCGTCAGCAACTGCATACTGATCGTCTGGAGCATACCAACAGCTTTCCAACTTGGAGCCTCCGTTAGCCGAATCATGGTTCTAATAACGAATTTGTTGATAATGTCTTTTCATACAACACTTCAACAGTTGATATAGAAAGTTTTATCGAAATTTCGCATCAATAAACCGGTTTGTCACTAATGTTTAAAATTCACGTGCTGCCCCATATACAATTTATGCCCGGGACTATGCCACTCTAGCATAAATATTATACTGCTCAATTGTAGAATATACACACATGATAGTGAATTGACATGGTATACCTGATATTTGATAATTCCTAATGTTTAGGCTGATAGACTCGAATGAACCCAAATATCCCTTACTTTTTGTGAACAGTATAAGTAATTTAAGTTTTAAGTAACACCATTTTGGCTGTGGACCCCAGCAATTGTTATACAGGGGCCGGTTGTTCAAAACTAACGGCATCGTTAGTTAACATATCGTTAAAACTTTGATCATTTATTATGGCAAATATGCAAATATTTTTGCTGAAAAAAGTTGCTCATTTTTTTTTACCAAATATACCAAAATTTTAAATATTAAACTTGCTAGAACAGTTAACAATATGACCACTAACTAGCTTGTTTAGCTAACGATGCTTTGAACAACTGGCCCCAGATATTTAGTATTATTATGTTATTTTCCAGCATATGGGAGCTACAGCGACATTCCTGCCAGAGCCTTCTATGATGTTCAGGTGAGTTGAATGTTGTATTTACCATGAATAATTGAACACTTCATCGCCTTTATAAATATCATGCTTGTTCTTATTGTTTTGTTTCCTAGGTTCTTAAGGAAATATGATTGTGAAATTATCCTTCAATTGTCACAGAAATAAGACCAAATCATCTGTAGCAGACATTGGCTTCTCACCCTTGATTTGATTGTTTGATTTGAAGTTTAACGTCCTTGTCAACACAATATAGGTCATTTTGATGATGTTGCTTACAATTTTGTGGGAATTTTACCTAGCATTGAGATGAAATGACATCTCAAGCCCCCCCCCCCCCACACACACACACCACTGAAACCAATAGGGTTGATATGCATGGGCAGTCTGACTCATACAACTTTGCCCGGGCAGCTTAGCCCCTTTGAGGGATTTACCAGTACTTATGTGCAGTTGGTTACAGCTCTGCGTGGAAGCATCATGCAGCCCAGTCTATTTCTTTCACCCTTGACCAATAAAGGCAAGAATCTAGAACACCTTCCGGACCTGAGAGACCTAGGGATTACAACACGTTTAGAATAACCATGAATTGGACATCCCTGGTTATAGAAAATACACCACAACCTCATTATAACAATGTTCGTTATAACACGGTTATGGATATAACACAGTTTCAAGATGGATTCCAAAAATGTATAGATTGTATAGAAAAATGATCGTTTATGGTCATTTTTCTATATAATCTATACATTTTTGTTTGGCTATAACACGGTTGTTTAACTAACACGGTTTCTACTTTGGACCCAATTTAAACTGTTATAAAGAGGTTTTGGTGTACCAGGTTTGTGTCATTTGATATGAAGTTTATCAGGCAAGGCTTCGAGAACGCTTGTAGCCTCGCGATTGTACATGCGTTCGCGAAGCCGAGCCTGATCAACTTGATATCAGATGATACAAATCTGGTATTTTATTTATCAGTTTATCCCCTTATACATTCTTTAAATATGCAATTTACGATCAGAAATTGATTGTCCTCAGTGCGTCCCGACATTTCAGCGCGCAATAATCGGTCAATATATTTGGAATCAGCTGATCATAATTTTTCCTGTGGTATTTTTTTCATGTATTTTTTTTTTCAATTTTTCCAGTAAAAATAACATTTTTGCCAATTTTTCCAGTAGTCCAGTACATACAAGTTCATTGTCACGTTGACCTGATAGAGCTCACTTGTCCTGAGACAGCATATCTTTACCAGGTCAGTGTGTTACAATACAATTAATATAGGGGTTAACTGATAAAACCCCACTCCATACACTAATCAGAGTACTGACAGTACTCATCTGGTGGGTTGATCGTCTCTAAGAGTAGGCTGAAACAAATGGTCCTGAACAGGGACTTCGACAGTTTGGTTAAACCCTTAATTTCTGTACTGGAAGCAACCATTGAAGATCCTGATCTGCATTGGGCAGCATCTGAGGTGGTTCTGATGAGTACCCACAACATAGGTTTATATGTTGAAATAAGGAAAACCTTCCTTCAATTATCACAGAATACTTACCTTATCCATTGCTATGGGCGTATGAGGATATGCAATATTTCTGCTAAGGTGGTTCTGACGAGCAGCCATAATCTGCAAACATTTCCGTCTAAAAATGATACATCACAAAAACAATCCTATATAATTTTGACCCTCTTGAACCCTACTTTTATATAGTAAAACTTAGGGGTGTAACGATGCATCGATAGTTCGATGCATCGCGATAGGGACTGCCTCGATAGCAATGCATCGATAGTACTTTGGACTATCGATAGCTATCGCCGATAGTTCACTCAACTATCGATAGTTTCGATTGTTTTTTTTTTTTTTTACTTGAATATACTTTGAAAATATACCTGTACTGTTGTGTAATGACGCAAGTATTTTTGCTTAGGATATCCATTCAGCTGTAATCAGGACAGAATGATAAGCCTTCACATATGTGCATGATGATCGGAGTCTTCGCTGGTCACACGTGTATTATAGTTATTTGCCGTGTGGTAAATTTCTCGCGGCGATGAATTTCCCGCCGTCATTTTTGCACGTGCAGTTGAGGCAGTCAGAAATTTTCCCGCGTTTTTCAATAACAAAACGTCAATGATAGTTTGATCACGCATTTGTTGCATGCAACTTTTTGAAAACATGACAGTGAAACCTGTGTGACATGTGAAGGCTCAGATCAGCCTGCGCAGTCATATATAAATGTTTGCTGTTTGTATTATCCTTGCGTTGTATAACTTCTGGGACGAACGCCATTTCCCTGTTCAGTTTCGAAGGCATTTGCAAGATGCACAAGCTGATCTTGTGTAGGAAGAAATGTTTGATTTTGCTGTGTGCTGACTCATTCACATAGATAAATGTATAATAAATGACGGTATAATGCAGTTTAACTTGATGTATATGTGACTCTTTTTGCGTATAAGGACCAGACTGTTAAACCGCCCTTTTGTGGTCTCATTAGAAATGTTTCTCGAAAAATGCACAGAATGTGCATGCGAGTACATGATAGACTCAGATTAGTCGGTAAGTATGCACAAATGCATCAATGATGATGTCATCAGTCCGCTGGTCCGATTGGGATTAAATTCTTTGGGGAATATTTAAGCAGACAAAGTTTTATTTTCCTGTCGTCATTCTGTAGGGAAAAAACGTGCAGCAAGAGGCCTTAGGTCTCCGTCTATCAAGTACTTTCTTAAGGTGATTCTGGACGTTTTGATGGTGGACACTGGACAACCTGGGACAAATTGGCATTTTGATTTTTCGTGGGTCTTTCTAATTTTATTTTTGGTTGTCTTTGTATTATAATAGAGGGATATTCCAGAAAAAATAACAGGTCAAAACGGCCAATTTTCATTACATGAAAACTTTGTTTTATTATTGCTGCTTGTCGTAGCTGTCTTGTGTGCAAGGACTAAATGCCCACAGAGTCAGAGAGCCCAGGTCGAGCCCTGTACATATTGCTAGATGAAAAAACCGACTTGATAATTGCTTTACTTCTATTTCGATAGTCTAGCTTTTGATGCTAACTTCAAATAAAAAATATGTAAATTCAAGTTTTAATGCAGTTTGTTAGATTCATGTCACCCTTAAAGAGGTGCTAAAATAGCGTGCTGTGATTACGTAATACTATGTAATAATCGGGTTACCTAATTAACTGAATCCACAGATTTATTTAACACAGGCGGCAAACATCAAACAATTGAAGAACGATTACCATGTGTCAGTTTTCACAAGCAGAAAATCTCAAACACTGCAAAGGTATTAATTTTAGGCCATTGCAATTTTCCTAACTCGTTCTGTCACTCTTAGCCATTTTATGTGAGTGATACAACATCTATGAATCATTAATAAGTGTGCCCGATAGTATCACGATAGTATCGTGATGGTATGCCGCGATAGTGATAGTATCGTGATAGTAGTTTCCACGATAGCAATACTATCACGATAGTCAAAATTGGCATCGATAGTCAGCCCTAGTAAAACTGGGGTTTACGGGGTAAACATTTTTCTTATTTCTGCTGCAAGACATAGGTTGTGGGTACTGAGGCAGTTCTGACAAGCACCCACAACCTCGTATGTTTGCAGTATAAATAAGAACAAATGGGCCCAGAGGGCCCTGGTTCGCTCACCTGATCCAATGTATAATAAGTGGGCCCTGGGTGGGGTCAATTTTGGCCCCAGGGCTATAATTTGAACACTCGTGGTAGAGGTCCACACATTGAAGCTTCATATCGAATATGAAAGACCTGGTTTCAGAGAAGAAGATTTTAAAGGTTTACCCTGCATAAAGAAGTCTATGTAAAACAAGATTTCCCTAAATAAGTCTATGTAAAACCAAAGGGCCCCGGAGCGGGGGCATTTTTGGCCCCAGGGCTATAATTTGAACAATCTTGGTAGAGGTGCACTAGCTGAAGCTTCATAACAAATATCAAAGACCTAAGCCTTGTGGTTTCAGAGAAAAAGATTTTTAAAGATTTTCCCTATATAAGTCTATGTAAAACCAAAGGGCCACATGGCGGGGGCATTTTTGGTCTCAGGCTATAATTTGAACAATTATAGTAGAGGTCCACTAGCTGAAGCTTCATAACAAATATCAAAGACCTAAGCCTTGTGGTTTCAGAGAAGAAGATTTTTCAAGATTTTCCCTATATAAGTCTATGTGAAACCAAAGGGCCCCGGAGCGGGGGCATTTTTGGCCCCCAGGGCTATAATTTGAACAATCTTGGTAGAGGTCCACAAGATGAGCTTCATATCAAATATCAAAGACCTGGGCCTTGTAGTTTCAGAAAAGAAGATTTTTAAAGATTTTCCCTATATAAGCCTATGTAAAACCAAAGGGCCCTGGGGGGGGGGGGGGGGGTGGGGGGGCATTTATGTCCCCAGTACTATAATTTGAACAATCTTGGTAGGGGTCCACTAGATGAAGTTTCATACCAAATAGCAAAGACCTGGGCCTTGCAGTTTCAGAGAAGAAGATTTTTAGCTCACCGTCACGTAGTGACGAGGTGAGCTTTTGGGATCACTTTTTGTCCGTCGTCCGTCGTGCGTGCGTCCGTCCGTCCGTGCGTGCGTAAACAATTTCTTTAAACGACATCTCCTCCTAAACCACTGATCGGATTTTGACCAAACTTCACAGGAATGATCCTTAGGTGGTCCCCTTTCAAAGTTGTTCAAATGGTTCCGGTCCATTGCACATCTAGGTCACAGGAGCCAAAAATAGATTTTTTTCACCAAAAACTTAAAAAATCTTCTTCTCTGAAACCACAAGGCCCAGGTCTTTGATATTTGGTATGAAGCATCATCTAGTGGACCCCTACCAAGATTGTTCAAATTATAGTGCTGGGGCCAAAAATGCCCCCGCCCCGGGGCCCTTTGGTTTTACATGGGCTTATATAGGGAAAATCTTTAAAAATCTTCTTCTCTGAAACCACAAGGCCCAGTTCTTTGATATTTGGTATGAAGCTTCATCTAGTGGACCCCTACCAAGATTGTTCAAATTATAGTGCTGGGGCCAAAAATGCCCCCGCCCCGGGGACCTTTGGTTTTACATAGGCTTATATAGGGAAAATCTTTAAAAATCTTCTTCTCTGAAACCACAAGGCCCAGGACTTTGATATTTGGTATGAAGCTTCATCTAGTGGACCCCTACCAAGATTGTTCAAAATATAGTGCTGGGGCCAAAAAGGCCCCGCCCCGGGGCCCTTTGGTTTTACATAGGCTTATATAGGGAAAATCTTTAAAAATCTTCTTCTCTGAAACCACAAGGCCCATGCAGGACTTTGATATTTGGTATGAAGCTTCATCTAGTGGACCCCTACCAAGATTGTTCAAATTATAGTGCTGGGACAAGAAATTCCCCCGCCACAGGGCCCTTTGGTTTTACATAGGCTTATATAGGGAAAATCTTTAAAAATCTTCTTCTCTGAAACCACAAGGCCCGGGTCTTTGATATTTAGTATGAAGCTTCATCTAGTGGACCCCTACCAAGATTGTTCAAATTATAGTGCTGGGGCCAAAAATGCCCCCGCCCCGGGGCCCTTTGGTTTTACATAGGCTTATATAGGGAAAATCTTTAAAAATTTTCTTCTCTGAAACCACAAGGCCCAGGACTTTGATATTTGGTATGAAGCTTCATCTAGTGGACCCCTACTAAGATTGTTCAAATTTTGGTGCTGGGACAAAAAATGCCCCCGCCACGGGGCCCTTTTGTTTTACATTGGCTTATATAGGGAAAATCTTTAAAAATCTTCTTCTCTGAAACAATAGGGCCCAGGTATTTTATATTTGGTAAGAAGCTTCATCTAGTGGACCCCTACCAAGATTGTTCAAATTATAGTGCTGGGGCCAAAAATGCCCCCGCCTCGGGGCCCTTTGGTTTTACATAGGCTTATATAGGGAAAATCTTTTAAAATCTTCTTCTCTGAAACCACAAGGCCCAGGTCTTTGATATTTGGTATGAAGCTTCATCTAGTGGACCCCTACCAAGATTGTTCAAATTATAGTGCTGGGACAAAAAATGCCCCCGCCACGGGCCCTTTGGTTTTACATTGGCTTATATAGGGAAAATCTTTAAAAATCTTCTTCTCTGAAACCACAAGGCCCAGGTCTTTGATATTTGGTATGAAGCTTCATCTAGTGGACCCCTACCAAGATTGTTCAAATTATAGTGCTGGGGCCAAAAATGCCCCCGCCCCGGGGCCCTTTGGTTTTACATAGGCTTATATAGGGAAATTCTTTAAAAATCTTCTTCTCTGAAACCACAAGGCCCATGCAGGACTTTGATATTTGGTATGAAGCTTCATCTAGTGGACCCCTTCAAATTTTAGTGCTGGGACAAAAAATGCCCCCACCACGGGGCCCTTTGGTTTTACATAGGCTTATATAGGGAAAATCTTTAAAAATCTTCTTCTCTGAAACCACAAGGCCCAGGTCTTTGATATTTGGTATGAAGCTTCATCTAGTGGACCACTTCCAAGATTGTTCAAATTATAGTGCTGGGGCCAAAAATGCCCCCGCCCCGGGGCCCTTTGATTTTACATAGGCTTATATAGGAAAAATCTTTAAAAATCTTCTTCTCTGAAACCAGAAGGCCCAGGACTTTGATATTTGGTATGAAGCTTCATCTAGTGGACCCCTACCAAGATTGTTCAAATTATAGTGCTGGGGCAAAAAATGCCCCCGTCCTGGGGCCCTTTGGTTTTACATAGGCTTATATAGGCAAAATCTTTAAAAATCTTCTTCTCTGAAACCGCCAAGCCCAGGTCTTTGAAATTTGATGTGTAGCTTCATCTAGTGGACCTTTGCCAAGATTGTTCAAATTATAGCCTTTGTTGATGTTTGGTATGAAGCTTCACCTTTAAGACCTTCCTCAACATTATGCACATTAAAGCCCTGGGGCCAATAATGGCCCTCTCTGGGGTACACTTGTTACACTATGGATCAGGTGAGCGATCCAGGGCCATCATGGCCCTCTTGTGTTTTATATTAGGATCACTTTTTGTCTGTCATCCCGTGCGTAAACAATTTCTTCAAACGACATCTCCTCCTAAACCACTTATCGGATTTTGACCAAACTTCACAGGAATGATCCTTAGGTGGTCCCCTTTCAAATTTGTTCAAATGGTTCCTGTCCATTGCACATATAGGTCACAGGAGACAAAAATAGATTTTTTCACCGAAAACTTAAAAGATCTTCTTCTCTGAAACCACAAGGCCCAGGTCTTTGATATTTGGTATGAAGCTTCATCTACTGGACCCCTACCAAGATTGTTCAAATTATAGTGCTGGGGTCAAAAATGCCCCCGCCCCAGGGCCCTTTGGTTTTACATGGGCTTATATAGGGAAAATCTTTAAAAATCTTCTTCTCTGAAACCGCAAGGCCCAGGTCTTTGATATTTGGTATGAAGCTTCATTTAGTGGACCCCTACCAAGATTGTTCAAATTATAGTGCTGGGGCCAAAAATGCCCCCGCCCCGGGGCCCTTTGGTTTTACATGGGCTTATATAGGGAACATCTTTAAAGATCTTCTTCTCTGAAACTGCAAGGCCCAGGTCTTTGATATTTGGTATGAAGCTTCATCTAGTGGACCCCTACCAAGATTGTTCAAATTATAGTGCAAGGGCCAAAAATGCCCCCGCCCTGGGGCCCTTTGGTTTTACATGGGCTTATATAGGGAAAATCTTTAAAAATCTTCTTCTCTGAAACAGCAAGGCCCAGGTCTTTGATATTTGGTGTGAAGCTTCATCTAGTGGACCTTTATCAAGATTGTTTAAATTATAACCCTGAGGCCAAAAATGCCCCCCGTCCTGGGGCCATTTGGTTTTACATATGCTTATGTAGGGATTATCTTCAAAAAAAATCTTCTCTGAAACAGCAAGGCTCAGGTCTTTGATATTTGGTGTGTAGCTTCATCCAGTGGACATTTGCCAAGCTTGTTCAAATTATTGCCTTTGTTGATATTTGGTATGAAGCTTCACCTTTTTTGCCCTCCCTCAACATTATGCACATTATAACCCTAGTGGCCCTCCCTAGGATCACTTGTTACTCTATGGATCAGGTGAGCGATCCAGGGCCATCATGGCCCTCTTGTTAAAGATTTTCCCTATATAAGCCCATGTAAAACCAAAGGGCCCTGGTGCGGGGGCATTTTTAGCTCCAGCACTATAATTTGAACAATCTTGGTAGGGGTCCACTAGATGAAGCTTCATACCAAATATCAATGTCCTGGGCCTTGCCGTTTCAGAGAAGAAGATTTTTAAAGATTTTCCCTATATAAGCCCATGTAAAACCAAAGGGCCCCGGTGTGGGGGCATTTATGTCCCCAGTACTATAATTTGAACAATCTTGGTAGGGGTCCACTAGATGAAGCTTCATACCAAATATCAAAGACCTGGGTCTTGCAGTTTCAGAGAAGAAGATTTTTAAAGATTTTACCTATATAAGCCCATGTAAAACCAAAGGGCCCCGGTGCGGGGGCATTTTCGGCCCCAGCACAATAATTTGAACAATCTTGGTAGGGGTCCACTAGATGAAGCTTCATACCAAATATCAATGTCCTGGGCCTTGCGGTTTCAGAGAAGAAGATTTTTTAAGTTTTCAAGTTTCCGTGGCGATTTATTTATGTTGTTGTTTGTTACTTACTGTGTGTATCACTTGTGTCTTTTAATTTTGGATGGCCATATGGCCATTTTGTAGGAAAGTAACTGTCCATATGGCCTTCCTTTGTTTAGGTTTCCATTATGGTCTGGTCGCTTAATGTTTGTATTTCTTTCCCTTTGGTGTCTTTTGTGGATGGGGTAAGTTAATTGTATCAATTCCTGATCTTTGTTTTACTTCTACTTTTCAATGAAAAAAATCTATTTTTTTGCTCCTGTGACCTATATGTGCAACGGACAGGAACCATTTGAACAACTTTGAAAGTGGACCACCTAAGGATCATTCCTGTGAAGTTTGGTCAAAATCTGATCAGTGGTTTAGGAGGAGATGTCGTTTGAAGAAAAAGTTTACGGATGCAAGCAGGCACGGACACACGACGGACGACGGACAAAAAGTGATTGCAAAAGCTCACCTTGTCACTATGTGACAGGTGTGAGCTAAAAATGTCACAGATTTACGTCAGAAAAGTAGTCATTTTGAGGATGTGAAAAAATGCACTATATCGCAAGGATGTGTTATCCTAATGCAAGTACATATACATTGTACATGTGGTTCTTGAGATAAGAATGACACTACATGTATTTTCAGCCCACAGTGGTTCTTGAGATAAGAATGACACCATTTTCAGCCCACAGTGGAGATAAGAAAGATACCATTTTCAGCCCACAGTGGTTTTTGAGATAGGAAAGACATCAATTTTCAGCCACAGTGGTTCTTGAGATAAGAAAGACACCATTTTCAGCCCACAGTGGTTCTTGAGACAAGAATGATACCATTTTCAGCCCACAGTGGTTCTTGAGATAAGAATGATACCATTTTCAGCCCACAGTGGAGATAAGAAAGTCACCATTTTCAGCTCACAGTGGTTCTTGAGATAAGAAAGACACCATTTTCAGCCCACAGTGGTTCTTGAGATAAGAATGACACCATTTTCAGCCCACAGTGGTTCTTGAGATAAGAAAGTCACCATTTTCAGCCCACAGTGGAGATAAGAAAGTCACCATGTTCAGCCCACAGTGGTTCTTGAGATAAGAAAGACACCATTTTCAGCTCACATGGGTTCTTGAGATAAGAAAGACACCATTTTCAGCCCACAGTGGTTCTTGAGATAAGAATGACACCATTTTCAGCCCACAGTGGTTCTTGAGATAAGAAAGACACCATTTTCAGCCGACAATGTTTCTTAAGATAAGAAAGACACCATTTTCAGCCCACAGTGGTTCTTGAGATAAGAATTACACCATTTTCAGCCCACAGTGGTTCTTGAGATAAGAAAGACACCATTTTCAGCCGACAGTGGTTCTTGGGATAAGAATGACACCATTTTCAGCCCACAGTGGTTCTTGAGATAAGAAAGACACCATTTTCAGCCCACAGTGGTTCTTGAGATAAGAAAGACACCATTTTCAGCCCACAGTGGTTATTGAGATAAGAAAGACACCATTTTCAGCCCACAGTGGTCCTTGAGATAAGAAAGACACCATTTTCACAGTGGTTCTTGAGATAAGAAAGACACCATTTTCAGCCCACAGTGGTTCTTGAGATAAGAATGACACCATTTTCAGCCCACAGTGGTTCTTGAGATAAGAATGACACCATTTTCCGCCCACAGTTGTTCTTGAGATAACAATGACACAATTTTCAGCCCACAGTGGTTCTTGAGATAAGAAAGACACCATTTTCAGCCCACAGTGGTTCTTGAGATAAGAAAGACACCATTTTCAGCCCACAGTGGTCCTTGAGATAAGAAAGACACCATTTTCACAGTGGTTCTTGAGATAAGAAAGACACCATTTTCAGTCCACAGTGGTTCTTGAGATAAGAAAGACACCATTTTCAGCCGACAGTGGTTCTTGAGATAAGAATGACACCATTTTCAGCCCACAGTGGTTCTTTAGATAAGAAAGACACCATTTTCAGCGCACAGTGGCTATTGAGATAAGAAAGACACAATTTTCAGTCCACAGTGGTTCTTGAGATAAGAAAGACATCATTTTCAGCCCACAGTGGTTCTTGAGAAAAGAATGACACCATTTTTAACCCACAGTGGAGATAAGAAAGTCACCATTTCAGCCCACAGTGGTTCTTGAGATAAGAATGACAGCATTTTCAGCCCACAGTGGTTCTTGAGATAAGAAAGACACCATTTTCAGCCCACAGTGGTTCTTGAGATAAGAATGACACCATTTTCAGCCCACAGTGGAGATAAGAAAGACACCATTTTCAGCCGACAGTGGTTCTTGAGATAAGAATGACACCATTTTCAGCCCACAGTGGTTCTTGAGATAAGAAAGACACCATTTTCAGCCCACAGTGGTTCTTGAGCTAAGAAAGACACCGTTTTCAGCCCACAGTGGTTCTTGAGATAAGAAAGACACCATTTTCAGCCCACAGGGGTTCTTGAGATAGAAGACACCATTTTCAGCCCACAGTGGATCTTGAGATAAAAAAGACACCATTTTCTTCACACAGTGGTTCTTGAGATAAGAAAGACACCATTTTCAGCCCAAAGTGGATCTTGAGATAAGAAAGACACCATTTTCAGCACACAGTTGTGTTGTTGTAATATTATGGCACTTTTTGTCTAATTGAAAGGTGGGATTTCTGATGATTTTGCAGGTGGATTTAGACTATAGGAAACAGTGGGACTCCCATGTGATCAAGATAGAAAAGGTGGATGAAGATAAAGAAACTGGATCAGAGGTCATCTACTGGGCAACACATTTCCCTGTAAGTTGCTGAAAAAAAGTTCTAACTGCTGGCAATACAGAGAGTTAGTGAGTGCTTGAGTTAAACGTCCCACCAACAGCTAAGGTCATACGGAGATGGGACCTCATTTTAAAGACTCATACGAAAGTCTGGAGAAGCCCGGGATCGATCCTGCAAGCCCTGATTTACAAGGTGAGTACCATAACCGCTACACCACGGAGGCTTTCGCTTGCCAATACAGAGGACCCTCGTTATTGACAGTATTTTTTCCTTTACATTTTACCATTATAAAGAATTTGCCGCTATAAAGACCATAAAAAAAATCTTCATATGGTGTAGAATGATAGGTAATAAAGGCCCCTTTCCCCTCAGTTACTTCAAGAAACAAATGCTGTGGACATTTGTTAGAATCGCCCTGTGAGGCGATTCTAACAAATATCCACATTTGTTTTGTGGAGAAACAAATTCAAATTCTTGAGTATTTTCATTGACCCCACCCAGCTTGTGCTAAGGGTTCGTTCCATTGAAATAGTATTTGACTGCACCTACGTCATAAAACTGGAAAACTGCTACTGCTACAGCACGTGCCACCATGTGATTCGTTTCGGGACAAACACTACTAAAGCATTTTCTACAAATCAAACGGTACAGGCCCAGATCAGACGCCACAGGGCACAAATATTGCGATAATAAATATACATACGTATTTTGTTAGGATTTTGTGCTATACACTCTAGACTGGCACAAGATTGATTGTCCGAAGTTAATGATGCCCCTGAGTGCTAAGAATAGCCCAGCTATAGATAGCTCAGACCTGGCAGAAAATCAGTCCTCATTGTCGTTCTAACGAGTTTTGTCATTAATATCAAATGTCAGTATAAAGAAGATTATCTGTTTATCATATGACGTCGCGTCTGAGAGTGTAACAACGCCATGTAATAACTTTGATGATCCACTGGTGGATTAAATAAGCAAATTAGTTCGATACGCCCCGTAACGTTCTGATATGACGGCTTTAAGGATGTCGTGTTTACTTCTGGCGGAATATTGATGCTCTTGTGAGACAATTGTGATAAAATGTGTTTTAAATGTCGCATTATAAATAGAATTTTGCATTCGTGCTCATGTATTATTAAATTTATTAAACTCGTTGAGGAAAAGAGATAAAATGCTCGGCACAGCCTCGCATTTTATCTCGTTTCCTCAACTCATTTAATAAATTCAATAATACATGAGCACTCATTTAAGATCCTCTATATCTTCTGAAGATGACTTGGCAAGGCTGTGGAAATACAAGCACAATTTGTCTGGCTTGTCCTATTTCACCTTGGCAAATGGGGAATTTTTTAGTAAACTTGTCTTGGGACAAGTATAGAAAATGTATTTTGTCTAGATTTGAAGAAATGGTAAAGTGAGTGAGTGAGTTTTAGTTTTACGTCCCACCAACAGCTAAGGTCATACGGAGACGGGACCTCGGTTTAAAGACTCATCCGAAAGTCTCAAGAAATGGTAAAAGATCTTCTCAATTACAATAGAATAAACAGAAATGTTTTTCTGTTGAACGGCAATGGGTCTGCAATTATGTTACACCTAAAGGAAAGAAATTAAAGGAAAGAATATTTTTTCAGCCCATCCAGTACCAGAAACCCCAAAAGGGGTACCTTGGCAAACAGTGCAGGCCAAGATCAGACGCCGCAGAATGCGGCGTCTGATCAGGGCCTCCACTGTTTGCTAACAACAGTTCAGCCATTTTCCAAATAGATTTTTATGAAAACACAACCTGACACCCCTAAATTTTGAAATTATCTCCTGCTATATATAAGGAGGAAGATTCCATTTGGTACAAAAAGGGTTAATAAAGAGTAATATTCATAATGATCCTAAGTATTGGGACAGAACAGTGAAGATACAGTTCAGACTGCTCCTGATGGCATTTTCTTGCATGGTTTTGTTATTAAGTGAAATCAGCTCAACAAGTTGAACTGTTTGTAATGTGATTTTTAGTATGAAATAATTTGAGGAAGTGTATTAATAACTTTACAGCCAGAGGCATGGTTTTGATTTTAATGTTGATTTCATTAAGTAGTAAAATTTGTTTATGCACTGGTGCAAATCCAGTTCAAAATAAATGGCTGAACGGCTGATTTTGTAATTTTACATAAACCATTATAAATTGTTTGATTTGAGGTTTAACTTTCCCATCAACACCCTGTAGCCTTGTCAACACTCTATATGTCATTTTGGAGACATTGCTTCCAATTTTGTGGTACTTTTACCTGGCATTGAGATGAAATGACATCTCAAGCCCTGTCACCCAATGAAACCAATAAGGTTAATAAACGTGCTTTGCCTGGGCAGGCTTAAATCCTCTAAGCCGTTTATCAGTACTGATGTGTGGTCGTTTCAGCTCTGCATGGAATCATCATGCAGCCCATTTATTAATCCCCAGCTGTGAAGCGGAGCGGGGATTGTAGGAATGGCCTTCTTCTGTTCATCTGTCCATCCGTCTGTTTGTCTGTCTGTCTGTAACACTTTCTTGTCCGCTCCATATCTCCTAAACCTTTTGATAGATTTTCATTAAACTTTGATCAATTATTCGTCTCAATGAGCTGATGTGCAGAAAACCATGCCGACTCAAGGTCAAGTCATAGTTGAAGAGTTTGAAACAGTAAGAGCAATAACGTAATAATGTGTATGTCTCATTCCAGCTTGGTTTCATCTACAGCAGGGACTATGTGTATGTTAGAAGATACAAGGTAAGGAATTCCAGGGTTCAAAATTAACAGTAGCAATAGCAGATCTTGTGTGCCCCCCACCCCCAGCCCATCGGGGCTTTAAGAAATAGATGTGCTGCATGATGCTTCCATGCAGAGCTGAAACCGACCACACACAAGTACTGGTAAACCGCTTAGAGGATCTAAGTGTGCACAGGCAAAGTGCTCGGTCAACCCATGCTTATAAACACTATTGGTTTCATTGGGCGACAGGGCTTGAAGTTGAGATGTCATTTCAGCTCAATGTCGGATAAAAGTCCTACAAAAATGGAAGTAACGTCTCCAAAATGACCTACATGTATACAGTGTTGATGTGGACGTTAAACCTCAAATCAAACAAACAAAACCTGAAAATTGAGGTTGCTACCTGGTCAAACAATTGGTAGCAAAATGTTGCTGCCTGATATAATGCCCCATTATCAACTTCAAGTGTTGTTAAGAGTCAGCATGACATAGAAAAATCATAGTAGACAGGTTGAATCATTAAATGGGCATCGTCAAGCGATTTTGGTACTTATCGCCTATGCGGCTGCGAAGGTTCAGGCGAGCCTGCGCATCCGCGCAGTCTTGCCAGAACCTTCGCTGCTCGCTCATACAAGCAGTGAATCAAGAGGAACCCTCAGACAGAAAGCCATGTCCCTGGCCCCTCTGAATGGCTGGGCATGCGCAGTTAAAATTTGTCATGACGGAATGCTCGAAGACACAAATTCGCTTGGCGGGGCTCAAATGAAAAGTACACTGAAACAAAAAACAAATGGTCAATGAACTAAACCTCCACTTAAGTTTTTAGCTCACCAGATGGCTCCGGGGAAGCTTATAGTATAGGCATTGGTCCGTCGTCCATCGTCGTCAACATTTTCAAACAACATCTCCTCTGAAACTACTTGGCCAACTGAAACCAATTTACATGTGGAGTCTCTGTGGGAAGGGGGAATGAAAGTTTGTTCTTGAGGACTGGGTCACATGACCAATATGGCCACCATGCCCATATATGGTAAAAACCTTTAAAAATCTTCTCAAGAACCAAATGGCCGATGTTCTTGAAACTTGGTATGCAGCATCGGGGACTCGGGCCCTACCAAATTTGTTCAAATGATGACCTTTGGTTGACCTTGACCTGTTTTACGTCCAGGTCAAATATGGTCACTTAGACATTTGTATGGAAAAAAGTCAAAACAGTGGATTTGTCTGATTGCATGGTAGCTAGTGGCATCAGAAATGATATTTGCACTCAGCTGAATGGAATTTTGTCAGTTCCGAAGGTCAAGGTCATTTACTGACCTTTGTCCGGGAAGGCTGAGATTCAGTATTTTTTTCTTCTTCTCAACTTAAACTGCTGGATAGGTTGAAATCAAATTACATGTGGAGCCTCTATGGGAAGGGGGAATGAAAGTTTGTTTGTGGGTCACATGACCAATAAGGCCGCCATGCCCATATATGGTAAAAACCTTTAAAAATCTTTTTCTCAGGAACCAAATGGCCGATGACCTTGAAACTTGGTATGCAGCATCGGTGACTCGGGCCTTACCAAGTTTGTTCAAATGATGACCTTTGATTGACCTTGACCTATTTTACGTCAAGGTCAAACATGGTCACTTAGACATATGTATTGAAAAAGGGCAAAACAGGGGATTTTTCTGATTGCATGGTAACCTGTGGCATCAGAAATGATATTTGCAATCAGCTGAATGGAAGTTTTTCAACTCCAAAGGTCAAGGTCATTTGCTGAACTTTGTCCTGGATGGCTCAGATTCAGTATTTTAATCTTCTTCTCTACTCAAACAGCTAGGTTGATTGAAACCAAATTGCATATGGAGCTTCTATGGGAAGGGGGAATGAAAGTTTGTTCGTAAGGACTGGGTCACATATGACCAATATGGCTGCCATGACCATGTATGGTAAAAATCTTAAAAAAAAACTTCTTCTCAGGAACCAAGCGGCCGATGACCTTGAAACTTGGTATGCAGCATCGGGGGGCTCTGACCCCACCAATTTTGTTCAAATGATGACATTTGGTTGACCTTGACCTGTTTTTACGTCACAGTCAAAACATAAATATACAGAAAAAATAATTACACCACAAGAAAATTTAATTCAATCCTGATAATAAACAGAAATCAAAACAAGAATATCATAATAATGAATAATGCTTCTCCGAAGGCACATGGGTTAGGTTATCAAAAATGACAAAATCACAGTTTCTGAACTTAACTCAATAATCAATAATGGGTATAGCCACCAAGATTCACACGACACTTGTCAAGTCTCCTCCTCATGGAATTCACTAGTCTCTGTATAATATGCTGAGGAATCGCAGCCCATTCCTGGAGTAGAAGTCTCTGCAGTCTGGAAGTCTTGTGTGTTGATTGACCCATTTGTTTTCAGCCCGACCAAAAATATCCCACAAATGTTCAATGCACGCCAAGTCAGGGGACACTGGTGGCCACTCAAGTCTCTGCACACTATTCTGCTGCAGGAAAGCATCGACAATCCTGGCACGATGTGGTCTCACATTCTCGTCCTGGAAGATGGAGTTCTGGCCCATCTGTCTGAGATTCGGTACAACATGAGCTCTTACAACAATGGCGAATGCTAGACCTCTCCGAGCTTTGAGAAAACTAACTGATGAAGATAGAGCCGGGGGCGCTTGGGCGTTTAGAGGTGGGGGCTCATCCGCAAGATGTTGCTAATCTGTTCAACGTGCATCGCAGCACTATTGTTTTCATTCGTCAGTGTCATCAAGCAACGGGGGCTGTTTCCGACAGACTCAGATCTGGACGACGGAAAGTTCCCACCCATAGTGAAGACCAATACATTGCGGTAACTGTAGCAAGGCGGCATTTTGTTGATAGTCCCAGTCTGGAGAGAATGTTGAGACAACAACGGGGGCCTGGCGTACGTTGAATCTCGGTGCAGACAGTCAGGAACAGAGTTCGGGCCTCAGGGTTCAAATCCAGAAAACCGGCTAGGAAGCCCCAGCTTTCTCAGCGGAACAGTGCTCTACGGTGCCAGTTTTGTGCATGACATGGCAGATGGAACAGACGGCAGTGGTCGGAAGTACTTTTTTCCGATGAGTCGAGATTTTGTCTTCGGAAGATTGATGGTCGGATCAGAGTTTGGCTTCGCACTGGGGAGAGGCACCTTGAGCCTAATGTCCTACCAACACAGCTTACAACGGCGACAGTGTAATGGTTTTGCAGGTATCAGTTCTAATTGCAGAACTGCCCTTGTCATAGTGCCCGGAAACTTGAATGGTCGTCGGTACATTGACGGTGAAATGAATCACCGTTTTATTGACAGTAAATGCAAAATGGGCTTCTTTAATTGAGTGAGATGTTTGACTCATGCTGAGGTGTTAATTATGGGATTAGCATAGAGAACGTTAGAATAACCAGAGGTGTCAAACTACTCAATCTACCTGTAGATACCTTTAATTTCTGTCAATAATGCTATGGAGCACCTGCCTTTGAGGCATGTTGTCACAATTTTACCTTTGGAAAGAAACCTGTTTCTATCTTTCCTTGTGAAAGAAAACTGGGAAAACGCATTGTCATCTTTCATATCAAATGAATAACCGCACCCTTAGAATGTCACCTTGTCAAACACCACCGTTATGGGTAAAGGGAGAACTGCCTATGCTGCAAGAGGGAAACTAACCACTATTCTATTCTATAAATACTGGGAAATATACCTATAACCAGTCAGGCTATTTTGATAGTAGCCAATCAAAATTCGTGTACTTTCATTTTCAATCAAAATGTCGTCTGAGAAAAGCATTCTGTGATACTGGGGAAAAGCATGTGCGTGTTTTAGACTGGAATATCTTTTTTTGCACATATCTTGAACTCAGAATTGAGGTGTGTGTTATAGATGAGTGCGTGGTATACACAGGGAATTACGGTATTTTGGGGCCGGCCTCAGTGGCTCAGTCGGATGCGCGTCTGACTGGTGATCAGGAGGACGCGGGTTCGATTCCCACCGGGGTCGGCAACATTCTTTCGTGGAGATTGATCATGAAATCTTTTCTACGGTCATTCTCTCCCTTCCGCTGATTCAAGAAGGGCAGTTGGTAGTTTCTGGCGAAAGAATGTGCACTGTACTGGTTAACCGCTTACGTATAAGTCTGCCCAGGAAAGTGTTGATAGGTAAACTGACCGGCTCAAAAATGACCTAAATAGTGTTGACTGGGCCGTTAAACTCCAATACAAACAAAACAAACGGTATTTTGGGGAGTTTACTTAACCATTTTGTACTGGAAAGCCCAAAGTAGGTCACTGACAAACAATGCAGACACAGATCAGATGCCACAGAACACTGTCACAGAGTCTGATCATGGCTTTCACTGTTTGCAAAAAGATCATTTTCTAAAATGGGTTTATTTCATTGTGCCCTTGCTTTCAGGTGGACTCTAAGAACAATGTGATGATTCTCTCTGCCAAATCTACGAACCATCCTGACTTTCCTGCCACTAACGACTTTGTCAGGGTTGGCGAGTACCAGTCGCGCATGATCATACGTCCACACCACTCATTTGACGAGAAAGGATTTGATTATGTGATGTCATATTTTGATGATCCTCAGCTGTATGTGCCATATTGGGCTGTCAACAGAATGACAGTTTCTAGTAAGTTGTACAATGCTTTTAGGGTGAACATCACGTGAACAGGTCCATGAAATGAACACCCCCTAAACCTCAATTTATATAGAGAAAACTGGGGTTTACGGGGGTATAAATTTTCTTCTTTCGGCTACTAGACATAGGTTGTGGGTACTCGTTAGAACCGCCTCAATGAGGCGGTTCTAACGAGCACCCAAAACCTATGTTTGCAGCAAAAATAAGTAAAATATCACAGATTTCATCAGAAAAGTATCCATTTTGGGGATGTGAAAAAATGCACTATGTCGCATGGGCATGTTATTATAATGTGAACAAGTTCATCGGGTTGACAAGTCTGTGCAATGAAC
The DNA here is from genome assembly GCA_963580285.1 of Lucinisca nassula. Taxonomy (NCBI): domain Eukaryota; kingdom Metazoa; phylum Mollusca; class Bivalvia; order Lucinida; family Lucinidae; genus Lucinisca; species Lucinisca nassula. Next base: position 92,716,968 of record OY757010.1, on the reverse strand, counting down.
TCCCCTCTAAACCCCTCTTTATACATGTGTATAGAGAGAACGGCCCCAACCATCGGGACTTGTAGAAATTGGCTGCATAATGCTTCCACGCAGAGCTAAAACCAACCGCAGACACATACTGGTAACCCGCTTAGATGATATAAGCCTGCCCAGGCAAAGCAGTATGAGTCAGACCATCCTGTTGGTCTTATTGGGCAACAGGGCTTGAGCTGTCATTTTATCTCCGTGTCGGGTAAAAGTCCCACAAAATTGGAAGCAAGGTCTCCAAAATGACCTTTACCGTGTTGACTGGGAAATTAAATCTCAAATCAAGCAAGCATGTGAATAGAGAAAAGTGGGGTTTACAAGGTAAACATTATTTTGCTTATTTCTGCTCAATGAGGCAGTTCTAACGGGCACCCAAAATATATGTTTGTTGTATAAAATATGACAAAATTTCATCAGAAAAACAACCAATTTTTGGATATGAAAGTATACACTATGTCACATGTGTGTGTTATCTTGATGTGAAAAAGTCCATCAGATTATGAACTCCCCTCTAAACCCCACGTTATATTGAGAAAAATTGGGTTTACGGTATTAATTGTTTTCCTTTCATCACGTGAACATGTCCATGAAATGAACACCCCCTAAACCCAACTTTATATAGAGAAAACTGGGGTCTACGGGGGTCTACCTTATTTTCCATATTTCTGCTTCAAGACATAGGTTGTGGGTACTTGTTAGAACCGCCTCAATGAGGCGGTTCTAACAAGCACCCACAACCTATGTTTGCAGTATAGATAAGAAAAAAATCACGGATTTTCTTTAGAAAAGTAGCTATTTTGGAGATGTGAAAAATGCATTCTAATGCACTTACGTATGTAACGCGACGTCTGATTGGATAACGTCAAAAATTTGCGACAGTATATTCCACGATATACTGTCAGAAATCCGACGTCACCACGTAACGTCGTTTTTCATTGGCTGACATTTGGTTTTACGCAGCTCACAACGCCTGCCGCTTTGTGCAAAAGAGTACAGTTTTTAACAAAACAACCGAATAAGTGCATTAGAATGGGGATAACTGTATCGAAAATTGTCATTTGGGGAGGTAAATCGGTGGTTTTACGGTCGCAAATTCCGTTTTACGGCTCCGCTGACGCGTCGCCGTAAAACGAAATTTCCGACCGTAAAACCACCGATTTACCTCCCCAAATGACAATTTTCAGTACAGTTATCCCCTAATTATGTCGCACGGGTGTGTTATCGTATTGATTTTTGTTCAAAAAGATAGATTGTGCATATGTGTTAGAATCTCCTCAATGAATGAACAGGTTCTAACGAGTTCACACAGTCTATATTTGGACCTGAAAAAAGTACAGTATCAAAACTTTTCACCTGAAAAATGTCAGTTCTAGAGATCAATGAAGATGCTATTTTAGCAAACAGGTGTGTTATTATTATGAATGTTTAACCCATTGCAGGCGGAAAACCCCTAAAGGGGTACCTTGGCAAATTGTGCAGGCCCAGATCAGAATGCAGCATCTGATCAGGGCTTACACTATTTGCTAACAGGATTTTACATCAAAAATAGATTCAAGAAGGGCAGTTGTCAGTTTCTGGCAAAAGAATGTGCACAGTACTGGTTAACCAATTACGTAAAAGCTTGCACAGGAAAAGTGTGAATAGGTAAACTGACTGGCTCAAAAATGACCTAAAATAGTGTTGACTGGGCCGTTAAACTCCAAAACAAACAAACAAACAAATCCATCAAAAATAGGATATGAAAGAAAAAATAGGCCAACCACCCCTTTTATGACAAATGTACTTGTCCGATATGTAGCAATGGAAGAGTCCACCAGTATACTTTTGGTTAACTATCAGTTATTCGGTAGAGCTATTTTTTTTGTACAGTCATTGATTCAAGCAGGACAATTGTCAGTTTCTGGCAGAACATTAAGAAAACACGCCTATACAAATACATTGTAAACTTTACCTGCGAAAAATTGAATTTTTTTAGATGAAAAATTGTGATCTTTTTCTTATTTCTGCTCAAAATATACATTGTGGGTACTTGTTAGAACCGCCTCATCAAGGCGGTTCTTACAAGTACCCACAATCTATATTTTGGAGCAGAAATAAGAAAAATAAGGTTTTTAACCCTGTAAACCCCAGTTTCACTATATAGAAGTGGGGTTCGAGGGGGTCAAAATTATATAGGCATGTTTTCGTGATGGAATGTGTACTGTACTTGGTAGCAGTTTATGTATAAGCTTGCCCAATAAAAGTGTGGTTAGTTAAATTGACTGACACCAGATTGCCTTAATAGTGTTGTCTGGGCTTTTAAACACAATTAGGGGATAACTGTATTCAAAATTGCCATTTGGGGAGGTAAATCGGCAGTTTTAAGGTCACGTAAATCTGAATTTGGGACGGTAAAACCCTGATTTTCCTTTCTAAATAACAATTTTGCAAGAGTTATCCCCATTTTGATGCACTTATTCAGTTGTTTGTATTAAAAATTGTACTATTTTGCATCAAACGGCAAGCGTTGTGAGCTGCAAAAAACCAAATGCCAGCCAATGAACAGGAATATTACGTGATGACGTCGGGTTTCTGATAGTATATCGCAGAATATACAGTCGCAAATTTTTTATGTAACCTAATCAACCATCTCATTACATATGCAAGTGGTTTAGATGGAATATCTAGCAAATGCATTAGAATGAAATTTAATCCTTATGATTCAAAGAAAAACTGCATCTGTTATGTCGTCTGCTGCTTCTTCTTGCAAATATTTCAAATATATTTTTGCATACAGGCAAACATAGTGGACCAATAACAGACTGCTCCTAGAGGAGCAGTCTGATCTGAGTCCACATTGTTTGTAACAGTTGCTTCTAAAATGGAACAGGTTTTTCTTGCACACCAGACAAGGAAATCCGTGATTTTACCCTGGGATAGAAATTTATGTTCTGACCCTGGTGTTCCGACCCAGGCAACTAACATAAATGCGGTTCAGTTCTATTCCACTGCCGGAACTACTTCCGCACTACTTTTATTTCGTAAACAATATACATGTGCGAGCTGTCAAAACTAACCGGAGGTGTTGTGCAAGAAAAAGAATCCAATATGGGGTTCTGTTGCAGATGAGCGTTTCCAACCCTCGGGATGACCATGCTGAGCGAAACCTCGGCAAAGCCTCGGTTCCGCTCAGCACGATCATCCCTCGGGTTGGAAACGCTCATCTACAACAGAACCCCATATCGGATTCTTATATTCCAAATTGTTCATTGGTTATGTTTTTTCCCAGGTCTTCCTAGTTTTGTTGGGACCCTGCATGAAGCAGCAAAGAAGCTGTATGCTAGTAGATACAGAGCAGGTCCACAACCAGTAGACAGCCAGGGAACCATCCATGGTAGGCTTATCGAGGCCACACAACAGTACAGCTTTGCTCACTATGAGAATGAGAAGAACCGAGAACAACAAGCCTAACAGATCCAGTTTGCTTTTGTCTGTGTTCTTTTCGTCACGCCTGCTTTAAAGCATGAGGCAATATAGGAGTCTAGCTATTCATCCATTCGTTTGTTAAACTGTCAACATTTGCAGCAACCCAACTCCAGATCTAAGCCTGCACAGGCAAAGTGTTGCAAGTCTATAAACTTGGGGCCAGTTGTTCAAAGCATCGTTAGCTTAACAAGCTTGTACGTGGTCATAGTGTTAACTGTTCTAACAAGTTTAATATTTGAAATTTTGCGAATGCAAAGTAGATTAGAAGTAAAACAAAGATCAGGAATCGATACAATTAACTTACTCCACCCATCAAAGACATCAAAGGGAAAGAAACACAAACATGAAGCGACCAGACCATAATGGAAACCTAAACAAAGGAAGGCCAAAAGGACAGTTACTTTCCCACAAAATGGCCAAATGGCCATCCAAAACAAAAAGACACAAGTGATACACACAGTAAGTAACAAACAACAACATAAATAAACCACCACAGAAGAACCGCCTTGGAACGGTCAGTGGAAAGAATTCAGCAAAAGCTACTCTTTTTTTCAGCAAAAATATTAGCATATTTGCCATAGTAAATTATCAAAGTTTTAACGATACATTAACTAACGACTTTATTAGTTTTGAACAACTGGCCCCTGGTTTCATTGGGCAGCTGGGCTAGAGAGGTCATTTCATTTCAACGTTGGGTAAAAGTCCCACAAAATTGGATGATATGTCTCCTGAATGACCAATATAGTGTTGAGGGGGACGTTAAACCTCAAATCAAACGAAAAACCCTACCTTTCAACCTAATGTTAATGTCCAGCCTGGGCCAGTTGTTCAAAACTAACAATGTCATTAGTTAACATATCATTGAAACTTTGATCGTTTAATATGGCAAATATACTAATAATTTTGCTGAAAAAAATGTGAGCAGCTTTTGCAAAAGCTGCTCACATTTTTTCAGCAAAAATACCAAAGCTTTAGATATTGTTCATGCTAGAACAGTTAACAATATGACCAGTAACGAGCTAGTTAAGCTCACAATGCTTTGAACAACTGGGCCAGAGGTCCATACTGATTTGACATAGCCTTTGGCAGAATTCATGTGAAAATGATTGGTGCATATGAACTTATGTCTGGTTTCTGGTGATTTTGTGACATCATGAACTCAACAACTTAAAGAAAAATTAGTCATTATGCTCAATATTTGAATTTTTCATGACGATATCACACCCGTGTCACAGAGGATTCTTTTTATACCTCTAAAATGGCCATTTTTCTGATGAAAATGTAATATTTTCCTTAGTTATACATCAATCATAGGTTGTGGGTGCTTGTTAGTAAACTGCCTTAGAAGATCTAAGCCTGCCCGGGCAAAGAGATGCATGTCAGACCATCCCTGCATATAAGCCCTATTGGTTTGTTTGGGTGGCATGGCTTGAGATTCTCACACCTCTCGCCATTGTTAGAAAAAATCTCACCAGTACTATTGACAGCACATTTTTCCTGTTTTGTCACATTTCTGATGCAAGAAAATGATGTGTTGTGGTCTTACATAGAATGTTCAAATTACACCATAAAACTGGCTTTTCATGTCACACTTTGCTGCCCGGTAGTTTGTTGCAGAATAACTTTCAGTTTGTTTCCATTGTCTATACAGGCATGCTGTGATGGAAAACACTTTTACTCTTTTTGTACCAAATGGAATCTTCCACCTTATATAAAGCACATGTCCATTTCAAAATTTAGGGGTGTCCAGTTGTGTTTTCATATTTATCCGGAAAATGGCATAACTTTTTGCAAACAGTGTAGGCCCTGATCAAACGCCGCATTCTGCGGCGTCTGATCTGGGCCTGCACTGTTTGCCAAGGTACCTCTTTAGGGGTTTCTGGTACTAAATGGGTTAAAGATTAGATGTATGTCCATGAGTAACAATATTCAACCAATGATATTGACAATCTTTTACATCAGAATAATGGTTGAGGTGAATTTTATTGTCTGTTAAAGCTTATAGCTTTAGGCTGTAGTTAAAGCTTATAGCTTTAGGCTCGTATTTAAAATTGCTTGTTGCTTATTGGAAGATTTGGATATTAACACCAACCTCTTTATAGCACATCTTCATTATAACAAGGTTAGAGATATGACAAGGTTTAAAAGATGGATCCCAAAAAATGTATAGATTATATGGTAAAATGACAATTTTGGTCAATTTTATGCCCCGTCATTCAAAAAAATAGTGGGTATTCAAAGTTTTGTGTGTCCGTCCGCCTGTCCATCCATCAGCGCTTCAGTTTTGTGTATGCTCCATAACCCTGATATCATTTGAGATATTTTCATGAAACTTCACAGATATGTAGAGCACCATGGGATGACGTGCAGAATGTACAAACTATAACTCTGGTTTTCCTACTTTTGGGAGTTTTTGCCCTTTGAACATTGCCCTTTCTGTCATAGTTTCTTGTGTTTTCCATAACTTCGATACTTTTTCAGATATTTCCATGAAACTTCACAGATATGTTGAGCACCTCGAGATGAAGTGCAGAACATATGAACCGTAACTCTGAGTTTCCGTCTTTTGGAGTAATTGTCCTTTGAATTTTGAACATAGCTGTTGCTATCTGTTTTGTTTCCGCTCCATAACACTTGCAACTTTTGAGATATTTTCACAAACCTTCACAGATATGTAGAACACCCTGAGATGATGTGCAGAACATATGAACCATAACTCTGATTTTCCTACATTTTGAGTTATCACCTATTGAACATTGAACATGGCCATTTCTGTCATGTAGTCTGTTTGAAGCACGGTATCTCCTGAACCTAATGATTGATTCTGACCAAACTCGCATGGTTACGTCACTAGGATGGGGGAAAACAGCCATTAGGTTTTGATGACCCTTGACCTTATTTTCAAGGGCACAGGCCCCCAAAAACTGTCAATTTTGGGCCAAAGATGACTTGTCTGCACCCAGTCTCATGAACACATTGATGAAATGTGGTCTAACTTGGTACAATATGAGCCCAGCCAAGCGTATTTGTGTCTTTGAGCATTCCGTCATGACAAATTTTAACTGCGCATGCCCAGCCATGCAGAGGGGCCAGGGATATGGCTTTCTGTCTGAAGGTTTCTCTTGATTCACTGCTTGTATGAGCGAGCAGCAAAGGTTCTGGCGAGACTGTGGGGATGCGCAGGCTCGCCTGAACCTTCGCTGCTCGCATAGGCGATAAGTACCAAAATCGCTTGACGGGGCCCATATATCATTGCAAGTGACCAAATATTTGATTTGATTTTAAGGACCGTGAATTTATTTTAAAGGGCAAAGGCCCCCAAAAACTGGAAATGAGAATTGTAATTCTGGTTTACTTTCGTTTGGAGCCATGGCTGTTTGAACATTGAAAATAGTCATCTCAGTCATGTATTCTTGTCAACTTTATTAAGGGGTGATTGGATTATCAAGACCTTGACTTTATTTTAGGGCACAGGTCCATAAAAACTGAAAATGAAAATTGTAATTCTGGTTTACTTCCTTTTGGAGCCATGGCTCTTTGAACATTGGAAATAATCTTCTTGCACACCAGACAAGGAAATCCGTGATTTTACCCTGGGATAGAAATTTATGTTCTGACCATGGTGTTCCGACCCAATATCGAATATAATCGGGTGTTTGATAAATGCGCTGGTTGATTACAACCTCATGTGCGGCGGCGTCATGCGTGACGTCACTAAACGTTCCTGTTGTGGATCACAAAATGGCGGACGTCGGTAACCGAAGTGACAGCAGCATTAAAAATTCGCAATAGAAATGGAAGGTATGCAAGAAAAAGAATCCTATATTGGTGTGAGGGGTGGATAGAAAAATCCGTCCCTCGGGATCACTGTCCGGCATCACTCGGCAAGCCTCGCGATGCCGGACAGTGACCCTCAGGACGGATTTTTCCATCCACCCCTCACACCCATATAAGATTCTTATAATCTCAGTCATGTATGTATTCCTGTCAACCTTAAGGGAAAGAGTAATGCATCATTACTTTGAAACACTTTTTGACTGTGATATGGCACTTGCTTGATGTAGTGGCGGGGCATCATGCAGTGCTTGCAGCTTTTATTCCATATAATCTATACATGTTAATAAACTGTATACATTATTTCTATATAATCTACACGTTTTATTTGGATTTATAGTTATAACAAATTGACCTGAGACTGGTGAACTCTATTAACATAATTTCACACCCGACTGAATGCATATATTTATTCGTTGTTTTCCGAAGAGGGAGATATTGTTATACAATAAATAGAGGTCGGTAAATGGGGCACTTTTCATGAGATGCCGAAAATTTACGAGAAGTTTACGAAAGCGGATGTTTTAGGCTATGGCATTGACTAATTTATTCCTTGCATAAAGGTCAGTCTCATGTCAAATTGTTCATACTATACTAACACAGTTTCTGTCTTGGAACCTAACAGAAGTGTTATATTGAGGAAGCGGTTTGTACATATGTATTAAAATAGCATTTTGTGTCTGGTGTATGTTAAGAGTAAAGGTGTGTGTATATGCATGTGTATGTGTCTGGTGTACATGTGTTACCAAGGGCAGAGAGCTCAGCCCTGGGGTTCTCTAGTCTTTCTGGTTAGGCTTCATAAACTATGGTCCCATTTACAGTGCCATAACTTACGGAGAGCCATGAAACTCTGTAAATATGTTCTATAAAAGGGTTATCCTTTGGAAGCCAGGAATACACCACAGAAGTGAAAAATATGGAGTGTACATGTTTTCTGGACCAGACTAGCTAGTTTCGGCCAACTCTTGTTATGCAGACTTTCTAACAAGACAAAGAAAAATTAATTCATTCATCTTTCCTTTATCCAGACCCATGGAATGGGCCTCCCTGGCCTAGTGGATAAGAGCGCTGACTCTTAATCATTAGATCTCTCACCGCTGTGGGTTCGAGCCTCACTGGGGTCATATGTGAGACGCCAAGTTCTGCAATGGATGGTCAGGTGGTTTTTTTCCCGGGTACTCCGGTTTTCACCCACCTCTGATTAACGATCGGCTCGATATGAGTGAAATAATCTTGAAAGGGCCGTAAAACCAAAATCAAGAAGGAAAAAAAGAAAAAAAAAAAAAGACCCATGGAAATAACAAAATTTTATGCTTGTCTAAGGACAATTGTGTAATATAAATCCACTTGTCCCAATGACATTTCACTGTCTGAATAAAAAAAGAAGAAGCAAAGGTGGCCAAGGTTGACTAGAACTGTCTGGATCTGACTTCACTGAGCTCTTTGTTTTTAATCCTTGTCCTGCAGAATAAATTAATTTTGCCACACCCATTTCAGACAATCAACTAATCAAATAACTTGATATAATGAATTCATTCAGATTCGCAAATGGAATGACGAACAGTGTAGATCGTAATCAGATGGCTTCTTCAGAAGCCATCTGATCTGGATCTACACTGTTTGCAAAGGAAGGGGTATTTTTCAACAGGATAATGGTTAAAGTAATATCTGCACTAGGAACTTGTATGATTATTATGTTTTAAGTGCCCTTATGTTTCTGTAAGAAACGCTCAGAAAATGTATTAAATGCATTTGTTATGCATACATGTATTTTGTTTTAATTATGTCATGGGTATTAAATAAACCATGGAAAATAATTCTGTGTTTTTACATTTCTGCCGGACAAGTCATTATATTTCTTTAAGGGAAATGTAGTCACACTAACCCATTTTATACTGAATGGAATTTTCCTCCTTATACAAGGACTGTTCAAATATGAATGCAACTAAGCACTTAAAAATGATTCAGTGATAGATTTCAATGAAAAATTTATTTTGTCCCCTTAAAGTATTCCCCTTTAACAGATATACAAACTTTCAGTCTTCTGATCCAATCATTGAATGCATTTTGGTAGTCTTTTCGAGGTATACTATGAAGGCACTGGAATATTGCAGAACCGAGGTGTTTGCCCTGTACAAATTTTCGACCAGAAAGGTATTTTTTTTCAGCCACGGGAACAAAAAATAGTCACACGGGGCAAGGTCAGGGGAATACAGGGGGTGAGGGAGTTCAACAACCTTTTCCTGCTTCAGATAGTCTTGCACAATGAACGCCTTGTGCGATGACGCATTGTCATGTAGCAATCTGACATTGGCCAAACCAGTTGCGGGTCATCGTTCTTTGAAATATTTCTTCAATTTTCGAAGAACTTTATTCTTGTAAAACTTCGCATTTACAGATTTGCCTTTAGGCACAGCAACCTGAATAGCAGGGCCCTGATTTGAAAAGAATATGGCATACATTACCTTCTTGACGCTCATGGTCCGCTTTGCAATGCATGGTCTTTTGCAATACTTTGTTGCCCATATTTTGTTCTGAGGGCCTCCGTGGCCCAGTGGTTAAGAGCGCTGATTCTTGATCATTAGGTCTCTCACCACTGTGGTTCGAGCCTTGCTCCGGTCAGGTGAGATGCCAGTTCTGCAACGGAAGGTCAGGTGGTTTTTCTCCGGGTACTCCGGTTTTCGCCCACCTTTGATTAACAATCGGCTAGATATGAGTGAAATAATCTTGAAAGGGCCGTAAAACCAAAACCAAACAAAAAAATAAAAAAATAGTTTGTTCTGAATCTTTCGTTTTGGCTCAAAAAAGTGAACCCATGTCTCGTCACCTGTGACGACATTAGCGAAAGACCATGCATTGTAATTTGGGAACTTTTTAAGCAACTTCTTGGGGCATTGAACACGTGTCTTTTTCTGCTCATCTGTCAACAGATGGGGAATCCATCTAGCACAGATCTTTCTCATTTTCAAATCCCGTATCAGAATTGTATGAGCTGCTCCTAATGAGATGCCAACCATACTAGCTATTTGCCTAGTGGTGTATCGTGCATCAGTAGCAACTATTTCTTTCACTCTAGCAACCATCTTGGCAGATGTTGCTCTTTTCGGCCGACGATCATGTGGTGCATCTTCTGTTGAGCCTAGCCCACAGCTGAATTTCTTGCACCAACGAAAAACTGTCGGAAAAGACATTTCATTATGCCCATAAACCGAACATATTTCATCAAAAATGTCTTTGCACCGTATACCAAGAATACAATGATTCTTAATATAGGACCTTATTTCAACGGCGTACTCTGACCTTCTAACCATGTTTTGTATTAGTATACAAGAGTAGACAGTGTTTATCGAACAATATACATGGCTAAAGTGCACGGATTTTAACAGGTTTGGTATCAATGTATAGGTAAAATGTTTTTCTACGCTGTGATATTTATTTCCAGGTGATTTTCGCATTAGTGCAGGAGAAAACGTTCTACTTGCATTCATATTTGAACAGTCCTCGTATACAGCAGGAGTCAATTTCAAAATCTAAGGGGTGTCAAGTTCAGTCATTTTTGGACACATACAAGGAGACTTTGGATGGCGTGAACACCGATGGCGTGTTTACCATGGCTGTTTCGAACTTATTCTTGAGTCCCTAGGACAAAAAATCCATAACTGCACTAAGAAATGGAAGGTATGCAAGAAAAAGAATCCTATATGGGATGTGAGGGATTGGTAGAAAAATCCATTCCTCGGAAATACTGTCTGGCATCACTCAGCAAGCCTCATGTTGCCGGACAGTGACCCTTGGGATGGATTTTTCCATCCATCCCCGCACACCCATATAAGATTCTTATAGTATACCCTGATAAACTTCTTTACATAGAAAATTTATCTTCACCACAGCTGGTGTTAAGGGAATGTGTGGTGGGCGTAAAAAGTCTCCCTGCCCTTCATCATAGTGTGGGCTTATTTTCTGGTCCTTTGGATCAGTGTTTCCACTGCAGAATTTGGAAAATATTTGAGGGTCACTGATGTGGCCTATCGTAAAAATCCTAAAAATTCTGACACCTTGGGGACTTGCTGTATCTCACCTAAAATTTTTACAAATTTGTTTCTTGATCCAGCAAGGAGCCCAAAAGGTGCAGAAGGAATGGCAAACAGTGTAGACCCTGATCAGACTGCTCCTTCAGGAGCAGTCTGATCTGGGTCTGCACTGTTTGCATATGCCTATCTGTCCCTATACTTAGGATCATTACAGTAATTGACCTAAACGGTAGTTTGATTACACACTGAATGTCAGTTTCATTTAAAGTTGACCAAGGACATTATATTGTGGCTGTTAAAAATAAACATCTTGGGAGAAACCGGTGGTTCATTGTTTGCATGAGTAACAAAACAGGCAGCAGAAGACAGTTTTGAGGAAAAACACAACATAATCAGGCCTCATATTTTTAGGTCACCTGTCACGTAGTGACGAGGTGAGCTTTTGGGATCACTTTTTGTCCGTTGTGCATCCATCTGTGAGTGCATGCGTAAACTTCTTCAAACGACATCTCCTCCTAAACCACTGGTCGGATATTGACCAAACTTCACAGGAATGATCCTAAGATGGTCCCCTTTCAAAGTTGTTCAAATGGTTCCAGTCCGTTGCACATCTAGGTCAGAGGAGCCAAAAATAGATTATTTTTTTTTACTGAAAACTTAAAAAATCTTCTTCTCTGAAACCGCATGGCCCAGGTCTTTGATATTTGGTATGAAGCTTCATCTAGTGGGCCTCTACCATGATTGTTCAAATTATAGCTCTGGGGCCAAAAATGCCCCCCACCCCAGGGCCCTTTGGTTTTACATAGACTTACGAGGGTAGGCTGAAAAGTTCTGAGCCTGACCAAGAAGCAGGCATCGAACAGCCATGAAATTTTGTATTCATTAAATCCAAACCTTTATTACTTGATTTGACTCAAATGAGTTCAAGTTTACCTGCAATAACGTAGAAATTCTAGACTTTGAAAATTGATACTAGCACGTTTTTGAGAAAATGGACAAAATCTGGTATCGTGGTGTCATCAAGTACTTCCATGAAAAGGGGTTAGCTCCTAAGGACATTCATGCCGATATGGTTGCTACATTAGGGGATGATGCTCCTTAGTATGCAACCGTGAAAAGGTGGGCAGCAAATTTTAAGATGGGCAAGGACAGCCTTTAAGATGATGACCGGTGTGGACGACCCACAACGGCAACAACTGAGTAAACCATCAGCCAAGTGCACAGGGCCGTGATGGATGACAGGCGTTTAACTGTGAATCAGTTAGCTAACACTGTTGGCATCTCCCGTGAACGATCAGAGAACATTCTACACAGTGAATTAGGAATGTCGAAGGTTTCTGCCAGATGGGTGCCACTGCTTTTGACGCCTGACCAGACTGAACCTGTCACAAGCCAACTTGGCTATTTTTGAAGCAGACCAAGATGGTTTTCTTGACCGTTCCGTCACTCGGGATGAGCGTTGGAATCATCACTTTGAGCCAGAGACCAAAAGACAATCCATGCAATGGAAGCACCCTGGCTCACCCCCTCCAAAGAAGGCAAAGGTCGTCTCCTCTGCAGGGAAGGTGATGGCATCAGTGTTCTGGGATGCCAAGGGTATAATATTCATAGATTACCTTCAAAAGGGCAGAACAATTAATGGGGAGTATTATGCGGATCTGCTAAAACAATTGCAAAAAGCAATTAAGGCTAAACGACTCGGAAAATTGACAAAAGGGGTCTTGTTCCATCAGGACAATGCGCCTGCTCAGAAATCGGTTGTCGCAATGGCTGCTGTGCATGACTTTGGCTTCACACCTGTTGATCACTCTCCGTATTCACCTGATCTAGCTCCATCAGATTATTTCCTGTTTCCAAACATGAAAAATCACTTGGCTGGGCAGCATTATTGGTCAGACGAGGAGGTGATAGCTGCTGTGGAGGAGTTTTTCAGGGACCAAGATGAGACCTTCTATACCACTGGGATCCAAGGATTCCAGCATCGCTGGAGGAAGTGTGGACAGGAAGGGAGACTATGTTGAAAAATAAGGCACTTTCAGCATGGACAAACCATTGGATCTTGGTCAGGCTCAGAATTTTTCAGCCTACCCTCGTATATAGGGAAAATCTTCAAAAATCTTCTTCTCTGAAACTGCAAGGCCCAGGTCTTTGATATTTGGTGTGAAGCTTCATCTAATGGACCTTTATCAAGATTGTTCAAATTATAGTCCTGGTGTAAAAAATGCCCCCGCCCTGGGGCCCTTTCGTTTTACATAGACTTATAGTTGGAAAATCTTTAAAAATCTTCTTGTCTGAAACCAGAAGGCTCAGATGTTTGATATTTGGAATGAAGCTTCATCTTGTGGACCTCTATCAAGATTGTTTATAGCCCTGGGGCAAAAATGCCCCATCCCCAGGGCCCTTTGGCTTTACATTGACATACATAGGAAAAATCTTAAAAAATCTTCTCCTCTGAAACAGCATGACCCAGGTCTTTGATATTTGGTGAGTAGCTTCATCTAGTAGACCTCTACCAAGATTGATTCAAATTATAGCCCTTGCACCAAAAATGCTCCACCCCAGGGCCCTTTGGTTTTACATTGACTTAGTTTCCTCTCAATGTCGGGTAAAAGTCCCACAAAATTGGAAGCAACGTCTCCAAAATGACCTTTACAGTGTTGACGGGGACGTTAAACTTCAAATCAAAAAAAATTTACATTGACTTATATAGGAAAAACCTTTAAAAAATCTTCTTCTCTGAAACAGCAAGGTCCAGGTCTTTGATATTTGGTGTGAAGCTTCATCTAGTGGACCTCTATCAAGATTGTTCAAATTATGCACCATGTCACACGAGTGTGTTATCATAATGTTCTTGAATATTACCACTTTGTTTATTAGTTTTATGATCATTTCTTTTGGTGAACTGGATCACCTCTAAAAGACCTTTATTTAATTGCCAAAACAAAATATGATGTATGGAATGTATGGTTAGGCACTTTAACCCATTTAGTACCAGAAACCCCAAAACGGGTACCCTGGCAAACAGTGCAGTCCCATATCAGATGCCGCAGAATGCGGCATCTGATCAGGGCCTACACTGTTTGCAAAAAGTTAAGCCTTTTTCCAAACAAATTGTGAAGAAAACACAACCTGACACCTCTAAATTTTGAAATGAACTCCTGCTATATATAAGGAGGAAGATTCCATTTGGCTTCCCTGGGACCCCACCAGCTGACGACCTGCGACATGGGGAAACTGGAAAACAACCATTTGGTACAAAAAGGGTTAAATAGTGCTTTATAAAAATAAGGCGAGGTAAACCAAAAATGAAAAGACAACAAAATGCAAAAGTCAGATCTTTTAATGCATTAAATGAAAATTGTGTTTGTCACTCAAGCACTTCTCACAAAAAGAGTGCAGAAAGTGGGTAGGACAAGGAGGGTGAGATAAGAATATCTGAACTCGGTGCAGATTTTGGACATTTTGATATGGTTTGTTTGTTTGATTTGAGGTCATTTTGGAGACGTTGCTTCCAATTTTGTGGGACTTTTACCCGATATTGAGATGAAACGACATCTCAAGGCAAGCCCTGCCACCCAATAAAACCAATAGGCTTTATAAGCGTGGACGGGCTGCCTCGCACCGCTTTGCCTGGGCAGGCTTAGATCCTCTAAGCGGTTTACAAGTACTCGTGTGCGGGTCGGTTTCAGCTCTGCGTGGAAACATCATGCAGCCCATATGTTTCTTCAAACCCCAAATGGCGGGGGCCGCATTTTGATATGGGCCCAGTTGTTCAAAATTAATTACATCATTACAAAAACACGCCTATACAAATGCATTGTAAACTTTACCGCCAAAAAATCTAAAATTTTAAGATGAAAAATTGTGATATTTTTCTTATTTCTGCTCTAAAATATAGATTGTGGGTACTCATTAGAACCGCCTCCATATTTCTGCTCAAAATATAGATTGTGGGTACTCATTAGAACCGCCTCATGGAGGCGGTTCTAATGAGTACCCACAATCTATATTTTAGAGCAGAAATAAGGAAACTAAGGTTTAGCCCTGTAAATCTCAGTTTTACTGTATTAATGTGGGGTTCAAGGGGGTCAAAATTATATAGGTGTGTTTTCATTGATGCATTAAAATGTTTATTAAATACAGCGCATACACAAACATTTTGCTGAAAAAAATGTGAATGTGCAAATGCAAAAGCTACTCCCATTTTCCAGCAAAAATTCCAGAGTATTCTATATCCTATTTGCAAAAACAGTCAACAATTTGACCACTAATGGGCAACAATTCTTTGAACAACTGGAAATATTACACCTGTGGACACAAAACTGTTCAAACTCGTAGGAAGTACCTTTCAATGAACCTCTTTGTGTCAAGTTAGTTTGACAAGCAAATGTCATTCATCAAAAGTAGTCTAAACTTGGATCAAGAAATATACATTGATTTGTATCATAATGAGTGCGTTCAAGATTCTCCCAGCTGGTAACCAGTTCACTACCAATGGTTGCCGTAAGTTACCGAAGGTTACCAAACATACCTTAGGTTGCCAATTAATTCTGAACGGACTTTGGTATTATTGGTCACCAATGAAAACAATAAAATAAATAAATACACCAACAGAACAGGAATTAAACTTTCTAAAAATATGAAACACACGTCTCTTGGACCAATAATTTGTTTAGTTGCTATAAAATGCTCATTTTTGCACCCTCTGACAGGCACGCCGGTCATTTATAATATTTAGACAGAAGCTGGTTATTGGTTACCTCCCTTATGTACCATATACGTTTCTGCAGGAAAATATGAAAATAGGAGAAATGTGCCCCAATACCGCCTTATCGCGCAGTGTACTTATTTGCAGCGATGAAAGTAATTCTTTTTGCTTAAAAGGTACGTTATATGTTCTCTTATTTGCTGGCATTCTCAATGGAATGAGATGCCGCCATCATGACTTGATTCAAAACGAGGCTACCAAAGCTACCTCACTTATAGAGTAGCGGTTGCCAATAACATTACTATCGGTATACCAGCAGTCACCGAAGGCTACCAATTGATACCGATGGCTACCAACGGTACCAATATGTACCAATGGTAGAATTCTGAACGCACTGACTGTGGTAAGCACTTTTTGCATTTTTAGGTTTAATTGACATTTGATTGGGCAGTGCAGAAGTCTACAGTGAAATGTACAACACTTTGTGTTTTGAATTTATTCCTGGCTTGAGTTGTCTGACAGGATATAAAGAAATATTGAATGAAACATCAAATCAAAGTGAAATGAAGCCCATCAAAGTTTAATGGATTTCTGACCACAGGTGTATCTTGCCTTTCAAGTCTAGAAGTCTCTGTAGTGTAGTGGATAAGCTCTCACCTCATAAACCAGGGATCATGGGTTTCATTCCAGGTTTCTCCAAATTTTCACATGAGTCTTCAAATAGAGGTCCCATCTCCATATACAATGCAATGTAGACTCGGTGTAAACTCTGATCAGATGTTACATTTGCAATATCATTACCTAACACAACATATGAGACCGGTCCAGATAACTCTCTTTACACAACACTTTGAGACCTCACACCAATAAGAATATAAATAATTGTGAATGTATGTCGTGTGCAATATGAGTTTAACATTCCACCTACAACTTAAGGTCATATCAAAATGTATAGAATTAACCCCTTGAAGGTGGGAAACCCCTAAAAGGGTACCTTAGCAAACAGTGCAGGACCTGCACAATTTGCTAACAGAATTTTCCATCTATTTTTGTAGATTTACAAATCAAAATTTGTAGAATTAACCCATTGTAGGCAGGAAACCCCTAAAGGGGTACCTTAGCAAACGGTGCAGGACCAGATCAGACACCGCAGAATGGGGCATCTGATCAGGGCCTGCATTATTTGCTAACAGAATTTTCCATCAAAAAATAAAATAAGAACAAAAAAGTAGACATACAACCCCTTATATGACAAATGGACTTCAACAAATGGCAATGGAAGACAATGTGCACGTGTTAAAACACAAGAATTTAACTCATATCATGCTGTTCAGGACAACCCATATCTTTGGAAACAGTGTAGATCCAGATCAGATCAGGATCTACACTGTTTGACATTCATTTTATGATTTTGTAGGAATACATGACATCAAGTAATCTGATTGGTTCAAAGTCAGAGATGGGTGTGGCTAAAATGAATATTCAGCAAGAGAAGGGTTAAGGGTATAACAAAACAGCCTGTGTCTCCATCTAGGACTAATCAGCCTAAACTCAACAACAGTAGACATCACGAAAACATGTTTAGATAATTTTGACCCCCTTGAACCCCACTTTTATACAGTCGAACTTCGATGGCTCGAACCCCTTCGGGACCATAGAAATTTGTTCGAGACAGGGGTAGTTCGAGCCACTGAGGGTTACTGTCTGGAGGAATAACGGGATACTTGAGACACATTTTCGGTGTTCTATAATGAAAATGTATGCTGTGTGTACTCATTAGAATCGCCTCATCGAGGCGATTCTAATGAGTACACACAGCATACATTTGCAAGATAAAAGACTAAAGCCTTCTTAATTATCCTCCATTATTTCTTATGTAGAGGATTTCGCTGAGGGCTCAAGAATGGGTTCGACACATCCATGGTGAACGAGCCATCGGTGTTCGAGCCATCGAAGTTCTACTGTATACACATGTTTACAGGGGTAAACTTTATTTTTGTTATTTCTGCTCTAAAATATAGATTGTGGGTACTCGTTAGAACCGCCGGCTCTAACGAATATTCACAATCTATATTTTGAGCAGAAATAAGAAAAATATCACATTTTTTCATCTTAAAATTTTCCTTTTTTCTATGGTAAAGTTAAATTTTACAATGTAATTGTATAGGCTTGTTTTCGTAATACACACAAGTGCTGCCAGTACTTTTATTTTCCATCTGGAGCCTATTAAAATGCTGTTGGCACTTTCTGCATATAATATTCCTTCTCAAAAGAGGGCATGACAATTTATAAACCTGGCATCCCTAAAACTGGTGATGGACCCAGTCCAAATATAACGAGTGGAAGATTCCATTTTTCAAACATGGCTTAACACAAGATTTTCCAAGATAAAATTATTATACCCCGTTGTTAAAGAATCGTCAGCTTAGTTGTGTTTGTTTCATTTGATGTTCGTCCCAGTAAACGCTATTTAGGTCATTTTGAAGGCGATGATTCCAATTTTGTAGGACTTTTACCTGACATTGGTACAACCCCTGTCGCCCAGTGAAATGAATAGGGCTTATATGCATGGACAGTCTGACTCGCACCACTTTGCCTTGGCAGGTTTAGGCTTTCTTACCGGTTTACCAGTACTCATGTGCGGTCGGGTTTAGCTCTGCATGGAAGCACCATGCGGCCCATCCATTGATTGATTGATGATTTGAGGTTTAACCTCCCCGTCAACACCGTATAGGTCATTTTGGAGACGTTGCTGCCAGTTTTGTGGAACTTTTACACGACATTGAGATGAATGACATGTCGCCCAATGAAACCAATAGGGTTTATAAGCATGGACGGTTCGACTTGCAACGCTTTGCCTTTGTCTCCAAAATTACTTATATAGTGTTGATGGGGACGTTAAACCTCAAAATAAACACACAGACTGAGCCAGTTAAACAATGTCAGTCTTATTGTTTTTTAACAATTAAAGAAGGATGATCAAATCTGTTTTCAGTTCCCAGAATTCTCCACTCATGCATGTTATTTATAGCCACAGGCTTGTCGTGCAATTTCAAAAACTTGGCATACACCGTTTCCTTCCAATCTGAAATGGAGATAAAAATATGTATTGTTATAACTGCACAGAATGTTTTTTCTTGCACACTAGATTAAGAAATATGGTTTTAGCCTGAGATAGGAATTCTGTTCCGACCCTGGTGTTCTTACATAGGGACAGGTTAAAAATCGAATTGTTTCATGTTTGATAACTGTACTGGTTGAATATAGACTTGTTATTGTGATGATTTTGACATTTATGTTGCGAAACTGGATTCTGCCTAAAACATAAACGTAAATGTCAGAATAAAAATGAAAAAGAGAATATATGAATCCAAGAACCCTATTCAATAGGGCTGAGGAGCAGCACTGATATTTAGGCACAAATACATTTTTGGGGGGTATGTTTGTTTGTTTGATTTGAGGTTTAACGTCCCTGTCAACACTGTAAAGGTCATTTTGGAGAAATTGCTTCCAATTTTTGGGACTTTTACCCGACATTGAGATGAAATGACATCTCAAGCCCTGTTGCCCAATGAAACCAATAGAGTTTATAAGCATTGACGGGCCGACCCGCACTGCTTTGCTTGGGCATGCTTAGATACCCCAAGCGGTTTACCAGTACTCGTTTGCGGGTCGGTTTCAGCTCTGCGCGGAAGCATCATGCAGTCCATATATTTCTTCAAGCCCCGATGGGCGGGGGCCGTGTTAAAAAACGTAACTCTGCCAAATGTTAACTCATTTTGCGCAATAACCATCCGAACCATTCTTCTATAAATGGTCTATATATCTATGAATTTTTATCCATTAAGTAAAGGAATAAAAAAAAAACAATTTAATGAGAATTGTTAGCTGTCATAACTCTGACAAAGATGTGGACGTATTTTGCCAATTAACAATCCCAAACATGCTTCCTTTAATAATGCATATATGTGAAGTTTCATCCATATAGTTCATTAAGTAAAGGAATAAGAGCCCAAAAAGCATTTAATGGGACTTGTACACGACCATAACTGTCGAACATGTTAACGTATTGCCAATTAACGATACTAAACAGAAGCCTCCGTGATGTAGTGGTTACGCTACTCGCCAAGTAAACCAGGGATCGCAGGATCCATCCTTGGCTTCTCCAGACTTTCGGATGAGTCTTTAAACCGAGGTCCCGTCTCTGTTTGACCATAGCTGTTGGTGGGACGTAAAACTCAAACACTCCCTCGCTTAATGATACAAAACATTCTTCCTGCAGTGGTCTATATATCTGTGAAGTTTCATCCATACATCCATATATTCCAGTTAGTAATGGAATAAGTGATCAAAAAGCATTTAATGGAAATTGTTAACGACAATATCTCTATCAAATGTTAACGTATTTATGCCATGAGCAATTCTCAAACCACACATTCCCAATACCAATATATATAAAAAATTTCATCCAATTATTCCATAAAATAAACGAATAAGAGTCCAAAAACCATTAAATGGAAATTGTTAACGGCAATAACTCTGTCTTATCTTAACGCATTTTGCCTTTTAGCAATCCAAAACCTGCTTCTTATGGTGGTCTATATATCAGTGAAGTTTCATACATATATTCCATTTAGTAAAGGAATAGTGCCCAAAAACTATTTAATGGGAATTGTTAACGACCATAGCTCCGTTAAATGTTAACGTATTTTGCCCATTAACAATCCCAAATCACTCATACCCAATAACAATGTATATACAAAATTTGAAGAAAATCCGTGAAAAATGTTAAGTTATTGATCGGAAACGCCCAAAAACCCCTTGTTTTGAACTAAAAAGGGCCGTAACTCTGTCAAATGTTAACGGATTTTGCCCGTTAACAATCCCATACCAGTCATTCCCGGTATAAATAGACACATCCAAACACTACGTCATCGCTCAATAATACTACTTGCCGGGACGTACCGGTGGTGGGCAAAAAAACGTATTTGGCCGTTTATCGCCATTGTAAATGCGATGTTATTTTCTGTAAACTTGTATTTTGTTTGGACTCGAAACGACAAATTTGAGCTTTAAACTTTTATAATAGACATTTCTTAGCTAGTAATTTTTGGTTTCTAGAAGATTTGAGGATGTTTTTGATGATAGTTATCTGTTAAACTTATGCAGGTAACGAGGCGGGACGGTCTTAATTATTTGAAATAAAAATGCGCAAAACGACTGACTAAATGTGGAAGATGCATGAATGAACTTTAAAATATATTTATCTACCCATTTAAAGTGTATTTCGATCGATATTCTGTGACAATCAACTTAAATATGCCCGTAATATTAAACCAATTAACAATGTGTTTATATGGAACCAGGGGCTTTTTGCCAACCACGAAAGATCGTTATCGGAAGGAAAAGTAATTTTGCGCATGCGCAATGACAGGTAAACAAGGTCACGTGTCAAAACATTGGATCCGTCTATATGTATGCAAATTTAAAAAAAAAAAATCCATGGAAAATTACTCAAGTTATCGATAGGAAATGGTGCGGACGGACGTACGTACGTACGGACGGACGGACACTCGACGGTATATCATAATACCCCACCACTATTGTGTGGTGGGGCATAAAAACCCGTGGTAATGAGCCATCGGTGATTAGTGTTATACGCATACGGATTATGTTTCGCCGGTTATTGACAGTAGTCGAACTTCAATGGCTTCCATAATCCGTATGCGTAGTTCGAGCCATCAATGATTTACTGTAACATTTGCCTTACCTGGATGTACTTTAACTTTAACTGATTCATCAACACACTCCCTGACCTCAAATATTCCTTCACATCCTTTGTCCACCCACCAGGTCTTCCCGTCAGCGTCTACACCATATTTTACCTCCTCTGGCGTGCACTTGTAGAATGAGGTACGTTCCTTAAGGTCTAAGCTGGCGATGTAATAGTTTTGTTTCTGGGTGGGGTAACGCTTCTTCTCTATCTTAAAGTCACCTTTACCCGTCAGTAAATACTTTATGCAGCCTCCTGACAAATAAGCAAAAGTCTTTTGAAGATTCTAACAGAGGTAAGAGAAGAGATGAAAATTGTTTTTCATTACACATGTGGACACAAATCCGTTCAAACTTTGATGGGCTTCATTTCATTTTGATTTGATGTTTCATCAATATTCCCTTACATCCTGTCAGTCAACTGCAAGGCAGGAATACATTCAAAACACAAGGAGTTGTATATTTTGTTGTAGACTCCTGCATTGTCCAATCAGAATACATCTCAAATGTCAATCAGGCCTAAATGAGACCAATCAACGTATATTTCTTGATCCAGTTGTAGACTGCTTTGATGAATGACATTTGCTACAAAGAATTTTTACATTGAAAGGTACTTCATTGGAGTTTGGACAGTTGTGTATGATGACCAGGCCCGTAGGCAGACTTTGAAAAGCGGGGAGTGGTGCGAATTTCAGGAATTTTGCAGAGTGCTGCGAATCTTAAAAAAATCTTCATTTAGAGCCCAAAGTTAGGTGTAAACTTCATTGGTGGTGAAAATATGCGTGCATTTTTAAGATAATTTTCCAAAAAGGGGTGTGCGTTTGCACCCCCTCCCCCACCCCTACCTCTGCGTACGGGCCTGGAAGACACACCCCGTCTTCCATAACTGTAGAAATTGGATTTTTTTTTTTTCAGTTGAATTCTCTTATACTTTATTTCTACCCCAAACATAGATACGGGTGCTCGTTAGAATCGCCTCATTATGGCGGTTCTAACGAGCATCCACTCTCTATAGTTCTGAGCAAAAATAAGGAAATTGATGTTAACCCTTGTGAACACTACTTTCCCTCATATAAAGTTGGGTTTGCTAGGGGACTCATTACATGGATTTGTTAACATTATACTGCGGGAGCTCTAACAAAGCTATAACCTTGGACACAGGTTAAGCATCACGTGAAAAAGTCCGTGAAATGAACACCCCTAAACCCCACTTCGTATAGAGAAAACTGGGGTTTACGGGGGTATACATTATTTTTCTTATTTCTGCCCCAAGAACAAAGGTTGTGGGTACTCGTTAGAACCTATCGAGGCGGTTATATCGAGCACCCACAACCTATTTTTGCAGCATAAATAAGAAAAACTCGTATCATGGAATTTCATCTGAAAAGTAGCCGTTTTGGAGATGTGAAAAATGCACTGTGTCATAATAATAATAATCGACCTTTTTTATAGAGGGTAACACATTTAGTAAACTGGTACTAATCTTCCATGTGGCCCTCTTTTCCTGGGTAGAAACTCTTGCTTAAGGAAACAACACTTGTCGCTCGTGGGGATCGAACCCGGTACCTCTCGATCACGAATCCGACATGTTACCACTGCACCACAGCGCCCCACGGGTGTGTTTTCGTAATGCCTACGAAATTGTTCCTCCCTTCGGCCTACGAAATTGTTTTGTTCCTCCCTTCGCTACTGCTTCGGTACAAGATTGGCATTTTTTTGTTTGTTTGTATTGGAGTTTAACGACCCACTAAACATTATTTTAGGTCATTTGAGCAGGTTAGTTTACCTATCCACACTTTTCCTGGGCATGCTTATACGAAAGCGGTTAACCAGTACAGTGCACATTTTTTCGACAGAAACTGACAGCTGCCCTTCTTGAATCAGCGAAATGTTTCGAATCCGCGTCCTTCTGATCACCAGTCAGACGTGCATCCGTCTGACCTACCGAGGCCGGCTGTTAACTTTGGTCATTGTATGGACTTTGTTCATTGTACTGGTAATTTGGGATTATGATAGAATTTAGGCCCCTAGTTTTGCTTGCACGTTTTCGTATTGTAAATTAAACTTCCCAGACACTTTCTAACCTTATGAAATGGGAATGGGAACACGTGGCAGATTTATTTTTTCGCCGTTTTTCAAAGGGAGGCAACTTTTGGGACTTCCTGTACGCTTTTCTATAATCCCTGTCCCACTGAAAAGGGGTCTACTCTTAAAGGAAAGAATTTTGCTCCTCAGGAGCAAATTCCTTCCGTTAAGAGTTGACCCCTGTTGACACGAGAGACAAAATACTTTGCAGGAGTTGCCTCCCCTGAAGATGTTCCCATTCCCCTTAATCAAATTCCAAAGTATTTCTGGTTTTAAACAACTGCGGTCATCAACTCCTTAAAAAGTAATGAAAGTCTTTTTTCTTGAACTTGCTCATATTCTTTGTCATGTATTGAAAATTTCACCACGAAAAAATAATTATTTTTCATATTTCTGCTCGAAACATAGATTTTGAGTACTCGTTAGAACCGCCTCGGCGAGGCGGTTCTAACGAGTACCCACAATCTATGTTTTGGAGCACAAAGAAAAATAATGTATACCCTAGGCCTGTAAACCCCAGTTTACTGTATAAAAGTGTGGCTTAAGGGGGTCAGAATTATTTAGGCCTGTTTTCGTGCTGGCAAGCTGGTAAGACACAAATTCATACCTTGCTGTAAGGGTTGTGACTGCGCAAGAGGAACGACTGGTTCTGCACTCGTGACGACATCGACAGCGCTGATAAGAACTGTCAAAAGACAAACTATCCCACCTGACAACATCTTGCCACCTCTGCAAAAAAATATAAATAACTACATAATGAGAAAAGCTGCTTCACCAATTGCGAACAACAAAGTTGCCCCCGCCCATCGTGGCTTGGAGAAATAGATGGGCTGCATGGTGCTTCCACGCAGAGCTGAAACCGATCGAACTGCATTACTGGTAAACCGTTTAGGTTTAAGACTGCCCAGAAAAGTGATGCGAGTTGGACCGCTCCTTAGATCCTAGCGGTTTATATGGGTGGTAGGGCTTGAGCCTGATGATGTCACTTCATCTCAGTGTCGGGTAAAAGTCCCACAAAATTGGAAGCAACGTCTCCAAAATGACCTAAACAGTGACGGGGACGTAAAACCTCAACTCAAACAAACAAACAAATCCACAAAGGTGTAGATCAGCCTCATTGGTTCTAACGAGTACCCACAATCTATATATTAGAGTAGAAATAATAAAAATAAAGTGTTTCCCTGTAACCGCAATTTTACTGTATAAAACTGGGATTCGACGGGGGGAGGGGGGAGGGGGGGGAGGGGGGGGCAGAATTATATTGGCGTGTTTTCGTGAAGTGGGTAGTACAATATCTTTAGTTTCTGTGTCTACAATTCCTAGCGGGGATAGGCCATGGGAAAGAACTGCTGTACGGGATTACACGCGCTAAGTTTATACTAATTTATTTTAGTTCGATTGCGATGGAAGCTTCAAGCTTATTTATTCGCTCTCGAACACTCATTCCGGATGTGTTCACGCGCGCGCGAGCGAGGCAGTGACTATTACACCACTGCTACCCATTTACACCTGGGTGGAGTGAGGCAGTGTCATTAAGTGTCTTGCCCAAGGACACACCTCGATACCGGTTGCCGGATTCGAACGCACAACCTCTCGATCATGAGCTGAACGCGTTAACCACTGCGCTATCGAGGCTTACACGCGCTTGCCTCCGATGCTAGAGGCCCCCTGTTCTATCCCCGGCGGCGGCGGTTATTTCGGCGTTCGAACACGCTCCATTGGCATCATTTGCAGGGATGAATGTCAAATAATGCACCGGTCTTCGGATCGGGACGTTAACTGGAGGCCCCTATGCAGGGAGAGTCATCCACTGTGCAGGTTAAAGACCCCTATCGTAAAATTTTACGTGATTACTGTGCAGGCTTTCATCCTGCAAACCTGGTGTGCACGTAATGTAGCCTACACCTGCGAGTAATGGTCAAATGTGACCGATCGCAGCATAAGTAGATAGAGTGAGTGTGAGTGTTTAAGTTTTACGTGTCACCAACAGCTAAGGTGATATGGAGACGAGTGAGTGAGTGAGTTTTAGTTTTACGTCCCACCAACAGCTAAGGTCATACGGAGACGGGACCTCGGTTTAAAGACTCATCCGAAGGTCTGGAGAAGCCCGGGATCGATCCTGCGATCCCTGGTTTACAAGGCGAGTAGGGTACCCACTGCACCACGGAGGCTTCTAATATGGAGACGGGACCTCGGTTTTTAAAGACTCATCCGAAAGTCGGGAGAAGCCCGGTATCGATCCTGCGATTCCTGGTTTACAATGCGAGTAGCGCTTTGGTGCAGTGGTAGCGCATCGGATTTGTGATCAAGAGTCTCACGCTGACCAAAGTGTTGTACCCTTGAGCAAGGCACTTCATCCACATTGCTTAAAAAGTACTGATTACCACCCAGGAAATCCTGCTCGTGTTGCTCAGAAGTGAGCGAGTAGCAGTAATAGGAGAAAAAAAATAATAAAATAACCACTACACCACGGAGGATAAGCAGATAGATAGATAGACATAAACTTGGTTCATGTATTTTCCTTTTTGCTACGAAAAAATATTTCTTCTTAGCCCTTTAGCTGGATCTACTTTTGTACAAGATACAAGATACTACGGAACCCGGGAAGGGACATGATTTTTTATTTTTATTATGTTGTGCGAACAAGATAATATCTTGAGCGGACAAGATATTATCTTGTTCAGACAACATATTATCTTGTGCGGACAAGATATTATCTTGTCCGGACAAGATATGATCTTGTTCGCACAACATAATATCTTGTGCGCACAAGATATTATCTTGTTCACACAACATATTATCTTGTTTGCACAACATAGATCTTGGGATGTTGTGCGGACAATATATTATCTTGTGCGGACAAGATATTATCTTGTGCGGACAAGATAATATCTTGTGCGGACAAGATAATATCTTGTGCGCACAAGATCTATGTTGTGCAGACAAGATATTATCTTGTGCGGACAAGATAATATCTTGTTCGCACAACTTAATATCTTGTGCGGACAAGATAATATCTTGTCTGCACAAGATAATAAGTTGTGCGCACAAGATAATATCTTGTTCGGACAAGATATTATGTTGTGCGGACAAGATATTATCTTGTCCGCACAAGATATTATGTTGTCCGCACAAGATAATATGTTGTCCGCACAAGATAATATCTTGTCCGAACAAGATATTATCTTGTGCGCACAACTTATAAAATAAAAAAAAATCATGTCCCTTCCCGGGTTCCGTAAGATACCGCTTTTGCAGTGAAATCGTTATATTCAAATGCGGGAAAGTTTCAGTCACGTCGATGCTATTCATGACCCCATCTCCATGGCGCCTGGGAAGACATCAACAGACAATTGACGTTTGAGTCCTATTGTATTCACCGTTAGAATTAATGTCCAGGTTCAGGTCCATTTTTCAGTCTACACCCAGGGACAATCGACACCTCCCAGTTCCAACCGTGCTTTAATTATCATTATGTGGCACGTGCTCTTTACTGCAACAGACAGACAGAAGAAGAAGAAGAAGAAGAAGAAGAAGAAGAAGAAGAAGGAGAAGGTTATGATGATGATGATGATGATGATGATGATGATGATGATGATGATGATGATAATGATGATGATGATGATGATGATGATGATGATGATGATGATGATGATGATGATGATGATTATGATACGCAATTTAAAGCATGCAAATACTTACATATAAATAACTGCTACACTTCCCTGTTTACAGAATTTATTTTAATTAAGATTAATTCGTACTGTATTTTTTTTTTTTTTTTCGTTGTGGTTATCTACACGATAACTGAACGGCATTATGAAAGGCTATAAACCCAATATGACGGTCTTCAAGTTCAGTACGATGACATCCCCCAGCAGGCACACGTCACACTAGGGCAACGTCAAATCAACTTCGGTGCAACGTCATGACGTTGCACAAACGTAGATTTGACCTTGCATCATGACGTTGCACCGACGTTGATTTGACATTGCATAAACGTCATGACGTTGTACGACGTCGGTATAACGTCACGTTAGAACCGTCTCATAAACATAGACTGTGGAATTACTTGTCAATCAAGTGGTCAATCGCTGGATAAGCTTCTGGACTGTTGGTAACTCTGGTTCTATTGATAAAATATCAACCCCAAAAATACGGGATACAAAATACGTAATGTTTAAGACAAACTTGAAACGACTGTTTGTCAGTCGACCCAAAGTTAATAATACCACTGGCCGTTCACTGCTATTGTCCATGTGGTTATCACTGACCAACAAAGTGAAAAAGCACGCAAACAAAGCAGGTTTTGTGTACTGTTCAATAAACAGAGTGCAATGAAAATAAATGACCAGCAAGTACTGGAAGGTAATTTTCTTCAATGTTGAATAGGTTCACCCATATGCCCAGGGTCTCCCAAAAAGAAATTGTCAAACAGTGTATACCCAGATTAGACGTCACAGAACGCGACGACTGCTCAGGGTCTACCGTCACTGTTTGCTTACAGTACAGGAATTTAAGCGTTATATGAAACACTCTTAGAACACGTTCAGAGCCATTTTCTCTGACCGTCCATGTATATAAATCCTTTTGATTTCATTGGGCGGCGAGCTTGAGTTGTCATTTCATCTCAATGTCGGGTAAAGTCGAACAAAATTGGAAGCAGCATCTCCAAAATGACCTAAGTTGTGTCCACGGGTACGTTAACCCATTGCATACGGGAAACCCTAAAAGGGGTATCTTGGCAAACAGTTCAGGCCCTGATCAGACGCCGCAGAACGCGGCGTCTGATCATGGCCTGAACTATTTGCTAACAGAAGTTTCCGTCCAAAATAGAATAAAAACGAAAAAATAGGCCTGACACCCCTTATATGAACAATGGACTTGTCCAAGTTATAGCAACGGAATTGTCCAATAGTATACAATGGGTCATAAAAACAAAGTTATCTACCAATCGAGCCATCAGTTTTGTCAGTGCTTTGATATTTCGTGCTAAAGATTACACCCCTGTACGACAGACAGCGTTTAAGGGGAATTGACACACCTTCATGGTAAGGCTGGCACGATTAATCGGATAACTGATTAATCGATCGATAAATTCCACGATTTGTTCGTAATCGATTATTTGATAAGTACAATTTACTACCCACACTACCCAAAGTTGTGCCTAGTGGCAAATAGTAAATCCACTGATGAGACGCCGCGTTCTGCGGCGACTCATCTGGATCTACACTGTTTGCTCAGGCCTGTCTGTTCAAATACATATGGCGCCCCCCGCTCATTGGGGCTTGAAGAAATACATGGGCTGCATGATGCTTCCACGCAGAGCTGAATCCGGTCGCACACGGGTACTGGTAAACCGCTTTGAGGATCTAAGCCTGCCCAGGCAAAGCGGTGCGAGTCGGACCGTCCATGCTTATCAACACTATTGATTTCATTGGGCGACAGGGCTTGAGATGTCATTTCATCTCAATAACGGGTAAAAGTCCCACAAAGTTGCAAGCAACGTCTCCAAAATGACCTATGTAGTGTCGACGGGGACGTTAAACCGCAAATCAAACAAATCAAATACATATGGTTAAGTACAACTATTGGTAGGTGTCATGCGCAGACAGAAAGCGAGAAATGTAAAATTGTGACCAAAGCTTCCGTGTTTACTAATCAATTATCAATCTACAATGGCAGGACTGATAATCGATTATCTTTTCAGCACCGATTCACAGCCCTACTTGAGGGACGGCAAATCTTGCAAAAGTACTTTTATCTCCCTTGTCAGTGGTCGGCCGCATGCTATACAGGAAAGAATTTGTTCGCCCGTGCATGGAGCAAATTATTTCCTTTACATGCAGACCCAATTTTCAGAGGGACTGAGAATAGGAAGTAAGAAAAGTTATCTCCCTTTCACGGTTTCGAGACAATCGGCCCAGCGGTTCTGGAGAAGAAGATTTTTTAAGGTTTTTGGGCATGGCGGCCATCTTGGTCAAGTGACCTGGACCATCCGAATAAATTTTTGTTGCCTAAGTGTCCTAAAGCTGCATATAAAATTAAAATGAAATTGGCTCAGTGCTATTAGAGATGCTACACACCAAGTTTCAAGACAATCAACCCAGTGGATCTGGAGAAGAAGACTTTTAAAGTTTTTAATATATTTGGGCATGGCGGCCATCTTGGTCATGTGACCTGAACCATCCGAATATTTTTTGTTAACTAAGTGTTTTGAGGCTGCATATAAAATTCAAATGAAATTGGCCCAGAGGTGTTAGAGAGAATGTATTCTAATATGTAAAAAGACCTGCAATACAAGTGCCCTTGGGCCAAGGTCAATGAATGAACTTGACCCTTAGCATTCACTGGCAATCATTTTTTACCCATTCTCATATCACAGACCACAATATTTTTCGGAAAATGCATTGCTTTACCAATTTCCAATTGAAAAGCCTAAGGAGTCAAATTTGACCTTGGCGTAAAATAGGTCAATGTCAACCTAGGGTCAACATTTTTGCAAACTTTGTAATACTCAGTAACCCGACGCTACATACCAAGTTTCAAGCCAATCGGCTCAGTGGTTCTGGAGAAGAGGATTTCTTAAGGATTTTACCATATTTGGGCATGGCGGCCATCTTGGTCATGTGACCTGGACTGTACTTGCAACTACTTGCAAACTTTTGTTCCCCCCATTGCCAGGGGGCTGCATGTGAAATTAAATTGAAATTGGCCCAATGACTTCAGAAATGAAGACCTTTGAAAATGGTTGATGTACGACGTACGACGGACGGACGACTGAGGCCTACTACCCTATAAGCAACCCCGGAGCTTTTGGCTCAGAGGAGTTTAAACACCAGACCTTCCGTTTCAGAACCTGGCGTCTCATATATGACTCGAGCGAGGCTCATGTAAGACCTAATTATTAAGAATCAGCGTTCTTATTCCAGCACGAAAACACGCCTATGTAATTTTAAACCCCACTTTTTCATAGTAAAACCCTGGGGTTAACACGGGTAAACCTTATTTTTCTTATTTCTGCTCTAAAATATTGATTGTGGGTACTCGCTACAACCGCCTCGATTAGGCGCTGCATCCGCGGTTCTAAGTGACGTGTACCTACAATCTATATTTTGAACAGAAATAAGAAAAAATATCACAATTTTTCATCTAAAAATTTTCGTTGTCTTTGGGGTAACGTTTACAGGCGTCATTACGAAAACACGCCCACACAAATACATTGTAAACTTTACTGCCGGAAAAAAACGAAAAATTTAAAATGAAAAAATTGTGACATTTTTCTTATTTCTGCTCAAAATATAGATTGTGGGTACTCATTAGAACCGCCTCATCGAGGCGGTTCTAACAAGGACCCACAATCTATATTTTAAAGCAAAATTAAAGAACATAAAAATTTACCGCTGTAAACCCCAGTTTTAATGTATAAAAGTGGGGTTCAACGGGGTCAGAATTGTATAGGCGTGTTTTCCTGATGTGTTTTCCTAATTACTAGGCATTATAAAAGCATTATTTTTATTTTTAAAAATATATCGGTTCTGAGAATCTTCCATCACTTTTACCTTACCTGTGCAAGTACCAAAACCCTCAAATTAAAATAGTATCCTCACTTTTAATTATGCTTAAAACAAAGGAGAAACATAAAATGAAACATATGGTTTCCTTTATTAGCCCACCTTACATATCACATGGAGAAATTAACATGTCATTTTATAAAGGCCGCGACAAGCGAAAACGTGCATTACTCCAGGTATGAACGAAAAAAAAATGAAAAATAAAAAAAATGAATATCCACCTAATCAAGCTGCACCACTGCGCATGCGCGAAGATTTTAATCTGCGTCTTCTTGGCAAGAACACACAGATTAAACTAAGAAGAAAAATGACGAAGACCGAGCAGAGACATAAATATTGTGACAAGCATAATTGAAACGGTACATGTCATGTAGTTGACAGCTAAAAGGTATTCTGTCAGCAAAACTCGAGACTAATTACACACATGAGGAAATAAAATTTAATTGCTCCTTAAATATTTTAATTGAATTTATAACACTACACCACAACCTCTTTATAACACTATTAAATGGGTCCAAAGCAGAAACCGTTTAATTAAACAACCGTGTTATATCCAAACAAAAATGTATATATTATTTAGAAAAATGACCATATAATCTATACATTTTTGGGGGTGTTACATTCAAAACCACGTTATAACAAACCGTGTTATAACGGTGTTGTCTGTTTGTCTATATGCTGGAAATTAATCCTTTATATACACGTATTTTGACAAGTTCATTAGTACTTACAACATACGCGATTTGTGTTTTATTACCTCACTTATGGGGTTTCTTAGCTCAGCTACTTATTCGGCCCCCGCCCATAGGGGCTTGAAGAAATATATGGGCTGCATGATGCTTCCACGCAGAGCTGAATCTGGCCCGCACACTAGTACTGGTAAACCGCTTAGAGGATCTAAGCCAGTCCAGGAACCGCGGTGCGAGGCGGACCGTCCATGCTTATAAACCCTATTGGTTTCATTGGACAGGGTTTGAGAAGTCATTTCATCTCAATGTCGGGTAAAAGTCCCACAAAATTGGAAGCAACGTCTCCAAAATGACCTTTACAGTGTTGACGGGGACGTTAGACCTCAAATCAAACAAACAAAACAATTCAGCTACTTATTAAAATGAATTCTATGAAATCATATTCAAAGGTTTTTAGTTATTCTTTATTTTTCTACACCAAGAGTCCTCTCTTGAGAGACCACCTTTTGAGCTGAGCAAAAGGTGGTCTTGAAGATCACTTTTGCTCAGCTCAAATGGTCTGGATATTTTTTACATCGTTACCATGACAGCATCTGGCCCCCGCCCATCGGGGCTTGGAGAAATAGATTGAGCTGCATGGTGCTTCCACGCAGAGCTGAAACTGACCGCACGAGTATTGATAAACATCTCAGATGGACTAAGCCTGCCCAGGTAAAGAGGCGCGAGTCGGACCGTCTAGTACAATAAGTCCTGTTGGTTTCATTTGGCAGCGGGGCTTGAGATGTCTTTTCATCTCAGTGTCGGGTACAAGTCTCACAAAATTGGAAGCAACGTGTCCTCTAAAATGACCTAAATAGTACTGACTGGACGTTAAACCTCAATTCAAACAAAACCATGACAGCATCGTCATGTTTTTTTTTTGTTTTGTTTTTTTGTTTTGTTTTTTTGTTTGTTTTTTTTTAATTGAGGTTTTGCGTCACAGTCAACACTATTTAGGTCACTTTGGAGACGTTGCTTCCAGTTTTGTGGGACTTCTTCTTAGGCCTAAAAACAAAAGCCGTGTTTCCACTAACCATACCGATCCTGCTTCAGACCCCTCGACTCGAATATTTTTATCAATAAAAGAACAAAATAAAAATTAAAACACTGACCCTACCATTTTCAATTTCCGACCCTACCCAGTGTCGTCTTTGCATTTTCCCATAGTAAATACGTGTTTTCAGTATATTTTTGTAGTTTTTTGGCATTTAGAACCTTCCAAAATACAGAGATTACTTTTTTTGAGCATCCAAAGGGAATTATGATACAAAATATGACAATTTTATTACAAAAAGACATGTACAAACACAAAAACACAAAAATTCAGTCCCGACCCTGTTGTTCTTTTGTTTTTTGTGTTTTTTTTTTTTTTTTTTTCAGGAGACTAATTACCCACCGATATACTATGGGCTGCATGTTGCTTCCACGCAGAGCTAAATCCGGCCCGCACACTAGTACTGGTAAACCGTTTAGGGGATCTAAGCCTGTCCAGGAACCGCGGTGCGAGGCGGACCGTCCATGCTAATAAACCCTACTGGTTTCATTGGGCGACAGGGCTTGGGATGTCATTTCATCTCAATGCCGGGTAAAAGTCCCACAAAATTGGAAGCAACGTCTCCAAAATGACCTTTACAGTGTTGAAGGGGACGTTAAACCTCAAATCAAACAAACTAAAATTTACGTAATTTTATCCTATCCATAAAATATCATTATTTTCACATGACACGACCATTTGTATGGATTAATGCAAAAATAACGAAAAAAAATCCAAGAAAGTTCTACTGACCCCAAGTATCTGTGGTCACGTCAACAAGTGCATGAACTGAACAAACCTGTGAGACTCGATAGAGCCCATCGGGGCCTAAAGAAATAGATGGGCTGCATGATGCTTCCACGCAGAGCTGAAACCGACACGCACCGAGAACTGGTAAACCGCTTAGAGGATCTAAGCCTGCCAAGGCAAAGCGATGCGAGTCGGCCTGTCCATGCTTTTAAACCACATTGGTGGCATTGGGCGGCAGGGCTTCAGATGTCATTTCATCTCAATGTCGGGTAAAAGTCCCACAAAATTGGAAGCAACGTCTACAAAATGACCTTTACAGTGTTGACGGGGACGTTAAACATCAAACATAACTGCAGAAATAATAATAATAATAATAACAATAACAATAAAAAAAAACACTGACAGCACTTACTTTTTTCGGGGGAGGAGACGGCGTGGTTACGGCCCTTTCCAAGTTTATTTCACTCATTATGCTAACAATTCCGTGAAATGAAGACCCTATAAACCCCATTTTTTACAAAGGTGGAGTAAACATTATTTTCTTTATTTTTGCTCAAAAAAATGTGGGTACTCGTTAGAACCGCCTCTGTGAGGCGGTTCTAAAGAGCACATACACCCTACATTTGGAGTCTAAATAAGCTAAATTTCACAAAATATCATCAGGAATAAAACGTTTTGATTGGGTTTAACGACATTTCAACCCCTGTAGATCATTTGAGCCCCGCCAAGCGATTTTGGTACTTATCGCCTATGCGAGCAGCGAAGGTTCAGGCGAGCCTGCGCATCCGCGCAGTCTCGCCAGAACATTCGCTGCTCGCTCATACAAGCACTGATTCAAGAGGAACCTTCAGACAGAAAGCCATATCCCTGGCCCCTCTGAATGGCTGGGCATGCGCAGTTAAAATTTGTCATGACGGAATGCTCGAAGACCCAAATTCGCTTGGCGGGGCTCATTTTGTATCGTTTCCCAGAGAAAGATAGAAAAAGGATAGAAGAGATAGTAGAGGAGATGCAAGCGAGGGATAGGGGAGAACGACAAAATGAATGGAAGTGTAGAGACTGAATAAACAACAACAATCACCCTCAAACCTTACCTGCTGCAAGGACAGCATGACGTACTGTCCAATTGGACGCCCCAGTGACGCATGCAAGATAGGACAGCAGGCCTGTCTGAGTGTAAGCAATATCAGTTGGACGCCCCAGTGATGAAAGATACACGTCACCTTTGAAAACGTTTTGGAGACTATGTCACACGGATGTGTTATCGTAATGCTTTTTGCGAAAACCGCACTACCCGGAGCAAAACCAACTGACCTTCCGTTGCAGAAACTGGCCTCCGCAGTTAGTTTATTAATTTAGTTTGTTCGATTGCGATGGAAGCTTCAAGCTCTTTAATCGCTATCGAATACTCATTCGCGCGAGAGAGAGGCAGTGATCTGATCTGGATCTACTCTGGTTGCTTAAAGAACATTCATTATTGTTAATTTTGCCACAAACAAAAACAAGCCTGACATCCCTAAAATTGGAAATGGACCACTCCAAACTTACTGGGTGGAAGATTCCACTGTCATATATGGGTTACTAGTCAGCGCTCTTACTAGGCCGCGAAGGCTCCAAAGAAACCGCTATAGTATTTAAGGGACTGTCCGACTCGCATCACTTTTAAAGGGCAGGTTTAGACTTATCAGTACTCAAACGTTCGGTCGGTGCCAGCTTTCTGCGCGGAAGCACCATTATTCCAAGCCAAGCCCCGATGGGCGGTGATGTGGTCGTGTGTGTGTGTGGGGGGGGGGGGGGAGTGGAGGGGAAGGGGCACTTATTTGAGGGAAATAATTTGATCTAACTGAAGGACGTAAGGGTTTGTGTGTAAAAATAGCCGCTATGTTATTTTCAGCACCTGGCCAGACACTCACTTGTTGTAGGTGTCCATCTGTGTTTCCGTTTCACCTGATGACAAGTTAATTACTTCCATATAGATCATATTCATATAGACATTTCTGGTTTGTTCACACCGTCTTATATGCCCCGAGGCCCGTAACTGACGTTCTAAAAGTCGTAAAATGAACACACATCACGTTAACAAAATAATTTGTTTGTTTGATTTGAGGTTTAACGTCCCCGTCAACACTGTAAAGGTCATTTTGGAGACGCTGCTTCCAATTTTGTGGGACTTTTACCCGGCATTGAGATGAAATGACATCTCAAGCCCTATCGCCCAATTAAACCAAAAGGGTTTATAAGCATGGGCGGGCCGACTCGCACTGCTTTGCCTGGGCAGGCTTAGATTCTCTAAGCGGTTTACCAGTACTCGTGTGCGGTCGGATTTCAGCTCTGCGTCGAAGCATCATGCAGCCTATCTATTTCTTCAAGCCCCGATGGGCGGGGGTCGGATGTTCTTAAAGTGTTGTAAAATGAACACGCATCACGTTGAAGGCAATGATCAGGAACTGATACAATTAAACCACAGCTCTATCAAAATACAACATGAAATAACTAGACCCTAATGGAAGCATCGACAGCGGAAAGCCGAAAGGACAGTTACTTTTCCACAAACTGGCCAATCGGCTATCCAAAAAAAAAAAAAAAAAAAAAAAAAAAAAAATTGAAAAAAAAAAAAAAAATACAAGCGCCACAAACACTCAAAGACAAACCGTAACAAAAATAAACCGCCTCGGAACTGTTAGTGAAACGAATTCCGCTGGGGGGCTTAAATCGATTTTACGTGCTTACTTCCGTCGCGATTTAGGCATGGCAAAACCTACAATAAGGCATGTGCGCCCAACGAAGACTCAGATCAGCCTGCGCATCCGCGCAGTCTGATCAGAGTCTTCGTTGTGCGCTCTAAGGATAGATAAATGCCCAGTGTTGCTTCATGCAGCAAGAGAAGTCTCTGGTTGGACTATATGGATGCGCAGGCTGAGCTGAGTTTTCGATGTGCGCACATGTCTTATTGTAGGTTTTGTCGTGCGCTGGCGTAAATAATTTGCCCCCCCCCTCCCCCGCCACCTCCCATACACAGCGTGCAACCAGCTGCGACGAAGACAGATTACTGCCTCGAAGACAGATCACACAAGAGGCTTCGAAGAAAGAGTAAGTGAAGTTTTTTCGGTTGTATAAATCGAGAAGGGCAATCTGTTGACTTTTTTGTTGCTATTGCAAAAATACTTCATGAGTTATGGCCCTTTGTCACTTTGGGTATTTTTACATTGTACCTCAATGTGCTTTGTGATGCACTGCATAACTTTATAACCGTGTATGCTAGGGTTTTGAAATTTCATATATGGATTCCTCATGGAAAATTATGGGACGCGTTTTTTTTCTCGTCCGGATTATGCCTCTTTCAAGAGTAATTGCCCTTTGATTTTTTAGATAAAATTTTGTCAGCAAAATATCTCAAAAACTATAAGAGCTATAGTCTTGAAAGTTGGTGAATAGATTGATGGTGATGAGTAGATGACCTGATTAACTTTTGACTACATTCCAAAGAATACTTAATGAGTTATGGCCTTTTGTCACTGTGGGTATTTTTACATTGCACCTCAATATGCTTTGTGATGCATAGCATAACTTTATAACCGTGTCTGTTAGGGTTTTGAAATTTCATATATGAAAATTAGGAGACGCGTATTTTTTTCTCGTCCGGATTATGCCCCTTTCAAGAGTTATTGCCCTTTAAATTTTTTTGATAAAATCTTGTCTGCAAAATATCTCAAACACTATGAGCTAGAGCCTTAAAAGTTGGTGAATAGATTGGTAGTGATGAGTAGATGACCTGATTAACTTTTCACTAAATTCCAAAGAATACTTAATGAGTTATGGCCTTTCGTCACTTTGGGTATTTTTACATTGCACCTCTATATGCTTTGTGATGCATGGCACAACTTTTTAACCGTGTATGCTAGGGTTTTTAAATTTCATATATGAAAATTAGGAGACGCGTATTTTTTTCTCGTCCGGATTATGCCCCTTTCAAGAGTTATTGCCCTTTAAATTTTTTTGATTAACTCTTGTCTGCAAAATATCTCAAAAACTATAAGAGCTTGAGCATTGAAAGTTGGTTAATAGATTGGTGGTGATGAGTACAAGACCTGATTAACTTTTGACTAAATTCCTAAAAATACTAAATGAGTTATGGCTCTTTGTCATTTTGGGTATTTTTACATTGTACCTCTATATGCTTTGTGATGCATTGCATAACTTTATAACCGTGTATGCTAGGGTTTTGAAATTTCATATATGGATTTCTCATGGAAAATTAGGAGACGCGTATTTTTTCTCATCCGGATTATGTCCCTTTCAAGAGTTATTGCCCTTTGAAATTTTTTATAAAATTTCGTCAGCAAAATATCTAAAAAAAACTATAAGAGCTAGAGCCTTGAAAATGGTGAATTGATTGGTGGTGATGAGTAGATGACCTGATTAACTTTTGACTAAATTCCGAAAAATACTTAATGAGTTATGGCCCTTTGTCACTTTGTGTATTTTTACATTGTACCTCTGTATGCTTTGGCATGCATAGCATAACTTTATAACCATGTATGCTAGGGTTTTGAAATGACATATATGGATTTCTCATGGAAAATTAGGGACACATATTTTTTTCTCATCCAGATTGTGCCCCTTTCAAAGCTTATTGCCCTTTGAAATATTTTTGATAAAATATCTCAAAAATAATTAGAGCTACAGCCTTGAAAGTTGATGAATCGATTGGTGGTGATGGGCATATGACCTGATTAACGTTTGACTTCATTCCGAAAAATACTTCATGAGTTATGACCCTTTGTCACTTTGGGTATTTGTAAATTGCACCTCTATATGCTTTGTGATGCATAGCATAACTTTATAACCGTGTATGCTAGGGTTTTGAAATTACATATATGGATACCTCATGGAAAATAAGGGGACGTGTATTTTTTTCTCACCCGCATTATTGCTCTTTGAAATGTTTTGGATAGAATCTTCTCAGCTGAATATCTAAAAAACTATAAGAGCTAGAGCCTTGAGCGTTGGCGAATAGATTGGTGGTGATGAGTACATGACCTGATTAACTTTTGCTTAAATTCCGAAAAATACTTCATGAGTTATGGCCCTTCGTCACTTTAGGTATTTGTACATTGTACCTCCATATGCTTTGTGATGCATAGCATAACTTTAGCATAACCAAAGCGGTTCTTCTGTGGCGATTTATTTATGTTGTTGTTTGTTACTTACTGTGTGTATCACTTGTGTCTTTTTATTTTGGATTGCCATATGGCCATTTTGTGGGAAAGTAACTGTCCTTATGGTCTTCCTTTGTTTAGGTTTCCATTGTGGTCGGGTCGCTTAATGTTTGTGTTTCTTTCCCTTTGGTGTCTTTGATGGGTGGAGTAAGTTAATTGTATCGATTCCTGATCTTTGTTTTACTTCTACTTTAGAACAGTGTATGCTAGGGTTTTGAAATTATATATATGGATTCCTCATGGAAAATGGGGGGACACATATTTTTTTCTCATCCAGATTGTGCCCCTTTCAATAAATATTGCCCTTTAAAGATTTTTTTCCTAAAATCTTGTCAGCAAATTATCTCAAAAACTATTAGAGCTAGAGTCTTGAAAGTTGGCGAATAGATTGGTGGTGATGAGTAGATGACCTGATTAACTTTAGTCTAAATTCCGAAAAAAATACTTCATGAGTTATGGCCCTTTGTCACTTTGGGTATTTGTACATTCTATGCTTAGTGAAAGAACCATGTGCCAGTGTAGTGGATAGAGTGCTGGACTTCGAATCAGATTGTGAACTATGAATCTGAGAGGCGTGAGTTCAAACCTCAGTTGAGGTATGGATTTCTTTTTTCTTCTTTTCTTCAAAAACAAACATAAACAGTTACATTCATTCAAGCACTTACATATGCAAACACACATACTAGAGCCTACTGATTGGGACTGAGGAGGAGATCACCTGATAGAACATCTAACATCAATTTTATGAAATTTTGAGTTATGGCCCTTTGCATTTCTGTTTTCTTGTACATAGCATAACTTAAGAACTATGTATCCTAGCATTTTCAAATTTTATACATGGTTTTCTCATTGAAAAATAGTCGGCCTGTATTTTTTCTAATTATTTCCCCTTTTAACCTTTTAATAAGATAACATGGAAATCTCATTTGCAAGATATCTCAAAAAGTATTTCAGCTAGAGCCTTGTTAATAGGAATACTGATTAGGTCCTTGGAGGAGAATACTTAATAATAGTTTGGAATGGATTAAATGGAAATGGATTAAATGAAATGGATTAAATCTTTACAGACCCCTTTTCCACTGAGATTTAATGACACCATTTATCATGAGGGTAATATTTCCAGAATGCCGGACTTTTATATTTTCTCGCTCCTGGAATGTCAAAACGCAGAACTAGATCTCACGGCACCAGGAAAAATGGTAACTTTAAACGTAAATTACGTGCGTTTAAACGAAGCAATACTAGACTGAAATGACTGTCAATTATATTATTAAATCATGGACGCCACTCTATGCTTTCATTTTTAAGTTCATTACCCGTTTCTGTTTTACGTCTTCTGGACACCGAGGCGAATAAATTCTACGATAGTTCTAATCAGTTATATGATGCGGCTCTCTTAACTAGAGGCTATACTCAGCATACTCTCCGTCCTTACATTGATTCTGAAATTAATCATAAACGCCATTTCTTCAAAATATCCTTCATTAATAAGGGTATGGATTTTATAGATTTGCCCAGTATCTTCCGCGAGAGCTCGGTGCTTTCTTCCGTCCCTGCTTATTTTCAAAAATACTGAAACACCTATAATTTGCTATAAATATAACAAACCTGTTAGATCTATCAGTTTTAATTTCAATAAATTTGTTTCAGATCTTGATATTGATACTAATACTCCTGATTCATGTGATTGTAAAAACTCAGTGTATTGCTATCCTGCTGCTGGTCATGTAATAACTGGCAATTTGAAAATTATTCCTGATTCTAGGATAAGGAATATAATTTCTAAAGGACCGAAATATCGGTTTCCTTCTAAAATTGATTTCAGTAAATGTAGAGATGAAATCGCTGCTTCCTTGAATGAATTCGGTAATCGATGGTGTAAGCGAGTGTATGTTGAGCATAAAGCCCTTAATGACTGGAAACTTAGCATTTTAAAACTAGTGAATAAACGCATTTCTTTCTATTCTCAAAATACTAACTTATTACCTCCTAAGCCTAAGACGTCTTTACGTCATCTTAAACAAGGTATTCAAGAATTTCATAAGAAGTTTGTTTTGGCCCCTGCAGACAAGGCCGCTAACAAAGTCGTCGTTGTGTGACGGCTCCACTATGTTAACACGCTTAAGCAGGAGCTTGGTGGTACTAAGGCCTATGAACTTCGGCCTTTAGCTGAAGAGAGAGTTATAGTAGATAAACATATTTGTCATTCAGCCACCAAGTTTGCTGCGTGTGTTACCGAAGGCCAAGACAAGCTTCCTACGCTATACTGGTTACCAAAACTTCATAAAAGACCTTACAAAGCACGGTTTATTGCGAATTCTAGCTCTTGCACTACCACCGAACTTTCTAAATTATTAACTTCCTGTCTTACTGCTATTAAAACGCATGTGATTAAATATTGTAATAAAGTCTTTGAAAGATCAGGAAGAAATCTGTTTTGGTCTATAAAAAATTCGAATGAGGTTTTAAATAAATTGAAATCCAGACATTTTTGTGCTTCAAGTCTGTCTACTTACGATTTTTCCACTCTTTACACTGCACTTCCTCATAATCTTATAAAAGAAAAGCTTAATGATTAAATTGAATGGGCTTTTCACAGAGAAGATTCTCTCTATCTTGCATGTAATGTCAGAAATGCATTTTTCACTTCTAAAGAGCATAAGAATTATACACTTTGGTCATGTCAGAAAGTGTGTGATGCCCTCACCTTTCTACTTGACAATATTTATATTAGATTCGGTACTAAGTTATTTAGACAAATTGTGGGCATTCCGATGGGTACGAATTGCGCACCACTTGTGGCTGATCTATTCTTGTATTGTTATGAAAGAGACTTCATGTTGTCGCTTTCCATTGATAACCAATCTGAAATTATTGAAGCTGTTAGCTCCACTTCTAGATATTTAGTGATTTATTAAATATTTATAATACATATTTCGCTGGTTTGATCAGTCAGATTCCGCCCCCCCCCCCCCCCCCCCGTTCAGTTAAATAAAGCAAATTCTTCGGATACCGAGGCCCCGTTTTTGGATTTACATCTATCTATTGTAGATGGGTTTGTTTCGTGCAAAATTTATGATAAACGCGATGACTTTGATTTTGAGATTGTAAATTTTCCTTTTTTGGATGGTGATGTTCCTCGTGCGCCATCCTATGGCGTTTATATTTCGCAATTAATTCGATTTGC
This sequence comes from Lucinisca nassula, assembly GCA_963580285.1. NCBI lineage: Eukaryota > Metazoa > Mollusca > Bivalvia > Lucinida > Lucinidae > Lucinisca > Lucinisca nassula. The sequence goes on along the minus strand of OY757010.1, from coordinate 92,674,555 downwards.
TAGAGTGTGTGGTCATGTTACTGACTTCAACACTCGTAATAAATTATTAACGGTTAAACTTCTTAATCAGGGTTATCGGTAGCATAAACTACGCAAAGCCTTTTCAAAATTTTATAGACGCCATTCTGATTTAATTTCAAAATTCAATATTGGACTTAAATCTCTTCTGCAACAAGGTCTATCGGAACCCGAATTTTATGGTGACTTAGTATATAAATTCAGAAAAATATATAACCGTAATGACTTTAGCACCCAATTTCGTAAAATCATTCTTCGATATAAAAAGATTGGATACAACATGGATGTTATACGACAGACTGCATGCCTGGTAGTTAACCCAATCACGGTTGGCAACTTTGCTTCCCTCTTTAATTGCACGCCGGTGGGTGAGGCCTCAGATTCTATGACGGTTCCAACGTAAAGGCTTATTGAGAATTAGAGAGATCTAATTCAAAGTAATGTTGGTTGGTGCCTGATGCTCTGTCTCTGGTCGGGCCCATCGGAGGCTAACTGTTGGTTTTCTTTTGCTCCAGCATTTCTTGCTGTCGAGTCCTCACCGTTGTCTCACCTCGGTGGTTCTTTGATTATTTGTGTTCACGGAGATGTTGCACTGATGAGTTAGGAGGCCTTCATGCGGACTGAACAAATCATTTGTCTAAATCGCGACGGAAGTAAGGGCGAGGATTGTGGCCACGTAAAATCGATTTAAGCCCCCCAGTGGAAATCTTTCCACTGACCGTTCCAATGCGGTTCTTCTGTGGCGATTTTTTGTTGTTGTTTGTTACTTACTGTGTGTATCACTTGTGTCTTTTTATTTTGGATGGCCATATGGCCATTTTGTGGGAAAGTAACTGTCCTTATGGTGTCTTTGATGGGTGGAGTAAGTTAATTGTATCGATTCCTGATCTTTGTTTTACTTTTACTTTGTTGGAGTTATGGCCCTTTGCCATTTCTGGCCACTAAATTGTGTTTCTGTCTTGTAGCACATTATTTCCAAAACAATGTTTCAATTGTTGCCTAGGAACTTGACAGGCTGATAGGAAATGACTAGTACATGACCTGAGAAACATTTGAAAAAATCTCTGAAACATTTTTCTTTGGTTATGGCCCTTGGAAAATTGGGCATTTAGGAGCAAGCATATGGTTGGGGGCATGGTGTTTGTAAGTTTTACCATTTCTAGTTAATATTATTTTTATCCTCCACTACACAACATGAATGAGAAAATTTTATAAACCAATTACCTAGTCCTTATATATTATTAGGGAGCTTTACTAGTCACAGCAAATTATGGGGTTGCTCGAATACAAATGACAAATCATAGAAAATTGTATTGCTGAAAATGATTTGTCTATTAAATGATAAACAACCAACATATCATCTTCATTCTCCCACAAGAAGTCATTTTGCTTCAGATTTATCAATATCCTCTCCAAATATCTATTTAGATTTCGATTGGTCTGTTGTGGACGATCTTCGTGGGAGCGATCATTTTCCTATAATAATTGAAGAAATTGAATCGACTCATGAAGATCGTCACCCCAGATGAAAATTGAATAAAGCAAATTGGGAGAATTTTAATCACTTATGTAATGAAAAATAAGAACATGAAGTCTTCAAAACGGCAGACGATATACAAGCTAATGAAATGATTCATATAGCTAAAAAGTGTATTCTTAAATACTCGACACATTCTAATAGAAATTGACCTTAGTTTAATGACGACGTTAAAATTTCGATTTATAAAAGGAAATCTGCCTTACGAAAATTTAATAGAAAACCGACAAAAAATCTTATCCATTCCAAACATATGTAAAGCTCGCAAACAATAAAATCAGTCAAAAAAATCTTGGCAGGAATACGTCTCCAATCTTAATTCTAGAACTCCAGCAAAGAAAATATGGGACATGATTCGAAAAATTAGTGGCAAAAAACAAGACTAATAAATATGTCCATATTAAATCAAACGAAAGTAAATGTTCAACAACCAAAGATATTTCCAATGCCTTGGGTGGGTGGGTGACCAGGGTGGGTGACCAGGGGGGGGGGGGGGGGGGGGGCAGAAAAACTCTTCTTGCTCATATTATTCCGAAACTTTTCAAAATATAAAACAAGGCCAAGAGAGAAATAATTTGAATTTTTCATCATTGAATCCCGAAACATACAATTTACCTTTCTCTACTAAAGAATTATTAGATGCTGTCCATAAATCTCACGATATTGCTGTTGGTCCTGCCGATATACACTATCAAATTCGAAAATATTTACCCAACAAGGCATTGACACATTATTAAATATTTTAAATGATATTTGGATCACTGGAATATTCCTATATGACTAGAGAAAAACAATTATTCCTATTCCAAAACCAAATAAAGATCATACTGAAGCCACGAATAATAGACCTATTGCTTTGACAAAGTAGAAGTAAAACAAAGATCAGGAATCGATACAATTAACTTACTCCACCCATCAAAGACACCAAAGGGAAAGAAATACAAACATTAAGCGACCAGACCATAATGGAAACCAAAACAAAGGAAGGCCATAAGGACAATTACTTTCCCACAAAATGGCCATATGGCCATCCAAAATTAAAAGACACAAGTGATACACACAGTTAGTAACAAACAACAACATAAATAAATCGCCACAGAAGAACCGCCTTGGAACGGTTAGTGGAAAGATTTCCACTTGGGGGCTTAAATCGATTTTACGTGGTCACAATCCTCGCCCTCGACAAGTTGTTAATGTAAAACAATGGAGAGAATGGTTTACGATAGACTGGTTTGGTTCGTAGAATCAAATCGGCTTATCACTAAATTTCAAGCTGGATTCTGAAAACCTAATTCTATAAATGATCATTTGATTCGATTAGAATCGTTTATACGTGATGCCTTTGTTAAAAAAAAAAGAACATGGAGCTGTATGTTTTTGGGGGTTTTTTACCTTGAAAAAGCTTATGATACAACTTGAAAATAAAGATTTAAATACCAATTTTAATTCAAAATTTCTTATTCAATCGATCATTTAATATCCGCTTAGGTAATACATTATTGGACATGTTTGAACAAGAACAAGGTGTACCACAAGGAAACATTTTATCCCCTACCTTGTTCAGCATTAAAATCAATAACATTGTTAAATGTGTAAAGGACCCTGATTGTTCGCTTTTTGTTGATGAATTTGGAATATTCTATCGATCGAAAAACATGGAAACCATTGAATTTAAGCTCCAACGGTGTTTTAATAATATAGAAGTTTGGGCAAGAGAAAATGGTTTCAAGTTTTCTAAAGCATAAGCCCATTGTGTTCATTTCTGCCAGATACGAAAGTTACATTTAGATCCTATTCTAACTATATACGGTGGTTTAATTCCAGTCGTCACTGAAGTGAATATTTTGGGTCTTTTATTCGATAATAAATTGTCTTTTATTCCTCATATCAAAGATTTATTCCTCATATCAACGCTTTTAAAGCTAAGTGCTTAAAAGCCCTTGGTATTTTAAAAGTTATCTCCAGTTCCGACTGGTGAGCAGATCGCAGTCCTTTTAAATCTCCATAGATCTTTAATCCGATCCAAATTGGATTATGGATCCATTAACATAGTCTATGGATCTGCTAGAAAATCTTATTTAAAATCTTTAGATACTATTCATCATCAGGGTTTACGTCTGGCTCTGTTAGCCTTTCCCACTTCTCCCGTCGAAAGTCTATACGCTGAATCTAATGAAACATCACTTTATATAAGAAGAGAGAAATTGTCTCTTCAATATTTAACTAAATTAGCCACCAATCCATGTAATTCAGCTTACGATTGTGTTTTTAATCGCAATGCAAAAGATTTTTATAACAATAAACCATCGGCTATTAAACCTCTTAGCCTGAGAATGAAACCGTTAATTGAATATAAATGTCAACCTTTTGCATTACCATCAAAGGAGTCAGGGACGTTAAACCCTCAAAAGATTATTTTGGATGTTCATAAAAATGAAAAAAAAATCGGAAGTTGAGTCACATATTGAGTCACATAAATAACATTGTTAAATATGTAAAGGACCCTGTTTGAATTTTTAGAAATCGTCTTATTTTAAACAACATATTTCTATTTGTACTGATGGTTCGAAAAAAAAAGATGATAAAGTTGCTCGTTCTGTTATTAGTCCAAACTTTACCGACAGCATTAGACTACCTGATAACAGCTCCATTTTTACCGCTGAACCCAAAACCATTGATTTCGCACTATTTTACATTAGAGACCAGGCTGAAAAACAATTCACTATTTACTCAGATTCTCTTTCTGTGTTGACAGCGCTTAAAGATCCCCAGCATAGAAACCCCTTAATTCAGCAAATTCTTGGAAATTATTTTATCTTTCAAGTTGAAAAGAAATAATATTTGGTTGTCTGCCCAGTCACATTAATACTCGAGGTAATGAGTTAGCTTGATTTAGAAGCAAAAATGGGCATTATCCCTAACAGTTACAAATTTTAAAATTCCATTTTCTGATTTTAAATCACCCATTCACAAATACGTCAACAACAAATGCCAATCTATTTGGGAAAAGGACACTGATAACACATTAAACGAAATTAAACCTAATTTTAACAGCAAATGCTCTCTCACACTACAGAAGAAAAGAAAAGACGAAAATAACAAGATGCCGAATTGGACACACCAGACTAACTCGTTGTTTTATAAAGAAAATTGAACAAGCACCTTTCTGTATTCCGTGTAACGAACCTTTTACAGTCAAAAACTTTTTATTTCTTGTATTGGATTTTATCATATCCGCTCAAACTATTTTTATGTAAGAACATTAAAATATCTTTTTAACAATACACCAATCGAAAAAATAATCTCTTTCCTTAAAGAAATCGGACTTTTAAACAAACTGTAACCATTAATTTTATCTTTTTTAAAAATGAACATATCAGTCCTTTGTATGCCCCCAACTTCGAAAGAGGGATATATTGCTTCTGCTTCTGCTTCGTTCGTCCGTTCGTTCGTTTATCCGTCCGTTACGCTTTTGGTACATATCATAACTAAGAACAGTGTATGCTAGGGTTTCGAAATTTCATTTATGGATTCCTTCTCATGGAAAATTAGGTGAAGCGTATTTTTCCTCATCTGGACTGTGCCCCTTTCACGAGGTATTGCGCTTTGATTTTTTTAAATAAAATCTTTCAGCGAAATATCTAAAAAACTATAACAGTTAGAGCCTTGAATGTTGGGGAATAGATTGGTGGTGATGAATAGATGGTCCTTTGTTTATTTGTACATTGTATGATTGTGATGCATAGCATAACTTAAGAACCGTGTATGCTAGGGTTTTGAAATTTCATAATATGGATTCCTAATGGCAAATTAGGTGACGCGTATTTTTTTCACATCCGGATTATGTTCCTTTTAAGAGTTATTGCCCCTTGAAAATATTTTGATAAAATCTTGTCAGCAAAATATCTAAAACAAACTATGGGAGCTAGAGCCTTAAAAGTTGGTGAATAGACTTGTGGTGATAAGTTGATGACCTGATTATTTTTTACTAAATTCCGAAAAATACTTCATCAGTTAAGGCCCTTTGTCACTTTGGGTATCTGTACATTGCATGCTTTGTGATGCACAGCATAACTTAAAAACCGTGTATGCTAGGGTTTTGAAATATCATATTTGAATCCTAATGGAAAATTAGGTGAAGCGTATTTTTGTCATCCGGATTATGCCCCTTTCAAGATGGATTATGCCCCTTTCAGGCGTTATTGCCGCTTGAATGTTTTTATACAAGTTTGTCAGCAAAATATTTCAAAAACTATTAGAGCTGGTGCCTTGAAAGTTGGCGAATAGATTGGTGGTGACGAATAGATGACCTGATTAACTTTTGACTAAACTCCAAAAAATATTTCATGAGTTATGGCCCTTTGTCACTTTGGGCATTTGTACATTGTATGCTTTGTGATGCATAGCAAAGCTTAAGAACCGTGTCTCAATGTAGTGGATAGAGTGCTGGACTACGATTCAGATTGTGGACTACGATTCAGATTGTGGACTATGAATCAGAGGGTCGTGAGATCAAACCCCGATGAAGGAATGGCATTTTTTTTTCTTTATTTTTTTTCTGCTCTTTTTTTCTTTATAAACACACATAAACACTTATTATCCCACTCGCACAACAAAGTTGTTAGGGGGTGCGGATATTGCATTTGTCCTGCACATACATACATACATACTTACATACTTACAAGCACGTACGTACGCAAACACACATGCATGCATGAACACACATATATGCAATCAAACAAACACGCACATGCATTTGATGGAAAATTGGGCATTTAGGGGAACGTATATGGTTTGGGGCATTGTGTTTTACAAACACCATTTTTGGTTCTAGTTTACTTTAGACGCTATAGGGTTGAGCGTCTTTAAATTAAATATACACCCATCCATCCATAAATGCATCAACAACAAATGTCAATCTATTTCGGTAAAACAAACTGACAATAAATTATACGAAATTTAACCTATTTTTAAAGCAAATGCTCTCCCTGAAATTGCAGTAGAAAAGAACAGACGAAAATAACAATATGCCGAATTTGACACACAAGACTAAGTCATCCTTTTATATATTGAACAAGCACCTTTCTGCATTTCATGTTACGAAACAGTCAAACACTTTTCAATTTCTTGTATTGAATTTTATCATATCCGCTCCAAATATTTTCATGTCAGAACATTAAAATATCGTTTTAACAATACACCATTCGAAAAAATAATCTCTTTCCTTAAAGAAATCGAATCATTAATTTAATCTTTTTAAAATGAACATATCAGTCGTATATACGTTTTATTATGTCCCCAACTTCGAAGACGTTAGAGGGGTATATTGCTTCTGCTTCGTTATTTTTTTTTTCTCACCTGGATTGTGCCTCTTTCAAGAGTTATTGCCCTTTGAAATGTTTTGATAACATATTGTCAGCAAAATATCTCAAAAACTATAAGAGGTAGAGCCATGAATGTTGGTGAATAGATTGGTGGTGATGAGTAGATGACCTAACTTTTACAGACAAACACTTTAATTTATTGTGTTGAAATTTACCATATCCGCTCATAATTTTTTAATGTAAGAACATTAAACGATATTTTTAGCAATACACCAATCAAAAAAAAAATAATAATCCTTAAAGAAATAGGACTTTTTAACAAACTGTAATCATTTAATTTAGCTTTTTCAAAATGAACATATCAGTCTTACATCCGTTTTATTTCTAGTTGATTTTAGACGCTATATGCTCTCTTAGGGTTGAGCGTCTTTAAATAAAATATACATCCATCCTATTGGTTTGAACCTTTCTGTCTGTTTGTCCCTTGCACTTCCATGGAATTATCAACTTAATTTTTATTTTTTTTTTCACTTTTTAACATTTGAAGCCATTTCTGTCCAAGGCAATATCTGTCCACATGCCAAGAGCATGGGGAATAAGATACACGTACTTTTTTTTCGGTTTGGATTATCCTTGCGGAGTTTTCTCTTTTTCGACTTGGGCATTTAACGACAAATGGTGGGTACTTTGTGTGTCCACTTCCCCAGTTTTATTCCGATCAATAAGAAACATTGCTGGCTTTTGTGCCATGGTCTGTAGATGTTTTGTTTGTTTCATTTGAAGTTTAACGCCCCCACCCCCACCCCCACCCCCTCGGTACTTTAGGTCATTTGGGGAGATGTTGCTTCCAATTTCGTCACCAGAAATTGAAGTGAAATGACATCTATACCCTGCCGCCCAATGAACGCGATAGGGTATATATGCGTAGACGGTCCAACATGCGTCATTTTTCCCTTTGGAGGTTAAGACCCTCTAATCGGTTTTCCAGTCGGTTTTAGCTCTGTCTGGAAGCACCATCGTACAGCCCTATCTGTTTATCCTAACGGCGATGGGTGGGCCGGATCTGTATATGTGTCTGTGTTTTTGGCATTTCAGTCCATTTAGTTCATAACTGTTTCTGACTTCGTGACTGGTTGCAGCGCTTTTCATGTCTTAATCTAGACAATATACCTTTGGACTTGGCTGAAATAGCCTCATCTCCGGGCAAGCTCAAAGCCATCACGAAAACACGCCTATATAACCCCTTGAATCCCACTTTTATATAGTAAAATTGGGGTTATCAGGGATAAACGTTATTTTTTTTTAATTTTCTGTTCTAAAATATAGATTGCGGGTACTCATTAGAACCGCCTCGATGAGGCGGTTCTAACATGTACCCACAATCTATATTTGAGCAGAAATAAGAAAAATATCACGATTTTTCATAAGAAAATCTTCACTTTTCGGCGAAAAAAATTATTTTGTATTTGTGTAGGCGTGTCTTCGTAATGATAAAATTGCAGGATAAGCAAAATGACTGACAGCAAATAAGCAGCATTGGCGCACTTTTAATAGCAAAGCAGAATGAAATGTTTATAAGAAATAACACCCCGAGCCAATCAGTAAGCTTTATCCAGTAGCATCAACGCTGACGTCAATGGTGTTGTTGTTAGGTTCATTCTCGAGAAACCCCCACTGAGTCAGAAACTCGCTTATGTCAACTTCTCCATCACCTAGCAAGCAGAATAGAAGCACATATTAAGGGGAATATATACACCTTCAGGGGAGGCAACTCCTCCAAAAGTATTTATGTCTCCCATGTCAATAAGGGTCAATTCTTAAAGGAAAGAATTTTCTCTTTAGGAGCATTTTTTTCCTTTAAGAGTAGACCATTTTTTCAGTGGGACAAAGTTTATAGAAAAGCGAACAGGAAGTCCCGAAAGTTGTCTCCCTTTGAGAAAATGACGGAAAAATCTGCCAGGTGTTCACAGTCCCCTTAAGCAAAAAAAAAAAGCAATAATATTTCGGTAGATCTTCAGTAACTCGAATACGTAAATGACAATTAAATTTTGTTCGAAGTTAGTAGTAGAAGTACGAGTTTTTGAGGCTTACTTTTACCGCATGGCCATGTGGCATACTGGGGAGAACCTCGAGATGTATATTCGACTCTTATTAAAATAAAGGTATGTTGTGTGTACCCATTAGAATCGCCTCATTGAGGCGATTCTAATGTTTTCACACCACATACCTTAATAAAGATATGTTGTGTACTCATTAGAATCGCCTTATTGAGGCGATGCTAATGTGTACACACAACACATCTTTCAAATGAGGCGATTCTAATGAGTACACACAACATACCTTTTAAATATAAGATCAAACATATATCCATAAATTAACCTAAACACGGTTATCTGGAGCTTTGGTTAGAATACTCTAAGGGGCTTTAGAACTAGTTCGAATTAGCCATGGTAAACTAGTCATAAGTGTTCGAGTCATCGAGATTTTACTGAATATTGATATTCCAGAAAAGCAAATGCATTTATTTTATACATAGCAGTGAAATCAATGCATGAATCTATCTGAAACAAATAAAACTGATATTTTCATTAGTGTGAAAATATAAATGTGAAAAATAGCATGACCGTGTTATTTCACAGTAGCATCCCGGACTACTTTTCTCGCCAAAATCCATATGTCATCTATAAAATAATTCTGTAAAATACCTTGAAAAGCACTATTTGTACTGTTAACATGCTGTATTCAAAATCGCGATCTGTTTATGTTTTCCATCTGATAGTTGTGACGTCGTAGCCAATTAAAATTGTGACCTAAGATCCGATTGGTCAATTACAGTAAGTGTCCTAAAATATTATAAAATAAAAAGAAAATTTACTTTTTTTGATTCAATGAATATCAAATATTTCAGCGAGTGTGTTGAAAATATCAGAATTTTCACTCGTGCTTCGCAATCGTGAAAATTCTGATATTTATAACATGCTCGATGAAATATTTTTGGTATTCATCTCAAAAAAGTCAATATCCTCCATATATTTTATTGTTGCCATTGAGTCTTAGAATTTTTTGTGATGGAGTCTGGTTGATCCTTTTTGTCATTCACGTATTGTCTTAGATTTCATTTATTTTTTTATTTATTATTTTTTTCGTATTTACCCAAAATATTTGGGCAACTCTTTACCTTGCTTGTTGATGATTTTTCTGAAATCTGAACAAGTATGGTTTACTGCCCGATAATGTAAATGGCAAGCAGTGCGGACCCTGATGAGATGTCGTATAAACTGCATTCTGCGTCGTCGCATCTGGGACGTCGCTGTTTGCTCAGATCTGTCTGCCCAAATACATGTGGTGAATGCGGTACTTTGTTCTTTGTAAAATTTGTAAATAATATGAGGGCCACAAGGGAGATTAGTTATTGTTTTAATCGAGTTACCCTTTTGAAATAAAGACATATTATTATCATTATTATTATTATATAATTTATTATTATTGTTATTATTATTATTATTAATATTATTATTATTATATAATTTCGACATGAATTCGTACACAAATTTGAAAACAAATTGATAAAACGAAACAGTCACGCTTCTCCTTGGCCTAGTCGATAAGAACGCTGACTCTTAATCATTAGGTCTCTCACAACTGGGGGGGGGGGGGGGGGGGGGGTCGAGCCTGGCTCGGGTGACATATGAGACGTCAAGTTCTGCAGCGGAAGTGCATGCGGTTTTTCTCCGGGTACTCCGGTTTTCGTTTTCGACCATCTCTGATTAATGATCGGTTCGATATGAGTGAAATAATCTTAAAAAGTCAGTAAAACCACAACAACCAAAAAAAACGCATGAGTCATCAGTAAGTTCTATCAAATATGTGAATATCGCTACTACATATGAAAACACGCCATGGAAAAGTGAAACATCACGTGAACAAGTTCGTGATATGAACCCCCCACCCCCAACACACACACACACACACACACACACACACACACACACACACACACACACACACACACACACACACACACACACACACACCTAAACTCCACTTTATATAGAGAAAACTTGACTTTATGAATTATTTTTGTTATTTCTGCTCCAAGACATAGGTTGTGGGTGCTCGTTAGAACCGCCTGAGGCGGTTCTCACGAGCACCAACAAACTATGTTTGCATTATAAATAAGAAGAATACCACGGATTCTCATCAGAAAAGAAGCCATTTTGGAGATATGAAAACATGCACTATGTCGCAAGGGTGCGTTATCGTAATGGCACCGCGCATCTTCTCATCACATCCATATGAGGTGCCGTTTTACTATTTAATCCGTATTTATAGTTATCCATAAATATTTATGGGTATCCATCATTCGAATTATGGATATCCATAATTCGAATTATGGATATTCAATATTATTTATGGATATCCATAATTATTTATGGATATCCATAAATCGATCTGAATTAATGATATCCATAAATCGAATAATGGATATCCATTATTCGATATATTGCTACCCCTAAATCGAATTATGGATATCCATTATTCGGCTGATTTATGGATATCCTTAAATCGAAATATGAATATCCATAAATCGATCTGAATTATGGATATCCATAATTCGAATTATGGATAACCATAAATCAGAGGAATAATGGATATCCATAAATCGAGTTATGGATATCCATAATTCGATTTATGGATATCTATAAATACGGATTAAATAGTAAAACGGCGCCCCATACATCCCCAGTTGTTTTCAAATTAATGAAAGCGATGTTGGGAATATTAAAGACAAAGAAGGCTTGCTTTTATGTGTTCTTTTATAAACGTCTTAGTCGATACAGTGTGCTTTGAAATGCAGTCATACATAAGGTGTGCTGAAAAGTAGTTTCTGCAACAAAAGTGGGTGGTTGGGTGAGGCAAAATTGGATTGTATCGTGCGTCACTGGGACGTCCAACTGATATTTGCTTACAGTTGGGCAAGGCCTGCTGTCCTTGCAGCAGGTAAGGGTAGAGGGGGAATGTTGTTACTTCTGCTTCTACACTTCCTTTCATTTTTCTCTTTCTCTTCTCTCCTCCGTCCCATACTTTCATCTAATCTACTATCTTTTCCATCTCTTTCCTCCCCCCTCTGGGAGACGACACAAAATTACTCACAAGGGTTGACGTGTTGTTAAACCCAATTCAATCAATCCCCTGCAACAAAAACAATACTGAAAAGCAAGCCAGTAATTCAAGAATTCACAACAAGAATCTTTTTAAATTGTTTATTTTTACATTAGAATAAACATCAGTCCAGTCCAGTTGTGCTTTTACATCACGTAGTTCAAACCCCTGTGATCCAAATAACGTCGGTTATCTCCCGACATCAGTCCCCGCATTGACAGTGATATCTACCGTGCCACTGGGCTGTTTCTTAAGTGACCCCCATTTTGTTAGAAATTCGCTGATATCTACGTGTCCATCACCTAGGAAACACAATGCATATTTCATCCTGAGGATGCATAAGATACACTTTTGCATGTACGATCAGTGAAAATTATGAATATGAGCTAAAGCATGGATACCCATATAAAACGGCGGAAATTCGGTATGAGGCGATGTGTTCAAAATTTAAGTTTGGGTCAGAAACATGTCAATCCTTCGGTTATGCGTTATTTTGGGCTTCATAGTGACTTCATGTGGTGTTAGGCGGTTCTTGGAAGAATTTGAGGTCGCTCAAGCTGACGCTTTGCTTGAAAGTGGGTACACCTAAAGAATCGTTGCTGAACACTTTGATCACTCGGCCGATTGCCTTGAAACTTTGTATGTAGCATCTGGTGACCGAGTACTACGAAATTTGCAAATATGATGACCCTTGATTGACCTTAACCAATGTTCTGCCAAGGTCAAGTTTGGTTCCTTAGGCTTTTCAATGGCAAGAGGGTAAAACAATGCATTTTTCGGGATGACATGAGAAAAGGTGCAAAATGAATGTCTATGAATGCTAAAAGTCAAGGTCATTCAGTGACCTTGGCTCAAGGTCACGTGGATTGCAGGCCAATTGACATTTCAAAATACATTTTCTCTGAAACTACCGGGCCAGTTACGTGCCCCCCACCGAAGGGAAGGGGGTATACTGTATTTGGTGCGGATCCCGTAGGTGTATGCGTAGGCCTGTGCGTCGGCGTGACACTTTCTAGTGTGCAAGATATCTTATGAACTAGTGGGTGGATTTTAATCAACTTTGCATGGATATAACAATGTGACAGGATAAAGAAATGATTATGTTTTGGTGACCTTGACCTTATTTTCAAGGTCACAGCCATACTAAATAGTTCAAATTTAGGCCAGATTATGGTTGTGTGGGGTGTATCTCATGAACTACTGCGTGGATTTTAATCAAATTTGCAAGGATATAACATTGGGACAGAATAAATAACTGATTAGGTTTTGGTGACCTTGGCTTTATTTTCAAGGTCACAGCCGTGCTAAATAGGTCAAATCTAGGCCAAATTTCGAGCGTTTGCAGTATATATGATGAACTACCGGGTAAATTTTAATCAAATTTGCATGAATAGAACATTAGGAGAGGATGAAGAACTGAATAGGTTTGGGTGAACTTGGCCTTATTTTCAAGGTCACAGCCATGCTAAATAGGTCAAATGTAGGTCAAATTTAGGTTGTGTGCAGTTTATCTGGATTTTTATCACATTTGCATGGATATAGCATTGGGACAGGATGAAGAGCTGATTAGGTTTTGGCCGCCTTGCCTTATTTTCTAGGTCACAGAATGCTAAATAGGTCAAATTTAGGGCAACATTAGGTTGTGTGAACTACTAGGTGGATTTTAATCAAATTTGCATGGATATAACATTTGGTCAGGATGAAGAACTGATTAGGTTTTCATGACATTGACCTTACTTTCAAGGTCACAGTGGTGCTGTTAAATTACGCTTGTTTCGAAAAGGGTATGGGTGGGGACATCTTTTTTCTGTGAAAACAAGTCTAGTTTCACTTAAATTTTATGTGCAGCCTTAGGACAGTGAGGGAAGGAAAATACGTGCAAATGGTCCAGGACACATGACCAAGATGGCTGCCATGCCAAAATATGGTAAAAATTTAAAAAAATCTTCTTCTCCAGAACCACTGGCCCGATTATGTATTGTACCTTTGATATGAAGCATTGGGTGACTGAGTACTTCCAAGTTTGCTGAAAAAAATACACTAGTTGACCATGACCAATTTTACAGGAAGGTCAGTTTGGTTTCTTAGGCCTTTGAATGGGAAAATGGTAAAAGATTGCATTTTTTGAAAACGTTTGTGCTTTATCATATGAGCCAGCGCACGACGAAACCTACAATAAGACATGTGAAGACTCATATTAGCCTGTGCATCCATGTAGTCTAACCACAGACTTCCCTTGCTGCATGAAGGAGTAATCATGCCCTTAGTTATCCTTAGAGCGCACAGGGAAGACTCTGATCAGACTGCGCGGATGCGCAGGCTGATCTGAGTCTTCGCTGGGCGCACATGTCTTATTGCAGGTTTTGTCGTGCGCTGGCTTATATGAGAGTAGGTGCAATATGAATGTCAAACGTCAAGGTCATTTGATGGCCTTTGCCCCAGGTCACTTAAAATGATATTTTCTCTAAAAAAATACAGAGCCAATTTCAGTTTTATAGGCAGTTTCTTGACAATTGCAAATCGGAAGATTATTCAAATGGTTCAGGTCACATGACAAAGATGGCGGGCATGCTAAATATGGTAAAACACCTAAAAATCATCTTTGCCAGAATCTCTTGACCAAATGCCTTGAAGTTTAGTACGTAGCTTTATGTGACTGAGTACAACACAATTTGTTCCATTGATGACCCTAGGTCGACCTTGACCTATCATTTGACACGGTCAACTTTGGCTGAGGTCAAAAATGTATTTTTTGAAAATTGTTGTGATTTTGAAATGAGAGGTACTGTATGAAAGTGTGTGAATGCTATTATATGTTAAGGTCATTAGCAACATCAACTTTTTAGCTTAAATTTTATATACAGCACCCTTGGCACTGTATGAACGTGTGTTCAAGTGGTCCAGATCTCATGACCAAAATGGCTGCCATGACCATATATGATAAGTTTAAATCTTCTCCAGAACCTCTGGGCTGATTTCTTGAAAATTTATGTACAGCATCGGGTGACTGAGTACTACAGTATTTTATAAATGAGGACCCCAGGTTATTGTGACCTTCACCTATTTACCAGTACCAAAGATCATAGACACTCAGATGAGGGGAAAAAGGGACCAAATAATACATTTTATCAGTTACCCCCTATATATTTTGCATTGTAACGCATTGACCTGATAAAGACATGCTGTCTCAGGACAAGCTAGCTTTATCACCTCAACGTGACATTGCACTTTTATGAAAGAACCAGACTACTAGAAAAATGACAAAAACGTTATTGTTATAGGGAAAAATATAAAAATTGTTTGAAAAAAAAATTAATGAAAAATATGGTTAGCTGATACTAGATAAATCGACTGCCAGAATGCTGAGACGCACTGAGGACAATCAATAACTGATCGTAAATTGCTAATTAAGAGTATGCAAGGGGATAAACTGATAAATAGAATACCAGATTCTTGTCATTTGTTACCAAGTTTATCAGGCTCGGCTTCGAGAACACATGTAGAATCGCTCGGCTCGGCAAGCCTCGCGATTCTACAAGCTTTCTCAAAGCCTTGCCTGATAAACTTGATATCAAATAACACAAACCTGGTATTCTCTATGTCCTCATGATTCTCTTGTTATGGCATGCCGCTATCCATTAAATAACAGCAACGTTATATGATAAATTGGGAATACCAGGTGAGTGTCTTTTGATATCAAGTTTATCAGGCAAGGCTTCGAGAATGCTTGTAGAACCGTGAGGCTTGCCGAGCGATTCTACATGCGTTCTCAAGCCGAGCCTGATAAACTTGATATCAAATGACACGAATCTAGTATTCTATTTATCAGTTAATCCCCTTGTACACTCTTACAGTTTTGCAATTTTTTTTCAGTAGTTCAGTTCATAGAAGTGCACTGTCACGTTGACCTGATAAAGCTCACTTATCCTGAAATAGCATATCTTTACCAGGTCAAGATGTTACATTGCAATTAATATAGGGGGTAACTGATAAGGATACTTATCGCATTGACACTGTAGAGTCAGGCGATCATTCCCATGCGTGCAGCCTACATGTATGAAGCAGCTTTATACAAGAAGCCGTGTCATTACTTTTACAAGAAGTCATGCCATTACAAAGACACGCCTATATAAAACCCATATATAACGCCTATATACAAAAACATTCAGCCCCCGCCCATAGGGGCTTGAAGAAATATATGGGCGGCATGATGCTTCCACGCAGAGCTGAACCCGGCCCGCACACTAGTACTGGTAAACCGCTTAGAGGATCTAAGCCTGTCCAGGTACCGCGGTGCGAGGCGGACCTTCCATGCTAATAAACTCTATTGGTTTCATTGGGCGACAGGGCTTGAGATGTCATTTCATCTCAATGTCGCGTAAAAGTCCCACAAAATTGGAAGCAACGTCTCCAAAATGACCTTTACAGTGTTGCCGGGGAGGTTAAACCTCAAATCAAACAAACAAATATACAAAAACATAGATCGTTGGTACTCGTTAGAACCGCCCCTTCTATGTTTTGTGCATAATTGTAAAAAAAAAAAATATTATCTGAAAATTCTCGTTTTTTTGTGGTAACATTTTCAGTACATTTGAACAGGCGTGTTTTCGCAATATGTCTATTTCTTTTGGCTGGCTGCGCACAAAAAAAATATTATGAGCGTAAATCAGGGAATACGTAACAAGAGCATTTTTCTCTTTGGTCGGCTTATTAAAAACTTACCATTGATGTCAAAGAAGGCAAATATGGCAGGGATGTCCTTGGCATCTATGACTCCGTCGTCGTTTGTGTCGGCCCTGGAAAATAATGCCTGTGCCTGTTGTGGGCCTCCTAGAGTGAGGTTTACCCAGTTATTGACAAACTCAGTAGGAGTTATCGCGCTGTTATCTAAAAGGTAATATGTCAACGTGATTTAAATGCATCCCTCATGAAAACGCGCCTATAGAAATATATATGAAACTTTTACCACTAAAAAATGAACATTTTCAGATAAAAAAGTCTGATATTTTTTTCTGTTCGAAACATAGATTGTTGGTACTCGTTAGAACCGCCCCGACGAGTGAGTGAGTGTTTGAGTTTAACGTCCCACCAACAGCTAAGGTCATACGGAGACGGGACCTCGGTTTAAAGACTCATCCGAAAGTCTGGAGAAGCCCGGGATCCGCCCCGACGAGGCGGCTCTAACAGGTACCCACAATCTATGTTTTTGAGCCGCGGGAAATCTGAAAAATGATATATACCCCTGTAAATATAAAAGTGGGGTTCAAGGGGGTCGAAATTATACAGGCGTGTATATGATGTATCAGCGGTGATCGTTACTTTCATAATTATCATTTGTGGAGCTAAATCGGTGGTTTTACAGTATTTCATTTTATGGCGACGCCTTGTTAAGCGTTATTTGCGAGAGCAAAACGTATGACTTATCTACGGAACTCTGGAAGGGACATGCAATTTAGTTTAATATATATGCTGTGCGTTTTGTGTGCACAATATAATATCTTGTGCCAGCAACATAATATCTTGTGCGCACAAGACATTATCTTGTTTGCACAACATAGATCTTCGCCCCCGCCGATCGGGTCTTGAAGAAATAGATTGGGCTGCATGATGCTTCCACGCATAGCTGAAACCGACCACGCACACCGCTTAGAGGCTCTAGGCCTTCCCAGGCAAAATTGTGCGAGTCGGACCTTCCATGCATATAAACCCATTTTGGTTTCATTGGGCGGTCGGGCTTGAGATGTCATTTCATCTCAATGTCGGGTAAAAGTCCCACAAAATTGGAAGCAACGTCTCCAAAATAACCTACATAGTGTTGACGGGGACTTTTAACACCTAATCAATCAACATAGATCGTGTGCGGACAACATAATATCTTGTGCGCAGAAGTTATTATCTTGTTTATACAACATACTTTCTTGTGCGGACAACATATTATCTTGTGCGCACAAGTTATTATTTTGTTCGCACAACATATTATCTTGTTTGCACATCATAGATCTTGTACTGAAAACATAATATCTTGTGCGCACAAGATATTATCTTGTTCGCAAAACTTATTATCTTGTGTGGACAACATAATATCTTGTTCGAACAACTTAATTTCTATTCGCACAACATATTATCTTTTTAGCACAATTTAATCAGACGCAACGGATATTACGGTGTACGCACAAGATAATATGTTGTGCAGACAAGATAAAATGTTGTGTGAACAAGATATTATCTTGTGCACACAAGATAAGATGTTGTCAGCACAAGATATGTT
Source organism: Lucinisca nassula (assembly GCA_963580285.1). Taxonomy (NCBI): domain Eukaryota; kingdom Metazoa; phylum Mollusca; class Bivalvia; order Lucinida; family Lucinidae; genus Lucinisca; species Lucinisca nassula. The sequence continues at coordinate 92,656,245 of OY757010.1, read as the reverse complement.
GTGTGCGCACAACATATTATCTTGTACGCACAAGATAATATCTTGTTCGCACAACATATTAAAAAAGAAAATGTATGACCCTTTCCGGGTTCCGTACTTATCTCCCAAAATGACAATTTTCAATGCAGTTATCCCCCTTTTAACGATGGAGTTTGCGACCGTATAAATGACCATTTGCCACCCAAAATGTCACTTTTCAATGCAGCTTTCCCCATTTTAATGAAGTATTTTGCGTAAATCCGACAATTTATCTGTATGAATGACAGTTGCCAATGCAGTTATCCCCATTCTAATGACGTACATGTAGTCTGTGACCGAAAAACGAACGATTTATCTCTATGAATGACAGTTTTCAATGCAGTTATCCCCATTCTAATAACGTAAATGCAGTCTGTGACAGTTAAACGGACGATTTACCTCTATGAGAGACAGAAGTTGTCAATGCAGTTATCCCCATTCTAATGACTTTGTCTGTGACCGAAAAACCGACGATTTACCTCTATAATGACAGTTTTCATTGCAGCTATCCCCATTTTAATGATCTAGCTGGTGACCTTAAAACCGACGATTCACCTCTACAATGACACTTTCCAACACAATTATCCCCATTGTAATGACCTAGTTTGTGACTGTGAAAGCGACGATTCACCTCTATGACAGTAGATAGCCCCATTCTAATGACATAGTTTGTTCACCGAAAAACCTACGATTTACCTCCAAGAATGACAGTTTTAATGCCGCTATCCCTATTCTAATGACGTAGTTTGTAACCGTAAAACGGACGATTTTTTACCTCCATGAATGACAGTTTTCAATGCAGTTAGTCCCATACTGATGACATTGTTTGTGACTGTAAAACCGACAATGTACCCTATGAATGACAGTTTACAATGCAGTTATCCCACATTACATCATTAAATAGAGGATCTTACATGAGTGTTCATGTATTAATATTTACATTTCCAGTGTAAAGTCTAATGTAAACCAATAGAAAACAATTGCGTTCATACTTTCATGAACGCATCGATCACATGATTTTCAGTGACGTTACGTGACGTCATTCTAAACCATTGTTCTCTACGGGCGTTGATGACGTCAACGCTGCTCCGTTATTTGTAGAAAAACAGCGTGTAAATATTTTTCAGCTTTAAACGTTTGCCCCTACAAGCATTTTTTCGCCCAGTGATGAGGGGCAAATAATGTAAATATAAAAAATAAACTTATTTTTTCTGCTTTTCATGAAAGTATGAACGACAGTGGGTCGCTAGCAAAGTTTACATGAACCCCTTCGGGGTTCATTTACTTTGCTCGCGATCCACTGCGTTCATACTTCCGTGAACTGCAGAAAAATAAATTTCATTTCTTAATTGAATGTAATAAACTCGTTAAGGAAAAGGGATAATACGAAAGAGCATTAGGGCCAGGTATACTTTTTTTTTCTTTTGATAGGTATCTCGAAATTTCGACTTAGTAACTCGAAATTTCGACTTATTAACTCGAAATTTCGACTTAGTATCTCGAAATTTCGACATAATAACTCGAAATTTCGACTTAGTAACTCGAAATTTCGACTTAATAACTCGAAATTTCGACTTAGTATCTCGAAATTTCGACTTAATAACTCGAAATTTCGACTTAGTATCTCGAAATTTTGACTTAGTATCTCGAAATTTCGACTTAATAACTCGAAATTTCGACTTAGTATCTCGAAATTTCGACTTATTAACTCGAAATTTCGACTTAGTATCTCGAAATTTCGACATAATAACTCGAAATTTCGACTTATTAACTCGAAATTTCGACTTAGTATCTCGAAATTTCGACTTACGAGATATTAAGTCCTATACACACAGTTAATGTTAAACACCCCCGTTTCATTATTCCCCAGCTTTGAAAACAAGTTTACATCAAGCAGATTATGCAAATTATGTGATAACATTGTGAGGCTATGGTCATTATCGGCTTACTTGTATCGTGTAAACGCAAATGACCTTTCTCGGTGTATTTTTCACATGTTCTTTCATTCTTCTTTCTCTCTATATTGGCCAATGTTAATTTTATCAAATATTTCTCAAGAACTATAAAACTAGAGGCCCAAAACATATGTATCATGTAAGAGTCAGAGGGTTTTCTGTCTTATCAGGACGTCGCTCATTCAATCCCGTTTCACGGCCCCCGCCCATCGGGCTTGAATAAATGGATAGGCTGCATAGTCCCTCAACGCAGAGCTGAAATCCGACCGCACACGAGTACTGGTAAATCGCTTAGAGGAGGTAAAGCGGTGCGAGTCGGACCGGACCGTCCATGCTTATAAACCCTATTAGTTTCATATTGGTTTCATAAGGCGACAGGGCGGCCCCCGCCCGTCGGGGCTTGAAGAAATATATGGGCTGCATGATGCTTCCACGCAGAGCTGAATCCGACCCGCACACGAGTACTGGTAAACCGATTAGAGGATCTAAGCCTGCCCAGGCAAAGCGGTGCGCAAGAGTCGGACCGTCCACGCTTATAAACCCTATTGGTTTCATTGGGCAACAGGGCTTGAGATGTCATTTCATCTCAATGTCGGGTAAAAGTCCCACAAAATTGGAAGCAACGTCTCCAAAATGACCTTTACAGTGTTGACGGGGACGTTGAACCTCAAATCAAACAAACAGTGCGACAGGGCTTGAGAAGTCATTTCATCACAACGTTGGGTAAAAGTCCCACAAAAGTGGAAGCAACGTCTTCAAAATGACCTATACAGTGTTGACGGGGACGTTAAACCTCAAACAAACAAATTCAACCCCGTTTCAGTAAAATAAAAGCGGGCTAAAAGTCATATTTGACAGTTTTTTTTCGATATCAAACTTTCTCATCGTGTGCTGTAAAAATCATGTATAGAGCACTGGTGGGTCGATTGTCTTCGAGTGTGGATTTGAACATGTTTCGTTTATCCTTTAAATTCCTCTACTATAAGTAAAATGTGTAGATTCTGATCAGACGCCGCACTTGGGTCGATTAATTATCAATTGACTAAGAGTTACTAACTACAGAAGCTTCCCGCCTTCTATTGACCTCGTGACTTTCACTGACCATGTTCAAAATCCAGGTCGAGCTATTTATAGCAGCGCTATAGTCTTTCCTTGTGGCGTCCTTGCCCCATGTAGTCTGGGCCGGGGAACATGGACATTGCAAACAGTGTAGACCCTGATCAGACGCCGCAGAAGAGAGCTTCATTAAATAACCGGTACGTTCATGGTGTAGATGGTCAGCGCTAGTCACGTGGACAATAGCAGGCGAGAAGCTTCTGTAGGTTGTTACTTGTGGTCGAATGAAAAAAAATCGACCCAAAAGATGGTAAACTATGCAACACGAACACCATGACTAACTTAACAAAGCAACAACCGGACAGAAAATGCGGTATCAGAATACGTTGCGTGTTTAAGATGTATCATTTTGACAGAGCAGCAGATTCCTAGACCCTTCGTTTCATCCAATCGGTCAGACGTCGAAATTGATGGCTGGTCAGCTCTAGCCACGCGTGTGTGTTGTGGTGGTGGGGGGAGGGGGGAGGCGGGCGTGGGTGTGTTCAATGTTCTGTATTCGACGCCCAAGAATCTCCCAAATATGTTCCAGGGAATTCAAATCCGGGCTTCTAGCTAGCCAAGCCAATGTCTCAATTCCATAACGGCGGGGTCTAGCACACAGGTCCAGTGGCAAATGATTCGTTCTCAAAATGAGGCATGACTTCTGGCGCTAAACATGCAAAAATATCCAAACTCCATATTTAAACCGTGATGTTGTTGAAAGTTGGTTATGAGATCTGAGGGCTTCTTTCAACTCTGAGTTGACCATAACAAGATTCCTGTTATGGCTAATCCCTATTCAGAGTTGAATGCACAGCTCAGATCACAGAGTCAGTTTCGAGCTAGTATGTAGAAATTATAGTGTCGAAATTTCGAGTTAGTATGTCGAAATTTCGAGATAGTAAGTCGAAATTTCGTGTTATTAAGTCGAAATTTCGAGATAATAAGTCGAAAATTCGAGATATTAAGTCGAAATTTCGAGATATTAAGTCGAAATTTCGAGTTATTAAGTAGAAATTTCGAGATAATAAGACGAAATTTCGAGATATTAAGTCGAAATTTCGAGATATTTAGTCGAAATTTCGAGTTATTAAGTCGAAATTTTGAGATACTAAGTCGAAATTTCGAGATATTAAGTCGAAATTTCGAGTTAGTAAGTCGAAATTTCGAGATACTAAGTCGAAAATTCGAGATATTAAGTCGAAATTTCGAGTTATTAAGACGAAATTTCGAGATACTAAGTCGAAATTTCGAGATACTAAGTCGAAATTTCGAGTTACTAAGTCGAAATTTCGAGATAATAAGTCGAAAATTCGAGATAATAAGTCGAAAATTCGAGATACTAAGTCGAAATTTCGAGATACGAGACAAAAAAATAAAAGTTAAAGTGGCCCTAATGCTCTTTCGTACGGATAAAATGCTCCGCTATTGCCGAGCATTTTATCCCTTTTCCTCAACGAGTTTAATAAATTCAATTAAGAAATGAAATTTATTTTTCTGCAGTTCATGGAAGTATGAACGCAGTGGGTCGCGTGCAAAGTAAATGAACCCCGAAGGGGTTCATGTAAACTTTGCTAGCGACCCACTGCCGTTCATACTTTCATGAAAAGCAGAAAAATTAAGTTTATTTTTTATATTTACATTTTTTGTCCCACATCACTGGGCGAAAAAAGGCTTGTAGGGCGAACTTTTAAAGCTGAAAAACATTTGCACGCTGGTTTTCTACAAAGAGCGGAGCAGCGTTGACGTCATCAACGCCCGTAGAGAACAATGGTTTAAAATGACGTCACTTAACGTCACTGAAAATCATGTGATTCGATGCGTTCATCGAAATATGAACGCAATTATTTTCTATAGGTTTACACTAGACTTTACACTGGAAATGTAAATATTAATACATGAACACTCATGTAAGATTCTATTTATCACATGACTTTTAAAACGCATTTTATTCACGATTTTTTTAAACAAAATGACAATATTCCGGCATTAGTAAACGCGACGTCGTTTAGAACGCCGTACATCGTAGAAGCAGCCCGGACTACCGTTTACGTGTGTAACATAAAAGAAAACAATCCTTCTTTTTCGACAAAAACAAAAATATTTCATCGATTGTGTTGAAAACATCAGCATTTTCACGATAATCTCATCAATTTAAGTGTGTTGATAAAATCAGAATTTTCACGAGTGCTAACACACATCACGAAAACACGCCTATAAAATTTTGACCACCTTGATCCCCATTTTATATTGTAAAACTGGGGTTTACATTATATGTACATTATTTTTCTTATTTCTGCTCTAAAATATAGACTGTGGGTACTCGTTAGAACCGATGAGGCGGTTCTAAATCGAGGCGGTTCTAACGTGTACCCACAATCTATATTTTGAGCAGAAATAAGAAAAAATATTAAAATTTTCATCTTAAAATTTTCGTGTTTTTTTGTTGTTTTTTTTTTTCGACGTTAAAATTTACAATGTATTTGTAAAGGCGTGTTTTCGTATAGAAATTCTCACAAGATGAAATTTGTGTGTGTTTTTTTTCTCCTGTTTTCTGTGTGTGTGTGTGTGTGTGTGTGTGTGTGCGTGCGTGCGTGCGTGCGTGCGTGTGCGTGTGTGTGTGTTTCTTCACCCCCCAAAAAGAAAATATCCTCTATATACTTACTGTTCGTATCAAACAACAAGAACAGATCATCAAGTTCAGGTCTGGTAAGCATGTAGTTTTTGTTAGTGTCTGCCTTATTGAACAAGACCACCTCCGTCTGTCCCTGATCCGCCCTAGATAACAGTGTAGAACATCGCTTAACATTTTTGCTTACTTATATAACAATATAACATTGGGCCCCCGCCCATTGGGGCTCGAAGAAACCACGCAGAGCTGAAACCGACCGCACCAGTATTGATAAACCACTTTGAAGCTAAAAGCCTGCCAAAGAAAAGTGGTTCGATTCGAACAGTCCATGCATATAAACTCTATTGGTTTCATTTCGCTGCAGGAGTTGAGATGCCATTTCGACTCATTGTCGAATAAAAGTCAAACATAATTGGAAGCAACGTCTCCAAAATGACCTAAATAGTGTTGACGGGGACGTTAAACCTCAATGCAAACAAACAAAACATTATAATACATACATACGCACGCGCGCACGCACGCACGCACGCACGCACGCACGCACGCACGCACATACATACATACATACATACATACATACATACATACATACATACATACATACATACATACATACATACATACATACATACATACATGTACAATTTCAACACGATCATAAACGTTGTCCTGATAAGTCGCCGTCGAAACCCGAAGTTTCTTCTCTTATCCACCTTAGCTTATATATAGAGAGAATACCGAGTGAGTGTCTTTTGATTTCAAGTTTATCAGGCAAGGCTTATAGAACGCTTGTAGAATCGCGAGGCTTGCCGAGCGATTCTACATGCGTTCTCGAAGCCGAACCTGATAAACTTGATATCAAATGACACGAATCTGGTATTCTATTTATCGGTTTATCCCCTTGTACACTCTTAGATTAGCAATTTACGATCAGTTATCGATGGTCCTCAGTGCGTCCCAACATTCCGGCGGTCGATATTTTTTTTATAAGCTGACCTTAATTTTTCCAATAATATTTTTTGAAGTATTTTGTTTTTCTTTTTTTCCAGTAATAATAACATGTATGCTATTTTCCAGTAATCCGCTTCATTCATAAAAGTGCAATGTCACGTTGACTTGATAAAGCTCACTTGTCCTGATATAGAATATCTTTATCAGGTCAATGTGTTACAATGCAATATATATAGCGAGTAACTGATAAATGTTTATAAGTAGTTTAGGTCGTAGTACCAAAGCGTTAATCCAAAATCATTAGTCCATAGACAAAATGGAAAATATCAATGTTCAAATCAACAGACATGGACTCCAGAAGAGTGTTATCAGGCGTCCGCGGATAGTAAGCATTACTTGATAGCAAGCTTCGCCCACCATGCCCATCGACCCGAACGAAGAAAAGGTTTAAATGCCGAGAAGGATATGGCCGAGATTTTGGAAGTCTTCCTATGGCTTTCAATTGGCAAACATATCAGAAATAATTCTGGAACTGGCCACATTGTACGGATCAACAAGATCATGGTGCCTCCCATAGAACGTCTTTAGTGTTGATACCAGTTTGGTTTTTTTATACCCCTGGCATAACAACCTGGTAGTGAGCAGCTTCCCACGTTCCATAAAGTCCTGATACTTGGAACAGACTCTAGCATGACGGATTAACTGTGAAACGTTAACTCCATATGCTGGTGCAGACGGGATGTTATTGCTCAGGAAGGGAAAGTTAACAATGGGAAAAATGAAGTCATCTCGTTTATCGTACAGCCTAGTAGTAAGCTTCCCGTTGTCAATATAGAGATAACAATCCAAGTATGAGGAGGAGGTTGCAGTCTCTGTTGTTTCCTTAATTTCAAGTTCACGTGGATAGATGAATTCCAAGTACTCTGCGAATTTAGCATTTTTCAGAGACAATAAATCATCTATATATCTGTAGGTGAAATTGAATTGTTGTGCAATGCGTTCCTTGCCTGCTTTGAGGAGACCTCGTACAAACTCCGCCTCATACGAGTACAAAAAACAAGTCGGCAAGCAACGGTGCACAATTAGTACCCATTGTTAAGCCAATTGATTGCTGAAATAATAGGCCACAGAACTCCACAAAAATATTGTCAATTAGATATTCCAGCATCCTTATGACATCTGCATCAGTGTACTTTTGTGGTGCATCAGAGTGATCTCGAACGAAGTATGTATCTTTGTAGCCAAGGACAACATACTGCTAGCGACGGTTACCATTCTTGTGGAAAAAAAAAAACATTGATTTATGATTTCCTTGAGTTTAGATTTCAATCTACCATGAGGAATAGTTGTGTAGAGTGTTGAGAAATCGAGAGATTTTATGTTGTTTACTGAGAGAAAAGACTGTGACTGAAGATGTTCTAGAAGCTCTTTGGAGTTTTTCAAGATCTACATCTGATTCACACTACTCCTGGCATATGCAGTGTCACAATATTTCTGAAGGCCATCTTTAACTGCAGTAAGGATTCGTGCTTGGATCTGTGAAAGAGGCTTGGTTGAGCACTTAGCTGAACCCGCGATATACCTCTGCTTGTACGGATAACAAATCCCTTTTGACAATTGCGTCAGAGAAAATACTCACTGGTACGGTGGTTACAGCAACGGCCTGCCATCCGAACGGCCCGGTTTTTAATCCCACCGTGGACAAGGATATTTACAGTTCTGGTTCATTGCTTTCATGGCTAGTCCGGGATCGCCGAAAAGGCTTCCTGTCATCAAGAATGATGACCGGATCCTTGACATCTCGAAATTATTCTTATATAATTTTGATCCCCTTAAACCCCATTTGATGTAGTAAAACTGCACGGGGTTTGCAAGAGTAAACAGTTTTCTTATTTCTGCTCCAAAACATAGAGTGTGGGTTCTAACGGGTTACCAGAATCTGTTTTGTTCAGAAATATAAAACATATCAGTATTTTTATCTGGAAATTTTCATATTTTGGTGGTAAAACTTTTAATATATTTGAATTGGCGTGTTTTCGTACTGATGTTTTTCAAATGTGTGTGTACAGCTAACTGCTAACTATTCTAACACAGCGTGCCTATATAGGCAATGGAAATGAACTGTGTTTTATCAGTTACCCCTTGTATATATTGCATTGTAACACATTGACCTGATAAAGATATGCTATCTTAGGAAAAGTGAGCTTTATCACGCCAACGTGATATTGCACTTTTTTGAATGAACAGAACTACTGGAAAATGAATAAAATGTTATTGTAACTGGGAAAAATGGCAAAATTACTTGAAAAAAAATATCATAGGAAAAACATGGTCAGCTGATACTAAATATATCGGCCACCGGAATGCTTGGATGCACTGGATACTGACCGTAAATTGCTCATTTAAGAGTGTACAAGGGGATAAACTGATAAATAGAATACCAGATTTGTGTCATTTGATATCAAGTTTATCAGGCTCGGCTTCGAGAACGCATGTAAAATCGCTCGGCAAGCCTCGCGATTCTTCAAGCGTTCTCGAAGCCTTGCCTGATAAACTTGATATCAAAAGACACCAACCTGGTATTCTCTATTTATTCTACAACAAATCACGGCAAGGAAGACCGTGACGAGTGACGTCATTAAAAACTGCGCATATATGACGTAACTAGTCGATTTCCTTGACGTTGGACGGTGTTACGTCATTTTCTCGAATCGAAAAGTTTAGAAAAGGGTATAAATGCATGTGTTTCAGTCGATAATTTTAGCGGGATTTCTTCTAACAATGGCGAAAATTTATGAGATTTTGAAGGAAACAACAGCATTATTGTCGATTTTCAGCCTGTTAGAATCGAAATAGATCAGCTCTAGTTAGTGATTTGTTGAGTAATAAATCACAGTTTGTCGGTCAGTTGTAAGTAGACAAATAACGCGCGCTACGCGCCCATAATTTGATCTACTTTACAACTGATCTCCAAACTGTGATTCATTACTCAGGTCATTTGTAAAGTAGATCAAATCACGCGCGCTAAGCGCTCGTGATTTGATCTTCTTTACCACTGACCTCCAAACTGTGATTTATTACTCAACAAATCACAGTTAGAGCTGATATATTTCTTAAATAAGACTAGACGCATGACTTCTTGTATAAAGCTGCCTCAAGATCTTCTCTACATGGCCATGGCAACGGCTCTGGTTGGGCTACGCTTATGTGCAGGCTCGCCCGTAGTTTCTGGCTTATGCGATAAATAGGGAATACCAGGTTCGTGCCTTTTGATATCAAGTTTATCAGGCAAGGCTTCGAGTACTACGCGCGTAGTGCTCGAAGTCGAACCTGATAAACTTCATATCAAATGACACGAATCTGGTATTCTATTTATCGGTTTATCCCCTTGTAAACTCTTTAAATATGCACATCACGATCAGTTATCGATTGTCCTCAGTGCGTTACAACATTGTGGCGTGCAATAATCTGTCCTTATATTTAGTATATTTTGACCGTACATTTTCCGATGATATTTTTTACGTATTTTTTTCAAAATTTCCAGTGCCAATTTTTACAGTAATAAAAGTGAAATGTCACATTCACCTGATAAAGCTCACTTTCCCTGAGATAGGACCTTTATCAGGTCGTGTTACAATGCAATAAATATAGGGGTTAACTTATAAGTGCTGTTTTGCCATGAGTTGGCTCATATTGAAAAATACAATAAGAAAAAGTAACCTTATTCCCATCGCTAGGATTCCGAGAAAAAGACACGTCCAGACCTGAAAAAGATTAATAATAATAATAAAAAAAAACGATTACAGCGTGTGTTAAAAATAGAAATAACTTTTCAAAGAAGTAACCAGTCGGAATCAAGACTTATATTGGTGTATAGGCGGTGTGTTTTCGAACATGACAAAGAAAAAAAAATATTCGTACTAAGATTAGCCCATGCCCACGTGGGGACTGTGTGAATTTTGTTGATTTTTTTTTCGGTTTTACGTCTCCGTCAACATTTTATAGGTCATTTTGAAAACTGCCTCCAATTTTTGGGGAATTTTACTCGACATTGAGATGAAATGGCATCTCAAACCCTATCGCCAATGAAACCAATATGGTTTAAAGGCATAGACTCGCTCCACTTTGCCTGGGCAGGCTTTGGTCCACAAAGTGGTATACCGGTACTCATGTGCGGTCGGTTTCAGTTCTGTGTGGAAGCATCATACAGCCCGTCTATTTCAAGCCCCGATGGGCTGGGGCGGAGAGAACGGGTGCTTATATCACCCCTTTAACGCGGTTGGGTTACATGCCAACGATGGATGTGACGGATATTAGGGCCTATTGTTAAAACATAAAAAGGAATATCAAGAATGTATAAAATAGTTACCATTTTCATTCGAAAGACCTCAAGGTTGTTCTGCCTTCGTCAGGTCAATACTGATAAGATATTTGACTGGGACACTGCAAAACTTGGCAAATGCATTTTGCAACCCTAGAAATATGAGTGAAGGCAATGATCAGGAATTGATACTGATTGGTCACCAAAACCGTGTAATCTCACTAGAATACTCGATTGTCTGGAAATACATAGAGGATCTCACATGAGTGCACATGTATTCACGCCTACGGAACGATAGAATGCGTAACCATTGGTTAAGAACGTAAAGCAATTAGAGCGACATCCGGTTAGGAATTAGATCGCTAAAAAAGGTAAAGAAACTGTGCAGTTTCTGTGTTTCATAAGTTATATAATTTTTACGAGGAAGTTATTTAAAAAAACGGGGAATTACATTCAGGAGCCCATTGATATCGGCATCTTTGGAGTAAATACCAAATCCCGTACTTCACACATTTTGGCTAAATTTAGTTTCTCCTGCTGAAGGTGAACTCAAGCCTTAGAAAACGAGTGGTTTTTCGAGGTGTTTGTTGCCTTTTATTTATCACTGCGCTTTGCTACAAGTTCAGCGTATTAACATGCACACACAATAAACATATATGGTTATATGTGTTGTGGATATTTTGCTTGTCAATGCAGCACTAGCGAGAAATCACCACGGAAAAGGTCGAAAATGGTTGGTTACGCATTAGATCTATAGAAATGATAACAAAACTTGCATCTATAAAGCGGATCTGTTTTCATCTCCACGGCCCCAGAATCACCCGCACCTTGTTCTACGGAACCATTTTTAGCCAACCTGATAAGCAGTGCGCTATTGATTCGATAATGACATAGTATTTTATGGAAACATTTTCAGTCTCCAGAATCATAGTACCGAATGATTGTCACTGACTTTTACGCTGTGTTTGTTTTATCAATGGTCCGGTAATTGCCTGAAATGAATTAAACAGGTTTTGGAGTTTTAATTTCTGCGAAGAACTCCTCATCTGCCAAAATTTGCTGGTTAAGCATTAGGTCGTCTGGTTAAGCATTCGATAGCCAGAGAGGAGAAAATCTCACCAGTTGCTGCCTAAGTAAATGCCAGCAGTTTACTACAATAAAAGGTGGTCTACATATGATTTCTAAATTATGTTAAAATCACCAGAGAAAGAATGCCGTGATGAAAAATACTTTTCTGGACAAGACCATTAAATGTCTGGGTATCATGCTTATCTGACCGAATGACGCACAGATTCATAAATAAGAGGTCATTACTTGCTTTTGTAGAAAACAAAATGGCCAGCTTACGCTTTTTAATGGCGATTAAATCTATATCGTTTTTCTATGGTCAAGCATTAGAGAGCTAGGTTGAGCATAAGACACCCATGATTATAAACTTGGTGCTTATTAAAAATGATCAGGAATCAATACCAGCTGGCTATCCAAAATGCGATACATACAATCAGTGACAAACAATAACATAAATAAACCGCCAAAGAAGAACCGCCTTGTAACAGTCAGTGAAAAGAATTCCACTGGGAATTGTTTGTCAGTCGACCCAAAGGTGCTCAGAAGAAAAGCTGTTCTATGCTTAAGTGCACGTGAATATCACTGACTTGTCGGGAAAACTATTAGAATGAAAATAGTCGCAGTGAGGTCAGACTGTTGTGAAAAACTAAAGATGGTTATCTTGGAAACATAGGATGGGCTTGGCAAAGAGTGTAGACCCTGATCAGACGCTGCAGAATCCGGCGTCTGGTGAAGGTGTACACTATTTGATTGGACACTGGAATTTAAGAGATTAATGAAACAGTTTAAGACTATTTCTCCTACCTACACTCGGAGGCAATAGACCCACCAGTCCTTTGTTGTTTTTTTTTTTTAAATCACATTATATTTTGTGCAGAAATGAGAAAAATATCACAATTTTTCATCTTAAAATTTTCGTTTTTTTTTTTTTTGGCGATAAAGGTTACATTGTATTTGTATAGGCGTGTTTTCTTAATGATTATTCAAAGAAACAAAATGATGTGGAGATAAAGGTTCCTTTTAAAAGGAAAGGCTTGCCTGGTCTTAAGGGTACTGTTCCTGGTTTAAATGTAGCCATATTGCCGCCACATGGATGTACGAAATGATGTAGATGAAAGTACTGATGAGGAAGCAAGTTGCACTGTTCTTGTTAATTGGACATAGACTTTTGATGCAGTGTACTCAAAGGCAATATATGGTTTATTTACACATTGGAATGGACAAACCCATGAGGTGTCAATTTTCTTTGTGGCACTACCCTGAAATATTTCAATGTGAAGGTAACTGAGGCATTGACATGTGACCCAATGATCACATTCTCACTTTTGACCAACTATGATAGTAAGGGATCATTGTGATTACCCTGTTTTATTGATTTTTGCTCAGTAGTATAAACAATACTGTCAAGTTATTCTAAAATCTATCCAGGAATAAGAAAGATATTGATCGGACACGATAAAAAAAGACGCAGCAGTTCAGTTGATCTACTCTAGTTAACACTTCTGAAGTCAGGAATCTACCCTATAAAATTTCAACACTGGAAAAAGTGTCCATAGGATCCGGATGTCCCCGTAAAATGCCATTCATAAAAAATATTACAAATATACTTCAAATCAATCATAAAATATATGCATGAAGGGCAGATAATCCAAAAACCAAAAATGCAAGAGTTGTCTTCCTTGTTCATGACACATCGTCTCAGTATGATGAATGCACCCGTGAAGTTTCATGAATATATTCCATATGGTTTAGGAGATATGGCCCGGACACGGTTTACTATATTGTACTAAGTCAAGGGCAGATAGTCCAAAAACCAAAAATGCAAGAGTCGTCTTCCTTGTTCATGACACATTGTCACAGTGTGATGAATGCACCTGTGAAGTTTCATGAATATATTCCATACGGTTTAGGAGTTATGGCCCGGACACGGTTTACTATATGGTACTAAGTCAAGGGCATATAATCCAAAAACCCAAAATGCAAGAGTTGTCTTTCTTGTTCATGACACATCGTCTCAGTGTGATGAATGCACCTGTGAAGTTTCATGAATATATTCCATACGGTTTAGGAGTTATGGCCCGGACGCGGTTTACTATATGGTACTTAGTCAAGTGCAGGTAATCTAAAAACCAAAAAAGCAAGAGTTGTCTTCCTTGTTCATGACACATCGTCTCAGTGTGATGAATGCACCTGTGAAGTTTCATGAATATATTCCATACGATTTAGGAGTTATGGCCCGGACACGGTTTACTATATGGTACTAAGTCAAGGGCAGATAATCCAAAAACCCAAAATGCCAGAGTTGTCTTCCTTGTTCATGACACAGCGTCTCAGTGTGATGAATGCACCTGTGAAGTTTAATGAATATATTCCATACGGTTTAAGTGTTATGGCCCGGACACGGTTTACTATATGGTACTAAGTCAAGGGCAGATAATCCAAATACCAAAGATGCAAGTTTTGTCTTCCTTGTTCAGGACACATCGTCTCAGCGTGATGAATGCAACTGTGAAGTTTCATGAATATATTCCGTACGGTTTAGGAGTTATGGCCCGGACACGGTTTACTATATGGTACTAAGTAAAGGGCAGATAATCCAAAAACCATAAATGCAAGAGTTGTCTTCCTTGTTCATGACACATCGTCTCAGTGTGATGAATGCACCTGTGAAGTTTCATGAATATATTCCATACGGTTTAGGAGTTATGGCCTGGACACGATGTCGGGACTGACGGACGGACAAACGAACGGACGGACAGGGGTAAAACTTAATGGCCTTCCGCTATTCTCCGATTGGCGGGGGCATAAAAACAAATCGAGTTTTGACCTTCGAGTGAATTGTAGACTGCTACACAGATGATTTATGAATGTGGTCAGGTAAACGGTATTGACGGTAGTGCTGTGTAGTCCGTGGCCTAGTGGATAAATTCGCCTCGGTGTTTAGTTAAACTTTCGCACAGAAACGAGACCTATGTCACTAGACCATCTCTCACTAAACTGGTACCCTGTATTCTATTAAAATATGCGAAACCTATTGAGCTATAGGGTGAGGGAACCAGAACACCGGAAAAAGCTGACTGTATCTCTGATTTTTGCTTTAAAAAAACACACCTGAGGATCCAAAATAACACAGAAAGAGAAGTCTAAAACCGGAACCACTTTTCCAATCTAAATGGCTTGCAGCCGTCGCTGCAAGCCAAAAACAAATGTCTACAACCTTTTTAGTACTAAATACAATATTATCAATAGTCGGTCGATAGTGAACAAAAAACTGGACTTTTGGCTTAATGTAAACTGCTTAATCACTGCCTAGATACATCCGTGAGAAAATATTGCTCCATATTCAAAACGGTTTCAAAAGTTCCTCATATCTAAACATGATACTGCAGATGGAAGAAAATATTATAACTTGTATGTTCTATCAATTTATTATATCTATATTTTTTCCTCATATCTAAAAATGACACTGCCGATGAAACAAAATGTTATAGCGTGTATGTTTTATTAAGAAGGAAGATTAGATCATGGAAGATTAGCTGAGGGCCTCGTGGAAGATTAGCTATTACATGTATTTTTGTATGTGCTAAATGTTGCTACCCTCACTAAATAAAGTCCTTACTTACTTACTGACTGACTGACTGACTTACTTACTTACTTACTTCTCTCAATTTATTTAATGAACGCACCTGTCCTCCTGTTTACTCAAAATTTATAAATTTTACAAATGGATTCTAGTTCGTCTTGATTAACATGATTAAGAATACATGGTGTGTCATTCTTGTGCTGTTTGTATTAATACGAAGTTGTTTTAGACAATATCTTTATCTTATCGTTTTGACAGTTAGCATAGAACTCACGGGATCTCCGATCTGGGTTATCGATCATGATACAGACATATATTTTGGGGGCATGCGCAGTCCCAGGAGTAGGATATTCCGGCTACCTATTTGCTTTGCAGAGGCGAGCTAAAACAAATACGCCTTTCTTTTGCGTTACTATGCCTTTTTTCGCATTACTACGCCTTTTGATTCGCGTAAAAACGCCTTTGATTCGCATCTCTGCGCCTTTCTTTTGCGTTACTACGTCTTTCTTTTGCATTAGTATGCACTTTTTCGCGTTACTCCGCCTTGTTTTTGCGTTACTACGCCTTTTTTGCGTAGCGTTGCCTTCTGATTGGCGTTACTGCGTCTTTTGTTTTGCGTTTCTACGCCTTTGTTGCGTTATTACGTCTTTTGTGTCGCGTTACTACGCCTTTACGGTATTTTATTTTCTCCTACATAAGCCAAATAGGCTTTCGTATCTGCAGTGTTAACGATCTTACCCTTAGCCTTTCACGCCTGAGTTTCTTAAACGGGTTCTCTCCATTTTTTTATTTTGGGCAATTCTTGTTAATAGGGGATTTAGTCAAATTCATTTACAGGATGGCGAACAGCTTTGATTCTCGGATGAGACGGTTCATTAATGGCCGTCCCATCCGGATATAGATTTAATCGCCATTACAAAGCGTAAGCTGGCCATTTTGTTTTCTGCAAAAGCAAGTAATGACCTCTTATTTATGAATCGGCGCGTCATTCGGTCAGATAAGCATGATACCCAGACATTTAATGGTCTTGTCCAGAAAAGTATTTTTCATCACAGCTTTCTTTCTCTGGTGATTTTAACACAATTCAGAAATCATATGTAGACCACCTTTTATTGTAGTAAGCTGCTGGCATTTACTTAGGCAGCAACTGGTTTGATTTTCTCCTCTGGTTATCGAATGCTCAACCAGACGATCTAATGCTAAACCAGCAAATTTTGGCAGATGAGGAGTTCTTCGCAGAAATTAAAACTCCAAAACCTGTTTTATTTCATTTCAGTCAATTACCGGACCATTGATAAAACAAACACAGCGTAAAAGTCAGTGAAAATCATTCTGTACTATGATTCTGGAGACTGAAAATGTTTCCATAAAATACTATGTCATTATCGAATCAATAGCGCACTGCTTATCAGGTTGGCTAAAAATGGTTCCGTAGAACAAGGTGCGGGTGATTCTGGGGCCGTGGAGATGAAAACAGATCCGCTTTATAGTTGCAAGTTCTGTTATCATTTCTATAGATCTAATGCGTAACCAACCATTTTCGACCTTTTCCGTGGTGATTTCTCGCTAGTGCTGCATTGACAAGCAAAATATCCACAACACATTTAACCATATATGTTTATTGTGTGTGCATGTTAATACGCTGAACTTGTAGCAAAGCGCAGTAATAAGTAAAAGGCAACAAACACCTCGAAAATCCACTCGTTTTCTAAGGCTTGAGTTCATCTTCAGCAGGAGAAACTAAATTTAGCCAAAATGTGTGAAGTACGCGATTTGGTATTTACTCCAAAGATGCCGATATCAATGGGCTCCTGAATGTAATTCCCCGTTTTTTAAATAACTTCCTCGTAAAAATTATATAACTTATGAAACACAGAAACTGCACAGTTTCTTTACCTTTTTTAGCGATCTAATTCCTAACCGGATGTCGCTCTAATTGATTCACGTTCTAAACCAATGGTTACGCATTCTATCGTTCCGTAGGCGTGTGTA
Organism: Lucinisca nassula; assembly: GCA_963580285.1. NCBI lineage: Eukaryota > Metazoa > Mollusca > Bivalvia > Lucinida > Lucinidae > Lucinisca > Lucinisca nassula. The sequence continues at coordinate 92,638,630 of OY757010.1, read as the reverse complement.
TTATTGAATTTATTAATGAGTTCAGGAAAAGGGATAAAATGCGAGTTTAATAAATCCAATAATACATGAGCACGAATGCAAGATTCTATTTATCATATGACATTTAAAATGCATTTTATTCACGAATGTTTTACAAAAATGTCAATATTCCGCCATTAATAAACGCGACGTCATTAAGGACGTCGTACATGTAACGTCACGGGACGTATCTAGCTCGGCCCCCGCCCATCGGGGCTTGAAGAAATAGATGGGCAGCATGATGCTTCCACGCAGAGCTGAAACCGACCCGCACACGAGTCCTGGTAAACCGCGTAGAGAGGATCTATGCCTGCCCAGGCAAAAACGGTGCGAGTCGGCCCGTCCATGCTTGTAACCACTATTGGTTTCATTGGGCGGCAGGGCTTGAGATGTCTTTTCATCTCAATGTCGGGTAAAAGTCCCACAAAATTGGAAGGAACGTCTCCAAAATGACCTTTACAGTGTTGACGGGGACGTTAAACCTCAAATCAAACAAACAAACGTATCTAGCTAATTTGTATATTTAATCCACTAGTGGATTATCGAAAATATTGCATGGCGTTATAACACACTCTCATACGCGACGTCATATGATAATATAGATATGAAATGAACACGAGTATTAGATTCTGTTTATCATATGACCACTTTAAATTGGATTTTGTCGCCATTAAGTTTGACAATTTTATGTACAAAAAACATGGTTGACATTGACGTCGTCTTGATGTTACTTAATCCCGCCAAAGTGTTATTACACGTGTGGTCATACGATTTTATTACACGACGTTATCCACTGCTTATCAACGACATCATGTGGTAAATAGAGGTTATTATATGGTAAAGGTGTGCCTCTAAGTCATATTGGCACCGGTATGTCATATTGGTCCGAGGGCTTTACCCCGAGGGCCAATATGACTTCCGGTGCCAATATGACTTAGAGGCACACCTTCACCATATCATAACCTCTTTATTACATCATTTATATAGCAAAGTTATATTGCAATGTGAATAAATGAAGACAAAGATAATATTTACATTTTAAAGGTTATCGAGTGTGTTGAGGATACCCGCGAGATGAAATATTTTCGGTATCCGCCGAAAAAAAAAAAAGAAATTCCTTTTAAATTATATAACTTATTAGTAGGCCTACACTAACCATGCTCACGGTAATACAGTAACATAGTAGTGCGCAGCAAATTACGTCACAAGTGACGTCGCAACTGTAAGTTTAAAAACAAAAACAAATCGCCATTTTAAATACAGAATTTTTGCAGTTCAAAAAAGAATGGTTTTTAAGGTATTTTACAGAATGTTTTCTGCTTATTTGAAGACCATTTTAATTTTAAAGGCTCTTAGTGTCATTCATAATCGATTCCGTGTGTAGCAGTCCGTCGCGGTTAAAATACAAGACAATTTTCGGGGACATCCCCCCCCCCCCCCCCCCCCCCCCCCCCAAGGTTGTTGGCAAGGCCTTATTGTTTCAAATGTTGGGACATCTCTGCTGTGCTTGAAAGCAACGTCCTTCACAATGCTTCCCAATTGTGAGTGAACTTCTTTTAAAAAGTATTTTGTTTTCATTTTTCATGCTTGCCAAGAAATATCAGATTTTTCTCAAAATCTTTTGTTATCACTGTCTTCTATCGCTCTGTCTAGGTCTAGAAGTCGGGTTGACATTGCTTCAAGTGATTTTTCTGCGGCCATTTTGAAGCGTATGGAGTACGGCATTAACGTTCTATTTCTATAGTAACAGATTGGAGCAGTGCCAATATGGAAAGGCAGTGCCAAAAATCCATATTATATGGATTGTTGGCCCCGTCACGTGACTGTGCCATCAAAATAGCGAAAACATGAGCCTGTATTGAAAGATTCTAATGTAATTTTACTATAGAATGTATGTAATAAATGGCGTTATTACACTCTCAGACGCGACATCATATGATATACAAAAATGTCTGCTTTGATGTCCTTCTCCTATGTTTTGATGTCCGCCAGGACATGCGCAGAACATGGGCCCCGACCCAAGAAAGCCTGTTTTTGGAGTTTTTGACCAAGTAAGACACGATCCCGCCTGTTCAGCTACATAATCGCGTACCGGCCTCGGTAGCTCAGTCGGAGGCGCGTCTGACTGGTAATCAGGAGGACGCGTGTTCGATCCCTGTTGGGGTCGGCAACATTCTTTCGTGGAGATTGATCATAAAATCTTTTCTACGGTCCTTCTCTCCCGCTGATTCAAGAAGGGCAGTTGTCAGTTTCTTGCGAAAAAAATGTACACTGTACTGGTTAACCGCTTACTTATAAGCCTGCCCTGGAAAGTGTGGATAGGTAAACTGACCGGCTCAAAAATGGCCTAAATAGTGTTGACTGTGCAGTTAAACTCCAATACAAACAAACAAAACACACATCACGTGAACAGGTCCGTGAAATGAACATCCCGCTAAACCCCATTTTATATAGAGAAAACGGGTTCGGAGGCATATATTATTTTTCTTATTTCTGCTCCAAGACATAGGTTGTGGGTACTCGTTGGATTCGCGGTTCTAACGAGCACACTCAACCTATGTTTGGAATAAGAATAAGAAAAAATATCACAAGTTTTCTTCAGAAAAGTGGCCATTTTGGAGATGTGAAAAAATGCACAATGTGGCATGGGTGTGCTATCGTTATGGACTTGGAAGATTTTGAACTTTTAGACATAGATTGTTTGTTTGATTTGAGGTTTAACGTCACCGTCAACACTGTACAGGTCATTTTGGATACGTTGCTTCCAATTTTGTGGGACTGTTACCCGACATTGAGATGAAATGACATCTCAAGCCCTGTCGCCAAATGAAACCAATAGGGTTTATAAGTATGGACGGGCCGACTCGCACCGCTTTGCCTGGGCAGGCTTAGATCCTCTAAGCGGTTTACCAGTACTCGTGTGCGGTCGGTTTCAGCTCTGCGTGGAAGCATCACGCAGCCCATATATTTCTTCAAGCCCCGATGGGCGGGGACCACATCACGTGAACAAGTCCGTGAAATGAATATCCGGCTTACCCCCATTTTATATAAAGAAAATGGGTTCCGAGGCATATATTATTTTTCTTATGTCTGCTCCAAGACATAGGCTGTGGGTACTCGTTAGAACCGCCTCAATGAGGCGGTTCTAACGAGCACCCTCAACCTATGTTTGGAATAAAAATAAAAAAATAACAAGTTTTCTTCAGAAAAGTGGCCATTTTGGAGATGTGAAAAAATGCACAATGTGGCACGGGTGTCCTATCGTTATGGACTTGGAAGATTTTGAATTTTCAGAGATAGAAACAAGTGGTACCGTACTATACAACCAGTGAGCACATAGGTTCTGATCAGACAGCGCAAATTCGCAGTCTGATCTGTATCTTCATTGTTCGCAAATGGTAACATCACGAAAACACGCCAATACAAATACATTGTAAATTTTACCGCCGAAAAAATAACAATTTTCAAATGAAGTGAGTGAGTGAGTTTTAGTTGTACGTCCCACCAACAGCTAAGGTCATACGGAGACGGGACCTCGGTTTAAAGACTCATCCGAAAGTCTGGAGAAGCCCGGGATCGATCCTGCGATCTCTATTTTCAGATGAAATATTGTGATATTTTTCGTATTTCTGCTCAAAATATAGAAGCCTCCGTGGTGTAGTGGTTACGCTACTTGCCTCATAAACCAGGGGTCGCAGGATCAATCCCGGGCTTCTCCAGACTTTCGGATGAGTCTTTAAACCGAGGTCTCGTCTCTGTATAACCTTAGCTGTTGGTGGGACGTAAAACTCAAACACTCACTCACTCACTGCTCAAAATATAGATTGTTGGTACTCGTTAGAACCGCCCCATTGAGGCGGTTCTAACGAGTTCCGGATGGAATATAGAAACAAGAGGAACCGTACTAGCCAAGCACGCCGCCCCACCCATCGGGACCTGAAGAAATAGATGGGCTGCATGATGCTTCCACGCAGAGCTGAAACCAACCGCACATGAGTACTGGTAAACTGCTTAGAGGTTCTAAGCATGCCCAGGTAAAATGATGCGAGTTGGACCGTCCATGCTTATAAACCCTATTGGTTTCATCGGGCGACAGGGCTTGAGATGTCATTTCATCTCAATGTCGGGTAAAAGTCCCACAAAATTGGAAGCAACGTCTCCAAAATGACCTGTACAGTGTTGACGGTGACGTTAAACCTCTAATCAAACAAATCAAAACTATTCAAGCAACGAGCACATATGTGCTGACCAGACTGCGCAGATTCGCAAGCTGATCTGAAACCTTGTTGTTTGCCAACACGTGAATAAGTCCGTGAAATGAAGACCCCCCCCCCCCCCCCACTAAACCCCACTTTATATAGAGAAAACTGGGGTTTACTGGGGTAAACATTATTTTCCTCATTTCTTCTCCAAGACATAGGTTGTGGGTACTCGTGAGAACCGCCTCAATGAGGCGGTTCTAACGAGCACCCACAACCTATGTTACGAGTATAAATAAGAAAAATTTAATAAATTTTCATCAGAAAATTACCTTTTTTGAGGTATGAAAAAATGCACTATATCACATGGATGTGTCATAGTAATGAAATGGCAAAATAGGTTTTATCATGACATAGCTTGTACAATAAAGTTTAAATAAGTACATCTATAGACCAGATGTTCCTGTTTCGTTCTCTTCTCAATGTCAAATAATGTAACTTGCTCAAAAATAAGTTTTCGTAAGTCAGCAAGAAACTGAACATACGAGGGCATTACAAAAACATCTCGGCCTTTCCAGTAGAGGGGCGTCGCATTTGTGACATTGGCATCAGTGATATCAGGGCTTGAATCATGAAAAAAAAAAAAAAAATCATGATTCAAGCCCCTATGATCCACTCAAGCACTATAGACGTTGCTTCCGATATTGTGGGAATTTACCCGACATTGAATTGAACTGACCTCTCATTTTCTTTATGATTCTAGGTTTTACGTCCCCGTCAATACTGTATAGGTCATTTTGGAGACGTTGCTTCCAATTGTGTGGGACTTTTACCCGACATTGAGATGAAACGACATCTCAAGCCCTGTCGCCCAGTGAAACCAATAAAGTTTATATGCATGGACCGTTCGACTCGCACCGCTTTGCCTGGGCACACTTAGATCCTCTAAACGGTTTAGCAGTATTCGCGTGCAGTCGGTTTCAGCTCTGCGTGGAAGCATCATGCAGCCCATCTATTTCTTCAAGCCCTGATTGGCGGGGGCCGTAACTGACCTCTCACTCTCAAGCTGTACCGCCAATAGAAACCGCTAGGGTTTAAGGGACGACCCGATTCGCATCACTTTTCCTGAGCCGGATTTATCAGTACTCAAAGAAATCGATTGGTTGCAGCTCTGCGCGGAAGTACCATGCACCCCAATCTATTTCTTAAAGCCCCAGTGGGCGTGGGCGGCATCAGTGATATTGTGACAGAAAATTGTTATGATAGTAATGATACCGGACATAGCGTTTTCCCAATCGCAAGGTACCGGCCCCGATAGCTCAGTTGGTAGAGTGTCCGCTCCGGGGAACGGGAGGTCACGGGTTCGATCCCGGGCCGCGACATACCAAAGTCGTTAAAAATGGTACTAGCTGCTCCTGGCTTGGCACTCAGATTTACGGGGTAGAGATAGGACTGGTCGACCCAGTGTCAGGATAATGTGACTGGGTGTGGTATCATGTAATGTGCCTGGGACATGATACTTCAGTGAGGCAGCACTATAAAAGTGAGCATTGAGCTCCCTGTCGCAACCAGACACCGTCGTGATATGACTGAAAAAATGTTGAAAGCGACGTTAAACCCGAATTCACACACACACACACACACACAATCGCAAGGTCTTTAAACATGATATATAGAGGATAATTACTTTTTTGAAATGAATACCAAAAATATTTCATCGAGTGTGTTGAAAATTCTGCTGTTTTCAACACACGAGATGAAATATTTTTGATATTTATCGAAAAAAAGGACATTTTCTTTTTGATTTTAAAATATTTTAGGACACTTATGCAATCAAATCTTACGTCACAATTTTTGAATTGGCTGTGACAGCATGTTTACAGTTACAAAAAGTGCTTTTCAAGGTATTTTACATAATTGTTTTAAAGATAACATATTTGAATTTTGGCGAGAAAAGTAGTCCGGGCTGCTACTGTGAAACAACACAGTCATGTTTTTTTTTTTGTTTTTTGTTTTTTTTTGAAACTGTGAAAATATCATTCATATTATCACTTTTACTTTGTTTCAAATATGCATTGATTTCACTGCAGAGTATAAAATAATAAATAGACATATTCGGGGCTTGGAGAAATCAACCCCCGCCCATCAGGGCTTGAAGAAATATTTGGGCTGCATGATGTTTTCACGCAGAGCTGAAACCAACCGCACACGAGTACTGGTAAACCGCTTAGAGGATCTAAGCCTGCGCAGGCAAAGCAGTGCGAGTCGGACCGTCCATGCTTATAAACCCTATTGGTTTCATTGGGCGACGTCAGTTTCGGGTCATGCAATTTCAACACTGGGTGCAATCAATACTAAGCTTAATGAAAATCATCGATGTTCCCAATATTTATCACAACAGTATGGCAATAGGAACTTTCAATAGTCATAGTCTGGCAAAGTAGTCATTTTGGTCCACAATAGTCAACTCTCCTAATTTGTTTTGGCGTACTTCTATAAATCTGATTTATTTGCTGTGTTTATGTATGCAGATGACACACTTTTAATGCAAATAGCGTGGCAATATTCAAAAAAAAAGAAAAGAAAAACACGCAATCAGATTTGTTGCCATACCTTCATTACAAAGATATGAACACGAAAACAATACATGGAGACATGGTGAAAACACTTTAGGAGCATTCCCCCTTTTCTATTCCTTGGCTAAAACGTGGGTTGCTGATTTCTAGCGGGGCAATGAGAGCACTGTTGACGCTCAACGTCCGGGTCGCAAAAAATCTCTGCCCGGAAACCATCAGACTGAGGACATGAATGATAAACGTGTAACAGTCGAACATACTGCAGACACGCTCATTAGTTTCGGTGTTGGCTCTGTTCACAGGCTTTGATCGACATTCTTGGGATAAGCAGACTGTTCTCAAAGTGGGTTCATTGAATGTTGACCCTTGACCAAAAGGCGAAAGAACTGGACATTTCGAGAACAGACGCAGCCAAAGTTTCCACTTTGTGATCTAGGATGAGACACGTATTCACCATTTTGATCCTGTGGGTCTCAGCCTCAAAATTAGTTCAAGCGAGTTACACCTGAAGGCCTGTTATAATTGACTGTTTGTGATTGATTTCTTACAAAAGGGTCGATCCAGTAATGGTGCTTATTATGCATCAGAAACAGCAGTCGAAATAAAAAAAAATAGATGAAAGCTGCGATCAGGCATTCTGTTACAGCAGAACAATGCTCTAGTCAGCACAGCACAGGTGACAATGGCATTAGCTGAAAGATATGGTTAACATTGTTGTCTACATAGCCTTCACTCACCGGATCTTGAACGGAAATGAAGCATGCTTGGTCGCCACTTTTCAAGTGATGACGTCGTTATTGATATTGTTTCAGGGTATCTTTAAGTCCAAAGATGCAGCCTTCATACAGTGCCTGATTTTTACTTGGAGTGCGGACTTCGACGGGCTTATTGCATTGAAGCCCATGAAGAATATATTGAAAAATAATTATCATATGGGCCCCGCCAAGCGAATTTGTGTCTTCGAGCATTTCGTCATGACAAATTTTAACTGCGCATGCCCAGCCATTCAGAGGGGCCAGGGATATGGCTTTCTGTCTGAAGGTTCCTCTTGATTCACTGCTTGTATGAGCCGGCAGCGAAGGTTCTGACGAGACTGCGCGAATGCGCAGGCTCGCCTGAACCTTCGCTGCTCGCATAGGCGATAAGTACCAAAATCGCTTGACGGGGCCCATATGACGTCGCCCCTTTGAATGTAATAACAACATGTAATAAAATTGGTAATCCACTAGTGGATTAAATGTGCACATTGAAGTCGATTTTTTATCTTTTGCCGCGTTTTTCAGTGATAACTTCTTTATTTTTTATTTTTGATCATCACATCCAGCGAGAAAGTTGTAGAGGAGAAGCTCCACCAACTTCTCATAAAGGTTTCATGTCCCTAATTTATATGAGCAGAGCGGTAATCAGATGGAGATTTCTAAAATTTTAAGCTGGCGTGAAATTTTCTGGGCTTGACGGCGTGGTTTGACGATTTGTCGTCTGTTCAGTGCTTGACTGACGGATAATTATGTGGGTCATTCCAATATCCTGCATGTAAATAATGTGCACATTTGAGAGTGAAATGACTTGGGTAGTATTTAAGAAAACAAAAACGATCCAGATCAAAGGCGTATTCTATGTTGTCTTTACATATGGTTTACCGACTAAAACCACGTATTTCATGTTTTTGACAGTCTACACTCCAATAATTTGTACAACGTCCCTTGAGTTGGACGATTCGTTGGCTGCACAGGATTTATCCATATATAGATATTGGCCAGTCGTCTGGTTACATTTCGATAGAGTGAGTGACAGAGTTGGGCTTAGTTTTTATCGAAAAAAATCAGAAATTGTAAAAAAAATCATTCTGGTTAGAGCAAAAAGTAAACCATTCAGGACTCTGAGTCCTTAACGAGAAGTTGTTGGAGCTTCTCCTCCGAAACTTTCTCGCTGGATGTATTGATCAAAAATAAAAAATAAAGAAGTTATTGCCGAAAAAAGCGACAAAAATATAAAAAAATCGTCTTTAGTTAGACGTTACATGTACGACGTCCTTAACGACGCCGCATTTACAATTGGTGAAATATTGACATTTTTGAAATAAAAATCGTGTTAAAAATGCGTTTTAAATGTCATGATAAATAGAATCTTGCATGTGTTCATGTATGATCAAATTTATTAAACTCGTTGAGGAAAAGATATAAAATACTCGGCTTAGCTTCGCATATTATCCCTTTTCCTCAACTCGTTGAATAAATTCAATAATACATGATCACTCATGTAAGATCCTCTATGTAAGAAAAATTACCTCTCCTTGCCGCATGCCTGGCAAGGCCGAGAAGTTTTTGAGGTGCCCTCGTATGTCCTATTGTCCGACTTCTGCAAGCATTTTATCTACAATGTTAACAAATGTAGGAAATGGAGTTGGCAGTAAACTGAAACTCTAAATATGAACGGCACTGTGCACAACACGTAAATTAGTCTAGTGCACTTGATTTCCAGAGTATCGTGCACCTGTTTCTCTGCATCAGGGCAAAGTCATGTGCACATCTATCACTGGGCTTGTGTACTCTAGTGCACTTTATGATAAGTTTATCTCTGGCCTATCAGCAGACAGGTATAATAGCCTTACCGCATGTGGATGAACTATCTATCAAAATAGAAGTGAAGGCAATTATCTGGAATCCATGCAATTAATCTTCAGCTCCTATCAGAGACACCAAAGGGTTGAAACACAAATAGCGGAAATTAAATCGGAATGACGTCTATAAAATTTAGAAAAGGCTTTGTTCCTCGTGCGCCATCCTATGGCGTTTATATTTCGCAATTAATTCGATTTGCCATATGTGTAGTCATGTAACTGACTTCAACACTCGTAATAAATTGTTAACGGCTAAACTTCTTAATCAGGGTTATCGGTACCATGAACTACGCAAAGCCTTTTCAAAATTTTATTGACGTCATTCTGATTTAATTTCAAAATTCAATATTGGACTTAAATCTCTTCTATAACAAGGTCTATCGGGACCCGATTTTTATGGTGACTTAGTATATAAATTCAGAAAAATTTATATAACAACAATGACTTCAGCACCCAATTTCGTAAAGTCATTCTTCGATATAAAAAGATTGGGTACAACATAAATGTTATACGACAGACTGCATGCATGGTAGTTAACCCAATCATGGTTGACAACTTTGCTTCCCTCTTTAATTGCACGCCGGTGGGTCAGGCCTCAGATTCCATGACGGTTCCAGCGTAAAGGCTAATGTTGGTTAGTACCTAATGCTCTGTCTCTGGTCGGGCCCATCGGAGTTTAACTGTTGGTTTTCTTTTTCTCCAGCATTTCAGTGGTTTCTTGCTGTCGAGTCCTCACCGTTGTTTCATCGCTGTGGTTGTTTGATTTTTGTGTGTTCACGGAGATGTTGCATTGATGAGTTAGGAGGCCTTCATGCGGACTAAACAAATTATTTGTCTTAATCGCGACGAAAGTAAGGGCGAGGATTGTGGCCACATAAAAGCGATTTAAGCCCCCCAGTGGAATTCGTTTCCGCTGACCGTTCCAAGGCGGTTCTTCTGTCGCGGTTTATTTTTGTTATGGTTTGTCTTTGGGTGTTTGTGTCGCTTATATTATTTTATTTTGGATAGCCTATTGGCCATTTTGTGGGAAAGTAACTGTCCTTTTGGCTTTCCGCTATTGATGTTTCCATAAGGGTCTGTTGTTTCGTGTTTGTGTTTCGTTCCCTTTGGTGTCTTTGATGGGAGCTGTGGATTAATTGTATCGATTCCTGATCATTGCCTCCACTTCTAGTTTGTGTAGTTTATGATACCGAAAACTATTTAACAATTTATTACGAGTGTTGACGGCAGTTACATGACTAGACACTCAGGCAAATCGAATTAACTGCGAAATATAAACGCCATAGGATGCCGCACGAGGAACATCACCATCCAAGAAAGAAAAAATTACAATCTCAAAATCATCGCGTTAATCATAAATTTTGCAGAAAAAAAAAACATCTACAATATATAGATGTAAATCCAAAAACAGGGCCTCGGTATCAAGAGAATTTGCTTTATTTAACTGAAGCTCAAGGGGGGGGGGGGGTAATTTGCGGCCCCCTACCATCGGGGCTTGAAGAAATAAATGGACTGCTTGATGGTTCCACGCAGAGCTAAAACCGGCCGCACACGTGTACTGGTAAATCGCTTAGAGGGTTTAAGCCTGTCCAGGCAAAGCGCTGCGAGTCGGACCGTAAATGCTTATAAACCCTATTGGTTTCATTGGGCGAAAGGGTTTGAAATGTCATTTCATCTCAATGTAAAAGTCCCACAAAATTGGAAGCAACGTCTCCAAAATTACCTATATAGTGTTGACGGGGACGTTAAACATCAAATCAAACAAACAAACAAATTGACTAATCACCATCGAAATACGTTTGTCACTATTTAATAAATCAGCCAAAATTTCTAGAAGTCGAGCTAAAGGCTTCAATGATTTTAGATGGATTTTCAACGGAAAGAGATATCATGAAGTCACTTTCATAACATAACATGAACAGATCAGCCAAAGGGGTGCACAATTCGTACCCATCGGAATACCCACAATTTGTCTAAATAACTTATTACCAAATCTTATGTAAATAGTGTCAAGTAGAAAGGTGAGAGCTTCACACACTTTCTAACACGACCATAAAGTATAAGTTTTATGCTCTTCAGAGGTGAAATAAAAACATTTCTTACAATACATTCAAGATAGAGGGACTCTTCAATATGAAATGTCCATTCAATTAAATCATTAAGTTTTTCTTTTATAAGAGTATGAGGCAGTGTAGTGTTAAGTGCACCACGATCGCTTAAGAGCTTGACACAAATAAAATATTTGATTGGACCATGTGACAAGCTATTACAAGAAAGGCACCACACATCTACGTGGAATTTCACGGAAATTTCACGAAACCCATTAGGATAACACACCCGTGTGACATAGTGCATTTTTCACATCTCCAAAATGGCTACTTTTCTGATAAAAATCCTTGATATTTTTGTTATAAATGTTCAAAACATAGGTTGAGGGTGCTCGTTGGAACCGCCTCAGTGAGGCTAATCTAACGAGTACCCACAACCTATGTCTTTGAGCAGAAATAAGAAAAATAATGTATACCCCCGTAAACCCCAGTTTTCTCTATATAAAATGGGGTTTAGGGGGTCTTCATTCCACGGACTTGACCACGTGATGCTATCAGTCGAATACTGCCATAGTGTTCTGATCAGCTTAAAATAGAAGAATAGTAGGGAAACGTAAAAATGAGTACCCACAATCTATATTTCAAGCAGAAATAAGACAAATATCGCAATTTTTCATCTTAAAATATTCGTTTTTTACCGTTGGTAAAATTTACAATGCATTTGTATAGGTGTGTTTTCGTAATGTGTTTTTTCTCAATTTTGCTCCAGACATAGCTTTTTGGTGCTCATTAGAATCAGTTTTTACGGGTATACCCACAATCTACAATAAAAACAATACCGTACATCCACGTAAACCCCAGCTTTCCCTATACTGGCTTGTCCCTTAGGGTTCTGGTTTAAATGATAAGAATAGCTGCATAACTCAATAAACGAAATACAGCCTTTTATATGGGTCGAATAAATGCATGTACTAATCAGTAGACACTATATCACCTTTTATTTGAGTAAAGTGAATTCACTCTTACACTTCAGAGTGTAAAGCAAGCTTTTACCCATGTTTGTAATGTTTATGGGTAAACGCGGCCATTTTGTTCATCGGAGCGGAGCCGTTTTAGTTATTTTGGTAGAGGGTTGCCTAAGCAACATTCCTGTGAAGTTTTGGTATAGGAAGAGTTGTCGTTTAAAGATTTATCTATTTTAGCGCTTGTGGTAATCTTGTTCGTCGGAGCAGAACGATTTTAGATATTTTGGTAAGGAGCCATATAGGTATGATTCCTGTACAGTTTGAATCCAATTGGGCCAAAGATTTAGGAGTAGTTCACATTAAAAAAGTTCTGAATAGTTAAGTTCTGAATAGTTCTAAAAGCATTTTTTTTTCTATTTCATTTTGCTCAACTGTTTCAACTATGTTGGCGCAGGTTCACCTCAGCAACTTTCCTGTGAAGTGTAACTGAAATTGGCCGAAGGGTATAGGATGAGTTGTCATTTAAAGATTTTTCTATTCGTAGCTCTGGCGGCCATCTGTATATTGGAGCGGAACGATAGCTATTTTGATAGGCAACCACCTATATAGGTAACATGTCTGTGAAATCCAAATCAAATTGACCCAAGGATATAGAAGTTCGCATTTAAAGCAGTTTGTTGATTTTATTTTAGCACTGGCGGCCATTTTATTCATCAGTGCAAAACCGTTTTAGCTATTTGGTAGTGGGTCACCTAAGCAACATTCCTATGGAGTTTGAATGAAATTGGTCTAAGGATATAGGAGTTGTCGTTTACAGATTTTTGTATTTTTAGTTCTGGTGGCCATCTTGTTCATCGGAGCGGAACGGTTTTAGCTATTTCATTGGGAGCCACCCCGGAAACATTCCTATGAAGTTTTAATCAAATTGACTGAAGGTTAAGGAGTTCGCATTTAAAGCAAATAATTGACGACGAACGACGGACATTGATCGATCACAATATCTCACCATGAGCATTCCGTGCTCAGGTGAGCTAAATGGGGATTAAACAACGGCGCCGTAATCAAACAAACTCTACAAGTACAAAGCAAAATGGCCAAACTGCTATCCAAAATAAAACGATATTACCAGTACATAGGTCCCCCACCCATTGGGGCTTGAAGAAATAAATAGGCTGCATGATGCTTCCACGCAGAGCTGAATCCGACCGCACACGAGTACTGATAAAACACTTAGAGGATCTAAGCCTGCCCAGGCAAAATGGTGCGAGTCGGACCGTCCATGCTTATAAACCTATTGGTTTCATTGGGCGACAGGGCTTGAGATGTTATTTCATCTCAATGTCGGGTAAAAGTCCCACAAAATTGGAAGCAACATCTCCAAAATGACCTTTATAGTGTTGACGGGGACGTTAAACCTCAAATCAAACAAACAAAATTACCAGTATATACATGAAAATACCAGTGATGCCAATATGTTATTAACCCTGTTTGTACCAAATCGAATCTCCAACCTTATATATAGCGTGAGTCCATTTCAAAATTTAGGGGTGTCAGGCTAAAACTTTATTTGGGAAAATGGCTTGACTTTTTGCAAACAGGGTAGGCCGGCGTCTGATCTTGGCCTTCACTGTTTGCCAGGGAACCCGTTTAGGGGTTTCTGGTACTGAATGGGTTAATCAATGGCCCAGTTACAGGTCCGAGGTCTGCTGTATTGGCCCGAGGCCGAAGTCCGGGACAATACGGAATTACTTGATTAATGACAATTTTATTAATCGACACCTACTGATTTTTGACCCCAGTGTTAATACGGATTGCCTCCAGACTATACAGGATAGTCAATTAATAATATACCCCCAACACATATATTGCCTTGGAACGGTCAGTAAAGTATTTCATGTCGGGATATGGGAGCGGGCGTGGTACGGGTGGCTTAGACCGATTTTGCGCGGCAACAATCTTTGCCCTTCGTTTTGCCGTGGTTTATAAATAGTGTGTTCACTCCGCATGGATGGCTTTATACTCATCAGTGCAACATCTCAATCAAATGAATACAGAGACTAAACAAAGATGTGGACTTGACAGCATCATATAACTGGAATGATGAAGTAAAGAAATCCAACGGTTGGATTCCGGTTGACCCGACCAGAGAAGGTTTTAGGCCGGAGCCGTCAAGGAGTCTAAGGCCCGACACACCTGCGTGCAATTAGAGAGGGAAGCGTGGGTTAACTACCATCCATAGAGTCTGTCGCATTACATTTATGGTGTACCTAATCTTTTGTTTTTGTTTGATTTGAGGTTTAACGTCCCCGTCATTACTGTAAAGGTCATTTTGGAGACGTTGCTTCAAATTTTGTGGGACTTTTACCCGACATTGAAATGAAATGACATCTCAAGCCCTGTCGCCCAATGAAACCAATAGGGTTTATTAGCATGGACGGTCCGCCTCCCACCGCGGTTCCTGGACAGGCTCAGATCCTCTAAGCGGTTTACCAGTACCAGTGAGCGGGCCAGATTCAGCTCTGCGTGGAAGCATCATGCAGCCCATATATTTCTTCAAGCCCCTATGGGCGGGGGCGGACCCAATCGTTTGAATATAGAAGAATGATAAATGAGACCGTAAACTAAGTTCATTCAGCAAGAATCAATCTCAGTGTAGGTGTGGGTACCCAAGGTCGATTTCCCAGTTATCTCATTTAGGGAGTTCTGAGTTCAATGATAATTAGTGAGCATGGAGCTTGTACGGAGCAAATAATAGGAATATCAACTTTCTAAAGAAATTCGTCCTGAGAATCGTGCGAATTTTGAGAAAATATTCTTAGAAAATTCGCTATATATCGATTTCTATATAACAGTTCTAAAGAAATTCTTACGGGCCAAGATTGAGAGCTTGTACCAAGTAACTAAGAGTAACTAATTTCTTAAGAAATTCGTCGTACCGATCTTGAGAAAACAATCACGTAATATTCGACATACCATTCTCGATGTTGGCGCAGGTATCCAATTTTTAAATGTCTGTTACCCAAGCTTGAGAGTTTTCCGCGCAACGACAATTCGTGAGAAAAGAAAACAAAGAGAAGCATGGTTAAAGATGCCAGTTTTGAGAAAATCACGAAATAGATATATAATTCTAGATGTAGGCGTGGGCTTCTGGTTATCATAAATAGGGAGATAGCAACTCAATGAGTATCGATAAGCACACAGGGGCTATACCGAGGAACTGAGAGGAAAGATTAAAAAAAAAAATATCAGTTCAAATTTTCAACTCTATCACGGATTAATCTTTGGTACCAAAACGTACATCGCGATTCATATATAGGTTTCGGTACCCAGGTTCTAGCTCCCCGTTACGCTAGCTGGGAGTTTTTCAATCAACGAGAATTCGTAAGCTTTTCCGATCAACTAAGAGGAAGGTTTTTTTTTAAATTATCGCGGAATATTTGACATCATTTTCAATGGATGAGTGGATACCAAAGTGTGTACTGTCCGTTTCCTTAACAAGGCGTGTTATAACTCAATGAGAGTCGACCCTAAATCGAGCAACTGAGAAATACGTTTTAAAAGACATTCGTCAAGCCAATGTTGAGAAAACTATCACGGAATATTCAGCATCTACCGTGTGTTAGGTGTCGGTACCCAAGTTTGATGTACCCGTTAACCTAGTTGGGAGTTTTTCGTTCGATGACAACTGGTAAGCTTTGAGAGCTTGTTCGGAGCAACAGGGATATTTCTAAAGAAATGCGTCAGACAAATTTTGAGAACGTAATATTAGAAAATTCGCTTAATATCGATTTTCATACAGGTGTCGGGATCGAAGTTTAAGTTTTCCGTTACCTAATCTAAGGAGTTTTCAACTCAAAAAGAAATAGTGTGCTCAGAGGTAACGAGGAGCTCGAACTTGGTTACAAATACCTACATCGATATTATTATGCCAAAGGGTCCGTGATTGTTTTCTCACAGTTAGTCCGTGATTATTTTCTCAAAATCGGCCCGACAAATTTCTTTAGAAACATTCCGCCCGATATAGAACCTCAGTACCAATCAACTCTCCGGTTGAACTGAAAACTCCCTAGCTACGGTAACGGTTGTTCGAACGTAGGTACCCACAACTACATCTAGAATGATATGTCTAATATTCCGAAATAGATTTCTTAAAACCGGCCAGACACAATTCTTTGAAGATTTCCTATTAGTTGCTCGCGATAGGCTGTCTGTGCTCACCAGTTTTCTTTAAGCAAAAGCTCACCTTGCTATGTTAAGTTAGAAGCTCCAAATTTGATATGCACACCACATCGAGGGTGGAATATCGAAACAAATACGTGATATTCCTCTCAAAAGTTCCCTCCAAAAAAATTAAAAACTTCTTTTGAAACGTTTATCCGTACAGGCTCCCTGTAATATTCCTGGATTGTTTTCTCAGTATGCTGATTGGTATACATTCTCTGTTCTCATTAAGTTGAAAACACCCTATGTAGAGTAACGGTATGTTCAAACTTAGCTCGTGCACCAAACAGGATAGCTACTCTTCAAGATTTATGAGGAGTGTAATGTTATGTTATTCACTTGGTATTCTGAACTGGACATACAGACATTACTTTACACCATTTGCATAAACAGACTTTATCTATCAGGCAATACACATGTAGTGTAGTTTGGACAGGCAGTACATAGCGCAATAGTAGGCACTCTTCACCGTACGTTTCCTTTTAATAGGGAATAAGTATTTGTTTGTTTATTTCCGCTCACGATATTTTTTATTTCCAACAAGTAACGCATCATTTAATGTTAAATAGCTATCAACGAAAAAAAGTAACTATTTAGACACTTTTCATGAAAGAAACATTTCATTAGCATGTTTTCTTGATCATGTCATTGGCTTGAGAGGAGGGCGTTTATTAATTTTACTGTTCTAGCTCATACGATCACCTTATTCGGTGGCGAGAAACACTTTAAACGATTTCAGTACATGCCTATAATATACTAATGGTTTGAGAGGAGACATCGTTGGAAATATACAACAAATGTGATTCATCAAATTTTCCGAAAAATAGAAGTGACGGACGTTGCGGGAAATACAACAATGTACAAGAAAATCACAGACACCGATAACAGCAAGGTAACAAAATAGAAATAAAGGCAATAAGCTAGAATCAATATTTTTAGCCCACACCACCCATCAGAGAAACCAAATGGAAAGAAATACGAAACTTAAATAACGAGACTAGAAACATCATTAGCGGGAAGACGAAAGGACCAAGGACTTTCTCTCAAAATGGCCAATTGGCTATCATTCAGGGACGAACTATGTTAAAAATAAACCACGGCAACCGCGGAAGAAGAATCGCCTTGGAACGGTAAGTGAGAAGTAGTTCTTTAAGGTGTGTGGGAGTGGAGGCTGTGGGGGTGGGGTTAAATCGATTTTACGTGCCCACACTCTTCGCCTTTCTGTCATGGCTTAGACAAATAATTTGTTCAATACGCATGAAGGCTTCCTAACTCTTCAGTGCTACATCTCCGAGAGCATTAAAAAATTAAACTATTACAGAGATGGAACAACGTTGAGGTCTCGACAGCATGAAATAACAAATGCTGGAGCAAAAGAAAACCAACAGTTAGACTCCGGTGGGCCCAACCAGAGGCAGAGCATCATGTACCAACCAACATTACCTAAAATTAAATTAAGTAAGCC
This sequence comes from Lucinisca nassula, assembly GCA_963580285.1. NCBI lineage: Eukaryota > Metazoa > Mollusca > Bivalvia > Lucinida > Lucinidae > Lucinisca > Lucinisca nassula. The sequence goes on along the minus strand of OY757010.1, from coordinate 92,620,518 downwards.
TTTACGCTGAAACTGTTATAGAGTCGGAGGCCTGACCCGCCGGCGTGCAATTAAAGAGGGAAGCAAAGTTATCAACCGTGATTCAGTTAACTACCATGCATGCAGTCTGTCATATATCATTTATGTTGTATGTCGAATAATTATCTTACGAAATTGGATACTGAAGTCATTGCAAGCATATTTTTTTCTGAATTTATACACAAAGTCACAATAAGATAGGCCTTGTTGCAGATTTAAGTCTAACATTGAATTTAGAAACTAAATTGGAATGGCGTCTATAAAACTAAGGCTTTATGTAGTTTATGATACCGATAACCCTGATTAAGACGTTTTGCAGTTACCAATTTATTACGAGTGTTGCAGTCAGTTAAACCCTGCAGCCAAACACTTCAAGCTGCACAGACAGTAAATACGCCAGAGCCACAGCCGCAGAATAGTCAGAAGCAAGATCCGCTCGGGCACGGTTGGATAGCAGTAGGGGTGGGACTTTAATAGATTCAATCGGCTAAACCTTCGCCCTCGGACTTTAAACATTGTTCAACAACAAGCTGGTTGTCTAATTTCATTTTAATATGTATTTTTTTCTACAGATAACATATAAATCAAACAGGTATTCCATTATCCGACGGGTTGTCCATTGGAATTTAAAGTTAATAGTCCCTTCAGCTGAAACGATACACAACTTATATGAAGCACATGAACAACAGTTATAATATCTGTGCGACTAGTGAAGACTCAGATGAGCCTGAGTATCCGACCAGTCTGGCCAGAGCTTTCGCTGTTTTGCTTTATGACTCACAAGATTGCTATGTAAGGCTCCCGCCAACAGCGAAGATTTGGTGATACTGCGGTGAGCACCAAGCTGATCTGAGTTTTTTTTTTTTTTTTAAGTTTAACGTCCCCGTCAAGACTGTAAAGGTCATTTTGGAGACGTTGCTTCCAATTGTGTGGGACTTTTACCCGACATTAAGATGAACTGACATATCAAGCTCTGTCGCCAAATGAAACTAATAGGGTTTATAAGCATGGACGGTCCGACTCGCACCGCTTTGTCTGGGCAGGCTTAGATCCTCTAAGCGGTTTACCATTACCCATGTTTTTACCAGTACTGTGTGGAAGCATCATGTAGCCCATATATTTCTTCACGCCCCCCATTTTTTTGTTGATCGCACCGTTACCGTTCTTACAGTAAGTTTTGTTTTGTGCCAGCTCATATACCGGTTCTTGGAAAATCTTTTATTTGTCCGATTCCCAGGGCATCGCATAGACAAACTTTAAATTGATAAACTATTCAAGAAATTAAGCGGACGTGCCCAACTATCAGGTTCGATAAATGGTACTCGTAAAACTTATTATTATTAAATTATTCGATCACATGGCCACATTAATACTTATTTGACAACATACACTTTTGTTTCAAAGGTGTTGTTTTTACTTTTTCTTTCTTTTTTTTTGTCCATTCGGAACAATTATGTTTGCCAAATTTATCGTGTGTGTGTGTGTGTGTGTGTGTGTGTGTGTGTGTGTGTGTGTGTGTGTGTGTGTAAGTGTGTGTGTGTGTTAGGTCAATTGTCATTGAAGTTCTAGAAAATAATTGTTAACAATTAGGAAAACAAAACTGATTACCTGAGTAACTTCAAGGATGTCGAGCTGACCATTATCTGGAAAAAAGATAATATCCCACACATTGTTTTATAACAAACAAAATGAAGACATATCTTGTACTGATATTACAGGACGCATATTAAATGGACATGTTTAGGGTTGATTTGGGGTGTCGGGGCTTGGGTTGGGGCGAGAGTAGCCTAATGAGACATAATAAACACTACTGATCAAAGACTAGCGTTACCTAAGTGATTATGACGGGGTTATGATACAGGTAAGTCCAGGACGAAAAAACAAATGTTCAACTTAAATATCCGATATTAAAAGAGATATTTAATTTCAGAAGACATTTAAGATTATTGCACTGTAATATTGTATAAGAGTTTATGCTTATTAAACAAACAATACCGGTCTTGGTAGCTCTTTGATCTATGTCAGTGTCATTGACCTTGAGGTCATGGTCATTGGCGGGGCTACCGCTATAAAACATTGGACCTATATCTATCATCGTACTGTATATGGACCAAATGGTTTGGAAAATATAAGAACTCTTTAAAATGTTAACGTTAAAATTGTCAAGTCCGTGACATTGACCTTGAGATCATTGACAGTTTGTGTCCGTAAACTGGAGGTCATGGGCAAGGGTGAGAGTATTGCTGCATATGACTTCGGACTTGTATCTATAATCATACCAAACATGAACCAAATTTATCTCATTGTCAAGAAAGTGTGAGCTACTAAAAGACGTTAACATAAAAGTTGCGCCGACGCCGATTTCAACACCAGAAGCAACTCAAACGTCGACGCCAGTAGTAGTGAAATAGCTCTTTCTGTACTTGGTCCCTGCGAGTTAAATATTTTATCAAATTGATTTAAGGAGCTAATTTGTATTATTATTTCATTATTATTACATAGGTAATATTATTACATAGGCCAAGGTATGTCAATGTTTCGATATTCATTTTTATTTCATGATGGAAGCCCACGCCCAAAGGGGCTTGAAGAAATATATGGGCTGCATGATGCTTCCACGCAGAGCTGAATCCGGCCCGCACACTAGTACTGGTAAACCGCTTAGAGGATCTAAAAGTAGAAGTAAAACAAAGATCAGGAATTGATACAATTAACTTACTCCACCCATAAAAGACACCAAAGGGAAAGAAATACAAACATTAAGCGACCAGACCATACTGGAAACCTAAACAAAGGAAGGCCATAAGGACAGTTACTTTCCCACAAAATGGCCATATGGCCATCCAAACCAAAAGACACAAGTGATACACACAGCAAGTAACAAACAACAACATAAATAAATCGCCACAGAAGAGCCGCCTTGGAACGGTCAGTGGAAGATTTCCACTGGGGGGCTTAAATCGATTTTACGTGGCCACAATCCTCGCCCTTACTTCCGTCGCGATTTAGACAAATAATTTGTTCAGTTCGCATGAAGGCCTCCTAACTCATCAGTGCAACATCTCCGTGAACACAAAAATCAAAGAACCACAGAGGTGAGACAACGGCGAGGACTCGACAGCAAGAAACCACTGAAATGCTGGAGCAAAAGAAAACCAACAGTTAGACTCCGATGAGCCCGACCAGAGACAGAGCATCAGACACCAACCAACATTATCTCTCTAATTCTCAACAAGCCTTTACGTTGGAGCCGTCCTAGAATCTGAGGCCTGACCCACCGGCGTGCAACCAAAGAGGGAAGCAAAGCCGCCAACCGCGACCGGGCCAACCACCACGCACGCAGTCTGCCGCACAACACCCACGCTGCACCCAATCTTTTTATATCGAAGAACGACTCCACGAAACTGGGCGCCGGAGCCACTGCGGCTACATACTCCCCCGAATTTATATACTAAGTCACCATAAGCCTGTCCAGGAACCGCGGTGCGAGGCGGACCGTCCATGCTAATAAACCCTATTGGTTTCATTGGAGGAAAGGGGCTTGAGATGTCATTTCATCTCAATGTCGGGTAAAAGTCCCACAAAATTTGAAGCAATGCCTCAAAATGACCTATACAGTGTTGACGGGGACGTTAAACCTCAAATCAAAGAAACAATTTCATGATGGGTACGTGTTAGAATACCATCACATAGAAAAAGCCTCGTGATGCCGGACAGTGACATTCAGGACGGATTTTTCTTTATTTGTCTTTTTAATATTTGTCTTTGCCATATTCTGCTGAATAAATTAATTTAGCCACACCGATGTCTGCCTATCGACCAATTAAATGATTTTCATTCAATACACAAACTGCAGTACAAAAAAAAATGCAGTCTGTAAAGGTAGGCGTTTTCGTTTTCAGCAGCATAAGGGTTAAATTATTTGTGACCGCCCACCCCAATGTCGTCAGTAAGCATAATAAGTCGAATCAGACGACTAAATGACTGATAATAACGGAATATCTATTACCAATTTTAGGGTGTCAGGTTTGGCCTTTATTTATATGCATTACATTGAACAAACTGTGTGGACCGAGTCAGAGTGGTGTTCACTATCGGCTGACCTGGGACACAAGGTATATACTTGTTACGATTTTTTGTCTTCTGTTTTGTTTGTTTGATTTGAGGTTTAACGTCCCCGTCAACACTGTAAAGGTCATTTTGGAGACGTTGCTTCCAATTTTGTGGGACTTTTACCCGACATTGAGCTGAAATGACATCTCAAGCCCTGTCGCCCAATGAAACCAATAGGGTTTATTAACATGGACGGTCCGCCTCGCACCGCGGTTCCTGGACAGGCTTAGATACTCTAAGCGGTTTACCAGTACTAGTGTGCGGGCCGGATTCAGCTCTGCGTGGAAGCATCATGCAGCCCATATATTTCTTCAAGCCCCTATGGGCGGGAGCTTTTTTGTCTTCTGTGCAAATGGGATTTTAGAAATAATATAGCTTGAGTTGACTATGCCCTTAGATTGTGGCTTTCCTGCGAAACGTTTATTTTTATTTATCACATAACGTCGCTGTTATTTATTGGATAACGTCCTGTCATACAAACATATGACTACACATGTAATAACGCCAGCGCGTAACATCATGACGCCGTCCGTGACAACTCTATGTTTTCTTTTTAACTTCTTCAGCGATTTAAAGTCGTTATGTGATAAACAGAATCTTACACGAGTGATCATTTCGTATGAAAGTTATGAAACTCGCTACTCGTGGTCATTTCATATGAAATTTATGAAACTCGTTGGCGAGGTTCATAAACTTCATATGAAATGTTCACTCGTGTAACATCATCTATTAAATATCAGTTAATTAAATAAATAAAGGCGTATTATACTCACGGTTTTTGTCGTAATTTGTAAACAAATGTGACATATCGGGAGTAGCTGTTATAGAACTATCATGGTTATGATCTAGCAGTGTAAACAATCGGTCAGCATCAGACAGAAGAGCGAAGTCAGCTGCGTGCCATCCATTGGCAAACTCTGTTTTTGAGATGTGTCCATTATCTGTAACAAAAAACATAAAATTTCATACACCATACTAGTGCCAACGATTCAGACTGTTGATCTAACAGTCAATCGCGGTCTCTCACCGCTGTGGGTCGCGCCTCGCTCGGGGAACATGTGAGACGCCAAGTTCTGCGACGGAGGTCAGGTGTTTTGTGTGTTTTTGGTACTCCAGTTTTCGCCTACCTCTGATTAACGATCGGCTCGAAATAAGTGAAGTCATCTTGAAAGGGTCGTAAATTCAAAACAAAAATAAATGGTAAATTACATGATGGTATGCTACTGGACTTGAGGCCATCTGGATGGAGAAATCCAAGAGAAGCACTCACCGATGTTTTTATTGTTTGTTTGTCAAGTTTTCAGTATTCCTCGTTTTAATTCAATGGAGAACTTCTGATCGTCCCAAGGCGGTCGTCTATTTTATTTGCTTTTTTGCGTTGATAGCTGCTCAATCGACCCAAATTAACAAACTGAATCTGAGTTATGTCGCTAATGTTCACGTGACTATCATGATTTGTACGAAATTCCAACAATGGATTTTTCTTGTCGTTGTGACTTCAGAGTGTTAAGTGAAGAGGGTTATCTGTAAAACCTAGACTAGACATACGTGTGCGGTTAAGCAATCAGTGACGACCCAGATCAGTCTGATCTGGGTCAAGTCTGTTTGCTTAAGGTATAGGAATTTAATATTTAATCTATACAGTCTAAGGCGCCGTTCTGAACCGCTTACATTAAAGACAATCGACCCGACAGTGCTCTCAGTGCTCTCAGTGCTCATTGGATTTTTGTTTATGATGCCTGTATCATTTTGCGGTGTTGTGTGTGTGCCTCCATATCACTGCCTTTCTGTTGTTTTAATGGCTTGAGTGATCGTGGCTCACCTTGAGTAACATTTGAAGCGTTTGCTGTGTCGTCCGCGAAGTCAAACAATGCGGTCACCCATCCAGCTGCTAACTGCGATCTCCATTGCCTAGATTCGTGATTAAGCCAACAGCTCCGACCACGTCGCTAAAGGAGCCGGCTCCTACAGGAAGGCTGTACATATGGATTATATCAATAACCGTTACATTTCTTTCCTTCATCTCTAAACTTCGTCCTGAAGTCACACACACCACACATGGCATAACCGAGGGCGGAGCCTTTGCCGCACACCAATGACACTATCATCGATCCCACCGCTAACACCAAATGCAGCGTTGCCGTGTCGTCCATGCAAACAAGCAACGCGGTCACCCATCCAGATACTAACCTCTTTCTCCGTTGCTTAACTTCGTGAATAAGCCAACCACTCTAACCACGTTGCTAAAAGAGCCGCCTATTCCAAGGCTATAGTTGGGGTATATATCAATAACATTTACATTTCACCCCCTCGTCTCTTGACGTCGTTCTGAAGCCTCACACGCCTCACCTGGCATAAGCGAAGGCGGAGCCTTTGCATCACACCAATGACACTATCATCCATCCTACCCCTATTTGCCGGGTCATCCAGAAGCCGAGCTACGCGGTCACCCATCCAGGTACTAACCGCGCGATCACCGTTGCTTAACTTCGTGAATAAGTCAACTACTCTACCTACGTTGCTAAAAGAGCCGGCCTATACAAAGGCTGTAGAAGTGCTATATATCAATAACCGTTACATTTCATCTCCTCATCTCTTGACGTCGTTCTGAAATACCGTACCCCTCACCTGGCATAACCGAAGGCGGAGCAACACACCAATGACACTACCATCCATCCAACCGCTGCCGCCAAATGTGGCGTTTGCAGAGCCGTCCACGAAGTCAAACAAAGCGGTCACCTATTCAGGTATTAACTATGATCACCGTTGCTTTACTTCGTACTCTACCCATGTCGCTAAAAAGCCGACCTGCAGTAAGGCTGTAGAAGTGGTATGGTAACCAACTCGTCGGAGGAAGATGGTGCTTATGACAAAACATTGAAATCTCGCTGTTAAGACCAGCTAAACTGACTAATTCTGCCTTTAAAATGCACATCTAACATAGTCCGTTATCACTAAACCCAGAGACCTCTAGCATTAGACTACCTTCGGGGCTTTTTAAAAGCGGTCTTACAGGCCCTAAGGTGGTATGAATACAGAATTTGACTGTACTTTCTTTGTCTTTGTTGTATTTGTTTTGTTAAAGTATTTGTCTTAATACTCTTGTTGTCATTGGTATACTGTGATCTTTGATTTCTCATTTGTTCCCCTATTTCCTCGTATATATACTTTGTCAGAGCCAGCGAATGAAAAAGGTACTTATTGCATGGGCTACCAGGAATGGTCTCGGTGAGCGTGTGCATATGCCTTTGCTCTAGCAGACATGTAGAAGAAATTGTGTGAAAGCTCCATGCAAGAGGTTATACGTCTAGCCATATTAGTGGACTGCACACGTTTGGGGAATATAAAAAGAGACTGCTATTGGTCATTGTGCGAAATTTCTAACTGTACCTTTGAAATTAAATATGGTCAAAGTTCAACGACCAATAAACGCAACCATATGATTTTATTTGATTGAATGTTTTACGTCCCCGTCAACAATGCAGAGGTCATTTTGGAGACGTCGCTTCCAATTTTGAGATGAAATGACATCTCCCAATGAAACCAAAAGGGTTTATAAGCATGGACGGTCCGCCTCGCACCGCTTTAGATACCACTTCGTACTCGTATGCGATCGGTTTAGCTTTGCGTGGAAGCATCATGCAGCCCATCTATTTCTTTTGGCTTTTTTTCTGAGTAAATATGTAATATTTTATTTAGTCTAAACATACACCTGTGTACTCAAAACTGTAAAAACTGTACAAAGAACCTTTCAATGACTTCCCTTTATATCAAATTAATTTGGCAATCAAAGAATTCTAAAACTGGATCAAACAAGTACATTGAGTGGTCTCATTTTGTCAAACAAGCTCTTGAATGATTTTTAGATGTGTTTTAACTGAACAGGGCAGGTGTCTGTAATAAACTACACGATTGTGTTCACGTGTACTCCTTTCCACTCAATTTTATACCTTAATGTCTCATACGTAACCGATTGATATATGTTGATAAAAGATATTGCGGGAAAGTCAAATATCAACCAACCAATGAGAAAACTAAGCATTGGCAGATTTTTTTTCTGTTGTGTTTTAATATTGTTATAGTTCGTCTTTGCATGTATGTATTGCTAATATCTTTTCTTTTGGATAGCCAGTTGGCCATTTTGTGGGAAAGTAACTGTCCTTTTAGCTTTCCGATTGTTAAGTTTTCACAATAGAGAAGTTATTTTATTATTGTGTTTCTTTCCCTATGGCGTCTTAGATGTGTGAAATATTGTATCGATTCTGATCATTGCCTTCACTTCAATTTTAACCCATACATGCCTAGTGGAGCCTTTTGGGGTAATTGGCAAACACGCGGCGTCTGGTCTAGGTCTACACTGTTCGCTAAAAGTACATGCTTATTGCAAACTATACCGCTTACAAAACAAACCTGGCACCCTTATAATTAGAAAGGGAACACTCCAAACGTATTAGGTCATATATGGGTTAATTTTATTCAAATGCACCTGCGCAACTAGCTAATGGGTCTAGAGGAATGACTTCCTGTATATTGCTACTGCAAGGTACCTCTGCATGTCTGCTACCAGAAAAGGCTACGGAGACTACGCTTATATCGACAATAATTGAGAAAAGTGCCCCTAGCACTCTCGATATACGTTCTTCCAAAAGCAATTTTTACGGACTTCAATTATCTGCCTTGGCAGATTATGCATAGCTTATATGATGTTTATCACCACTCTCTGACAACTTCGTCAGTGAGACGACTCTTTGGCTCAGTGGATAGAGAATTTGACTTTTGTGGGAAAGTAACTGTCCTTTTGGCTTTCCGCTATTGTTGTTTCTATTAGGTCTGTTGTTTTATGTTTCTGCTTCTTTCCCTTTGGTGTCTCTGATGGGAGCTGTGGGTTGATTGTATCGATTCCTGATCATTGCTTTCACTTCTATTTCACCCGAGCGGCCCGGATTCGAATCCCACCATAGACGGGTTTTTTTCTTCAGCTATGCTTCTTTCCTTGTCACGGCTTTCATTTCGTAAGATGTTGGCTCGTTCTTAAGTGGACTTTATTTTGCCGAAAATGGCTTTGTGTCGAAATTGGCTTCACGTCATCATAAATGTGAAAAATGGGTGTGTTACTGATCGCAATTCCTCACTTGCTAGATTATGAATAGCTTATAGATTTATCACCTCTCTCTATCTACAGCGTCAGGGAGTCGACCCTTTGGCATAGTGGTTAGAGTTTTGGACTTTCACCCGAGCGGCCCCGGTTCGAATCATGTCATAGGCGGGATTTTTCTTCAACGACGCTTCTTTTCTTTGTCACGGTTTTCATTTCGTAAAATGTTGGCTCGTCCTTAAGGGGAATGGTTACACCTGGCAGATTTTTTTCAAAGGGAGACAACTATCGGGACTTACTGTTTGCTTTCCTATAAGCCCTGTTCCACTGAAAAAGCGGTCTACTCTTAAAGGAAAGAATTTGCTCCTGAGTTGACCCCTACTGACATGGGAGACAAAAATACTTTTGCAGGAGTTGCCTCCTCTGAAAGTGTACCCATTCCCCTTAGGTGAACTTTATTTCGCCGAAAATGGCTTTGTGCCGAAATTGTATTCACGTCACCATAAATGGAAAAAGTGGGTGTGTTACGGACCGCAATTCCACCCTTGGTAAATTTTGAATAGCTTACAGGTTTATCAACACTCTGTGTCTACTGCGTCAGGGAATCCCATCATAGGCGGGATGTTTTCCTTTGTTACGGCTTTCATGTCGTAAGACAACGCACAACCAACTAAAACGACAAGACGCACACTTCTCGCATGAATTTAATGCAAGGTCTTTTCTACATGCCTGCCAGCAGCAATGACCCAGGCGGGACTGTGCTTATGCGCTGGCTTGCCTGGGTCATTGCTGCTCGCCTATAATAACTATTTTATCATGAGGCGACTTGATTTTATACCTACTATCAGTATCAAAGGATCCAAAGAAGTTGCCGAATTCTGTTCCGCTCAGAAATTCGTCTGTGTTAGTGTCAGCCTTTTCAAACAGTACAGCAAACGGTGTTTCTCGAATAATCTGTAAATTGATCGAGATTTTAAAGCAAGCTTTTCGGTCCAAATTATAGTTATAAACGAGCGCCCACTTCTTTGTTTGATTTTTTTTTCAACTCCATTTCCTTAATCCATTTTGTATGGGAAATCCCGAAACGGATTGTGGATTTTATCGATGTGTGAACTCCGGAATCACTCACTGATTATTGATCATTAAACCAAAAGCTTTGTTGGTGATTTATGGATATCCATAAATCGAATTATGGATAGCCATAAATCAATGTCATTTATGGATATCCATAAATCGAATTATGGATATCCATAATTCGAATTATGGATATCCATAAATCAGAGGAATAAGGGATATCCATAAATCGAAGTATGGATATCCATAATTCGAATTATAGATATCCATAAATCGAATTATGGATATCCATAAATCGATCTGAATTAATGAAATCCATCGAATTATGGATATCCATAATTCGATTTATGGATATCCATAATTCGAATTATGGATATCCATTATTCGGCTGATTTATGGATATCCATAAATCGAATATTGGATATCCATAATTCGATTTATGGATATCTATAAATACGGATTAAATAGTAAAACGGCGCCCCATTCAAAACATGTCCACTGATGCGACAGATATTTCATTGTTTAACAAATGATGTCACTTAAAATACATTCTACTTGTTATAAAAGCTGTCTACCGATCATCCCTCAAAATCAGTTCGCCAATGCTCTTTGTAAATTTTATTGGAACATGCCTCCATGGCCTAGTTCGTATATTCATAGTCTGTTCCAGCCTTGCTCGTGTCACATATGAGACGCTAAGTTCCGCAATAGAAGATCAGGGGTTGGTAACTCGAAGCCATCGTGAATATATCAACTTAAGATGTACTTAAGACATACTTAAGGTGACCACCGTAAAATTTATGGTCTCGTTATGCCGGTAACTGAAAACCTGTCGTATCGTTTCCATAAAGTTACGAACATCTTACCACTTACGTTTTACCTGTGTAATTTTAAATCTCGTGCAAATTGCTTCGGAAACGTTTGTAAGCCAGGGCATAGCAAAACAAAATAACGCTTAATATCTTACTATAAATGATAATACCGGGGTTTGTTTAACAACAAAGCGGCCATGTTGGAGTCTTTTCTGCCAAAAAAGGCTTGGGTAGCGGCATCATAATAGGCAAGTTTCTAAATAAACTATGGGATGAGAAACAATGACACAACTGGCGACCCCCTCTCTACATTTCCTCCTGATTAGCCATGCCTAAGCTCATATTAGCATCAATTACTTGAAAGTGTCTTAAACAAATTGTGCAATAACTTTCAAAAATGGCAGAGACAAAAATTACAAAAAAAAAAGAAACGAAAACCAAACTATACACAGGAAAATTAGAAACACTTGAAGACGAAGTTAATGAAAGGAAGACATTTCTCAAAAACAAGACGATTGTGGTCAGTAGTACACTTAGTGTACGGGCTATACTATCTTTGACCTTATTTCTTTTTTATGCCCCCGCATCGGCATGATGCCGTACATGTGTACGTCCGTTTGTACGTGTGTGTGTACGTACGTACGTACGTGATCCTGTAACCTCAGGTTAAGGTTTTTGTAACAGGTAGAGCGTGTGTGTGTGTGTATGTGTGTGTGAATTCGGGTTTAACGTCGCTTTCAACAATTTTTTCAGTAATATCACGACGGTGTCTGGTTGCGACAGGGAGCTCAATGTTCACTTTTATAGTGCTGCCTCACTGAAGTTTCATGTCCCAGACACATTACAGGATACCACATCCAGTCACATTATCCTCACACTGTGTCGACCAGTCCTAGCTCTACCCCGTAAATCTGAGTGCCAAGCGAGGAGCAGCTAGTACCATTCTTAACGACTTTGGTATGTCGCGGCCCGGGATCGAACCCGTGACCTCCCGTTCCCTGGAGCGGATACTCTACCAACTGAGCTATCGGGGCCGCTGTGTAACAGGTAGAGCCTGAACTTTTAAAACTCATATTTTCCTAACCATCTTTGGAATGATGATATATATAGGTCCAAAGTTTTATTCAACAATACCCCACCCATGTCTGTGACCTCAAGGTCAAGGTCACAGACTTAGAAATTTTCAATGTTAAAGACTCAGGTTAAGGTTTTTGTAACATGTAGACCTGAACATTTTAGAACTCATATTTTCCAAACCATTTGATGGAATTGGTTAATATTTGGTTTGGTTATAGATATAGGTCCAAAGCTTTATTCAGCGAACCCCCACCTATGACCTCAAGGTCAAGGTCACAGACTTAGAAATTTTAAATTAGATATTTTAAGAGTTGATATTTTCCAAATCGTGTGATGAATTGAGTTTAGATTTGGTATGATGTTAGATACCTGTTCATTTTATTCAGCGATACCCCCACCCATGCCCGTGAGCTCAAGGTCAAGGTCAAGGTCACAGACTTAGAAAATTTTAATTAGATATTTTAAGAGTTTATATTTTCAAATCGTATGATGAATTAAGTTTATATTTGGTATAATGATTGATACTGGTCCAATACCCACACCCATGCACGTGCCCTAAAGGTCAAGATCACAGACAAAGAAAATTTTTATTTAAAGTTTATTAAGAGCTCATACTCACCAAACCATATAGATTTGCTTCATATTTGGTATGATGATATTTACAGGTCCAAAGTTGTATATACCCCCACCCCTGACCTCAAGGTCAAGGTTACAGACTTAGTCTTATTATGCTTTTTAAAGTTTTAGGGCCCATATTTATAGATTGGCTTCATATTTGGAATGATGATAGATACAGGTCCCAAGTCTCATTCGCCCATACCAACGACCCTGCCCATGACCTCTAGGTCAAGGTCACACACGTAGAAAATTTTGTTGGATTTTCGGGGTGAGGCGGGGCCCTTGGCGGGGGCATCTGTGTCGTCTGGACACATTTCTAGTTCTTCTTCTTTTCTTCCTTTGTTGACACGACTATTACACACACAAATAAACAGCTTGTGACTACATATATACATGTTTATCGGAGATGTATAGATCTTTCTTTACATGTATTTTTATATTGATAATTCTGCTAAATATAGCAAATATCTGCCTTAATACTATACCACACAATACATGTATCGCATATCATTACTAAAAGAAACCCTGTGTGCCGAGAAAAAAGTAGATAGATGTACAACTTCTTTTCTTATGCTTCTATGTAGTGTCTGTTTCTTTCGAAATAGTTTAGATGAGGTTACGTCATGCCTGAGTTGTTCGTAACTTTACGATATGGTTAAGTTGTCTCCCCTCTAAATTACGGCACGTTCGAGTTACTCACACTAATCGCTACAAGGTGATAAAGATATACTTAAGGTCGTCGTAAGCCTTAAGAGAGCTTCGAGTTACCAACCCCAGGTCTTTTTTCTCTGGGTACTCCAGTTTTCGCCGACCTCTGATTAAAGATCGGCTCAAAATAAGCGAAATAAACTTGAAAGGGTCGTAAAACCAAAACCACAAAAAAACTAGAAAATGTGTTTGTGAAACACTATGCCCCCAACAATATGCTTGCCACTAATTGACACATAATTAAAAAAAAAAACATAATTAAAAAAATGCCTCTGTCGCGAAAGAACTGTCAGTTGGTACAATATTCATAAAATGTGCTCAAAATTTATGTAGAGTACCAAAACTGTATACGAAATATCACAAGTCTTGCTCAAGCGGTTCTCCAGATATTTTGTTCACAAAGTTTCCCTGTAGACACAATGCATAAGCCTGAAAAGGACCATAACTATGTTATATATTTTCGGAATTTCGTCAAAAGTTAATCAAGTCATCTTCACCTTAGATCCAAACTATATACCAAATATCCTGAGCCTAGCTCAAGCAGTTCTCCAGATATTTTGTTCACAAGGTTTCCCTATAGCCAATGCATAAGTCTGAAAACGGGCGTAACTCTATTCTTTATTTTCGGAATTTCGTCAGAAGTTAATCAGGTAATCTACACCTTAGACTCAAACTGCATATCAAATAGCATGCACCTGGCTCAAGCAGTTCTCCAAATATTTTGTTCACAAGGTTTCCCCATAGCCACAATGCATAAGTCCAATTAAAAAATAAACCTGTCAAATATTAACAGATTTGAAACAATTCAGGTCATCTATGCCTTAGTTGCAAACATACTGCCAAATATCATGAGCCTAGCTCAAGTGGTTCTCCAGTTATTTTGTTCACAAGGTTTCCCTATAGCCAAAATGTGTAAGTCCAAAAAGGGGCATAACCCCATTAAATATTTTCAGAATTTCGTCAAAAGTTAATCAGGTCATCTACACATTAGACCCAAACTGTATACCAAATATCATGAGCCTAGCTCAAGCGGTTATCCAGATATTTTGTTCACAAGGTTTCCCTATAGCCACAATGCATAAGTCAAAAAAGGGGCATAACTCCGTTAAATGTTTTCGGAATTTCGTCAAAAGTTAATCAGGTCATCTACACCTTAGACCTAAATAGTCAACTAAATATCATGAGCCTAGTTCAAGCGGTTCTGCAGATATTTTGCTCCACAAGGTTTCCCCATTGCCACAATGCGCAAGTCAGAAAGAGAGCGTAACTCCATTAAATATTTTCGGAAATTCATCAAAAGTTAATCAGGTCATCTATACCTTAGACCCAAACTGTCTACTAAATATCATGAGCCTAGCTGAAGCGGTTCGCCAGATATTTTGCTCACAATGTTTCCCCATTGCCACAATGCATAAGTCCGAAAAGGGGTGTTACTCCATTAAATATTTCCGGAATTTCATCAAAAGTTAATCAGGTCATCTACACATTAGACCCAAACTCTCTACTAAATATCATGAGCCTAGCTCAAGCGGTTCAATAGATTTTTTGTTCACAAGGTTTCCCCATAGCCGCAATGCATAAGTCCGAAAAGGGTCGTTACTCCGTTAAATATTTTCGGAATTTCGTCAAAAGTTAATCAGGTCATCTGCACCTTCGACCAAACCAGTTTACTAAATATCATGAGCTTAGCTGAAGTGGTTCTCCAGATATCTTGCTCACAAAGTTTCCCCATAGCAACAATGCATAAGTCCGAAAAGGGGCGTAACTCTGCAAAGACAAGTCCGGCGAAAAAAAAAATACGTGTCCGCTTATTTTTCATGCACATTCCACATATGAAATTTCGAGATCCTAGCTCAAACCATTCTTGAGTTTCCTACAGGGTGAAAGCGTAACGGACAGACGGACAGACAGACAGACAGACAGACAGACAGACAGACAGACAGACAGACAAGACAGAACCAATATGCCCCACCAACTTCTTCGAAGTTGGAGGAAGTTGGGGGCATAAAAATGAAAAATTCGACTAAACACTCGGTGATGTTGCACTTAAGCCCATTCAGGCCCTAAAAAAAAAATATAAAAAAAAAATAAACATATTTACATGTTCTTTGTAAATTCTTTACCAAATATAATTGACTTAAAATCTGACTCACGTCTTCCCATTTCTTAGCAAACTCTTGAGCTGTAACCGAGCCGTCACCTGCAAAATTTCATGACAAAGGTTAAACATGAAGAGTACATACACAACATGCAACAAAGGTTTGGATGTAGACATGCTTATATGTATCCTCTCCTTGATGACTGGCGCCGATGTACATACAAAATGACAGCAATACCAATGCAAATTCGAGTTCCCTTTCATTCTGCAACCATTACGATAACACATTCGTGTGATATAGTGCATTTTTCAAACCTCAAAGAAGGTAATTTTTCTGATGAAAATTTGTGATATTCTTATTTTTTTATTCTAACGAGTAACCACAACCTATGTCTTGGAGCAGAAATATGGAAAATAATGTTTACCCCCGTAAACCCCAATTTTCTCTATATAAAGTGGAGTTAAGGGAGGGTCTTTATTGCACGGACTTGTTCACGTGATGATAATCACTGAACGGAAGAGCTCGACGCGAAAAGCCACCGTTTATGGACGTTATTCAATGTTATTTTTTTTTTTGGAAGAGTCTATTTGCAGTCAACTGCAAATAGCCAGAAACCGTTAAAATGGCCATTTGCAGTCAACTGCAAATAGCCAAAAAACGTTAAAATGGCTATTTGCAGTCAACTGCAAATAGCCGAAAAACGTTAAAATGGCTATTTGCAGTCATTTTATATTCCTGCCATTTACACGTGCGCCCATCGAAATTCAGATCAGTCTGCGCATCCGCGTTGTCTGTGCATAGTCTTCGTTGTGTGCTCTTCGCATCAGGTTAACAAGTCCATGAAATTATGGCTTCTCTAAACCCCACTTTATAAAGAGAAAAGCGGGGTTTAAGGGGTAATTATTACCATTCCTTATTTTGGTGCAAACACATAGATTGTGGGTACACGTTAGAACCGCCTCATTGAGTCTGTTCTAACGAGCACATTCAATCTATGTTTAGATTAGAAATAAGGAAAATATACATCATCTTCATTCAAATAAGAGGGCCATGATGGCCCTGGATCGCTCAGCTGATCCTTATGGCAGGTAATATAAGGAGGAGTGGACGGTTTGAACAATTTTGGCTGACAGTGGCCCAAGGAACATTTCTGTGAAATTATTTCAAAATCAATCTAGCTATTTAGGAACGTAAGTCATTTTAAGGGTTATGTATTTTTTTTCTGGATTGGAAAATTGTCAGAGTGGCACTCATGAAACATTCCTTCAAAAGTGTTTTCTTTTTTGAGGAAGAAGTCAGCGCTGACTTGTATGTCACTGTCTGGGCACCTGTCAGGACTTAGTGCACCAGACGGAAATGAACGGGCTCATTCCAACTAACTAACAATAACTCATGGTGACAGTGGGGGGACACCTTGTGGACATTGAGGGTCAGGTCCTAGTGCACCAGACGGAGATGAACAGTCTCAGTCTAACTAACAATGACCCATGGTGTCTGTGTAGGCGGGGGGGATCCCTTTGACAATACAGAGCTGACTTGTATGTCACTATCTGGGCACCTTACCAGACAGAGATGAACGGGCTCAGTCTTACTAACAATGACGCATGGTGTGTGTGTGTGGGGGGGGGGGGGGGGGGAGTGGAACCCTTTGACGATAAAGAGCTGGCCTGTATGTCACTATCTGGGCACCTTGTGGACATTGAGGGTCAGGTCCTAGTGCACCAGACGGAGATGAATAGACTCTGTCTAACTCACAATGTTGACAAGGGGTGGCCCTTTGTAAAAGGTACCACTCTATTCATAAAATACCCCTCCTGACCAAGGTATTACAAGTTTGATGATGATTGGACCAAAAAACTGTGGCCTCTAGAGTGTTAACAAGGTTTTTCAATGATTTTACCTACTGACCTACTTTTTGACCCCACATGACCCATATTCGAAATTGACCTAGATATTGTCAAGATGATCATTCTGAGCAAGGTTGATGATGATTAAGATAAAATTGCGGCCTCTAGAGTGTTAACAAAGTTTTTCAATGATTTGACCTACTGACCTACTTTTGACTCACATGACCCATATTCGTACATAACCTAGATATTGTCGAGACGATCATTCTGAGAAAGGTTGATGATGAGTGGACAAAAGTGTGGCCTCTAGAGTGTTAACAAGTTTTTTCTATGATTTGACCTACTGACCTACTTTTTGACCCGACATGACCCATATTCGAACTTAACCTAGATATTATTATGATAATCATTCTACATTGCTACATGCTAAATACCTAACCTGGGCCTTATGGTTTCAGGGAAGAAGAGTTTTGATTTTTTTTTTCAATTTTAAGGTGTTTTTTTTTTTTACATTTTAAGTCTATGGTAGCTACTAGGCCCATGGGCGTAGACATTTTGACCCAAGGGGCACTGGCAACACTGTATCATGTCGCTTAGGACAGGATCGCGTCGTTTTCTTGCATCAAATACGTTATAAGAAGAAAAACAGACGAAAATGCGTGTGCAGTAAATAGTGTTAGCTTTTTTTTAAAGAGTTGGAATTGAACGAAGGTGTGTCAGAATTGAATAATATCAGCTGTATATCGTAAGCTTATTGAGTCATTCTGTGTATTACTCGTACTCAGCAATTCACTGCTAGAGCTGATCAATTCTTAATTATGCCCCCAACTTCGAAGAAGTTGGGGGGGGGGCATATTGCTTCTGGGAGGTTTGTGCGTCCGTCAGTCCGTCCGTGTGTGCGTCCGTTACACTTTATTATGCATAACATTACTTCATAACCTTGCGAGCTAGGGTTTTGAAATTTCATATAGATTCCTGATGGAAAATTAGGGGACGCGTTTTTTTTCTCACCCGGATTGTGCCCCTTTCAAGAGTTATTGCCCTTTGATTTTTTTTAATAAAATCTTGTCAGCAAAATATCTCAAACTCTATAAGAGCTAGAGCCTTGAAATGTTGGTGAATAGATTGGTGGTGATGAGTAGATGACCTGATTAAATTTTACCTAAATTCCAAAAAATGCTTCTTGAGCTATGGCCCCTTGTCACTTTGGGTATTTGTACATTATGATAGAGTGCTGAACTACGAATCAGATTGTGATCAATGATTGGTGGTGATGAGTAGATGACCTGATTAAATTTTGACTAAATTTCGAAAAATACTTCACGGTTTATGGCCCTTTGTCACTTTGGGTATTTCTACATTGTACCTCTATGTGCTTGTGATGCATATCATTACTTTAGAACAGTGTGTGCTAGGGTTTTTGAAATTTCATATATGGATTCCTCATGGAAAATTAGGGGACGTGTTTTTTTTCTCATCCGGATTGTGCCCCTTTCAAGAGTTATTGCCCTTTGATTTTTTTTATAAAATCTTGTCAGCAAAATACCTCAAAAGCTATAAGAGCTAGAGCCTTGAAAGTTGGTGAATAGATTGGTGGTGATGAGTAGATGACCTGATTAAATTTTAACTAAATTCCAATAAATGCTTCTTGAGCTATGGCCCCTTGTCACTTTGGGTATTTGTACATTATGACAGAGTGCTGAACTACGAATCAGATTATGGTCAATGAATCTGAGGGTCGTTTGTTCAAACTTCGGTGGAGGACTGGAATTTTTTGTTCTTTTCTTTTTTTCTTCATAAACACACATAAACAGTTATTATGCCCCTCGCACAACAAAGTTGTTAGGGGTGGGGATATTGCATTTGTCCTGCACATACATACATACATACATACATACATACATACATACATACATACATACATACATACATACATACATACATACACGCACGCACGCACGCACGCACGCACGCACGCATGCACACACACACACACACACACACACACACACACATACATACATACATACATACATACATACATACATACATACATACATACATACATACATACATACATACATACATAAATACATACATACATACATACATACATACATACATACATACATATATACATGCATACATACATACATACATATACCGGCCCCGATAGCTCAGTTGGTAGAGTGTCCGCTCCGGGGAACGGGAGGTCACGGGTCCGATCCCGGGCCGCGACATACCAAAGTCGTTAAAAATTGTACTAGCTGCTCCTCGCTTGGCACTCAGATTTACGTGCTAGAGCTAGGACTGGTCGACCCAGTGTCAGGATAATGTGACTGGGTGTGGTATCATGTAATGTGTCTGGGACATGATACTTCAGTGAGGCAGCACTATAAAAGTGAGCATTGAGCTCCCTGTCGCAACCAGACACCGTCGTGATATGACTGAAAAATTGTTGAAAGCGACGTTAAACCCGAATTCACACACACACGCACACATACATTTGTTTTTGTTTGTTTGATTTGAGGTTTAACGTCCCCGTCAACACTGTAACATACATACATACATACATACATACATACATACATACATACATACATACATACATACATACATACATACAAACAATCACTTACGCAAACACGCATGCATGCACACATACACACACACACACACACACACACATGAATGCATGCAGACTTAGGCATGTATGCATGCATGCAAATTTATGCACACATGCACTCATGCAAAAATGTACACATGCATACATGCACGTACACATGCATGCACAAATATGCTTGCATGCACTAATGTATGCATGCTCATACACATACTTGCATGCAGATGCACACATACTTATGCATCAATACAAACACTCACACATTGCAAGCATGCACACATACACTCATGCATGCACACACACGCATGCATGCATGCACACACACTCATGCAGACTCGCATGCACACTCACATACCAGCATGTACATCCATGTGCCTGCACTCATGCATGCATGCACACTCACACTAATGCATAAATGCATGCAAGCACTCATGAATGCACACATACACTCATGCATGCATGCACACATGCATGCACGCATGCACACATTCATACATGCATGTACACATGCAGGAACACACATACTTGCATGCACACATGCATGCATACCCTCATGCATGCATGCACACATACATCCATGTACATACATGTATGTGCATGCACACATGCATGCATGCACACACACTTACACAAAAATACAATCACTCACACATGCATGCATGCATGCAAGCACACATGCATGCACACATACACACATGCATGCGTGCATGCAACTCACATACATACCTGCACACGCATGTGCATGCACTACTCATGCATGCATGCACACACTTATGCATAAATGCACACACTCATGCATGCTTGCAAGCACACATGCATGCACATATACACTCATGCATGCATGCACACACATGCATGTATGCATGCACACATGCATTCATGCAGGCATGCATGCACACAAACATGCAAGCACTCACTAATGCATGCATGCATGCACCCACACATGCATGTATGCACATACGCACACATATTTATGCATGAACACACACACATACATGCATGCACGAACACACATGCATTTGGTTAAGGCCCTTGCAAAATTGGGCATTTAGGGGCAAGCATATGGTTGGGGGGCATTGTGTTTAACAAACACTATTTCTAGTTATTTTTTCTACAACGTATTTTTGGAGAAAAGCAGACTCTATATATATACATTCGATATGAATCGCATGAAATTCCGAGGCTGATTTTGTGGATTTTACACTGTATCGATGTGTAAACTCCGGCAAATCAGTCACAGAAAGCATGCAGCCTGAGGGGCTTTATGCTAAATCTTAGAGCGCTTCGCCGGAGTTTACACATCGATAAAATCCACTAAAATGATAATTCAGTCCTTATAATTCCGAAGTTGTCATCGAAATATTAAAATTGCCACCAAAATGGTATGTTTTTGTTTTTTTTTGTTTGTTTGTTTTTTTTTTTTTTTTTTTTTTTTTTTGTTTTGTTTTTGTTTTTTTGGCTTGCAGCCAGTTAGATTGGAAAAGTAGTTCCGGTTTTAGACTTCTTTTTCTATGTTATTTTGGATCCTCAGGTGTGCTTTTTTAAAACAAAAATCAGAGATACAGTCAGCTTTTTCTGGTGTTCTGGTTCCCTCACCCTATAGCTCAATAGCTTTCGCATATTTTAATAGAATACAGGGTACCAGTTTAGTGAGAGATGGTCTTGTGATAGAGCTATCGTTTCTGTGCGAAAGTTTAACTAAACACCGAAGCGAATTTATCCACTAGGCCACGGTCTACTCAGCACTACCGTCAATACAGTTTGCCTGACCGCATTCATAACTCATCTGTGTAGCAGTCCGAACAGATGAATGCATTCTAAAAATGGATAAATTGTGGACACACAGAGTTCGGAAATATTTGAACTATGGGAACCTTCAATAACATGTGCGAGTACATATTGGACATAGAGGTGAACATTATACTTTCCACATTTTCAATTACCTGCACGAATGAAATTGAATAATTTCATGTGAGAAATTAGAACAATATCATTTACTGAAAATTATGATTTACCTGCCTGAAACCTCCATTGAATCATAATGTATATGTACAAACTTATAAGGGCCCGCACTGAAAGTGTGGGTGCTCTATAGTAATCACTCTGTCCGTTCGTCTGTCAGTTCATCCACAATTTTTTTATCCTCCATAACTTTCTTATTCCTGGTTGGATTTAAATATATACTTGGCAGAAATGTTAACCATAATGTGATGGAGTGTTGCTCGCAAGACTCAGGTCCATACCTCAAAGGTCAAGGTCATACTTAGAGTTTAAAGGTCAAAAAAGGGTCTTTGTCGTGTCCAATCAATAACTTTGTTATTCCTGGATGGATTTAAATATTACTTGGCAGAAATGTTAACCATAATGTGACGGAGTGTCTCGTGCAAGACTCACAGCCGTACCTCAAAGGTCAAGGTCATACTTAGAGATAAAAGGTCAAAAAAGCGTCTTTTTTATTGTGTCCAATCTATAACTTTCTTATACCTGGATGGATTTAAATATTACTTAGCAGAAATATTAACCATTAATGTGACAGTGTGTCACGCGCAAGACCCAGGTCCGTACCTCAAAGGTAAAGGTCATACTTAGAGGTGAAAGGTAAAAAAAAACGTCTTTTTTATCGTGTCCGATCAATATCTTTCTTATTCCTGGATTGGTTTTAGAATAACTAGGCAGTAATGTTAATCATCATGAGAGGATGTGTTGTGCGCAAAACCCAGGTTGGTTTCTAAAACCGAGTTATCATGTTCAAAATGATTCTTTGAGCTATGTGCTTTCATTTCCTTGTTCTTTATAGTTTTTAACATCAACATTTTCCTACTCCTCTGATAGCGCTGCCGGGGCGCTAGTCAGTTTCACGGACAGCTCTAGTTATATTGAAGGTACTGCCACCAATAAATGAACAAAGTTTACAGCGTACTGACAGTCAATTGGTCCAGTTTTTATCAAGATTAAGATTCACCTTAAATAGCTTTATACTGTTTATTTCTTTTTAGAC
Source organism: Lucinisca nassula (assembly GCA_963580285.1). NCBI lineage: Eukaryota > Metazoa > Mollusca > Bivalvia > Lucinida > Lucinidae > Lucinisca > Lucinisca nassula. The sequence continues at coordinate 92,597,436 of OY757010.1, read as the reverse complement.
TTTCAGATAAAAACTGTTAACATTGGTAACATTGTTTACTTTGGTTGTCTCTTGCCTATAATATTTTTATACTTTTATACTCTTCCTCCTTCGTCTTATACTCCCTTGTATGTATATTTGTGTCGTCACCTAACAATTACATGTTTAGTGGCCACATGGCATGAATGTATACTCAGTACGTATGGAAGACCGCCTCCGTGGTCCAGTGATTAAGGTCGCTGACTTGTAATCACTGGAGGGTCATGGGTTCGAGCCCCGCTATCGGCCATGATCGTTTATGTGAGAACATTTGGTAGTTTGTGTCGGAGGATCGGAGTCTAATACTGGTACTTTCCAGGAACGATGGTTAGGAAACTACCCGCATGACTGAAAGATTGTTGAACGGGCGTAAAACCTAGCAAAACAAACAGTATGTATGATGTGTTCTACCAAATTATTGTCTCTCATAAATCTGTTAGGGACATTTATTTTGTTTTGTTTGTCCATTTCTACTTTCCAAATCGCATATCGTCCGTGCTCCATAAGTCCATTATTCCTCCTGTCTTTCTGTTAACAATGTCTTCTTCCAACTACTATTCAGATGTTACTGAGCAAATTTCAATGAAATAGGGTCATCACAATGACCCCTTACTATCACAGTTGGTCAAAAGTGAGAATGTGATCATTGGGTCACATGTCAATGCCTCAGTTACCTTAACATTGAAATATTTCTTCCAATAAATGTCAGGGTAGTGCCACATAGAAAATTGACACCTCATGGGTTTGTCCATTCCAATTATATTGCCTTTGAATACGCTGCATCAAAAGTCTATGTCCCATTAACAAGAACAGTGCAATTTGCTTCCTCACCAGTACTTTCATCTACATCAACTCGTACATCCATGTGGCGGCAATATGGCTACATTTACACCAGGAACAGTACCCTTAAAACCAGGCAAGCCTTTCCTTTTAAAAGGAACCTTTATTTTGGAATCCTTTCGAAAGCGTAAGAATGAACTTACCAACGGCCACGGCGGAATGATTGTTCAATTAGAAGCTCCCATCTTTGAAATCAAACGCTGCTTGTGTCACTTCGTATACAATGACGTAATGCGCGGGTTCTAAACATGCTCTTTGACGTTACATTATATTTCAACCTGTTGCTGTGTGAAATAGTTCTGAGATTCTTGCTCATGGAATTTATCGAAGTATAAAACTTTTATTTCAACCAATCGAATGGCTCGCAATGTAGATTATGATTGAGAATTGGAATTATTGAAAAGTGAAATTAGAATGTTGCATGTTTTGCAATTTTCTTTTATGATTGATCTGCACGTGACCATACGCCAGCTGACGCCACAAACATTTTATCAATGAGCACGTGCACACTACCAAGTGCGTGTTAGCATGGCACAAGAGTACAAGATGAAGATGCATAGGAAGATAATTTTCAATCTTCATTGGTCGCACCTGTATCCCACTAGACACGAAATGCAACGTTGAAACAACTTAAACGTTGAATGTTTCAACGTTAAATGTTGTTTCAACGTTGATTCAACATTGAGTCAACGCTGTGTTCCTACGCGATGAAAAGATGTACCTTTCCATGTGCGCAATCTCAAATTCGCTGTCCGTGTAGTTTATGAGAAAAACCGGGAAGGCATGGCCTGAAAATTTCTGTTAAGAGTAGTATAGGCGTCTCTTTAGAGACAATGACGTCACAAGATGGTCGACAAGATGGCCGCCATTTTGACCTTGGTTGACCCTCGATGACCATGTGGGGGTCGCCGGATGACCCTTGATGTGGGGTTTGAGGCCTGGGTCGCTGGATGACTCTCGATGTGGGGTTTGAGACCAAGATGGCCGCCATAAGTTGGATGACCTTTGTGGAGGGAGTGACGCGTTTGGTGGAAACGCCCTTGACCACGGGAAGGCAGTGTCACGTCCCAGGGCCTGGTGCCATTCTTCTTTCCTAGGGCATGGTGCCATTCTTCTTCTATAAACAGGCTTATCATCGGTGTGTAGGGATGACCCCGTTTTTATGGCATCTTGTGACGTCATTGCCTCTAAAGAGACGCGTATGTATACTACTGTTAAGTTTGAGGTTTTGACTTATCAATTACAACCAATTCTCTGATTGACGTAACAACTTACGTCACCCATCAATGTGCCAACAAGGTATGCATTGCAGTTACATTGACAGTCAATGATTGCAGACACAATAATTAACCCCTAAGACGCCGAGGAAAACTACATCTGAAAATGTCGTCTGCTTATGTCGTTTGCTGATTTTTTGGAAATGTTGTAAAAATACTTTTGCATACAGGTAAACAGTGTGGTCCCAGATCAGGCTGCTCCTCTAGAAGCAGACTGATCTGGGTCCACACTGTTTGCAAAAACAAAAATACGTTTAAGGTAACCGGCAGACGGCAAAGCAGACGGCAATTGTCGTGATTGGCATTATTTTGAAAGTTTTACTTACCATTTAGATCGAAAACATGGTATAATAGACCATAATCAGCTTGATTTATAACTTTGTCGTCTGTTAGATCAGCTAGATGAAAGTATGCGTCTGCGAGTTCTGTTGTCTGACCCGTGAGTGCCTTCCACAATTCAACAAACTCATTTACTGTGACATTCCCATCGCCTATAAAGGTAACGTTCTCTCATCATCACTCGGTCCTGTTTAAATGCTAGATACGAGGGTAGGCTGAAAAGTTCTGAGCGTGACCAAGAAGCAGGCATCGAACAGCCATGAAATTCTAGGCTTTGAAAATTGATACTAGCACGTTTTTGAGAAAATGGACAAAATCTGGCATCGTGGTGTCATCAAGTTCCTCCATAAAAAGGGGTTAGCTCCTTCCTAAGGACATTCATGCCGATATGGTTGCTACATTAGGGGATGATGCTCCTTCGTATGCATCGTGAAAAGGTGGGCAGCAAATTTTAAGATGGGCAAGGACAGCCTTGAAGATGATGACCGGTGTGGACGACCCACAACGGCAACAACTGAGGAAACCCTCAGCCAAGTGCACAGGGCCGTGATGGATGACAGGCGTTTAACTGTGAATCAGTTAGCTAACACTGTTGGTATCTCCCGTGAACGAGTAGAGAACATTCTACACAGTGAATTAGGAATGTCGAAGGTTTCCGCCAGATGGGTGCCACGGCTTTGGACGCCTGACCAAAAGTTGACCAGACTGAACCTGTCACGAGCCAACTTGGCTATTTTTGAAGCAGACCAAGATGATTTTCTTGACCGTTTTGTCACTCAGGATGAGTGTTGGGTTCATCACTTTGAGCCAGAGACCAAAAGACAATCCATGCAATGGAAGTACCCTGGCTCACCCCCTCCAAAGAAGGCAAAGGACGTCTCCTTTGCAGGAAAGGTGATGGCATCAGTGTTCTGGGATGCCAAGGGTATAATATTAATAGATTACCTTCAAAAGGGCAGAACAATTAATGGGGAGTATTATGCAGATCTGCTAAAACAATTGCGAAAAGCAATTATGGCTAAACGACCCAGAAAATTGACAAAAGGGGTCTTGTTCCATCAGGACAATGAGCCTGCTCATACATCGGTTGTCGCAATGGCTGCTGTGCATGACTGTGGCTTCACACTTGTCGATCACCCTCCGTATTCACCTAATCTAGCTTCATCAGATTATTTCCTGTTTCCAAACATGAAAAAGCACTTGGCTGGGCAGCATTAGCGGTCAGACGAGGAGGTGATAGCTGCTGTGGAGGAGTTTTTCAGGGACCAAGATGAGACCTTCTATACCACTGGGAATCAAGGACTCCAGCATCGCTGGAGGAAGTGTGTGGACAGGAAGGGAAACTATGTTGAAAAATAAGGCACTTTCAGCATGGAAAAACCATTGGATCTTGGTCAGGCTCAGAACTTTTCAGCCTACCCTCGTAACTATATTATACACAGGCACTTTTCACGAAGGATATCCTGTCATAAAATGCTATCGTTAATTGCTGTAAATATGATAGCTTTAGGCCCCCGTCCATCGGGGCTAGGAGAAGTATATTGGGCTGCATGGTGCTTCCGCGCAGAGCTAAAACCGACGACACATGAGTACTGGTAAACCGCCTAGAAGGTCTAAAGGCACAGTGATGCAAGTCGGACCGTTCATGTATACAAATATGTTCTATAAAAGGGTTATCCCTTGGAAGCAGGGAATACACCACAGAACTGGAAAATATGAAGTGCACATGTTTTCTGTGCCAGACTAGCTAGTTTCGCCCAATTAGGCCTCATCAGTGACCCTCAGATATTTTCAAAATTCCACAATGGAATCAATGATCCCAAAGGACAAGAAAATATAAACTACCCTATGATGTAGGGCAGGGTTTGATTTCATAGGGCGACCGGGGGTAAAAGTCCTATACAATTGGAAGCAACGTCTCCAAAATGACCTAAATAGTGTTGACGGGGACGTTAAATCTTAATATAAAGAAACAAACACATTCAGGCCTGAGCAAACAGTGTAGACCCAGATGAGACGCCGCAGAACGCGACGTCTCATCAGGGTCTACACTGTTTGTCACTTATCCAGCAATTTTTTCGACTCTTATTATATGTTATACTGTACTGTATATTTTGGGACATTCAGGCCTGAGCAAACAGTGTAGACTCAGATGAGACGCCGCAGAACGCGGCGTCTCATCAGGGTCTACACTGTTTGTCACTTATCCAGCAATTTTAGACACAAGATTGGGTAGTAAAGTGTACCTATCAAATAATCGATTACTAGCAAATTAGTAGCGATAATCATTTTCCTGTAATTTATCAATCGATTAGTCGATTATATGATTAATCGTGCCAGCCTTAGTTATAGAAAGGGCACGCGTTTACTACTAGGGTCACTGCTTACAATGTTCAAAGTGCAGTAACTACAAAAATCGGTGCATATTTTTTTAAGAAAATACCTCAAACGGTTTTCAAGACACAGGGCAGACACAATCACTTCTTCCAATGCCCAAGGGACCATAACTTCAGAAGTAGGTTAGCCAGAGTAACGATTATTGTGTTCTGAATCTCGTCTCATGATTCTATAAAACGTGTGTGAAGTTTCATCAACATATCTGAAACGGTTTCCAACTTAAAGAGCGGACACGATTACAAATGGAAGAAATGGTTATTTTCAATATTTACTTCTCCTAAAGTAGATTCCACAGAGTTACGGTTCTTTGTTGTTGCATGGTGCTTTACAGTTGTGAGAAATTTCATGAAGATATCTCGAGTGGTTTTCAGCTTACAAAGCGGACACGTAAGTGCATGGTAGAAATCGCTATATTTTAAAGGGCAATAACTCCAAAAGTATGCAAACCAGAGTTATGTTTCATACGTTTTGCACGTTGTCTTATATTTTTTTTACATTTGCAGGAAGTTCCATGAAAAGTTCTCAAACGGCTTCAGACTTATGCAGCGGACTCGAGTACATGTTAGAAATGGCTATGTCAAAAGTTCAAAGGGCAATAACTCCAAGAGTAGGTAAATCAGAGTTACGATTAATATGTTCCGCACGTCGTCTCATATTGCTTTATTTATAGGTGAAGTTTCGTGAAAATATCTCGAAGTGTATCAGAGTTATGAAGCGAACACGACGGACGGACACTCAAAATTTCGAAGGGTATAACATAATACGTACTCCGCCACTTTTTAGTATGATTAAAATATTGAACATGGTAATTGTAGCTTCCAATTGTAGTGCAGAAATATCTTTTCGTTCAAACTTTTTCTCCTGGTCGACATCTGGAGTTACGTTCTTATGTCCAGTTTACAGACATAGAACGGTCACACAGAATAATACGATAGATCAACCCAAACACCAAAAAAGCATGAGCGCCATTAAAACACATACATGTACATTGGCATGTACAATATTCCCCGACCCCCCCCCCCCCCCCCCCTACCCCATGGACAATAGCAGCTTCATTTTAACGAGAAAACCGGATTGTCCTTTTCAAGAATGTAATACATTGAGGTGTATTCAGTTTGTGTTAAAATACTGGAAATGTATATCTAAAGACATGCAAATGTATATCTAAAGACCTGCTTCGCACTCGAATGCTTATCGGATTTGTTAGTTTTTCGAGAAATATTTCACATACTTAAAAAATAAGGTTGATTAACCTCACTATATTCCTTGTAAGCCCTTCTTTTCCCCATGTTAAGCTTTGAAAGGCTTTCTTAACGTGACGAAGATACAACCGCGCAACTAGCATTTTAGCAATACGACATCTGTCGTCGGTTCATTGACACTACGACACGCTGGACAAGAATTCGTCGCAAGTGACACGTTGTCAAAGAAACCGTAATCCATATTTAGCAGTAAATTTCCACTTCACACAGAAAGTGGGGGCGGAGCTTAGCGATTGTCAAAACATCGATACTGATGCAATCAGGCATGCATCGATTTGCGCTGCATATTAAAAAATGTTATTAACATTATGTAAGTTGTCTGAAAGTTTTGGCCTATCAACTGGGCCTAGCTACGCAATCGTGCCGCCCACGTTGTCAGTCATCTCTAAAACCTGTTGATGGAAAGTTAAACACGGTGCGACAAATCTTTGGGCGCTTTGATGATTTTCGTTGCAAACAGAATCTAACGTCCGACGGGGAGCAGTCTTATTGCTAAACTGCTGGTTGCGTGCTTGTAAATAAGCTTTATTCTTTACACTGTCGATATGAAAAATGGAAGTAATGGAAATGATCAGGAATCGATAAAATTAACCCACAGCTCCCATCAGAAACCAAAGGGAAAGAGACACAAACATGAAACAGCTCCCATCAGACACCAAAGGGAAAGAAACACAAGTATGAAATAACTAGACCCTAATGGAAACATCAATCCAAAAGAACAGTTACTTCCAACAAAATGACCAATCGGCTATCCAAAACAAAAAGTAAGCGATACACACACTCAAAGACAAACCATAAAAAATGCGACAGAAGAACCGTCTTGGAACGGTCAGTGAAACGAACTCCGCCGGGGCTTAAATCGAGCTTACGCGGCCGCAATCCTCGCCCTTACTTCCGTCGCGATAAAGACAAACAACCTGCCCAGCCAGCACGAAGGCCCACAACCCACCAGCGCAACACCTCCGCGAACAAAAAAACAAACAACCACATAGACAAAACAATGGCGAGAACCCGACAGCAAGAAACCACCGAAATGCCGGCGCTAAAGAAAACCAACAGCCAGACTCCGACAGGCCCAACCAGGGATAGAGCACCAGGCACCAACCAACATCGCACAAAATTAATTTTTTATTCAATTCTCAGTAAGCCTATATGCTGGAACCGTCAAAGAATCCGAGGCGCGACCCACCGGCGCGCAACCAAGAGGGAAGCAAAGCCGCCAACCGCGACCGGTTCAACTACCACGCACAACACTCATGCTGCACCCAACCCTCCTACATCGAAGAAGGATCTCATGAAACTTGGTGCCGAAGTCATTGCAAGTACACACTCCTCCGAACCCACATACCAAGTCATCATAAAACCCGGGCTCCGACAGACCCCGCTGCAGAAGATATTCCCAACACTGAATTTTGAAATTAAATAGGAACGGCGTCTATAAAATTTTGAAAAGGCTTTGAAGTCAATTACATGAACAGACACTCTGGAAAACCGAATCAACAGCGAAACGCAAACGCCGCAGGACGCCGCACGAGGAACACCATCATCCAAGAAAGGAAAATTTACAATCTCAAAATCAAAATCATCGAGTTTACCATAAATTTTGCATGACACAAACCCATTTACAATAGATAGATCCAAATCCAAAAATGGGGCCAAGGTATCAGAAGAATTTGCCCTGACCAACCGAATTCCCAGGGGGTAAATTTGACTAATGAAACCATCGAAATAGGTATGGTCAATAGTTAATAAATCATCCAAACATCCAGAAGTCGAGCAAAAGGTTTTAAGGATTTCAGACTGACCTCCAACGGAAAGAGACATCATGAAGTCTCTTTCATATCCAAACAAGAACAGATCAGCCACAAGTGGTGCGCAATTCGCACCCATCGGAACACCCACAATCCGTCCAAACAACCCAGCACAAAATCTTATGTAAACATTGCCAAAACGAAAGGCGAGGGTTCCACACACCCTCTGACATGGCCACAAAGCACAACCCCTATGCTCTTCAGAAGTGAAAAAACACCTCCTACATTACATGCAAGACAGAGGGAATCCTCCCCATGAGTGAGTGAGTTTGAGTTTTACGTCCCACCAACAGCTAAGGTCATACGGAGACGGGACCTCGGTTTAAAGACTCATCCGAAAGTCTAATCCTCCCCATGAAATGCCCATCCAGTTAAAACATTAAATTTTTCTTCCACAAGATTATGTGGAAGCGCAGCGCAAAGGGTGGAAAAACCACAAGTAGACAGACATGAAGCACGACAACTTCTGAATTTCAATTTATTTATAACTTCATTAAAATTTTTTATAGAGCAAAACAGATTTCGCCCCGATCTGTCAAAGACTTTGTCACACTATTTAATCACATGTTTTTGGATGGCAGCAAAACATGAAGTTAATAATTTGGAAAGTCCAGCGGTGGTACAAGAGCTTGAATTTGCAATAAACCGTGCTTTGTATGGTCTTTTATGAAGTTTAGGTAACCAATATAACGTAGGAAGCTCGTCTTGGCCTTCTGTAAACACATACAGAAAACGTGCTTACAGTATGAATTAATATTATCTTTCCGTAAGTGCTCTGGTGAATTAAATTATTTGTGCACGTGAAATTATAGTGCGAACAATTTGACATGAGACTGACCTTTATGCAAGGAATAAATTAGTCAATGCTATCGCCTAATACGTCGGCTTTCGTAAACTTCTCGTGAATTTTCGGCATCACGTGAATAGCAGCCCATTTACCTATCTCTATGTATTGTATAAGAATATCGCCATCTTCGGAAAACGACGAAGATATGTATATACATTCAGTCGGGTGTGAAATTATGTTAAGTGTCAATTTGTTCGAACTATACCAAGACATTTACGCAATACAAGGCAAAATACGTATTGTCAACCGAAAAAGACCACTGTTACATTTTCTGTCAAAAACAAAAGCGGTGAAGTAGTTATAGAGGATCTAACATGAGTGTTCATGTATTATTGAATTTATTAAATGAGTTGAAGAAAAGGGATAAAAAGCGAGGCTTTGCCGAGCATTTTATCCCTTTTTCTCAACGAATTTAATAAATTCAATAATACATGAGCACGAATGAAAGATTCTGTTTAACACATGGCATTTAAACGCATTTTATTCACGATTTGTTTACAAAAATGTCATTACTCGTCATTAGTAAACGCGACGTCGTACATGTAACGTTACGGGGCGTATCTAACTAATTTGCATATTTAATCAACTAGTGTATTATCGAATTTATTACACTCTCAGACGCGACGTCATATGATAAAAATATTTCTCCGACATCATAAGGTTTTGAGTCAGTGAGTTAGCTACAGCTTATACAAATACTCTTCACAACGGAAGGATTGGTGGTTTTTCTCCGGGTTCTTCGGTTTTCGCCCACCTCTGATTAACGGTCGACTTGATATAAGTGAACATAATCTTGAAAGGGCCATAAAACGGAAAAAAGACTCGTTAACACCCATATTTTTGTTCTTGAAAACTACTAAGGCTGACACGATTAATCGGAAAATTGATTAAACGATCTATCGATAAATTCCACAAGAATGATTATCAGTACTGATTTCGTTGTAATCGATTATTTGATAAGTACAATTTACTACCCAAAGTTGTGCCTAAAATAGCTGGGTCAGTGGCAAACAGTGCAGACCCTGATATTGCGGCGTCTCATCTGGGTTTACACTGTTTGCTCAGGCCTGTCTGTTCAAATACACTTATGTTAAAGTACAACATATGCTGAGAGTCAGGCTCAGACAAAGCCAGACAGGTAAAATTATGATCAAATCTTCAGTGATTACTAGTCGATTATCGATCTAAATGTCAGGACTGATAATCGATTATCTTTTCAGTTCCGATTAGCCAGCCCTAAAAACTACCTACAAATACTTTTCCAATAATTCTTGTAGCTTACCATTTTTATCGAATCCATGGAACACATCACTTAGCTCAGCCAATGTAATCTTCTGGTCAAGATTTGCGTCTGCCTTTATGTATAAGATATTGATGAGTCCGAAGATATCTGGTCGATGAGTACTGAAATTATTAGGGATTTTGTTTTTTAAATACAATATAGAATTTTTCTGGATTCGAAAATTTGCTTAGTGGTAGTCGCAAAGAATAATCTGTCTGCTCGAATGCCATGACTGGTTAGGGAAAGATTCTGCATAATTTAATGCAATGAGTTTGTGCATAATTGCTAATGGGTTAGTCATGTTCTATAAAAGGGTTATCCTCTGGAAGCAAGGAATACACTACAGAACTGGAAAATATGAATTGTGCATGTTTGCTGGGCCAGACTAGCTAGTTTCGGCCAATTAGGCCTCATCAGTGACCCTCAAGTATTTTCAAACTTCCACAGTGGAATCAATGATCACAAAGGACAAGAAAAAAAACTACACTATGATGTAGGGCAGGGAGACTTTTTACGGCCGCCACACATTCCCAGACATCGGCTGTAGTGACGTTAAATATGTTCTATAAAAGGGTTATCCTCTGGAAGCAAGGAATACACCACAGAACTGGAAAATATGAAGTGTGCATGTTTTCTGGGCCAGACTAGCTAGTTTCGGCCAATTAGGCCTCATCAGTGACCCTCAAGTATTTTCAAACTTCCACAATGGAATCAATTATCCCAAAGGACAAGAAAATACAAACTACACTATGATGTAGGGCAGGGAGACTTTTTACGGCCGACACACATTCCCAGACATCAGCTGTAGTGACGTTAAATATGTTCTATAAAAGGGTTATCCTCTGGGAGCAAGGAATACACCACAGAAGTGGAAAATATAAAGTGTGCATGTTTTCTGGGCCAGACTAGCTAGTTTCGGCCAATTAGGCCTCATATGTAACCCTCAAGTATTTTCAAACTTCCACAATAGAATCAATGATCCCAAAGAACAAGAAAATACAAACTACACTATGATGTAGGGCAGGGAGACTTTTTACGGCCGCCACACATTCCCAGACATCAGCTGTAGTGACGTTAAATATGTTCTATAAAAGGGTTATCCTCTGGAAGCAAGGAATACACCACAGAACTGGAAAATATGAAGTGTGCATGTTTTCTGTGCCAGACTAGCTAGTTTCGGCCAATTAGGCCTCATCAGTGACCCTCAAGTATTTTCAAACTTCTACAATGGAGCCAATGATCCCAAAGGACACAAAAATACAAACTACACTATGATGTAGGGCAGGGAGACTTTTTACGGCCGACACACATTCCCAGACATCAGCTGTAGTGACGTTAAATATGTTCTATAAAAGGGTTATCCTCTGGAAGCAAGGAATACACCACAGAACTGGAAAATATGAAGTGTGCATATTTTCTGGGCCGGACTAGCTAGTTTCAGTGACCCTCAAGTATTTTCAAACGTCCACAATGGAATCAATGATCCCAAAGGACAAGAAAATACAAACTACACTATGATGTAGGGCAGGGGGGGGGGGGGGGGGGGGGCTGCATTTTTTTTTTTAATTTTCACCATTAAGAATCTGCATGGGGCGAAGCGACCGTAAAATTCTTAATGGTGAAAATTAAAAAAAAAAAAAAAAAAAAAAAAAACATGCACTAACCTGCTTAGTGTTTCTCCTAAAGCAGTCCAAACAAAGCCCAAAAAGGAGGGGCTTAATTTGAATATAATTTGAGATGTTGCCTCCAGAGTGGTTTGATGCTGTATTGTATTTTCGCGATCAGCCGTCATTGCATATACAGTAACATTACTATGTAAAGACCACCTTTGGGACTGTTTAAAAGTGGTCTTGAAGACCACTTTTGAACAGTCCTAAAGGTGGTCTCTTATAAGGTGACACTGAGTGTAGAAAACACAAAGAAAGAATAACTGAATCCTCCTCGGTAAGCTTTTAAAAGCAGATTTAGTTTTAATTTTAGGTGTATTAATAGCGGAATTTTACTTTATTCCCCATCATTCAGTTTTTGAGCTCAGACATGGATGGTCACACTGATTATATGTTCTGTTGAATGAGGATTTTTACTGGGATAGTCAAAAAACTAATTAATATTGCTACAACCTGGAATAAATAATGGAAGTTTTTTTTGTTGTTGTTGTTGTATGTGTGACAATTTGGAAACACGCCTATACAAATACATTGTAAAACTTACCGCTGAAAAAAAAAAATGAAAATTTTCTGATGAAAAAATATGATATTTTTCTTATTTCTGCTCAAAATATAGATTCTGGGTATTCGTTAGAACCGCCTCATCGAGGCGGTTTTAATGAGTACCCACAATTTATATCTTAGAGCAGAAATAAGAAAAATAAGGTTAACCCCTGTAAACCCCAGTTTTACTGCATAAAAGTTGGTTCAAGGGGGTCAAAATTATATAGGCATGTTTTCGTGATGGAAACGTATGTCGTGGATTGATTGATTGCTTTGAGTTTAATGACACCTTAACCCTTGTGGGTCATTTGGGTCGTCTACCAGAGAAAGAGAGTATAGAGATATAAGCGATTTTGATTTTGTTTGATTTGAGGTTTAACGTCCCAGTCAACACAGTATATGTCATTTTGGAGACGTTGCTTCCAATTTTGTGAGACTTTTACACGACATTGAGATGAAATGACATCTCAAGTCCTGCCGCCCAATGAAACCAATAGGGTTTATGAGCATGGACGGACCGACTCGCACCACTTTGCCTTTACCAGTACTCGTGTGCGGTCGGTTTCAGCTCTGTGTGGAAGCATCGTGCTGCCCATCTATTTCTTCAAGCCCCGATGGGCGGGGCCAGAGATAGCAGAGAAGAAAGTGAGGGACAGAGGAGAAAGAGGCAAATGAATGAAACAGTGTAGAAACAGAATAAATAACAATATTCCCGCTCTACCCTTACCTGCTGCATCGTTTACATCGCTGTAGACAGTAAATTGCAAAAGAACAAATAAAGGGTGCATTTGTCAATTTTCTCAATAATAATTGATATTGGCTTACAGTTGGGCAAGGCCTGCTATCCTAGCAGGCCTTGCCCAACTGTAAGCCAATATCAATTATTATTGAGAATATTGACAAATGCACCCTTTATTTGTTCTTTTGCAATTTACTGTCTACAGCGATGTAAACGGCCCCGCCCATCGGGGCTTGAAGAAATAGATGGACTGCATGATGCTTCCACGCAGAGCTGAAACTGGCCAGCACACGAGTACTGGTAAACCGCTTTGAGGATCTAAGCCTGCCCAGGCAAAGCGGTGCGAGTCGGCCCATCCAGGCTTATAAGCCCTGTTGGTTTCATTGGCGGCAGGGCTATAGATGTCATTTCATCTCAATGTCGGGTAAAAGTCCCACAAAATTGAAAGCAACGTCTCCAAAATGAACGTTACAGTGTTAATGGGGACGTTAAACCTCAAATCAAACAAACAAACAAAACAGTGATGTAAATTATTCTCATTCCAGAATCTACATAACTTCTTAATCTGTTGAAGCTATTTTAACCGTTACAAGCATCAGACTGATCACTTGTAGTTTCAAGTATTCAGTAGCAATGAAGAAGAAGAAGAAGAAACAGAAGAAAATGTGTTTTCCAGCGTGTGACTAGCAAAGATTCGGACCAGCCTGAGCATCTGCACAGGCTGCAAAAAGTCTTTAATGCGCGCATAACTCAAAGCTACTTCATGCGTGTTCTGACTCTTGATTTTCATATTCGCTTAAGCATGTTAAGCGACTCGAATTTATAATACAAGAATCTGATATGGTGTTCTGTTGAAGGTCGATAGCCTTTTCCAACCCTCGGGATGACTGTGTAAAGCGGAACCTCGGCATAGCCTCGGTCCCCCTCAGCACGGTCATCCCGAGGGATGGAAACACACATCTACAAAAGAACCCGGTACTGGATTCTTTTTATTGCACAACGCCACAAAAAAAAATATATATATTTAAGGTTTTTTTGTTTTTTGTTTTTTTTTTCGCATTATATTTATGTAGTTTGCCTGGGTTAGAACACCAAGGTAAGAACAAAATTTCTTTCCCAGGCTAAAAATATGGATTTCCTTATCTGGTGTGCAAGAATATAGTGTAAGGTGTTGCAAGAAAAATCCGCCCCGAGGGTCACTGTCCGGCATCAAGAGGCTTACCGATTGATGCCGGACAGTGATCCCGAGGGGCAGATTTTTCTATCTACCCCTCATAGCCATGTCAGATTCTTTTTCTTGCATACCTTTCATATCTGATAGTGGATTCTTTTTATAATGCAGTCACTTCAATTGTCGACGTCAGGCATATTCTGATGACAATAATCCGGCGTTTTTGACGTCACTGAACGTCAAACTTAACGTGACGTCAAATTTAACGGCGGTGTACGTGACGTCGTATTCACCAGTGCAAACCAAACACATGAAAAGTCTCGATTATTTATCCTAGCCCTGGGTAGAATAAACTGGGAAGGATAGAAATTTCTATCTTAGTGTTAAATTAGGGATTTCCTTAACTGGTATGCAAGAATATAAGAATCTTATATGGGTGTGAGGGGTGGATGGAAAAATCCGTCCCTAGGGTCACTGTCCGGCTTGTCGAGTGATGCCGGACAGTGAAACCGAGGGACGGATTTTTCCATCCACCCCTCACACCCATATAGAATTCTTTTTTCTTGCAAACCTTCCATTTCTTAGGGCGAGAATATCTCGAAATCGCGCCAGAAAATGATCCCTGATGTATTAGTGGTTGTTCACTGATTTATTTGATTTGAGATTTAGCGTCCCCGTCAACACTATTTAGGTCATTTTGGAGACGTTGCTTCCAATTTCGTGGGACTTTTACCCGACATTGAGGTGAAATGACATCTCAAGCCCTGCCGCCCAATGAAACCAGAAGGCTTATATGCATTGGACGATCTGACTCACACCGCTTTGCCTGGGCAGGCTTAATCGTTCTAAGCGGTTTACCAGTACTCGTGTATGGTCAGATCCAGCCCTGCGTGGAAGCATCAGCCCAGTCTATTTCTCCAAGCCCCGATGGGCGGGGGCGACCAAGGAAAGCCGTCATAAAAGACAAGAAATATAAGCAACGTTCGCTATAAAAGAATGAACCCTTAATGGAATACTCGAGGTAGATGGCGCCTCACCCCCTCTAAAAACTGAAGATTGTCTCGTATAGCTGCATGCTATTTGTGTGCATGAGGTATTAATGGTTGTTCACTGTTTGTTTGTTTGTTTGTTTTGAGATTTAACGTCCCCGTCAACACTGTAAAGGTCATTTTGGAGACGTTGCTTCCAATTTTGTGGGACTTTTACCCGACATTGAGATGAAACGACATCTCAAGCCCTGCCGCCCAATGAAACCAATATGGTTTGTAGGCATGGGCGGTCCGACTTGCACCGCTTTGCCTAGGCAGGCTTAGATCCTCTAAGCTGTTTACCAGTACTCGTGCGTGGGGCGGTTTCAACCCTGCGAGGAAGCATTATGCAGCCCATCTATTTCTTCAAGCAGCAATGGGTGGGGCTTGGGTTGTTCACTGGACTGAAGCTTGGAGCACTCCTGAGCAATCATAGAATGATGAAATAAACTCTTCCCTATAACCAAGAAGCAGATGTTTAAATTCGGATAACACCCCCGTGAGGGATAAAGCTATCTTCCATGTCTAAAATTACTTTTTTTTCCATGAAAACTTATTATATTCATCCGATTTGCGCCCCAAACATAGATTGTGGGCACTCATTGGAACCGCACATAGATTGTGGGTACTCACTGGAACCGCCTCATCGAGGCGGTTCCAATGAGTACCTACAATCTATGTTTTAAGCGTGAATGAAAAAAAAATAATGTAATCATGGTTAACCCCCATCTTTCTCTATATATTAATTAAAAATCAAAAATGAGTTCCTTTAAGAGCAATGAAAACATTAATAAGAAAGAAGATGGGTCATACTACGTAGTTTCGGCTAATAAAGCCTCATCAGTGACCCTGTAATGATCCGGAAAAGAAAGCCTGAGGATACATACTGCAATTTTACGAATTTCGAATAGGCAGTCGATTCAAAGACTGATACAAATCAAAATGGGGTAGGGTTTATCACAATATCCATAACACAGACTTTTTAACCTTAAGCAAGCCCGACCCTAGCAACTATTACCGGAAGCTTTTGCAGCACTGCAGACCCTGAAAGCACTGTGACATGGGCGGCGGCAAAAGGGGCCTTCGAGCAAGTTCACTCAGCAAGGACTCTAATCAGCCTACATACCCATTCAGATATCATGCAGCTTTCCCAGTCAGTATGAGAAAAATAAATGGGCCATGGGTGTTTTGTTCCCCCCCCCCCCACACACACACACACACACTCCCTTTCTTTTTTTTTTTTTTTTTTTTGCTTTTACGGCCCTATCAAAATTATTTCATTTATTTCGAGCCGATCATTAATCAGAGGTGGGCGAAAACCAGAGTACCCGGAGAAAAACCACCTGACCTTCCGTTGCAGAACTTGGCATCTCACTTGTGACAGAGACCTAATGACTAAGAGTCAGCGCACTCAGCAAGTAGTCCACGGAGGGGTTCATGGGACATCCATACAGTTCCCAGCGAGACTCAGATCGGTTTGCGTGGATGCGCAGGCTGATCACAGTCTTCGCTGGGCGAACATGTTTGAAGACCCCTTTTAGCCTGGTGCGGCCCATGTATTACTATCATGTAGTCTTAAGCGACATGGGTATCTTCATTTGAGGCAACACCACCGAAAATGTTTTGACTCCCTTGACAATAGCGGTCTACTCTTAAAGGAGACAATTTGCTCATAATGAGCAAATTATTTCCTTTCAGAGTAGACCCCTATCAAGGAGATTTGGGTCAGGGAGTTACGAAAGTTGTGTCCGTCAGAAGCAATGGTGGAAAAATGTGTTAGGTCTCTCCTAAAAACAAATAGAAATAAGCTTGAGCCCTGGATTTGAAGCATATACTTACTTTACTGTATGGCTATAGACGAGAGAAGAAAATGAGCCTTTAAATCACGTTCCATTGAAAGATCTATACGGTACAACCACCCACTGTAAAGCCCCCAACTAGGGAAAACCCTAAAACTGGTTACTTAAAAGAGGTGGTGGTTCAGCAGAGGCAATATATAATGCGATACATGGCCCGACATTGCTAGCTGCTTGCAGTTTAAAAGAAAAATAAATGATGGAGAAGTGTCATACTCAACTGATACCTCTCCAGCATTTATGTTTCTTCAGATGAGTATACTCATTTGGCATCTTCATTTAATTTTCTTCCGATGAGTACACTCATCTGACACCTCCCCGGCATTTATTTTTCTTCAAATGAGTACACTCATCTCACACCTTCACAGTATTTATTTTTCTTCAGATGAGTATACTCATCTGACACCTCCCCGGCATTTATTTTTCTTCAAATGAGTACACTCATCTCACACCTTCACAGTATTTATTTTTCTTCAGATGAGTACACTCATCTGACACCTCAACAGCATTTATTTTTCTTCAGATGAGTATCTGACACCTCTCTAGCATTTATTTTTCTTCAGATGAGTATTTATTTTTCTTCAGATGAGTATCTGACACCTCTCCAGCATTTATTTTTCTTCAGATGAGTATCTGACACCTCTCCAGCATTTATTTTTCTTCAGATGAGTATCTGACACCTCTCCAGCATTCATTTTTCTTCAGATGAGTATCTGACACCTCTCCAGCATTCATTTTTCTTCAGATGAGTATCTGACACCTCTCCAGCATTTATTTTTCTTCAGATGAGTATCTGACACCTCTCCAGCATTTATTTTTCTTCAGATGAGTATCTGACACCTCTCCAGCATTTATTTTTCTTCAGATGAGTATCTGACACCTCTCTAACATTTATTTTTCTTCAGATGAGTATTTATTTTTCTTCAGATGAGTACACTCATCTAACACCTCCCCAGCATTTAATATAATTTGACCCCCCTTGAACCCAACTTTTATATAGTAAAACTCGGGTTTCCGCGGGTATACCTTATTTTTATTTCTGCTCTAAAATATAGATGAGGCGGTTCTAACGAGTGCCCACAATCTATATTTTGAACAGAAATAAGAAAAATGTCACAACTTTCCATCATAAAATTTTCATTTTTTCCGCGATAA
The DNA here is from genome assembly GCA_963580285.1 of Lucinisca nassula. NCBI lineage: Eukaryota > Metazoa > Mollusca > Bivalvia > Lucinida > Lucinidae > Lucinisca > Lucinisca nassula. Next base: position 92,579,204 of record OY757010.1, on the reverse strand, counting down.
AGGTGGCGATGTATTTGTATAGGCGTGTTTGCGTAATGCCTCTCATTTTTTAAAAAAAAGCTATTTCTTGTTTAGACAAAAAAAAAAGAAAAACAACATCCAGCTTCTTTAAAGCGTAAGATTGGTCACTAATATGACTGAGCTGTAATGATTACTTTGGCTGAACTTTTTACTAAATATATAGTCAGGCTGAAAATAAACTTCAGAAAATTACCAGGTAGTAATTGCTTCTCCGCTTCCACGCCGTGGTCAAAATTCTGCGAACTTGGGGTACGCCGGTAGTACGCCTACTGGAACAGCCTTTCACGTGAGAAGTTCCAACAAAACGTACTCAACGTTTCGCCGTCACGTGATCCAAATTAATCGAGTACCTCGCGGATTACGGACCACTACCGGCCGGCGGCCGGCGAAGCAAAAGAAACATAGCCCAACTCTTAAAGATGTGTTTCCGTGGGGGAGTGTACGAAAGCCTACTAGGGTCAAAATAAGATGAGAAAAAATATTTTCTTGTACAAACGAGAAAATTTCTCGTACGAACGAGAAACTTTCTCGTACAAACGAGAAATTTTCTCGTACAAACGAGAAATTTTCTCGTTCAAACGAGAAAAAATCTCGTACAAACGAGAAACTTTTGCGTAGGAACGAGAAAAATTCTCGTACAGACGAGAATTTTTTCTCGTTCCTACGAGAAATTTTCTCGTACAAACGAGAAATTTTCGCGTACAAACGAGAAAAATCTCGTACGAACGAGAATATTTGGTCAAGGTAATGACTCAATTACTCCTAAGGCTTGTAAAGTCGATGATGGAAAACCATTATGTAGACAACCCATCATTATCATAATAACAGTTTTAGGTCGATTGTTTTGTCAGTTGACCCAACGTTTAGCAAAGTAGTTGCTGTCCACGTGACTATTACTGATCTGTAGAAAATCCAGGTAACGGCAATTTATAGAATAAAGCTGCGCTATTCTCATTGCTGTGATATCATTGTGTTGCGTACGAGGGTTATCTATAGAATCTGGTCAAGAATCATGTGTTAGGTTTGGCAAACAATGTAGACCCAGATTATGTGTCGCAGAACGCGATGTTTGATCAATGTCTACAGTATTTGCTTACAGTACAGAAATATAAAGGTTAAACGAAATGGGCCAGGATCATTTTTACAGTTACATTTATTTATTTTATGCTTCCCCTTAAGAAGGGAAGAAACAAAAATAAATAAAACATTGCTTCCAATTTTGTGGAATTTTTACCCGACATTGAGATGAAATTACTTCTCAAGCCCTGTCACCCAATGAAACCAAAATGCTTTATAAGCATGGACTCGCACCGCTTTGTCTAGGCTGGCTTAGATCCACTGAGCGGTTTACCAGTGCTTGTGTGCGGCCGGTTTCTGCTCTGCGTGGAAGCATCATGCAGCCCATCTATTTCTTCAAGCCTCGATGAGCGGGGGCGAATATAAATAAATTGTTAAATAAATTAAATAATGTTACAGATTCAGTATGAACAAATGCAATCTTCTATTAGGGCTTATTTATTTATTTATTGGAAATTTCTTGACACATATACACACATTGCAAAAAGCAGGTACCATCTGCGGGCCTTTAACCCTTTCAACCCTGTAGATCGGTACAGATACCTTTGCAAACAGTGTAGATCCAGAAAAGACGGTCATAATGAGCCGTCTTACTAGCACGGCCACCATTTGAGGTGAAAGAGTCAAGTAACTTCTGCCCGTCGTAAAACACCACGTTGTTCAATACACGTGTTATGATGAGTTTCCAGATTCTTGTTATGAACAAGAAAAGCCGATAGCTCAAGTTTCATATTGATCACTAGCGGCAGGGTCAGTTTTATCCACTGCAACTTAATTTTTTATACCCAAAGCATTGACAGCACTGGTGGGTCGATTGTTTTTTGTTTTTTTTTAAGGGTAGGCTGGAAAAATGATCCTGACCCATTTCGTTTAACCCTTAAATTCCTGTACTGTAAGCAAAAAGTGTAGACATTGATGAGACATCGCGTTCTTCGACACATATTCTGGGTCTACATTGTTTGCCAAACCTGACACATGATTCCAGTCCAGATTCTATAGATAACCCTCGTACGCAACACAATGATATCACAGCGATAAGAATATCGCAGCTATTTTCTATAAATTACCATTTTCTACAGATCAGTAATAGTCACGTGGACAGCAACTACTTCTGACAAATCAATCGAACCAATCACTGTTATTATAATAATGATGAGTTATCTACAAAATGGTTTTCCATCATCGACTTTACAAGCCTTAAGAGTAATTGAGTCATTACTTTGACCAAATATTCTCGTTCGTACGAGATATTTTTTTCGTTTGTACGAGAAAATTTCTCGTTTGTACGCGAAAATTTCTCGTTTGTACGAGAATATTTCTCGTTTGTACGAGAAAATTTCTCGTAGGAACGAGAAAAAATTCTCGTTCGTACGAGAATTTTTCTCGTTCCTACGCGAAAGTTTCTCGTTCGTACGAGATTTTTTTCTCGTTTGAACGAGAAAGTTTCTTGTTTGTACTCAAAAATTTCTCGTTTGTACGAGAATATTTCTCGTTCGTACAAGAAGTTTCTCGTTTGTACGAGAAAATATTTTTTTTTCTCAACTTATTTTGACCCTAGTAGGCTTTCGTAGGAGTGTACCCATTCGGCTTAAAGGTAAATATTTTACTCACTTGTTATTGACCACAGCTTGAGAAACTGCCAACTGGATGGCAACCACCAGGAAAAGAGTCAACTTCTGAATAATAATAATAATAATAATAATGATAATAATAGAAATAATAATGATGAAGAAGAAGCAGAAGAAGAAGAAGAAGAAAAAAAAAAGAAGAAGAAGAAGAAGAACGTTATAGGATCTATGTATTTACATAACTGCATTGTGAATCAATGACCGAGAGAGTTAAAAATTCAAGCGTGACGAGGCTGTTCCATATTTATGGAAGGTAATAAGAACATTTTGTCATGGAATTTAAAATATATGATGTTTGTACAATTTCAAAACTGCTACGACTACATCTCTTTCTGGTAACGCGCAGTATAAAATTAAAAACAGAATTGTACGAGTAGCTACACCTGTGGACACAAATCTGTTCAAACTTTGATCTTGTCAACGATTTGAAACATCATTCGAAATATCTCAACAGTATGTCAATCAACTGCCAGCCAGGAATAAATTCAAAACACATAGTGGTGTACATTTCATTGCCGACTCCAGCAATGTCTAATCAAAATACAATCTCAAATGTCAATCAGACCTAAAAATGGAAAAAGTGCTTGTGAAAATGAAACCAATTAATGTATATTGCTTGATCCAATTTTAGAATTCTTTGATGAATGACATTTGCTTGTCCAACTAACTTGATCCAGAGAGATTAACTGAAAGGTACTTCATAGGACTACCCATGTTTGTTTGTTTGATTTGAGGTTTAACGTCCCCGTCAAAACTGTTTAGGTCATTTTGGAGACGTTGCTTCCAATTTTGTGGGACTTTTACCCGACATTGCGATGAAATGACATCTAAAGCCCTGTCGCCCAATGAAACCAATAGGGTTAATTAGCATGGACGGTCCGCCTCGCACCGCGGTTCCTGGACAGGCTTAGATCCTCTAAGCGGTTCACCAGTACTAGTGTGCGGGCCGGATTCAGCTCTGGAAGCATCATGCAGCCCATATATTTCTTCAAGCCCCTATGTGCGGGGGCTCGACTACCCATGTAAAGTACCAGCTAAAGACGACTTGCCTAAAACATGGAGTTTGCAGTCATGCCTCACTGCTATACCGATAAAACTAATACATAAAAAATCTTCTGAAACTACCTCGATTTGGTTGTGCGAGAAATAGAAATAGAATAATGAAAAAAAAAAAAAAAATAGTGTGTATACATATAACCCATATTCTAACATGACGTTAACGTTTTTCCCATTGAACCCAGTGGAAACGTCAACGTTTGCAAATATGCGATAATTCACGTCGTCAACGTGGTGCGTGTAAACATTTCCTTCTGTCGACATCCGCTGCAAAATAGTCCCCAAGATAACGCTTTGTTACTACTGTATTTCAGTTTAGCATCATGTTAGAATCGAAATAATTTCCACGCACCCGGTGTGTTATCGTGATTAACACACGGTGTTGTCGGGCAGATGCGAATATTAATTCACTCCGGCTTCGCCGTCGTGAATTAATATTTCGCAATCTGCCCTCCAACACCGTGTGTTAATCACGATAACACACGGTACGTGGAGATTATTTCTTAAATCTTCACCTTATATCCATGGTCAGGTCCATTTCTAATTTTATAGCGGTTTCAGATTTGTCTTATTTGTTATTTATTTATTTATTTATTTATTTACACAATGTTTTAAGAGGGTGACACAATTAGCTGTAAAGCTATTCTACCTTGCGGCCCTCTAGTTAAAAGTTTCTTGTTATTATTTTTAGCTCACCAGAGCCGAAGGGAGCTTATAGGATAGGCAGTTGTCCGTCGTCGTCGTCGTCTGCGTCGTCTGGCGTCAACACTTTCAAACGACATCTCCTCTGAAACCACCAGGCCGATTGGGCCCAAATTTTATCTGTAGCATCCTTGGGCAGGGGGATTGAAATTTTGTCTTTTTTATGAAAATCGGCTCATTAGTTTGGTTGCTATGGCAACTTGTAGTTTCCATAGACTTATAATGGGGAAAATTGAAAAATGGCATTTACTGCCAAGCCTCTGCAGATATTTTGACAAAACTTTCATAGAAATATTCCATAGGCAATCTACTATCTGCCGTATGATTTTAGGCCTTCTGCTCATTTTTATTGGTTGCCATGGAAACCAAAATGCAAAAAATAGAAAAAAAAAATACTTAAAAAATCATCTCCTTAGAAACCATACGCTCTAGGAGGCTGACCCTTTATGAAAATATTCACCATATTTGCCTTTACAGTTTTTGTGTTTTTTATGAAATTTGACCTTTTAGTTTTGTTGCTATGGCAACTTAGAGTTTCCATTGACTTATAATGGGGAAAACTGAAAAAAATGCATTTACTGCCAAGTCATTGCAGATATTTTGACAAAACTTACATAGACATGTCCTTGAGTAAACTTCTCTCAGCCATATGCTTTTATGTCAATCTGGCGGCTCCCTAGGTTGTGCCGGGGCCATGCCCGGCCCCCCTCCACTTCATAAAAAGCCTTATATCTCAGAAACCTTACAGATCCCAACCCCTAAACCATATATATTCTTGTTCCTTATGATAAGATGCATTAAGTGACACCAACCTGGGGGTCCCCCCGGATGTGCCGGGGACATGCCCTGCCCCCTCTATTTCATAAAATACCATTTATCTCAGAAACCATTCAGATCCCCACCCCTAAACTATATATATTCTTGTTCCTTATGCTAAGATGCATTAAGTGACACCAACCTGGGGGTCCCCCGGGATGTGCCGGGGAAATGCCCCACCCCCTCCACTTCATAAAATGTCATTTATCTCATAAACCATTGAGATCCCCACCCCTAAACCATATATATTCTTGTTCCTTATGATAAGATGGACTCAGTGACACCAACCTGGGGGTCCCCCGGGATGTGCGGGGGCCATGCCCAACCCCCTCCACTTCATAAAAGGCTAAATATTCCAGAAACCTTACAGATCCTCACCCCAAAACCATATATATTCTTGTTCCTTATGATAAGACGCAAACAGTGACACCAGCATTGGGGTCCCCCCGGGATGCCACGGGCCATGCCCTGCCCCTTTACTTCATTAAAATCCATATATCTCAGAAACCGTTCAGATCCCCGCCCCTTAACCATATATATTCTTGTTCCTGATGGTAAGACTCCATTTAATAATAGGCCATATATCTCAGAAACCATTCAAATCCCCATCCTATAATCACATATATTCTTGTTCATTGTTATTAGACACATTTAGTCAACCCTGTCTTGTGGGGTCCGCATGGGCCATTTCTCTCCCTTCCACTTCATAAAAGGGCCTCATATCTCAGAAACCGTTCAGATCCCCACAATTTAACCATATATATTCCTGATCTTTATGATAAGATATATTCAGTGACAACAATCTTGGGCTTTTCTGGGATCTGCCATGCCCGAATCCCTCCATTGCTTAAAAGGCCTTACGTCTCAGGAAACATACATATCCCCACCGCTAAACCATATATGTCTTTGTTCCTTTTTATAAGACCCATTTAGTGACACCAATCAGGGCTCCATTTGGCAGTGCCCACCTGAGCTCTGGTTTATGAAATTTGGCTCCTTGGTTTGTTTGCTATGGCAAGTTAGAGTTTCCATTGACTTATAATGGGGAAAATTGAAAAATGACATTAATGCCTCTCAAGATATTTTGTCAAACTATCATAGAAATGTTCCTTTAATAATGTTCTTTTTGGCCTATTTGTTGCCACAGATGGGGAATTGTCAATTGTCATCTGTTGTCTTCAAGCGACATCAGACCTCTGAAACCACTAGTGTGATTGGGTCCAAATTTTATCCGTGTAGCAGCCTTGGGTGCAAGGCTTCCATGGTTAATTAAAATATGTTGCTGCCAGTGGGGAGTGCCCCCCTGAGCTCTGGTGAGCATTGTGGCCCATGGGCCTCTTGTTTAATCTTGCACTTTAGGTTAGCAGTGTAGACTCTAATAATATGATGTGTTGTGCAGCGCACTATCTAGATTCATACTGCTCGCAAGTGTCGGTCACAACTGTAAGAGTTAATACATTACAATAAGTGAGGTGCAATATTGCAGTCCAATTATAATCAAGTAAAGAAATGCCAACTGAAAAAGAAAATATCTTACCATTTTAGTGAAATCGCAGACCTCTTATCGTAATACTGATCTCTAATTGTGTAGAACTGATTTGATAACGGTGCCAAAGGAATGAAAGACTGATAAGGTATTGGCATGTGTCGTCATGACCGAGTCAGAGATAATAGAGAGCCCATTAACCAATTTTATACCAGAAACCCCCAAACGGGTAATTGGCAAACCATGCAGGTCCAGATCAGACGCTGCAGAACGCAGCGTCTTATCAGGGCCTACACTATTTGCAAAAAAAAAACATTTATCAAATAAATTTTTGAAGAAAACAGACCCTGACACCCCTTAATTTTGGAATGGACTCATGGTATATATGGGTTAACAAATATAAGTATATACAGTCAAATTCCGCTATTAAGACCACCTAAAATTAAGACAAATTTCGCCTTTAAAGGCATATTTAGAATGTTTCAGACGGTTTCTTGATGTTTTCTACATCCAGTGTGCTCCAGTGGGAGACCGCCTTTGGGACTGTTCAAAAGTGGTCTTCAAAAGACCACTTTTGAATAATCGCAAAGGTGGTCTTAATATAGGAATTTTACTGTAGTCCCAAAACGGGACATTTGCAAACAGAGACCAGTGCGGCGTCTGAACTGAGGCTTCGCGGTTTACTCAAAGTAGAGGGATTTTAGTAAAACATACCACAAACAAACCAAAGACAATGTAACTCGAAACGGTCAGGTAACAAGCTATTAAGTGCAAGATTTTATGTGGCATATATGGGTGAAGAAATATGAACTAATCCTAAAGCATACTACGCGCCTCGGTTGACCCCCGCCCATCGAGGCTTGGGGAAATAGATTGGGCTGCATGATGCTTCCACGCAGAGCTGAAACTGACCGCACATGTGTACTGGTAAAACGCTAATCGGTACTAAGCCTGCCGTGGTGCGAGTCGGACCGTCCAAGAATATAGACCCTACTGGTTTCATTGGGTTGCTGGGCTTGGAATGTCATTTCATCCCAATGTCGGATAAAAAACCCAAAAAATTAGAAACAAAGTCTCCAAAATGACCTGTTCAGTGTTGACGGGGATGTTAAATCTCAAATCAACCAACCAACCAAATACGCGCCTCGGCAAACATCGCCTAACAGCGATCTCGGGCAATGACACCAATGCGGTGAGTTCATCGACTGAAAAGACATGTATTACTAAAATCAAAACACATTTTTGCTCAGTTGGGATACCAACTGTTCCAATACTTCTTCAGATGTAGGTGTATGATTGAATTTTACGCCCTACAAACAACTATGGTCATATGGGAACGGGATTTAGGTTATAGGCTTAAAAATAGCTGTGTTTCTACTAACATGCTAAAAGAAATAAAATTGGTCGGTAGGTAGGAGAAATGTTTTTTAGTATTATTTTATTTTTTCCCCGAAAAAAAAACAGGGTCGGGCCTGTATTTTGTATGTGTTTTTTATACATGTTTTTTGTAAATAAAATTTCATGTTGAGACTTGCCTTGTATATCATAATTCATTTTAGATGCTCAAAACTGAGTAAGCACTGTATTTTGGAAGGAACTAAATGCCAAAAACTACAAAAAAATTGCACTTACAACGCGAAATTACTATGGGAAAATGCAAAGACGACACTGGGTATAGGGTCGGAAATTGAAAATGGTAGGGTCTGTGTTTTTTAATTTTTATTTTGTTCTTTTATTGATGAAAATAGTAGAGTCGGGAGTCTGAAGCAGGGTCCGTCGGGTTAGCGGAAACACGGCTATTTTTGGCCTTCCGAAAGCCTGGAGAGGTGCGAAATCGAGCCTTCGATCCCTGGTAAATGAGGCGAGTCGAGTAGCATAACTAGTAAGTCACCACGATGCCCCATGGCTACTGCTTCTTCAGGCGCACAGAGAAGTATGTGTCCTGGGTTTTCTTTTTCATTATTTTTATATATGGCGGGGTGGTGGGTCGGGTGGGGTCGATTATCAGAGGTGAGAGAAAAATTGCAGAATTGAACCACAGTGATGAGAGACGTAATGATTCAGAGACAGTTCTCTTACCCTCTACGCCACTGGAGGGCGGGGGCGTTATATTCTGGGTGGATGCGCAGGCTGATGGTTTGTCTTACTAAGCGCAAATGTCTGCACGCTTGTTCTCACTTGCAGCAGCTCTGAAACTAGAAGCGAAAGAACAATTATAAAGCAAATTTTCCCCTTCCCAAATCCAACTTTTCCACTCGTCCATACTGAAAGCATCCATACACAACAAATTTGAAAATGGTTCAAATGAACAGAATTCTCTGGCAGGGAAGGAAACATTGTACGAAAAAGGAGAAAATGCTGATCACCACCATTTTCTCCTGAGCCTGAGAAAATTACCAGCAGTTTCTCCTTTCCTGGAATGTTTTTCCAGCATTTTCTCCTTTTCCTACAATGTTTTCCCGAGTCATTCTTTCTCCGGGATTGTGTGGTAAAGGGATAACACACAATAATGAAAACACGCCTATATAATTTTGACCACCTTGAAAACTACTTTTATATAGTAAAACTGGGGTTTGCAGGGGTATACATTATTTTTCTTATTTCTGCTCAAAAACGTAGATTGTGGGTACTCGTTAGAACCGCCTCGTCGAGGCGGTTCTAACGAGTATCAACAATCTAGAAATAAATAAAATATCGAAATTTTTCATCTGAAAATTTTCATTTTTCGGTTGTAAAATTTACAATGTATTTGTATGGGCGTGTTTTCGTAATGTTGAGAAATTATAAGAAAATAATAGAGTGTCCTTTCAAATAATAGCATATAAAATAAGACTCGGTGCAGAGGTTATACAACCTTTTTTCATACTCGTCTCACTTAAAAATAAATTTTGTTTTGATACATCCGCCCATCGTGGCTTGAAGAAATAGATGGGCTGCATGATGCTTCCAGGCAGAGATGAATCCGACCGCACATGAGTACTGGTAATCCGCTTAGAGGATCTAAGCCTGTCCACTACAGGCAAAGCGGTGCGAGTCGGACCGTCCAAGCTTATAAACCCTATTGGTTTCAATGTGCGACAGGGTTTGAGATGTCATTTCATCTCACTGTCGGGTAAAAGTCCCACAAAATGGAAGCAACGTCTCCAAAATGACCTTTACAGTGTTGACGGGGACGTTAAACATCAAATCAAACAAACATACTCGACTCACAAAAAAATGAAATTGGTTCTGATAAATATTTTACAATTGTTGGCATTTTAATATTTATTTGCATGTCAAAATCCACGGCTTTAAATATGAAAAACAAAATCTCAAATACTAGTATTATAATAATTATAAGTACTCTCAATTTTTCATGCTCAACTTGCAGCTCAACTGAGTTGAGCATGAAAAATGTTTTAAAACTTCGGAATCAGAGAAGGACCTAGGTTACATTGACTTGTTATCGTGATGGATAGCATGAAATACTTGAGTGTGGCAATAAGTTGCGAGCTTAGATGGAATGATCTTTACACACAAAAAAAAACAGAGTCTCGATTTTTAATGTGAAACCTCTACTGCTGTCCTCGAGAGTTTTAAGAATGGACATGCAAAGGATCAGTCCCCGATTCTGAAGTATCTTAAATTAGTCTTTCCTGAGTCCCCCCCCCCCCCCCCCCCACCTCCCCCCCCCCCCCCCCCCCCACCAACCTCGGAATGTTTCTTCAAAACAGACTGGAAAACGTACAAGATCGATGCCTAAGGTTTTTAAGTGGTAGGTTACAATTTTACAGGTTGTGGTTAGGGGTGGGGGTGTGGGGGCGGCATACCAGCATAGTTTGTACACACAATATGCATATTGCATATTTCTGGTTGTCATCAGGTCGGAGAATGATACCGTGTCCGATGTCTCTAGGGTCGTACTTGATCTTACACAACGATGGGGTGCTGGCTCTACCGTCTTGTTAAAAGGGTCAAATTAAGGCTATTAACCGCAGCTATTACGCATTCTGTGGGCATGTTCTAATTTCTGGCCTGGCTTGGTCTGGCCCGGTCTAGCTTGGTCTGGCTCCTTACGACCTATTTAACTCAGATGACATAATACGTCAGGGCCAGCCAGGCCAGGCCAATATTTAAAATTAACATCAGGAGGGGTGTTCAGGTCATGAACCTTGACACTTCATCCCTTGAGACAAGCTGCTTGTTGTGGCATGTTCTAATTTCTGGCCTGGCTTGGTCTGGCTTGGTCTGGCCCGATCTGGCCTCTCGCGACCTATTTAATTTCAATGACATAACACTTCGGGCCGGACCAGGCCAGGCTAGTATTGGAATTAACATCAGAAGGAGTGTTCAGGTCAAGAACCTAGACACTCCGTCCCTTGAGACAAGTTACTTGCTGTTGGCACAAATTTACTACTACAGTGTATGTGCAGGTAATCATTATAATGTCAATAAAACCACAGGTTGCTATTCTAGCAATGGTATGGCTGTGATGTTGTTTCTTTGTTTTTATAATTTATCTTTGATTTAATTTGAAAGAAAAAGAACTTTATAAATGGGTTTGGATTGGTAATTATTTTGAGCATCAAGCTATCCTGTTTAACAGTGATTTACAGACAAAATAAAACAAAGCACTGACAGCACCGGTTGGGTGGATCATCTCTTGAGTGTAAGGTCGTTGTGGAGACCCTGATCAGATGCTGCACTCTGTGGCATCTTATCTGGGACTAGCAACAGTAGGCTGACCTAGAGTGGTCAATATTTCACGTCCTACAGTGCAAATTGACCTTCAAACAGTATGTAGGCCCAGATGAAATAGCTCATGTTTGTTTTGGATTTAACGGCCCAGTCAACACTATTTTAGGTAATTTGGAGCCGATCAGTTTACCCATCCACTCTTTTCCTGTGCAGGCTTATGCGTAAGCGGCTAACCGGTACAGTGCACATTCTTTTTGCCAGAAACTGACAACTGCCCTTCTTGAATCAGCGGAAAGGAGAGAATTACCGTATAAACTATTTCATGATCAATCTCCAAGAAAGAATGTTGCCGACCCCTGCAGGTATCAAACCCGCCTCCTCCTGATCACCAGTCTGATGCGCATGAGATAGCTCATGTCAGTCATTTCTTCTGGATCTGATTGGCAGTTTAATTTTGGTCAATTTTGGGTTGATTATTTGTCAATCGACTAAATGTTATTAGCACAGAAGCTCTTCAGTGCTAATTAGCACAGAAGCTGGAGTACCTGGAGAAAAAACACCTGATCTTCCGTTGCAAAACTTTTCTCACATGTGATCCGAGCCAGGCTCGAACCCACAGCGATGAGAGACCTAATGATGAGTCAGTGCGCTTATCCACTAGGCAACGGAGACCCGTTATTGATAGAATATAGCCACGCTATTCTAGTCTATGTGACAACAAAGTGCTGTGTTAAAGAAAGCTAATTGAAAAAACATTCACTCTGCGCAATTGTTGGGACATAGGCAAACAGTATAGACCCAGATCAATTGGCGAAGACCGTTGCGTCTGATCAGGCCCTACACTGTTTGCATACAATTTAGGAATTTAAACGTAAATGTAGCAGCCTAATTTAGTCCCTTTTTATGACATTTTTTTCACAACAATCAACAAACAAGTGCTGTCAGTGCTTTGATTGTAATTTTATTGATTTAGACACCCATTGCTGGCTAGTTTCTGTGTTAAGGCTGTGAAAATGGCAGTATTACAGAACGTTCCTGTCCTTTAAGCAAACACTATAGACACTGGTTAGACCCCTCCCCCTTCTACAGCTCCTGATATTGGTCTATACTGTTTGTTCAACCCAACTCTCTCGCCCAGTCTTACTTCATGACACAACACTCTGACATCACAAAGACAAGAACAGCACCGTTATAAACGAATCCGCCGTGGTGTAGTGGTTATGCTACTCGCTTCATAAACCACGGGTCGTGGGTTCGATCCCAGGCTTTTCCAGACTTTCTGATGAGTCTTTAAACGGAGGTCTCATCTCTGTATGACCTTAGCTGTTGATGGAACGTAAAACTTAAATACACACACAGCACAGTTATAAACAACCGATATAGTCATGTAGGCATCAGTATATACTCGCACCGCTTTATCTGGACATGCTTAGATCCCCTAAGCCTGCCCAGGCAAAGCGGTGCGAGTCGGACCATCCATGCTTATAAACCCTATTGGTTTCATTGGGCGGCAGGGCTTGAGATGTCATTTCATCTCAATGTCGGGTAAAAGTCCCACAAAATTGGAAGCAACGTCTCCAAAATGACCTTTACAGTGTTGACGGGGACGTTAAACCTCAGATCAAACAAACAAACAAACAAATCTACCGCCACATCCCTATTCAACTCATTTGCATGTTTATGCCGCCTTATACCCTACTGGCCCCAATAGCTCAGTAATAGAGCGTCCACTGTCGCGGGTTCGATCCCAAACCGCGCTTGCAAAACGGTACTAGGTGCTCCCTTGTCCTAGGAAGATAAATGAAGGAAAGGTAAGAATTTATAAAAGGATCCGCATGAGCTTATTGTATAATTTGTTTTGGATATGCAACGTTAAATAAACTTACATCTATCAAAATTTTTATTTTTCCCCAAAGCGCTACAATTTTATTTTTATTTTTTTTTTTGCAAACAGTGTAGAACCTGATCAGATGACGTGTTCCGTGACAATTAACCTATATGGGCCTTCACTGTTTTCCAAAGTCGCATTTATATATAGGTTGCTAGGCATAAAAAGGTATTCCTGTACACATCTCTGATTACTGGAGTAAATCAATGGCAACAACAAGCAGCTTGTCTCAAGGGATGGAGTGTCAAGGTTCATGATCTGAACACCCCTCCTGATGTTAGTTTTAAATATTGGCCTGGCCTGGCTGGCCCTGATGTATTATGTCATCTGAGTTAAATAGGTCGTAAGGAGCCAGACCAAGCTAGACCGGGCCAGACCAAGCCAGGCCAGAAATTAGAACATGCCGCTTGTTGTTGCCATTGATTTACTCCAGTAATCAGAGATGTGTACAGGAATACCTGTTTATGCCTAGCAACCTATATATAAATGCGACTTTGGAAAACAGTGAAGGCCCATATAGGTTAATTGTCACGGAACACGTCATCTGATCAGGTTCTACACTGTTTGCAAAAAAAAAATAAAATAAAATTGTAGCGCTTTGGGGAAAAATAAAAATTTTGATAGATGTAAGTTTATTTAACGTTGCATATCCAAAACAAATTATACAATAAGCTCATGCGGATCCTTTTATAAATTCTCACCTTTCCTTCATTTATCTTCCTAGGACAAGGGAGCGCCTAGTACCGTTTTGAAAGCGCGGTTTGGGATCGAACCCGCGACAGTGGACGCTCTATTACTGAGCTATGGGGGCCAGTAGGGTATAAGGCGGCATAAACATGCAAATGAGTTGAATAGGGATGTGGCGGTAGATTTGTTTGTTTGTTTGATTTGAGGTTTGACGTCCCCGTCAACACTGTAAAGGTCATTTTGGAGACGTTGCTTCCAATTTTGTGGGACTTTTACCCGACATTGAGATGAAATGACATCTCAAGCCCTGCCGCCCAATGAAACCAATAGGGTTTATAAGCATGGATGGTCCGACTCACACCGCTTTGCCTGGGCAGGCTTAGGGGATCTAAGCATGTCCAGATAAAGCGGTGCGAGTATATACTGATGCCTACATGACTATATCGGTTGTTTATAACTGTGCTGTGTGTGTATTTAAGTTTTACGTTCCATCAACAGCTAAAGTCATACAGAGATGAGACCTCCGTTTAAAGACTCATCAGAAAGTCTGGAAAACCCCGGGATCGAACCCACGACCCGTGGTTTATGAAGCGAGTAGCATAACCACTAAACCACGGCGGCTTCGTTTATAACGGTGCTGTTCTTGTCTATGTGATGTCAGAGTGTTGTCAGGAAGTAAGACTGGGCGGGAGAGTTGGGTTGGACAAACAGTGTAGACCAATATCAGGAGCTGTAGAATGGGGAGGGGTCTAACCAGTGTCTATAGTGTTTGCTTAAAGGACAGGAACGTTCTGTAATACTGCCATTTTCACAGCCTTATCACAGAAACTAGCTAAATCAATAAAATTACAATCAAAGCACTGACAGCACTTGTTTGTTGATTGTTGTGAAAAAAAGGCAAAAAAGGGAATAAATTAGGCTGCTACATTTACGTTTAAATTCCTAAACTGTATGCAAACAGTGTAGGGCCTGATCAGACGCAACGGTCTTCGCAAATTGATCTGGGTCTATACTGTTTGCCTATGTCCCAACAAATGCGCAGAGTGAATGTTTTTTCAATTAGCTTTCTTTAACACAGCACTTTGTTGTCACATAGACTAGAATAGCGTGGCTATATTCTATAAATAACGGGTCTCCGTTGCCTAGTGGATAAGCGCACTGACTCTTAATCATTAGGTCTCTCATCGCTGTGGGTTCGAGCCTGGCTCGGATCACATGTGAGAAAAGTTTTGCAACGGAAGGCCAGGTGGTTTTCTCCAGGTACTCCAGCTTCTGTGCTAATTAGCACTGAAAAGCTTCTGTGCTAATAACATTTAGTCGAATGACAAATAATCAACCCAAAATCGACCACAATCAAACTGCCAATCAGATCCAGAAGAAATGACTGTCATGAGCTATCTCATGCGCGTCTGACTGGTGATCAGGAGGACGCGGGGTTTGATACCTGCAGGGGTCGGCAACATTCTTTCGTGGAGATTGATCATGAAATAGTTTATACGGTAATTCTCTCCTTTCCGCTGATTCAAGAAGGGCAGTTGTCAGTTTCTGGCAAAAAGAATGTGTACTGTACCGGTTAGCCGCTTACGCAAAAGCCTGCACAGGAAAAGAGTGGATGGGTAAACTGATCGGCTCCAAATTACCTAAAATAGTGTTGACTGGGCCGTTAAATCCAAAACAAACATGAGCTATTTCATCTGGGCCTACATACTGTTTGAAGGTCAATTTGAACTGTAGGACTTGAAATATTGACCACTCTAGGTCAGCCTACTGTTGCTAGTCCCAGATAAGATGCCACAGAGTGCAGCATCTGATCAGGGTCTCCACAACGACCTTACACTCAAGAGATGATCCACCCAACCGGTGCTGTCAGTGCTTTGTTTTATTTTGTCTGTAAATCACTGTTAAACAGGATAGCTTGATGCTCAAAATAATTACCAATCCAAACCCATTTATAAAGTTCTTTTTCTTTCAAATTAAATCAAAGATAAATTATAAAAACAAAGAAACAACATCACAGCCATACCATTGCTAGAATAGCAACCTGTGATTTTATTGACATTATAATGATTACCTGCACATACACTGTAGTAGTAAATTTGTGCCAACAGCAAGTAACTTGTCTCAAGGGACGGAGTGTCTAGGTTCTTGACCTGAAGACTCCTTCTGATGTTAATTCCAATACTAGCCTGGCCTGGCCCGGCCCGAAGCGTTATGTCATTGAAATTAAATAGGTCGCGAGAGGCCAGATCGGGCCAGACCAAGCCAGGCCAGAAATTAGAACATGCCCATTCTGTGTCCAGTTGCTCAAAGCATCATCAGCTAAACGAGCTCGTTAGTGGTCAAATTGTTAGCACAATATCTAATATAATGGTGTTTTTGCTGAAAAAATGTGAGCAGCTTTTGCATCTGCAAAAGCAACTCACATTTTACAGCAAAAATATAAGCACATTAAATTTGCAATATTTAAGAAATAATCTCCACGTACCGTGTGTTATCGTGATTAACACACGGTGTTGGAGGGCAGATTGCGAAATATTAATTCACGACGGCGAAGCCGGAGTGAATTAATATTCGCATCTGCCCGACAACACCGTGTGTTAATCACGATAACACACCGGGTGCGTGGAAATTATTTCGATTCTAACATGATGCTAAACTGAAATACAGAAGTAACAAAGCGTTATCTTGGGGACTATTTTGCAGCGGATGTCGACAGAAGGAAATGTTTACATGCAACGTCACGATGACGCCAAATTGCACGCACCACGTTGACGACGTGAATTATCGCATATTTGCAAACGCTGACGTTTCCACTGGGTTCAATGGGAAAAACGTTAACGTCATGTTAGAATAAGTGATCAAAATTTAAATAATACGTCCACTAACGACATCGTAGGTTTTGAACAATTTGCCCCTGCTGGAGTTCTGTTGAAGCACTTGTTACACATGTATCTAGCCCCCCTGCGTTGAACTTTATCAAAATTGTTAATACCATGCGTGGGGTCTCAAGCAGTGGATGCATATTAGAAGGTCGGATGGTCCATGCAGTGTATGGCGCTGATCTGACCTCTCTCTGCGACAATCCCTCAGGTTGCAACGTAGAAAACCTAGTGTTGTGGAGGCTTTTGCATCAGCCATTACGAAAACACACCTATACAAATACATAGTAATAATTATCGACGAAAAAATGAGAAATTTGAAGATGAAAAATTGTGCTATTTTTCTTATTTCTGCTCAAAATACAGATTGTTGGTACTCGTTAGAACCGCCTCATCGAGGCGGTTCTAACGAGTGCCCATAATCTATATTTTAGAGCAGAAATAAGAAAAATAAGGTTTACCCCTGTAAACCCCAGTTTTACTATTTAAAAGTGGTGTTTAAGGGGGTCAAAATTATATAGGCGTGTTTTCGTGATGGTAGTATACATGCTAATTTCTTCCAGCTCAAGTCCACTAAAATACTTGCCACACCACTCTCCTGCAAATCAGCACATTTGCCAAGAGTTCATTACTTTTATATTATAGTTTGTTGGTTTTGAGATAAAAACATACATCACCTTGTCTACGGACAGCCGACGTATGTGTCAGAATCAGAATCAGTTTTGTTACTGGTGATACGTGAAATGGCATTCATTCACCAGGACCTGTGGGAAGTGGCCTACCTCTCACCAAAGAGGTACACTTAGCTACTAATGTCAGTTCTTGCAGCAGGGTCTGAAATGCCAATGAGTGACGATTTAAATTGATGGAGTCAGGTCTTCTGTTTCAATACTGGCGGCATCCTTTAGTCTTTTTTTTAACCCATTTAATACCAGAAACCCCAAAACGGGTAGCCTGGCAAACAGTGCAGGCTCAGTTCAGACGCCGCAGAACGCGGCGTCTGATTAGGGCCTCCACTGTTTGCTATAAGTTCAGTCATTTTCCAAATAAATTTAGATGAAGACACAACCTGACATCCCTAAATTTTGAAATGAACTCCTGCTATATATAAGGCAAATCTAACAGCTCTTTCTGGAAAATGATCACAACCTGGGTGCATTAAGAAAACATACCCATACAAATATATTGTAAATTTTACCGCCGAAAATCGAAAATTTTAAGATAAAAATTTATGAAATTTTTCTTATTTCTGCTCCAAATATAGATTGTGGGTACACGTTAGAACCGCCTCATCGAGGCGGTTCTAACGAGTAACCACAATCTATATTTTAAAGCAGAAATAAGAAAAATAAGGTTAACCCCTGTAAACCCTAGTTTTACTATATAAAATGGGGTTCAAAATTATATAGGCGTGTTTTCGTGATGGTCCCAGACCCGACTACCATATTCCAAAACTCGGCGAAAAAGTCCTTTATATGTACTTTTTACATCCTGAGACAGATAAAAATTTCGCCTTAGGAAAGATGAAGATGCCTTGTCAATGAACTGTCGTCTTCCTGTTTTTTGATCTGGGGCCCTGTCCCCCTTTTTAAAGAATGGACAAATGTTCACAAGAATACATTCTTCCGGCATTTCACCCGTATCAAGAGAACACTGAAATATGTGTGGAGCCCATTCACACAAACCAATATAAATAAAATTGAGATGTTCCAACAACAACTACTTACCTTATGCCAGTGTAACACGCATGCAGGATCTATTAAGGACTTCTCTATCATCTTCCTGTCCTCCGAGACCTAGATTCATTTAGGTCAGGGATAAAGACAGTCTCACACTACATGCCCTAATCCACAACACCTGTTTTTAACTGATTTTAATCTCTTCTGTAACGGAAACTTTTAACTTTTCCTTCAGACTTTCTCTCTTTTACTCATTTCACTTTTTCTTACACGACGCCTCTGCGCATGCACCTGCACGATAGTCCTCTTCACGGGTTTGTTGCAGTATAATAGATGGAAATACTGGACTCATTTGTTTGTTCCTTTAGAACTGCAGGCTGAAACTCAACAGTTACTGAAGCTTTATTCAGAAACATATTTTACCTGTGACACGTCAAGTGATAATTCACCAGGACTTGTAATATTGGAAATTAGTCCCTAGCTTTCACCAAAGAGGTACATGACCCACGCCCATAGGGGCTTGGAGAAATAGATCGGGTTGCATGATACTTCCACGCAGCGGAAACCGACCGCACATGAGTACTGGTAAATCGCTTACAAGGTCTAATTAATAAAAAGACTGCCCAGGCAAAGTGGTGCGAGTAGGACCTTATTGGTTTCATTGGGTGGTTGGACTTGAGATGTCACTTCATTCAATGTCGGGTAAATGTGCCACAACATAGAAAGCAACGTCTCAAAAATGACCTAAATAGTGTTGATGGGGACGTTAATACTGGGTAAAAACAAATCACTGAAGAGCTAAACTTATCTTCGCTGCCCTCTACAACTTCATCGAGGGCTTGCAGGTTCGAGCCTCACGCTGACCAAAGTGTTGTGCCCTTGAGCAAGGCACTTCATCCACATTGCTTAAAATAGCTGGTTACCACCCAGGAATTCCTGCTCGAAATGCTCAGATGTGAGCGAGTAGCAGCAATAGGAGAGAAAAAAATGTTCGTTCTCCTTTGCCATATCATGATTTCCCCCCCCCCCCCCCACCCGCGACCTGTCTTCTAGCCCCCGCCCATAGGGGCTTGAAGAAATATATGGGCTGCATGATGCTTCCAAGCACAGCTGAATCCGGCCCGCACACTAGTACTGGTAAACCGCTTAGAGGATCTAAGCCTGTCTAGGAACCGCGGTGCGAGGCGGACCGGCCATGCTAATAAACCCTATTGGTTTCATTAGGCGACAGGGCTTGAGATGTCATTTCATCTCAATGTCGGGTAAAGTCCAATAAAATTGGAAGCGACGTCTCCAAAATGACATTTACAGTGTTGACGCGGACGTTAAACCTCAAATCAAACAAACAAACAAAAGCGACCTGTCTTCAAAGTAGAAGTCGGATTTTGTATCGGTGGACTGTCTTGTTCTCCAGGGACGGCAACTCTGAACTGCATTCAAAGCGGTGGACACTAATGTCCGGGAATTGTCCGGGAAATGTCCGGGAATTCGCCGGGAAATTGGGGGTAGTGGTGCGTTATCCCTAATATTTCCACTTTGGGTGGTCAGAAATTAATGAAATTAGTATCAAATAAAAATTTTAGCTCCATTCTAAAAGATAAAAAAAAAAATTTGATTTTTTAACGTTTTAGGGGTCCATTTTTTAAGTTAATTTGTCCGGGAAATTCTCGGATTTTTTCCCGGATTTGGGGGTAGTGGTGCGTTAACCCTAATATCTCGACTTTGGGTAGTCAGACATTATCAAAATTAGTATCAAATAAAAATTTATGCTCCGTTCCAAAAGATTATTAAAAAATAATTTTCATTTTTAAAATTTTAGGGGTCCATTTGTCACAGGGTTAATTTTAGGATTTAGTTCCAGGAACGTTCCAAGAATATTGGCAGAATATCTAAACATCATAATTGTGGTCGTTTATTGTCGTCAAAGTCAATAGTCAGCAAATCCCAATTCCCACTGTACACTTTTTCCTATAGTGTTCTCTTACTAACCTGTTTAGTGTTAAAACTACTCACTATAATCCGTGCACTGTTCACCTGTTCAAAAGCCCACCTCAGTTGAAGGCTAGATTTTGTAGTGTAAGCAGTGTTACATGTTTAGCATGTTCCACATGTATGATATTTATGTGGATATCATATTATATTTGCAGGTTAGTTTAACATTATTTAATGATTTTAATAATGTAAGCAAGGATGACACATTACAGAGCAAACGTTTTTATCATTCATAAATTAATGCAATCATGCATGTTCAGATGCGTATACGCACCCATACATGTACGTACAGAGGTGCACATCCATCCATCCATCCATCCATCCATACACTCATCCATCCATCTTTCCATACATTCCGTTACATGCATGCATGCATGCACGTGCATATGTATGCATATCCATCTATCCATACATCCATCCATCCATCCATCTTTCCATACATTCCGTTGCATACATTCATGCATGCACGCGCATATGTATGCATACCCATCCATCCATCCATCCACCCATCCATCGAACCATCCATCCACATTCCGTCATATGCATTCATGCATGTACGTATATATGTATGTATCTTTTTTATCCCTTCCGCCACTTACAACCATGCATGAACAAGTATTTATATGTATTCATCCTGTATATATTCATCCATTGTTGGTTGTTTCCTAAGTCGTTATTACATTCAGTTAGGCCAGCCTCGGTAGGTCAGTCGGATGCGCGTCCGACTGGTGATCAGGAGGACGCGGGTTCGATATCTATCGGGGCGGCAACATTCTTTCATGGAGAATCACGAAATCTTTTCTACGGTCGTTCTCTCCCTTCCGCCGATTCAAGAAGGGCAGTTGTCTGTTTCTGACAAAAGAATGTGCACTGTACTTGTTGACCGCTTACGTATAAGCCTGCCCGGGAAAGGGAGATAGGTAAACTGACCGGTTCAAAAATGACCTTAATAGTGTTGACTGTGCCGTTAAGCTCCAACACAGGCATATATATTAAGCACTGACAAATTCATTCATTCATTCATTCAAACATTCATTCATTAAGCTTACACCTGAGATATGTTATTATGTTGAAATAATAAGAATGTCCATGTATTTAAGAATTAGATATATGTGTTTTAAGACCTCAGTTGAAGGCTTAATGAATGAATGTTAACTTAAGTAAAAACATTTTGGTTGGTCTACATAAATGGCGAAATTTGTTTGGTCTGCCGTAAGGTGGAATCTTGAAAGTCTATGCGCAGTTTTTTGGTAGTCTACCTAAAAGTTGATTTTCATGAGGTCTACCTAAATGGTGAAATTTGTTAGGGCTGCCTAAATGTTGATTTTGTGGCCTACCTTAGTGGTGAATTTTGTTAGCTCTGCCTGAAAGGTGAATTTCTAAACGTCCAGCTGAAATAATTTTCTGTAGGTCTACCTGAATGGCGAAATGTGCCTAAATGGTTAATTTTGTTAGGTGTGCCTGAAATGTGAATTTCTATAGGTCTAAATAAAATCATTTTTTCCTGAGGTCTACCTAAATGGTGAATTCAATAAGGTCTACATAAATGGTGATTTTTTGTGTAGTCTACCTAAATGAAGAATTGTGTTTGGTTTGCTTGAACTGTGAATTTTTGTAGGTCTGCCTAAGTGGTGATTTTTTTTTCTGGAAGGCGATTTTTAAGCAGGTCCGTATAAACAGTGGAAACCTTCTGGATCCCATTTCTTAGTACAAAGTAGGGGCATGTAATGGGTGAATATTACTTAAGGCTTTTCAGAATACTGATTACTAATCACGGGTGTGTCTAAAGTAATGCAAAACTATGATAAGTAGACCCAAAGTGTACTTTGCCAAGTATCTAAAGCCATTGAAGTTGCAGAACCCTACTCGCTGGTGTGTCTAAATAGGGATTACCGCGGTGTTTGTGATTCAATCGGATAGACCAAAGGCGGCCTGGGTTGTTTCAAAGTCAACCAACTTGATTTAAGGTAGGTTCAAAAGGGTAAGTATCTGAATTGGACATTTCAGGTTTTCGTTTTACTTGGTATACCTAAAGTGTCAATTTAAGGTGTCACTAAATAGCGAAAATATATAACGTGGACCATTGGTGTATCTTAATAGTGTAGGAAGAGACGTACGGTGTCCCTCAAAAGCAAACATGTCTACATTTTGGTATTGATCTACCTAAATTGTGTAAACCCGGCAGTTAAATTCCATCGAATAGGTGTTGGTTAAAGGTATTGATTCAAAGCGAAAGTTATCTAAAGCTTGAGGAATAGCAAACAGTTCTTTTCACTAATAAGTGTGACTGAAGTGTCCCTAGAAAGCGAATATTCTAGCTTTCGGTAAAAGATTCATATTAATGGTATGCCTAAAAAGCGCAAAACTGGCTGTTTCATACTCAGTATTTGATGTCATTTAGTTTAGGTTTAAATCAATCCTTTCTGATTAACCTGTGCTCCTACGTGTTGTTACTTTGTGTTTTCTGAAACAGGTGTCACTAAAACGTGAAATCACTGTTTGCATTGTTCATGACAGTTCTTTGTCATTCTTTCAAGAATAAGAAGTGCACATAAGTGATAACAACAACCCCATTGAACTGTTGTCCTATGTGTTCTTACTTTGTGTTTTCTGAAACAGGTGTCACTAAAACGTGAAATCACTGTTTGTGTTGTTCATGACAATTCTTTGTCATTCTTTCAACAAACAAAAGTGCACATAAGTGATAACAACAACCCCATTGAACTGTGGTCCTACGTGTTGTTACTTTGTGTTTTCTGAAACAGGTATCACTAAAACGTGAAATCACTGTTTGCATTGATATTGACAGTGCTTTGTCATTCTTTCAAGAATAAGAAGTGCACATAAGTGATAACAACAACCCCATTGAACTTTTGTCCTATGTGTTATTACTTTGTATTTTCTGAAACAGGTGTCACTAAAACGTGAAATCACTGTTTGTGTTGTTCATGACAGTTCTTTGTCATTCTTTCAACAAACAGAACTGCACATAAACGATAACAACAACCCCATTGAACTGTGGTCCTACGTGTTGTTACTTTGTGTTTTCTGAAACAGGTGTCACTAAAACGTGAAATCACGGTTTGCGTTGTTCATGACAGTTCTTTGTCATTCGTTCAAGAAACAGAAGTGCACATAATTGACAACAACCCCCATTGAACTGTGGTCCTATATGTTCTTACTTTTCTGAAACAGGTGTCACTAAAACGTGAAATCAATGTTTGTGTTGTTCATGATAGTTCTTTGTCATTCTTTAAAGAAACGGAAGTGCACATAAGTGATAACAACATCCCCATTGAACTGTGGCCCTACGCGTTCCTATGTGTTCTTACTTTGTGTTTTCCGAAACAGGTATCACTAAAACGTGAAATCACTGTTTGTGTTGTTCATAATAGTTCTTTGTAATTCTTTAAAGAAACGGAAGTGCACATAAGTGATAACAACATCCCCATTGAACTGTGGTCCTACGCGTTCCTATTTAGTGTTTTTGGAAGCAGGTTTCACTAAAAACTTAAAGTCACTATTTGTGTTTACAATGGCTAAGATCTAGTGAACTACATATTGTGTTTGATTAAACTGGTGTGCATAACTGGTGTGACACGTGGTTTATCTAAAATGTGTAATAGTGTAAAAACATAGTGTTTCGGTGGCGTGTCACAACAGCTAATCACTGAAAAAATATACAACCCTTATCTGGCGAAGTTTCTAAAAAGTGAAATGTGGTGAACCCAAAATATGGAACAGTGTCATTACACGGTGGCTATGTGGTGTACCTAAAAGGCGTGAAGGTGTAACGACACATGGTGTTTCTGCGGTGTAGCTAAATAGTTAGCAGTGAAATCATGAAATGACATATAGCATGCCTCTGTGGTGTATCTAAAACGCGAAACACTAAATTAATATACAACACTTATATGTGAAGTATCTTAGAAGTTGGATAGTGTTTCTTCTTGTTTATTCTGACTTAAAATATTAAAGCCAGTAGTTTGGGCCAATATATTGCTGCTTATTTAGCATATGTGAATTAGAAAGTGATTGTAAAAGTCAAAGATGGCAAGTGGAGGCATAAGTAAAAGGGAGGAAAGATTAATGAGGAGGAATTTGATACGGAGCGAACGTGAGAAGCAGTTATTAAAGGAACAAGGGGTGGAGATGTCAGATGAGGAAGAAGATGATGATTTAGACGGTTCCTCAAGAGATACCGTAGAAAATACTGTCTATGGCGAGGAAGAGATGCTTTTAGAGGAGCAGAGCGTAGAAGATGTGAGTGAAGACAGCATACATTTGGTATTATCAGATGTAGAAAGTGCAGAGGAAGAGCAACAAACGCCAGATACTAGGATGCCTCTGTTATCAAGTATAGAAAGGAAGGCAGAAGACAGTGAATCAACGAGATATGATAACCCTTTGGTGAAAGAAGTAGAAGAAAGGACAGAAAAGTTACAAGCGGAGAGGATACAAATTTATGAACTTCTCTTAGAAATAGAAAGACGGGAGCAAAATGCAGAGAAGAGGAGTATAGAATTGGCCCAGAGAAGAAAGGATTTCGAATGCCAGTTAAAAGAAAATGAAGTAAACATGAGAAGACGGATGCAAAAAGAAATGGAGGAGCATATGTACAGAGATAGTATTCAGTTAATAGAGAAGATGGAATCAGACCTGCATCAAAGTCGAGAACTTGTCAGTGAGAAACAGAGGAATTTAGCCCTGAGAGAAATGGAGTTGCAACAAGCAGAGGAAAGGTGGGAACAGGAAAAAGAAAGAATGGAAAGTCTCTACAAGGAGAGACTCAGAAAGGAAATGGAAGCGAGATTAGGGGCAGACTGCTTCGGCGGAGCAATACCGAAAACAATTAAACAGGAGACACGCGATATTCAAGATGGTATTCCTCTGATGAAAAGTAGGGATGAAAGAAAGAAAGATATGACAGGATCTGTTGATAAGCAAAGTAGAACTTTCACTTGCAGAACAGATAGAGACTTTGACTCATACGGAACTGACAACATATATTCCGATGAATTGGTGAGAAAGGCAGAAGGGAGAAAAGAGAATCAATTTCTTGGTCGAACAGATAAACATCATTTCACATCCGATTATATGAGGAAGGATGCAAGAAGAATAGGCGAGGAAAAATATGATCAAGGAGAATTACCTGTATCATATACGTCGCAGTTAGACAAGGAAGGCGTTTATAAGTACAGAACAGTAAGAGAGCAATTTCCTTATAAGGATCAAACAAGTGAGGAGAGAATTCCAGAACAAATAAAGGAGTATGGAAGGAAAGATTTACAGGATAGAAATGAAACAGAAACCCCAAAGGCCCGGTCAAGTTCACCCACTAAAGAAGCGGGCAATACTACAGTCCAAGAAGGATTTTATTCCAAACCCTTCATAGGTATCTTTTCTGGTACTGAACCCAGACCCAAGCATGAAAGTTCGTTTGAGGATTGGAAATTAGAAGTGGATAGTTTAATGGCGGCAAAAATATACCCAGACATCTCTATTACACAAGCAATAAGAAAGTCTTTGAGGATGCCTGCTAAGAAAGTATTGCTTCCACTGGGTCCAAATGCTACTCCTTCGGAGATAGTCACTCGATTGCAGAGTGTATTTGGTCATGTCGCAAGCTGCGATGCAGTCATAGAAGAGTTCTATACTGCAGAGCAGGGGCAAGATGAAACAGTTGCTGACTGGGGTATAAGGCTAGAAGACATTTTACAGAAAGCTATAAACAAAGGACATGTGATAGAAACAGGAAAGAATGATGCATTAAGGAGAAAGTTTTGGAGATCTTTATATAGCCAGGAACTCAAAAATGCAACACAGATTCATTTTGAGAACATTAAAGATTTTGAGAAATTAAGACAAAAAGTAAGGGAGGAGGAATAGGAAATGAAAGCCAGAGAATCTAAAAGAAGTTCAGATGTAAAGAGGAAACAAGGCAAGCCCATAGTGCAACATCAACCAGTCTTTAGGGAAAGTGAAGATCAAATGTCTATCCTAAAGAATCTAGTAGAAAAGCTGACTCTGATGGACAAAGATATACAACAGCTGAAACAGGCTCAAACACAATCAAGGCCATTTAGACGATTTGGAAGAGGCAGAGGACGCGGAGGAGGTCACCCTCAAAACACAGCCGGAAAGAATGAAAATGAAGAGACAGCGAATAAGGACGTTTCTCATTCTGAACAGAAACAGGGCAATTTAAACGCCTAAATGTTCCCATCACAGGGCAGATAGGGGACATAAACATACAGAGCCCTAAACAGAAGCTAGTTTCTGAATTGATAGGCCAAGCAAATGAGTCGCGAGTTATTTTTTGTGGTAAAGAAGCAATGGCTTTAATTGATAGTGGCTCACAAGTTACCACAATTTCAGAGGATTTTTATAAAAGTTTACAGCCACCTCCTCCAATCATACCAGACACCGAAATTGATCTAAGGGGCCCTGATGGCAGATCACTGTCGTACACACATTGTATTGCAGCAACAGTGTCTGCAGAGTTTATAGAAAAAGAAATTGTTGTACCAGTTTTAGTTGTACCAACAACATCATATCATAAAAATGTACCTGTGATAGTTGGCACAAATGTCATATCAAGGTATAAAGACATGAGTACCGAAGAAGTTGATAGGCTACCCACTGAGTGGAAACAGGCGTTTCAAGCTCTGCATTCTGGGTTTATTGGTTCTGTAAGATCTACCAATAAAGCTAATTTTGAAATACAGCCTTTTGCGACAGTTACACTTTCTGGTTTGGTCAGAAAGCAAGAAGGTGATTGTGATGCGGCTTTGACTGAACAGTCATGCAATGCCTCCAGTAAAATTGGAGTATGTCCCAGAGTGCCTGTTAGGCTGTATAACATGTCTGCCAAGGTCATTACAATAGCACCCAGATCTTTACTCTGCGATTTACAGGAGGTCAAGGTACTGCGTTCTATTACTCCATTGGACCGAGAAAATCGACAGCTATTTCCGGTCAGCACGTGGTTACCGACAATCCAGACGGCAATTGTTATTCTGACTCAGAGTTCCGCCTATCAGATATAGGGGTAGATTTATCTGACTCTGTTTTGTCTGAAGACCAGAAGGTCAAAACAAGCTTGATCTTTCAAAAGTGGCAAAGTGTTTTCTCTTGGGGCCTGCTTGACTTAGGACATACAGATCTAGTCAAACATAAAATCAAGCTTATTGATGACACGCCCTTCAAAGAAGCCTATCGAAGGATCTCGCCAGCGATGATCGAAGAAGTTCGAGAGCACATCGCTGAAATGTTGGCATCCAAAACCATTCGTCCCTCCTCTAGTCCCTTTTCGTCCAACGTCGTTATTGTGCGCAAGAAAGACGGATCTATCCGGCTATGTATAGACTTCCGCAAGTTAAATCAGCGCACAATAAAGGACGCCTATGGCATTCCTAGGATTGAGGACTCGCTGCACTTGCTGGTAGGGTCTAAATTTTTCACAAAATTAGACCTAAAAGCTGGCTACTGGCAAGTGGAGTTGGAAGAGGAGGATAAGATGAAAACAGCTTTCCAGGTTGGCAATTTAGGATTTTTTGAATGCAACCGGATGCCCTTCGGCTTGTGTAATGCTCCGGCAACATTTCAGCGCCTCATGGAGAGGGCTATGGGAGATCTGAATTTGAGGGACTGCCTAATTTATCTTGATGACATAATCATCTTTTCGGACACTTTTGAGTCTCATCTGGAGCGGCTTGAGGCTGTTTTTCAGAGGCTGCAAACATACAACCTTAAATTAAAGGCGTCCAAATGTGAATTCTTTAGAAAAGAAGTCACCTACCTTGGACATGTCGTCTCTGAAGAAGGCATCAAGACCGATCCAGAGAAGATTCGAGCACTTACAGAGTGGCCTGTGCCCAAGTGTGTAAAAGATGTCCGGAAATTCCTAGGCTTCACAGGATATTATAGGCGGTTCATCAAAGGTTTCTCTGCTATCGTCCGACCCTTAAATGACCTTCTGGTCGGCAATTCTACGAAGAAGCCATCTAAGAAAAGGACTCCGTTCAGATGGGAGGTAGAACAGCAACATGCCTTTGATGAAATTATAGCCAAGCTTTCAAGCCCTCCAGTGTTTGCCTACGCTGACTACAGGAAGCCATTCATGCTACATACAGACGCATCGACAAGTGGCCTCGGTGCGGTTCTATACCAAAGGCAAGATGGCATTGACAGAGTAATTGCATATGCCAGTCGGAGTTTGAACGGAACTATCCGGCCCACAAGCTAGAATTTCTGGCATTAAAGTGGGCAGTCACGGACAAGTTTCATGACTATCTGTATGGTGCAAACTTCGAAGTTGTTACTGACAATAACCCACTGACATATGTACTTACTTCTGCCAAACTTGATGCTACAGGGCATCGCTGGGTTGCCGCTCTTGCAAACTATAACTTCTCCTTATCTTATAGAAGTGGGAAGCTGAATTCGGATGCGGATGGCTTATCCCGTCAGTCCGAAAATAGTGGGCAAGAGCGCATGATATACCCGGAGGTGTTAAAGGCAGTGCTGAATTCCTGCCAAGTGGAAGAGGATGATAAGCCACTTGGTGCTTGTCTGAGCGCACAGATAGTTGTACCTGATATGTGTCCTCCACAGGATGTAATTAATGCCACTGCACTTAGTAGCACAGACTGGGCTAAAGGTCAGTCAGATGACCCCGTACTAGCGAGAGTGAAAGATTTAATAGGAAATCAGACAAAGCCTACAGCAAGAGAAACTGCTGTCGAACATCCTGAGGTTAGGAAGTTCCTTAAAGACTGGGCAAAGCTGAATATAAAAGATGGCGTGTTATACAGGAACACTACCATACATGGCCAGACTTACAATCAGCTTGTTGCCCCAATGGCCGTGAAAGATATAGTATTGAAATCGCTGCACGACGATCAAGGTCATCAAGGCATCGATCGCACCAGCTGGCTTGTTAAAACAAGGTTTTACTGGTTGCGGATGGATAGTGACATAGAGAGGAAAGTGCGTCAGTGTGACCGATGCATTAGACGGAAAACTCGTCCCGTTCCAGCGGCAGAACTCGTCAACATCACTTCAAACACACCTTTGGACATTGTTTGTATTGACTACTTGTCGTTGGAAATGTCAAAAGGCGGTTTCGAGCATGTGTTGGTCATAACTGATCACTTTACTCGCTATGCACAAGCCTACCCAACCAGGAATCAGACGGCTAAAACTACCGCCCGTATTTTGTTTGACAATTTTATTGTCCATTACGGGTTTCCTTGCAGACTGCACAGCGACAAGGCACAAAACTTTGAATCCAAAGTTATCCAGCATCTGTGTAAGGCTGGTGGAGTCAAGAAGACTCGAACAACACCATACCACCCTATGGGAAATGGGCAGGTCGAGCGCTTCAACCAGACTTTGCTACAGATGCTGGGGACTTTGGAAAATTCAAAGAAAAGTGACTGGAAGTCGTATGTGCCGTCGCTAGTGCATGCTTACAACGCAACCAGACATGAAAGTACCGGCTACTCACCGTTTTACTTAATGTTTGGCCGTCACCCACGGTTAGCGATAGACGCTGTTCTTGGAA
This sequence comes from Lucinisca nassula, assembly GCA_963580285.1. NCBI lineage: Eukaryota > Metazoa > Mollusca > Bivalvia > Lucinida > Lucinidae > Lucinisca > Lucinisca nassula. Next base: position 92,549,048 of record OY757010.1, on the reverse strand, counting down.
TCGATCCCAATAAGGACCCGAGTACAAACCGCTTAGAGTATGCTAAAAAGCTAAAAGGGCGTCTAGATTTCGCTTACCGGACAGCAAAAGAGCAGTCTGAACGACAGGCTAAGAGGTACAAAACCTATTATGACAGAAAGGTCCAGGAGAACAAATTGAAGTGGGTGACAGAGTCCTGGTTGAGAAACTTGGAATAAAAGGTAGACATAAAATAGCGGACAGATGGGAAGAGGAACCATATCTTGTCGTCGCCCAGCCTATCAAAGATATGCCTGTCTTCGATGTCAGAAGAGAGGATGGCCAGGGTCGTCTCCGAAAGCTTCATAGGAACCAACTTCTTCCTTTTGTGAATCTACCTCCTATAACAGGCAGTGATTCGGTTCTGGGTAAAGCCGACGATTCACCGCTTGAGTCGGACGGTTCACAAGACGAAGTAGTTGAATCAGCAAACGCAGAAATTTCAGCGGGCGCTTCGGATCAGGAGCATGATTCATCATCAGAAATGGACGAATACGAAGAGCCAGCTGAAACCCAAACCCCGCGCTACAAGATTCCTATGAAGCGTAAACCTGGTGAAAGAGGTTTGCTCCCGCCCAGACGGAGACCAGCACGCGATAGGAAGCCACCAGCATGGTTGTCATCTGGACAGTGGACAACCTAATCTTGCTTAAGTTCTTCCAGTAATGTCTCACTATCCAGCTGATCAAATGTAAGTAGGAAAATACAGAAGACAAATACCCTGTTGTTGTTTTTACTTTTTTATTGATACTTGCACATGTATTTTTTATTCGCTTTTACTAACTCAGGCGGATACGTGGCTCCAAAGCGGGATAAGTACACGCATGTGCATCAACGTATCCAATTAGGTAAGTTCACCAGTGTTCACAAGGGCTATTAGTATTATTTGCATATGTCATTTGTTTTTGCTTTTATTTTGCTTTGACACATTGCCATTTTACAGACATTGCCATGAAGCGAGCATTTAATGCTTGTCGTGGCCTATCACACTCATTGACCTGTAGTTGTTTAGTGTGCTTTTCAGGAAGAAAAATATTCCAGGCCGGCGCATTGTTCAGTCAGCTGTCTCTGTAGTATTAGAGTAGTTGTAGAAAACCCGGGCGTAGATTAAGGTAGTTAAATAGTTTCTTTTGGTAAAACTGACTGAATTGAGAGCATGGCTGAAATTAACATTTTCTTACTCACAGGTTGCACAAGGTATTCCATTTTATGTATCTCATAGATTGTGCTGTAACAATGCCTTTACAAGCTTCCTGCTATTGCTTTTGATGCTTAAACATCAAATGTTTCATTTAATTCAGTTGCTTCCATTTTAGCTAAATGCCGTTTAAATGTTTATTTTACATATCTTCTTTCAGATAACGTCGAGGACGACGTTTCCAAAGTGGGGAAATGTGTCACAGGGTTAATTTTAGGATTTAGTTCCAGGAACGTTCCAAGAATATTGGCAGAATATCTAAACATCATAATTGTGGTCGTTTATTGTCGTCAAAGTCAATAGTCAGCAAATCCCAATTCCCACTGTACACTTTTTCCTATAGTGTTCTCTTACTAACCTGTTTAGTGTTAAAACTACTCACTATAATCCGTGCACTGTTCACCTGTTCAAAAGCCCACCTCAGTTGAAGGCTAGATTTTGTAGTGTAAGCAGTGTTACATGTTTAGCATGTTCCACATGTATGATATTTATGTGGATATCATATTATATTTGCAGGTTAGTTTAACATTATTTAATGATTTTAATAATGTAAGCAAGGATGACACATTACAGAGCAAACGTTTTTATCATTCATAAATTAATGCAATCATGCATGTTCAGATGCGTATACGCACCCATACATGTACGTACAGAGGTGCACATCCATCCATCCATCCATCCATACACTCATCCATCCATCTTTCCATACATTCCGTTACATGCATGCATGCATGCACGTGCATATGTATGCATATCCATCTATCCATACATCCATCCATCCATCCATCTTTCCATACATTCCGTTGCATACATTCATGCATGCACGCGCATATGTATGCATACCCATCCATCCATCCATCCACCCATCCATCGAACCATCCATCCACATTCCGTCATATGCATTCATGCATGTACGTATATATGTATGTATCTTTTTTATCCCTTCCGCCACTTACAACCATGCATGAACAAGTATTTATATGTATTCATCCTGTATATATTCATCCATTGTTGGTTGTTTCCTAAGTCGTTATTACATTCAGTTAGGCCAGCCTCGGTAGGTCAGTCGGATGCGCGTCCGACTGGTGATCAGGAGGACGCGGGTTCGATATCTATCGGGGCGGCAACATTCTTTCATGGAGAATCACGAAATCTTTTCTACGGTCGTTCTCTCCCTTCCGCCGATTCAAGAAGGGCAGTTGTCTGTTTCTGACAAAAGAATGTGCACTGTACTTGTTGACCGCTTACGTATAAGCCTGCCCGGGAAAGGGAGATAGGTAAACTGACCGGTTCAAAAATGACCTTAATAGTGTTGACTGTGCCGTTAAGCTCCAACACAGGCATATATATTAAGCACTGACAAATTCATTCATTCATTCATTCAAACATTCATTCATTAAGCTTACACCTGAGATATGTTATTATGTTGAAATAATAAGAATGTCCATGTATTTAAGAATTAGATATATGTGTTTTAAGACCTCAGTTGAAGGCTGGATTTCGTAGTGTAAGCAGTGTTACATGTTTAGCATGTTCCACATGTATGATATTTATGTGGATATCATATTATATTTGCAGTTGCTGATCCTGTTGCCATTCTTCAATCATCATTGTAAATAAATCAGCATACATCAGAACCAGTAGTTGTGTTTCCCTGGGCTTCAATCCGAAGTATATGAACCCACAGCGATTGCTCACGAATCTTTGTACCATATAGCAATCACCCCTATGACACATTTCTGAAGTTAATTTGTCCGGGAAATTCCCGATTGTGCCCTGGATCAATCGGTATTTGTGCATTTTCATAATATCTCGGTTTCTGGTGATCGCTAATGGATAACAATTGATATATGTTTAAATTTTAAGTTCAATAATAAAATAATATAAAAAATCTTTTTATACGCCTCACTGAGGCAGTTCTAATGAGTACCCACAACCCGGATTATAACCAGGATGTTGGGGGAATAGGGGTTAATGGTTCTTTTTCCTTAATATATTGTGAAAACGAAAGAAAGACTGCACACCCCGTGTAAATCCTACTTTTCTTTGTATAAAGTTGGATTTACATGGGTTTTCATTACACAACATTCTATGATGTCACACATGTTGCTGCTCACAAGACGGACACTGCCATTGATTTGATGATGGATTCAGACCTAAACATATTCTATGAAACCAAATTTTGCACTTACGATTATCACAGCAAATCATGTTATCAATACACTCAGGCATTTTGCAGAAGCACCAGACTGGAATTTTTACGATTTTACAAGTGAATGAATGAAGTTTACGCCTGCCTGTATCTTTTTCTTTCGGAAACGCTGACATTTTTCCATTTTCCAAACATTCAACTAAATGCTGTCTCATTTTTGACACGTCGTATATTATTCTAGTGTTAAATGAATTTGGAGCAAAACAAAACTCTACCACGTTCGCTATTGCAAAAAGCCCACAATCATTAGAATTCGGCTGTTGTTGAACGCGTGGAATTTTGACTTGAAAAACATTATTAGAGGCTGCATTTTCGTAAATTTGAGAAATCTGAATCTTAACGTTGTTTTTCAAATCCTTCAAATTTGCTCCTAAGCTATCTATATAATAAAAATCTGCCTCTTTAGTTGTAGAAAAGCTCATAGTCCAGTGATTAGATCCGTATCAATTGGACACAACTTTTGTGGAAGTAACTTTCTACTATTTAAACCCAGGTATGCGGCACACGTCAACTTTATGAGTTAAAGCAATTAACTTAACACATGTTTAATCTCGTTAGAAAATTAATGGCGCGTAAATCGCTCAAAGTCCGAAAACCTAATTCATCGCCAGCAAGAAATGGATGCGGTTAAATTTCATCGTTCTTTAAGCAAACAGTGTAGAACCAGATCAGATGTCGCATTTTGCGGCCCAGACGCCAAATTTTGCAGCGTCTGCTCATGATGATCCGTCAAATCACTCAAAGTCTGTACACCTAATTCATTGCCAGCAAGAAATGGATGCGGTTAAATTTTGTCGTTGTTTAAGCAAACAATGTAGATCCAGATCAGATGTCGCATTTTGCAGTCCAGATCAGACGCCAAGGTTTGCAGCTTCTGATCATAATGGTCCATCAAATCACTCAAAGTCTGAACACCTAATTCATTGCCAGCAAGAAATGGATGCGGTAAAATTTCGTCGTTGTTTAAGCATATAGTGTAGACCAAGATCGGATGCCGCATTTTGCGGCCCAGATCAGACGCCACGTTTAGCAGCGTCTGATCATTTGAGTATACACTGTTTGACTAAGTCCCACAAATGGGACGCTAGGCATATATGAGTTAGATATCTGGGTTAAATATCTGGTCTGGATCTACACTATCTGCCAATGTCTCGCGAGTGTCCCGCATATATGGGCCAAACCTTTGTTCAAGAGCTACACTGTTTGCCAATGGCCCACCAATGGGACGCTAGGCATATATGGGTTAAACCTTTAACCAAGTTCCACACTGTTTGCCGTAATTAAAGATTCTTTGTGATCTTCTATAAATTAAAGTCATGTTGTGTGTACTCATTATAATCGCCTCAGTGAGGCGATTATAATGAGCACACGACATACAACAAAAATCAAAATATATGGATATCTGGGGATTCCGAAAGAAATGTCAACGGACAACACATCGGATTGTGGGTACTCATTAGAACTGTCTCAATGAGGTGTATAAAACTATTTTTTTATATTCTTTTAGAATTGAACTTATAATTTTAATATATATCAATTGTTATCGATTAGTGATCTCAAATAAAACGAGATATTATGAAATGCACAACTACCGCAAGATCCAGGACACAATCGGGAATTTCCCGGACAAATTAACTTCAGAAATGGACCCCAAAAATATTAAAAATGAAAATTATTTTTTAATAATCTTTTAGAATGGAGCATAAATTTTTATTTGATACTAATTTTAATAATTTTTGACCACCCAAAGTCGAGATATTAGGATTAACGCACCACTACCCCCAAATCCGGGAAAAAATCCGAGAATTTCCCGGACAAATTAACTTAAAAAATGTACCCCTAAAACGTTAAAAAATCAAATTTATTATTTTTTTTTTTTAGAATGGAGCTAAAAATTGAATTTGATACTAATTTCGTTAATTTCTGACCACCCAAAAAGGAAATATTAGGGATAACGCACCACTACCCCCATTTTCCCGGACATTTCCCGGCGAATTCCCGGACAATTCCCGGACATTAGTGTTAGCCATTCAAAGCTAATATGGCGACTCTCATGTGGAGAAATTTTGTTCGTCAAGGTTGTAGACGTTTTTCAAGGTAATTACACGATTCTGTGAAATAAAATACTATCTATTCTACGTGAAAGAAAAGTTGAATTCCGTTTCTGAATAATCAGGTTGGTAAGATGTTGTGACAAATTCATCACTAAGAAATTTTCACAAAATTTTCGGCTTTGTCACATGTTTTCGTGGGTAGAAAGGTTTGGAGCTGGCAAAAAAGGGCACAGTGCTTCGCCAAAACAAAATAGCACTGCGGGAAACGCTATTCAAATATATTATTATCCAAGTGTTTCCATGCCCCAGTAGTCACAATCACTGCTCTTTGCTGTAAATCAGAAGCCTCTGTGGTGAATTCAGGTGAAATGCTTCTCACCTTGTAAACAGGGGTCGCAGGATTGATTGCGGGGTTCTCCAGACTTTCATCTCTGTATGATCTTAGTTGTTGGTGATACATAAAACTCAAATACTCAATCTTTGCAGTAAATCTACATATAGTTAAACGGATCCAGTCCCTGTTTTATCTGGAGTCCCCCAAGGTTCTTCCTTGGACCGGTCCTTTTCTTGGTTTTCATTAATGATATCCCCGATAATATCAGGTCATCGGTCCGTTTGTTTGCTGATGATTGTGTCCTGTATAGGAACATATATATTCTCCTTCTGACTGTCTTATTTTACAAGATGACCTGGATCAACTTGCACAATGGGAGGCCGATTTGCAAATGAAGTTCAATGTGGCCAAATGTCACTCAATGAGGGTCAGGGCTTCCATTAACTGTCAAATTCAGGAAGTCCCAGACATCCTATCCTTGAAATCTGGAAGTCCCAGTGGAAAATTCAGGAAGTCCCAATTTTGAAGCAAGGTGTTTGCGGATCGTAAAATTGTTTTGATAAAGAAAATGTATATTATTTAATCTATGAATCTCTTGTTTGCATTTTTAATCACCTGTACTTCTTTTAGATGGCTAGTAAAGAGTGGATATTTAAACTGACCGGCTCAAAAATGACTTGAATAGTGTAGATTGGGCCGTTAAACTAAAAACAATCAAGCAAAGCTCTGTGAGGAAGTTAACACTACTCATAACTATGTGACATACATGTGGTCAGTACAGTGCAGAGGAGTGCATACAAAAAAGAAAAATATTTTTGCTTGGCATGTATAAATTTTATAACTTTCCAATTAACCCCCCCCCCCCCCCCCCCCCCCAAAAAATAAATAAAAAGTAAAGAAAATAATCGCATTACCCATCCCCATATATGTCTAGTTGCCCATTTTTTGGGTCATTAACAAACCGTGTGGACCCAGATCAGACACCACACAACATAGCGTCTGATCTGTGTACACTGTTTGAAGAACTTAACACAAATAAAACAAACCTGACACCGACTGTCATAATTATATGGATTAAAAAGAAATAAAGAAAAATTCTTTGTAAAAGATTTTTGCCAAATTTTGCAAAACATACACTTCGAGTCTTCATTGTACTCTAAACACTCGGAACTGCTTCAGACAAACAGGCAGAAACACGTGCAACTTTGGTCAATTGGAGCAGACATAGACGAGTCAGCCAGTCAGCAGTACTTTTTTTTATTTTTTGGCTAACAGACAGAGCAGACTGCAGCTAGGACCCTGACAAACCAGCCTGGTCACATTCGCTGGTTTTACGTATTTCGAGGCGCCAAAATCAAACAGCGATTGTGGTAACATTTTTGATTTTGGGATTTTATAGATTATTTTCGTCATTTCACCTAGTGAACACCTGCTATTTTCTCAAGAAAAAAAATGCGTATCTATCTTTGAAACTATTGTCACACTTTGCATCGCTAATGATAATGTCACTACCAAACACCTAAATTACGACCCGCTTTAATTTAAACAGTAACAAATTTACAGGATTAAAAAACACTTATCGTCAATGAGATAATAAGTTTATCCTCAACTACTAATCCGTTTATTTATATGCAAACACCGAGCAATCACCTCGACACGTTTTTCACACACCGATGAGGATCAAAGGTGTGCCGACGCATGTGATTCTGACTGTCAATATAATACCGCGCAGGCAGAAAATGGGACGTCCTTAGTACTCAGTAAACACAGAAAGCGGTTTCAGCTAAGAAGGTGGAGCAAACCTTTTACAAACCCCTAAAAGTGGGCGGGTTTATACGTCTCAGTAAATATTTTTGGCCGTACAGAGAAATTTTCGGGAGTCCGCGGGATGCCTTTGATGTTTAATTTGGGCGTCCGGGAGCGATTGCAGGACGTAATATACACCCTACGTCCGCCTAACGGAAGCCCATGAGGGTGTCACGACACCCTCCGGACAAGCAAATAAAGTTTGACTATACTCTTCACCAGCAAATTTTGGAGCATGTTCAATCCGCCAAATATCTTGGTATCACCATCACTGACGATCTTGATTGGGGTCAACATATCTCAGAGATTACATCTAAAGCAACTAGGACTTTAGGATTCTTTAGATGGAACTTGGCTTTTGTACCTACGCAGACAAAGGTTGTTGCATATAGAACATTGGTTCGCCCTCAACTTGAATATGCAGCACCCATTTGGCATCCCTATGTTAAAACTCAGACTCAGCAGGTGGAGAAGGTGCGAAGGACAGCTGCTCGATGGACCTGTAGGTTATGGCGAAATAGAAGTAGTGTCTGTGACATGCTTAATGAGCTAGAGTGGCCGTCCCTGAAGGCCCGTCGTGAGCAGTCCTCTTTAACCTTCTTCTACAAGATACACTCTGATTCAGTGTCTATTGATAAAGATAGGTACTTGACCCCTGTAACAGTGTCAACCCAAACAAGGGCATCAAAAGTAAACGACTCACAATATCGTAGATACCAGTCCTATAGTGATGCCCTGAAGAACTCGTTCTTTCCTAGCACTATTCCCCAATGGAATAGTCTTACCTCCTCTGCGGGAATATGGCTCATGTCGGATCAAATCGGGTCAAATCATTGAAAAACCTTGTGAACACTCCTGAGACCACAGTTTTGATCCAATCATCACCAAACTTGCTTAGAATTATGATCATATTTACAATTTCTCAGTCAAGCTTAAATATCGGCCATATCAGGTCAAAAAGCAGATCAGTAGGTCAAATCTTAAGGAAACTTTGTGAATACTCAAGAGGCCACAATACTGATCCGATCATCAACAAACTTGATCAGAATGATCATTTTGTCTATACATGTACCTTGGTCAAGTTGCACTGTTGGAATATGAATGGAGCCTGGTACAATGTAGCTCAGTGATTACTGATTAGTGCACTTGTCAATGGTGCTGGAGGCCCCCAATTCGATTCCTGGAAGTGCCAGAAATTGCGGTGTCCAAACATGCTCCGCTGGCATCGGTTGCAGCGATGAATTGTCAGAATACCACAAGGTGCACCGGTAGCTCAGTTGGATGCGCGTCCCACTTTATCCAGAGGTCGCGGATTCGATACCTGCAAGATCGGCACCCATCTTTCATGGAAATTGGTCCTGAAATCTTTTCTAAGGTCATTCTCTCCCTTCCGCTGATTCAAGGAAGGCAGTTGTCAGTTTCTGGCGAAAGAATGTGCACTGTGCTGGTTAACCGCTTACGTATAAGCCTGCCCAGGAAAAGTATGGATAGGTAAACTAACCGGCTCAAACATGACCTAAAATAGTGTTGACTGGGTTGTTAAACTCCAATACAAACAAACAGGTCAAATAAAAGTAGGTCAGTAGGTTAAGTCGTAGAAAAACCTTGTGAACACACTTGGTCCCTTTATTTTGGTCACAGGGATACAGACTAAGCATTTTGCTTTAGGCGCCCAGATTTCCTTAAATCCAAATTTTACAGTAAGTTAATAGGCATTTTTATTAGAAACTTAGGCGCCCGGGCAAAAACTTAGGCGTCATGGGTGACTGGGCGCCTGTTAGTCTGTATCCCTGCTGGTCATTAGAGTGCCCACAATCTTTGTTTTGAGCAATTATAGATTGTGAGTACTATGTTTCAAGCAATCATAGATTGTGGGTAGCTAATCTACATGTGTGTTTCAAGCAGAAATAGGAAAAATATCAGGATTTTTTGTCTGAAAAAAAAAATCATTTTTGGTGGCAAAATTTTCAGTATATTTGAATAGGCCTGTTTTCATTTATATTAACCCATTTAGTAACAGAAACCCCAAAACGGGTATTTGGCAAACAGTGCAGGCCCAGATTAGACACCACAGAACGCGGCGTCTTATCTGGGCCTACACTGTTTGCAAAAAGCAGTCCCCGTCCATTGGAGCTTGAAGAAATAGATAGGCTGCATGATGCTCCACGCAGAGCTGAAACCGACCCGCACACGAGTACTGGTAAACCGCTTAGAGGATCTAAGCCTGCCTAGGCAATGCAGTGCGAGTCGACCCATCCATGCGTATAAACCCAATTGGTTTCATTGGGCGGCAGGGCATGAGATGTCATTTCATAACAATGTCGGGTAAAAGTCCTACAAAGTTGGAAGCAACGTCTCCAAAATGACCTTTACAGTGTTGACAGGGATGTTAAATTTCAAATCAAGCAAACCATTTTCTGAACAGTTTTTGACGAAAACACAACCTGACACCCCTAAATTTTGATTTGGACTCTTGCTATATATAAGGTGGAAGATTCCATTTGGTACAAAAGGGTTAAGACTTAAGAGCTAGGCTTACCATGTGGTGGGAGCAAGGGGCTAGGAAGTTTCCCATATCACAGGTCCTGGTGAATAAATACCATAGGATGTAACTCAAGTTACATTTCTGGCCCCTAGGATATAAAAAAATTTTCATGCTCAACTCGGGAATGAAAATTGTAATGCTCATAACTATTAAAATACAAACAGATCAGATGAGCACAGAATGTCATTTATCCTGCTCATAAACTTTAAAATGCCAACATTTGTTGGCATTTTAAAATTTATGAGCAGGATAAATTTCATGCTAAAGTGAGTTGAGCATGAGAAAAAGTTTTATAACCTTGTGCCCTGGTCATGATACATATAAACAACTTTTCATTTTTAGCTCACCGCCACGTAGTGACGAGGTGAGCTTTTGGGATCACTTTTTGTCCGTCGTGCGACCATCCGTGCATGCGTGCGTAAACAATTTCTTCAAACGACATCTCCTCCTAAACCACTGATCGGATTTTGACCAAACTTCACAGGAATGATTCTAAGGTAGTCCCCTTTCAAAGTTGTTCAAATGGTTCCGGCCCGTTGCACATCTAGGTCACAGGAGCCAAAAATAATTTTTTTGACTGAAAACTTACAAAATCTCCTTCTCCGAAACCACAATGCCCAGGTCTTTGATATTTGGTATGAAGCTTCATCTAGTGGACCCCTACCAAGATTGTTCAAATTATAGTGCTGGGACAAAAAATGTCCCCGCCCGCCCCAGGGCCCTGTGGTTTCAGGGCCCAAGCTAGCCCAAAAAATTTGGGAGAAGTGACTTCTCCCTCCTGGGAAAATAGGGAGAAGTTTGCTGGGTCTAGGGAGAAGTGGGTGCAGCTTAACGCCGAACAACAACAATGTAATGAGTTCTCCTGTAAACCCCTATTTGGAGAGTGTGTTTTATAGGGGTATCAATCAATTCCAATATTGAGACTACCTGAAATGAAGACTAATTCTGCTTTAAAAAGCTTTTTTGGTTGGCTGTAGTTATTCTTTCTGTTTTCTGCATACAGTGACCCCTGATCAGAGACCACTTTTGGGACTGTTCAAAAGTGGTCTTAAAGACCACTTTTGAACTGTCCCAAAGGTGGTCTATATCTGTTTAAGTTACATAATCTTGTGTAATCTTAATTGGCTCTTAATGCAATAAAAACTTTGTGCAATCAACCGAGATAGATGTATGACAGTACGAGACTACTATGCGTGTTGCAAGTGGCTCGAGCTGCATGAGCTAACGGTTAGAATTAAATTACATAACAGTACCAAACTGCAACTGGGACGAAGTGCAGAACAAACAGTTAGCTTTGGTCAGTGCAATTACTGAGATTTCTGACACTAGTGGATCGAAGGATTCGTCACCTTGTCAGTTTACCGTTACTGTTCATAAGGAAGACACAAAAAAAACGGGCGAAATTTCAGGGCGAAGTTTTTTTCGCTTTCATCGCCAAAGTCGGCGAAGTGAGCCCCAACAGGGCGACTTCTTCGCCCGAGTCGCCCTCTAGCTTGAGCCCTGGGTTTTACATAGGCTTATATAGGGAAAATCTTTAAAAATCTTCTTCTCCTTAACCACAAGGCCCAGGTCTTTGATATTTGGTATGAAGCTTCATCTAATGGACCTCTGCCAAGATTGTTCAAATTATAGCCCTTGGGCCAAAAATGCCCCCGCTCCGGGACCCTTTGGTTTTACATAGACTTATATAGGGAAAATCTTTAAAAATCTTCTTTTCTGAAACCACAAGGCCTAGGTCTTTGATATTTGGTATGAAGCTTCATCTAGTGGACCACTATCAAGATTGTTCAAATTATAGCCCTGAGACCACAAATGTTCCCGCTCCGGGGCCCTTTGGTTTTACATAGACTTATGTAGGGAAAATCTTAGAAAATCTTCTTTTCTGAAACTGCATGGCACAGGACTTTGAAATTTGGTTTTGAAGCTTCATCAACTAGACCTCTACTAAGATTGTTCAAATTATAGCCCTTGGGTCAAAAATGCCCCCGCTCCGGGGCCCTTTGGTTTTACATAGACTAATATAGGGAAAATCTTTAAAAATCTTCTTCTCTGAAACCACAAGGCCTAGGTTTTTGATATTTGGTGTGAAGTTTCATCTAGTGGACCTCTATGAAGATTTTCAAACTATAGCCCTGAAACCAAAAATGCCCCGCTCTGGGGCTCTTTGGTTTTACATAGACTTATATAGGGAAAATCTTAAAAAATCTTCTTCTGCGAAATCACAAGGCCTAGGTCTTTGATATTTGGTGTGAAATTTCATCTAGTGGACCTCTATCAAGATTGTGCAAATTATAGCCCTGGGGCCAAAAATGTCGCTGCCCTGAGACCCTTTGGTTTTACATAGACTAATAAAGGGAAATTTTTAAAAATCTTCTTCTCTGAATCTGCATGGCCCAGGTTTTTGATATTTGGTATGGAGCTTCATCTAGTGGACCTCTACCAAGATTGTTCAAATTACAGCCCTGGGGCCACAAATATGCTCCCAGCCCGGGGCCCTTTGGTTTTACATAGACTTACGAGGACTGTTCAAATATGAATGCAAGTAGAATGTTTTCTCATGCACTAATGCGAAAATCACCTGGAAATAAATATCACAGCTTAGAAAAACATTTCACCTATACATTGATACCAAAATTGTTAAAATCCGTCCACTTTAGCCACGTATATCGTTCGATAAACACTGACTGCTCTTGTATACTAATACAAAACATGGTTGGAAGAAGGTCAGAGTACGCCGTTGAAATACGGTCCTATAGTAAGAATTGTTGTATTCTTGGTATACAGTGCAAAGATATTTTTGATGAAATATGTTCGGTTTATTGGCATAATGAAATGTCTTTTCCGACAGTTTTCGTTGGTGTAAGAAATTCAGCTGTGGGCTAGGCTCAACAGAAGATGCACCACATGATTGTCGGCCGAAAAGAGCAACATCTGCCAAGATGGTTGCTAGAGTGAAAGAAATAATTGCTACCGATGCACGATACACCACTAGGCAAATAGCTAGTATGGTTGGCATCTCATTAGGAGCAGCTCATACAATTCTGAAACGGGATTTGAAAATGAGAAAGATCTGTGCTAGATGGATTCCCCATCTGTTGACAGATGAGCAGAAAAAGACACACGTTCAGTGCGCCAAGAAGTTGCTTAAAAAGTTTCCAAATTACAATGCATGGTCTTTCGCTAATGTCATCACAGGTGACGAGACATGGGTTCACTTTTTTGAGCCAAAACGAAAGATTCAGAACAAAATATGGGCAACGAAGACCATGCATTGCAAGCGGACCATGAGCGCAAGAAGGTAATGTATGCCATATTCTTTTCAGATCAGGGCCCTGCTATTCAGGTTGCTGTGCCTAAAGGCAAATCTGTAAATGCGAAGTTTTACTAGAATAAAGTTCTGTGAAAATTGAAGAAATATTTCAAAGAACGAAGACCCGCAACTGGTTTGGCCAATGTCAGATTGCTACATGACAATGCGTCATCGCACAAGGCGTTCATTGTGCAAGACTATCTGAAGCAGGAAAAGGTTGTTGAACTCCCTCACCCCCCGTATTCCCCTGGCGTTGCCCCGTTTGACTTTTTTTGTTCCCGCGGCTGAAAAAATACCTTTCTGGTCGAAAATTTGTACAGCGCAAACACCTCGGTTCTGCAATATTCCAGTGCCTTCATAGTATACCTCAAAAAGACTACCAAAATGCATTCAATGATTGGATCAGAAGACTGAAAGTTTGTATATCTGTTAAAGGGGAATACTTTGAGGGGACAAAATAAATTTTTCATCGAAATCTATCACAGAATCATTTTTATGTGCTTAGTTGCATTCATATTTGAACAGTCCTAGTATATAGCCCAGGGGCCATTTGGTTTTGCATAGGCTATGCTTTTGTAGGGAATATCTTTAAAAAAATCTTCTCTGAAACCACAAGGCCCAGGTCTTTGATATTTGGTGTGTAGCTTCATCTAGTGAACCTTTGATAAAGATTTTTCAAATTATAGCCTTTGTTGATGTTTGGTATGAAGCTTCACCTTTAAGACCTACCTCAACATTATGCACATTAAAGCCCTGGGGCCAATAATGACCCTCCCTAGGGCCCACTTGTTACACTATGGATCAGGTGAGCGAACCAGGGCAATCATGGCCCTCTTGTTATATTTATACGAGGTGTAGAGGTTATGCTACTCGCCTTGTAAACCAGGGGTCGCAGGATTGATTCTCGGGCTTCTCCAGACTTTCGGATGAGTCTTTAAACTGAGGTTTCGTCTCCGTATGACCATAGCTGTTGGTGAGACGTAAAACTCAAACACTTAACTATTCATCTCAATGTCAGGTTAAAGACGGTCCCACAAAATTGGAAGCAGTGTCTCCAAAATGGCCTAAATAGTGTTGACAGAGATGTAAAACTTCAATTCAAACAGTTCAAACAAATAATTCATCCTTTATTTCTGTTACAGAAAAAACAGCCACCGTAAATTTTGCAGTACCAGCGGTGGAGCAGAAGCGGACATCACCACTGTGCCTCTGTCTAAAGCACCGCCTGGATTTCCAGCTCCCAAATATGCCACCGTGGACAAAGAGACACATGAAACAAAAGTGACAACTCTTGAGAATGGATTAAGAGTTGCCTCAGAGAATAAATTTGGACAATTCTGTACAGTAGGAGGTCAGTAGGGCTGACTACTCAGAGCTGAAAAGATACATGTATATTACCTATGGTCTCCAGCTAAAAAAAAGTGAATATATCCTCTATTTTATTTTTTGAGATGGAGACCAAAGATACAAATGTGTTGAAAATATTAGAATTTCCACGAGTGTGAAACACAAATTTAGGCACAATACTGAAAGTTGTGGTAGAAAACAAGGTTCTCACAGTTTTGCAAATGTCTGATCTGGGTCTACACTGTTTGCCATTGTCCCTTTTATTGGATGCTTGGCATATTTGGGTTAATAGAAGTTTGGCTATATAGTTCATCCATTGATATACATTTGTATATCCAAAAATTTTCGGTTCAACACACAAACAATCCTTCACAACTTTGACCCCCTTAAACCCCTCTTTTGTATAGTAAAACTGGGGTTTACATTATTTTTGTTTTAATGAAAAAGAAAAAACAGGATATGGTTAGAATTTTCACTATACTTGAATAGGCACGTTTTCTTTGTGTTGTTTGTCTTGTTCAACATATTCATGGTTAACAAATTTATTTGTTCTACTGTCTTCAGTGGTGATAGACTCTGGCTCAAGATATGAAGTGGCCTTTCCCAGTGGAATATCTCACTTTCTGGAGAAACTCTCCTTCAGCGTAAGTTACTAAATCTTGTCCTGTTGATTCAAGATAAGGCCTAATCATTACTTGTCAGAATATAAGAATCTTACATGGGTGTGAGGGGTGGATGAAAAAATTGGCGCTTCGGGATCACTATCCGGCATCACAAGGAAAGCCTCGTGATACCGGATAGTGATCCCGAGGGACAGATTTTTCTATCCACCCCTCACACCCATGAAAGATTCTTTTTCTTGCATACCTTCCATTTCTGAGCGTGGATTTTTAAATTCCTTCAGTCACTTCGGTTGGCGACCTCCCCTCATTGTGATGACACTACAGTGATGTTTAGTGAAGTTACGTAACGTGTGACCTCAACGTCAATGACGGCGCACATGAGTTCATATTCAACCAGTGCAATTATTAAACAAGTGAGAATATTCGATATGTACTTTTGGTCATTTTTTAGCTCCCCTGTACGAAGTACATGGAGAGCTATTGTTGTCGCCTCGGTTGGTGTGCGCGTTTGCGTTTGCGTTCCCGTCACACTGCGTTAAAGTTTTTCAAATGCTTATATCTCAACAGTCACTCATCAGAGACCACTCATATTTGGAACTTAAGTACCTGTGAGGGTCCTCTGATGTAAAAAGAGAACTGACCCCTGGGTTCATGCCCCGGGGTGGGGCTAAGGGTCAAAATCTAGAACACCTTTGTAATTCTGTGTTAGTTTTTGAAATGTTTATATCTCAACAGTCACTCATCACAAAGCATTCATATTTACAACTTGGATACCTGGGAGTGACTTCTGAGATTCCAAGACAACACACCCCTGGGTTCATGCCTGGGAGTGGGGATTGGGTGGGGCTAGGGGTCAAAATCCAGGACATCTTTGTAATTTGTTGTATACCTTTCCATTATACTAACAGGTTATAGACACAATTGGATATACTTCAGCCAATCAAGTGACATTGGTTCCAGTGCAAAAGGGTGAAGGTCATGGTGACCTACATTTCATGGTCCAGTGATTTTGCCTTATATCTTGAAGTCTATTTGTTGGAGAAATGTCATACCTGGGATGTTAGTTCCATGTGAAACCACGATTGACCTCAAAATATATCTAGGTCACTGTGACCTATATTTCATGGTTCAGCGATTTTGCCTATTATCTCGAATACTATTTGATGGAGAAATGTCATACCTGAATTATTAGTTCCAGGAGAAATGTCATACCTGGGATATTAGTTCCATGTGACGCCACGTTTGACCTCAAAATATATCTAGGTCACTGTGACCTATATTTCATGGTTCAGCGATTTTGCCTATTATCTCGAATACTTTTTGATGGAGAAATGTCATACCTGAATTATTAGTTCCATGTGACCCGATAATTGACCGCAAAATATATCTAGGTCATGGTGACCTTAGGTCATGGTGACCTTAGGTTATAGTGACCTACATTTCACGGTCCAGTGATTTTGTCTATTATCTTGAATACTATTTGATGGAGAAATGTTATACCTGGGTTATTAGTTGCATATGACCCCATTATTGACCTCAAAATATATCTAGGTCAGTATGACCTATATTTCATGGTTCAGTGATTTTACCTATTATCTTGAATACTGTTTGATAGAGAAATGTCATACCTGGATTATTAGTTCCATGTGACCCGATAATTGACCGCAAAATATATCTAGGTCATGGTGACCTACATTTCACTGTCCAGTGATTTTGTCTATTATGTTGAATACTATTTGATGGAGAAATGTTATACCTGGGTTATTAGTTGCATGTGACCCCATTATTGACCTCAAAATATATCTAGGTCAGTATGACCTATATTTCATGGTTCAGTGATTTTGCCTATTATCTTGAATACTATTTGATAGAGAAATGTCATACCTGGATTATTAGTTCCATGTGACCCGATAATTGACCGCAAAATATATCCAGGTCAGCGTGACCTATATTTCATGGTTCAGTGATTTTGCCTATTATCTTGAACACTATTTGATGGAGAAATGTCAAACCAGGATTATTTATTCCGTGTGACCCCATGAAAGGCATGATTGAGCTTGAATTATATCTAGGTCAGTGTGACCTATATTTCATGGTTCAGTGATTTTGCCTATTATCTTGAATAATATTTGATGGAGAAATGTCTCACCTGGATTATTAGTTTCAATTGACCCGATGATTGACATAGAAATGTATCTAGGTCCTTGTGACCTATTTTCATGGTTCAATGATTTTGCCTTATAATTCAGAAACAATTTGATTCTGAAATGTAATATCTGGAATATATGTTCCATGTGACCTGATTATTGATCTCAAATATATCTTGGTGAGTGTGACCTATATTTCATGGTTCATAAATTTTACCTTATATCTTGAAGTCGTGAAACAGGCGAGCTATGCTGTCATGCGACAGCTCTTGTGTGTATAATCTACACATTCATAGGATGCGTCTTGAAATAGTGTGATATCCGAAACTGTGTTATAACAAAGAGTGGCACTGCCCCTGCCCACTGGGGCTTGAAGAAATAGATGGGCTGCATGATGCTTCCACGCAGAGCTGAATCCGACCGCACACGAGTACTAGTAAACCGTTTAGAGGATCTAAGCATGCCCAGGCAAAGCAGTGCGAGTTGGACCGTCAATGCTTATAAACTCTATTGGTTTCATTGGGCGATAGGGCTTGAGATGTCATTTCATCTATGTCAGGTAAAAGTCCCACAAAATTGGAAGCAACATCTCCAAAATGACCTATACAGTGTTGACGGGGATGTTAAACCTCAAATCAACCATATTCGAACGAAAGGTTACATTTGGTCATTTTTCTGTATAATCTATACATTCATGGGATTCATCTTGAAATAGTGTTATATCCGAAACTGTGTTATAACAAACTGTGTTATAATAAACAGTGTTATAATGAGGTTCTTATGTAAATGAAAGTTTCTTGTCTCCATGTAAGGAATAGTATTAGGGATACATAACCCATTGTATGCTAGTGGACTCTTCCATTGCTATATGTTGGACAAGTCCATGTGTCATATAAGGGGTGTCAGGCCTATTTTTTTCATTTTTATTCTATTTTTGATGGAAAATTCTGTTAGCAAATAGTGCAGGCCCTGATCAGACGCCGCATTCTGCGGCGTCTGATCTGTCCCTGAAATGTTTGCCAAGGTACCCCTCATGTGTCATATAAGGGGTGTCATGCCTATTTTTTCATTTTTATTCTATTTTTGATGGAAAATTCTGTTAGCAAATAGTGCAGGCCCTGATCAGGCGTCTGATCTAGGCCTGCAATGTTTGCCAGGGTACCCCTTAAGGGGTTTCCCGCATGCAGTGGGTTAAGGAATAGTTTTAAGTCCATAAGAAAACAAAGGTTGTGGGTACTTATTAGACTTGCATCACATATACAGTCGAACTTTGATGGCTCGAACCCCTTTGGGACCATGAAATTTTATTCGAGACAGCGGTTGTTCGAGCCACTGAAGGTCACTGCCCAGAGGCATAAAGAGATACTTTTGAACATCTTTCGATGTTAGATAATAAAAATGGTTGCTGTGTGTACTGATTAGAATCGCCTCACCGAGGCGATTCTAATGAGTACAAACAACACACATTTGCAAGATAAAAGACTAAAATCTCCTTTATCATCCCCCATCATTTCTTATCTTGAGGATTTCCCTAGGGGCTCAAGTACGACTTCGACCCAGCCATGGGAAACGAGCCATCGGTGTTCAGGCCATCAAAGTTCTACTGTACATGTACCCACAACATACGTTTGTAATACATGTACATGTATTAAAAAAAAAGAGGAAAAATTCACATAACAGTGCCTTTGACACCAAGACATCCCCATGTTTGCTTGCTAGTGGCAAAATGTTTCCAACATGGGCAACCATAGGAGACAACTCACACGCAACTTTTGATGCCATGATGTTCCAACTTCTCAGATAATGTCCACTTTCTAACTTAGCAATATTAGCTGTTGAAACAGCAGTTCAGAAATTCAAACAACTTCGATATGAATAAAACCTGAAGTGTGGGTATGCCTTTTGCATTTAATCCAAAGGAATATTTTGGTACCAGAATTTCTTGACTTTGTTCAAACTTTTGGTTTTATGTCCCCCCCCCCATCCCACCAAAGGGGAGGGAGACATATTGGTGTCCCCCCACCAAAGGGGAGGGAGACATATTGGTGTCCCCCCACCAAAGGGGAGGGAGACATATTGGTGTCCCCCCACCAAAGGGGAGGGAGACATATTGGTGTCCCCCCACCAAAGGGGAGGGAGACATATTGGTGTCCCCCCACCAAAGGGGAGGGAGACATATTGGTGTCCCCCCACCAAAGGGGAGGGAGACATATTGGTGTCCCCCCACCAAAGGGGAGGGAGACATATTGGTGTCCCCCCACCAAAGGGGAGGGAGACATATTGTTTTTGGTGCTGATCCCGTCGGCATATGCATAGGCATATGCATCAGCATGACACTTTCTTGTGTGCAAGATACCTCATGAACTACTGGGTGGATTTTAATCAAATTTGCATGGATATTACGATGGGACAGATTGAAGAACTTATTAGGTTTTGGTGACCTACACCTTATTTTCAATGTCACAGCCATGCTGTTTAGGTCAAATTTAGGCCAAAATCAGGTTGTATGCAGTATATATCGTGAACTTCTGGGTGGATTTTAATCAAATTTGCATGGATATAACATTTGATCAGGATGCAGAACTGATTAGGTTTTCGTGACCTTGAACTTACTTTCAAAGTCACAGCAGTGGTGTTAAATTAAGCTTGTTTTGAACTGATTAGGTTTTCATGACGACCTTATTTTCAAGGTCACAGCAGTACTGACGCATATGTGACACTTTCTTGTGTGCAAGATATCTCATTAACTACATGGTGGATTTTAATCAAATTTGCATGTATATAACATTGGGACAGGATGAAGGACTGATTAGGGTTGGTGATCTTGACCTTATTTTCAAGGTCACAGACATGCTAAATAGGGCAAATTAAGGCCGAATATTTAGGTTGTTTGCAGTGTATCTCATGAACTACTAGTTGGATTTTAATCAAATTTGCATTGATATAACATTCGGTCTTTTTTTTTCGTGACCTTGACCTTACTTTCAAGGTCACAGCAGTGCTGTTAAATTAAGCTTGTTTTGAAAAGGATTTGTGGTGGGGGACATTTGTTTTCTCAGAAAACAAGTCTAGTTGCTTTTTTTCTCCAGCTTCTCTGAAGAAAAGTGCTGCAATCAAATTGTTGTATTCAGGTTATTTTCGAGAAAATAATCAGTTCTCATTAGAATTTTGAAAACAAGAGTTTAAGAATCCATCCATGGAAAAAGTTGGATTCAAATCTGAAAAGTTGGAGTCCGATTTTGAAAAGTTGGAGTTTGACCCTAAAAACGTGTGTCAGTTATGGCTACATGTGTTCGGCTGTAGGATGTGACTCCAAAAGACATTGGGGCTTGAACGATTATCCTGCTTAACATGACAAACCCTTTTCTTGCAGTGGAGATCCAGATCAGGTGGCTTCCATCTAATCAGGATTTACACTGTCACTCAGATTGTGAATTTGAATGGACAAATTACATTAGGCTTTGAAAGTCAGGAGTGGACTGGCTTAATTAATTTATTCATCAGGATAAGGGTTTAAATTGAGTGTGAGCAGTTTAAAGTAGTACAGGCTCTGATCAGGCTGCTGAAACAGGACAAGTCTGTTCAGGTCATGCACTACATCCTAGTACATAAAATGGCATCTGAAACTTGGATTTTTACAATATTTCGCATAATGATTAAAGATGTAACACTAGCCAAAATTTCCAGTCCAGTCCATTTTGTTTCTTCAAAATAACCAGGATTTGAAAAAATAAGATGGAATAAGAACATGACTCAGAAATTTTGACTTACATTAAAATAAAAAAATAAACTTTTTTTGTTTTGATTTACATCCAGTTTGTCACAAATATTTACAAAAATACCGTAAAAAATAACGCCACCAGTGCAGGCGCAGATCAGATGCCACAGGTGTCCGTTCAGGACCCCCACTATTAGCAGGCAGTTCGACACTTTACTTAATGCTTCTGATAATTCATTTCTTTCATTCAAATAGGCCTAATCAAGGTAACTTCATGAACAATAAAGACATTGTTAATACGAAAGTTTGACAAACTCAGTTATAATTTTCTTTAAAGACGATTTATACACTAGATAATCCCATCCTTTACTTATGCCTCCGACATTTTCAACAATCAAATTACCGATAATCCAACTGTGTATACAAGTATCCGGAAACAAAACAATCAATTAATGTTAATCAGCCACATGCTTGATTTAATCACACAAAACAACAGCATCTCACAAACCGCAAGACTGACCTGTCAATCTTCTAGCCGTGACGCTCTGATTGGTCGAGAGAGCAATAAGACGACTGGTAATGCTAGTTAATGCTTGTACATATGCAAGCCTGGTGGTGACGATGAACGGTAAACTTTTGATCTGAAAGCGGTAGCTAAATTTGGAGAACAATTGGACACCAGCTGTCACCTTTTGATGTGATTGAGGTCATTTTTACACTCTATAACGGACATGCAGGCGAAAAAAAATTGGCATAATTAAGAATCCATGGCAGGAAATTTTACACATACAAAAGCAAAAACAGGCGTAAAAATACGCTGGATTCGGCGTTTCCGAGAACTCTGATAATAGATCATTGTGATTCTGACAGTAGGGACTGCAAATCACAACCTGAGGGCCTTGCCGTCACATGGGAAACTTGGCAAAGCCTCGTTTCCCACATGACTGCTCGACTCTCAGGTTGGGATTTCTCTGTACCCACTTAACCCTTATCCCGCTAAATAATTAATTAAGTCACACCCATTTCTGATGTTGAACCAATCAGATTACATGATGTAATTTATCCCTACAACTTTACAAACTGAATGTCAATCAGTGTAGCTCCTGATCAGATGGCTTCTTCAGAAGCCATCTGATCTGGATTTACACTGTTTGCAAAGTTAGGGGTTGTTGTGTTCAGCAGCATAAGGCATATTTATCCTTATTACTCGTTATCTGAGGCAATGATCTTCAATATATCTGTATTGTTGTTTTCTACTAATCAGAAAACCAGTGAGTTTGAGAATCGAGACAAGATTCAAGTGGAACTGGAGAAGTTAGGTGGTATTTGTGACTGCCAGGGTTCAAGGTAATTATTCTTCCTTTTCCAAGACATTTGTCAGGAGTACAGGTACTTATAGTTGCACAGGATGAGTTTGTTTTTTTACCTATTTTATATGGGAAACCACAAATGGGTCATTGGCAAACAGATCCGGCCCTGATCAGACGCCGCAAGATGCGGCTTTTTATCAGGGCCTTCACTGTTTGCATAAAGGTCAACAATTTTCTCATAAATTTCGTAAAAATAACTCAACCTGACCCCGCTGAATTTCCAAATGGACTCCTGCTGTATATAAAAGGGAAGTTTCCAGTCGGTACAAAATGGGTTACAAAGCTGTTTCAAAATCATACAGAAATTTTCTATATAAGGCTCAGTTTCAGTGTTTGTTGATATATAAATTTACGTATTCGGACAGACAGCCCTGCCCAAACATTGTAAACCCTGATGAGCTGCCACTCAGTCCGACTGGTGAACAGGAGGTCAGGGGTTCAATACCTGCTTGGGTATGCAACATTCTCTCATGGAGATTGATCATGAAATCTTTTCTACAATCATTCCCTCCCTCCCTTCTGCTAAGCAAGAAGGGCAGTTGTCTGTCTCTGGTGAAAACAAGAGCTGTCACTATAGGTGACCAATGCCCCTTGTGGAAGCCAGTTTTTGCAAAATTTCAAGGGGAGATAATTCAGCTAAAAATGACAACAGAGTTTTGGTGCTTGGTCAGAATGTAGCCTTTGTGATTGTGAATAAGTGTATGAAGTTTCATGGGGCTAGGTCAAGTTATGATCAAGGTTAAAGTTTTTGTGATGGACAGACAGACAAACGAACAAACAGACATACAGGGCAAATACTATATGCCCCCCCCCCCCCCCCCCCCCCCCCCCGAATCAAAGATTTTCGAGGGGCATAAAAATGCACTGTACTGGTTAACAGCTTATACATAAACCTGCCCAGGAAAACAATGATTTTGTGGTTTGGTAAACTGACTGGCTCAAAAATGATGTCATAAGTGGTCGTTAGACCCAATCCAAACAAAAAGAATCCTTTAATAATAATTCTCAACATTTACCTCTCTGTGTAAATACACATATGTACAGTAGAACTTCAATGGCTAGAACACCGATGGCACGTTTACCATGGATGTGTCCAACCCATTCTTGAGCCCCTAGCCAAATCCTCTACATAAGAAATAGTGGGGGATAATTAAGGAGATTTTAGTCTTTTATCTTGCAAATGTATGCTGTTTGTACTCATTAGAATCGCCTCAATGAGGCGATTCTAATGAGTACACTGCAAACATTTTCATTATAGAACGCCGAAAAGATGTCTAAAAGTATATCGTTAGGCCTCCTGGCAGTAACCATCAGTGGCTCAAACTACCCCTGTCTCACACAGATTTTCGAGGTCCCAAAGGTGTTCGAGCCATTGGAGTTTGAATGTAAATGTCTCGCTATGTATTACTTTTTCAGAGACACTATGATCTATGCGATGTCGGGACAAACAAAAGGCCTATCAAGTTTGCTGAGGATCTTATCAGAGGTTGTCAACAGGCCTGAATTCACACAAGAAGAGGTATTACATAGAGGATCTTACATGAGTGTTCATGTATTATTGAATTTATTAAACTCGTTGAGGAAATGGGATAAAATGCTCGGCTTTGCCGAGCATTTTATCCCTTTTCTTCAACGAGTTTAATAAATTCAATAATACATGAGTATTAAACGAGTTGAGGAAAAGGGATATAATGCAAGTTTAATAAATTCAATAATACATGAGCACGAATGCAAGATTCTATTTATCATATGACATTTAAAAAGCATTTTAATCGTGATTGTTTAACAAAATGTCAATATTCCACCATTAGTAAACGCGACGTCGTTAAGGACGTCGTACATGTAACATTACGGGGCTTATCTATCTAATTTGCATATTTAATCCACTAATTTCAGTTTTAGCACCGACATAATTTAATAAATGCACACAGTGCCAGATAAGCTCACCAACTGCGGACATTATTTGAATGCAAATTACTAGTGAACCATTTGATAAAGTATCATTTAGGGTTCAACATAATCTTAATAAATAACTGGACAAAGTGGTCCTATAACTCATGGGATCCACTGGACCTGATCTAAGTTCATGGTAGAAGTTTGTTCTCTGTGGTGATGGCTGATGCTTTGAAATTGCATCAAAAATACTGTTTAAAGCATGAAAGAAACAGAAAATTTAATTTTTTTTCAATGTCTGATCAATTTCAGTTTCACTCATGGACACCAAAAGACGTATTTAGCCACTAAAAATGTATCCTTTGATGTTCATTCGGTGAAATAAAAATCAATCTCGCACTGAAAAACCTCAATTATCCTCTTTGTGTTTTAATGAACTACATTATATATAGAGTTTATTATTCAGTCTGTTTTAAATATGGGATTTATAAACCAAGGAAGGTTGAAGATCGAATAAAGAAACGGGCGCGCTTGTGCACAAGATTCTTTTGGGTATTCAACCTCCCGAGGTTTATAAATTCCATATTTGAAATGGGCTGAGTCTGTAAACTGTATATCATTACTATTACTCACCCGTACGAAATAGTGCATTTTTCACAACTCCAAAATGGCTGCTTTTCTGATGAAAATCTGTGATATTTTTCTTACTTATACTGCAAACAAAAGTTATGAGTGCTCGTTAGAACCGCCTCATTGAGGCGGTTCTAACGAGTACCCACAACCTATGTCTTGGAGCAGAAATAAGAAAAATACTGAATACCCCCGTAAACCCTAGTTTTCTCTATATAAAGTGGGGTTTAGGGGGGGGTTTATTTCACAGACTTGTTCACTTGATGATTACATGCGTTTTGATAGAGATGAGATAGATCCTAGTACTGTTAACTCTCAACATACAGTCCTTGCAAATGGTAGTGGACACAGTGACAGATAAGCTGACTGAAAAAGTTTTTTTTATAGACACCATCTTGAAAGCGCATTCTATTATACTGAATGAAAATAGAAGGATTAAAGTCATTATCGTGACAAAACAGTTAAAAATGCGAGAGTACAGTAACCAAACTTATGCCTCATTCAGTGGAAATGTCCGTGTAACCTTTACTTCAACGCTGCCACAGAGTTGAAGGTCATACATTCTGAACATTGGTTACATCTTCTGAGACGTTGAGAACAATGCATTGACATGAATTAAACTTTCCCACATCTAAATATAACGATTGCATTGGAAAAGTAGGACAGGCTACAGGGAAATATTTCCCCAGAGGAAATAAATCTGCCTAGACCAGAGGTGATTATCATTTTTTATTCATTGAGAAATTGTGGTATTTCTTTGTTATGCATGTAATATAGAGGTTTCATTGTACCATATTTACAGTATTTAATTGGACAGGCAGGCCTGAACAAACAGTGTAAACCCAGATGCGACACCACAGAATGTGGCATCTTATCAAGGTCAACACTACTTGCCACTTATTCAGATATTTTTAGACCCAATTGTACTTGTTCAAATTTTAGAACATTCGTATCAACCAATAAGATGCCAGTCACAACAATTGTCATCTGCTTTTTAGTCTGCTGGTAACTTTAAAAGTTGTTTTTGCAAACAGTTTGGACTCAGATCGGACTGCTCCTGTAGGAGCAGTCTGATCAGGGTCCACACTGTTTGCCTATATGCAAAAATATGTTTAAAAAGTTTGCAAGATACAACAGATGACATAAACAGACAATATTTTTAGATCGGTCCCCGCCCATCAGGGCTTGAAGAAATAAATGGGCTGCATGATGCTTCCAGGTAGAGCTGAAACCTACCCACACACGAGTACTGGTAAACGGCTAAGAGGATCTAAGCATGCCCAGGCAAAGCGGTGCGAGTCGGCCCGTCCATGCTTATAAACCCTATTGGTTTCAATGGGCGGCAGGGCTTGAGATGTCATTTCATCTCAATGTCGGGTAAAGTCCCACAAAATTGGAAGCAACGTCTCCAAAATGACCTTTACAGTGTTGACAGGGACATTAAACCTCAAATCAAAAACAAACAATATTTTTAGATGCATTTTTTTTGTGGCATCTTAAGAGTTAAGGAGTAGAGATGTCAGAATATTTAGGGTAAATACAGTATCATGTCTTCTCTATTGTTACAGCTGGAGTTTGCAAAAGCTACAATAGGATTTGAGCTGGAGGGGCTGTGGATGAGCCCAAACCCCGATCTTCTAATCATGGAAATGATTCATGCCGTAAGTTTATCCTGCCATATTTGAATATTGGCTGTTAGGGTAGCATGCCTAAGCAGTATACTGTCTTTCATGGCTAAAAATAAAACATAAAAACATTTTCATGTGAAATCTTTTAAACATTTAATGCATCCATCATGACTGGCATATGGCATTTTCCAAATATTTTACCTGTTACCTGGAAGCCTTTGTGGTGATATATGTAAGCTACTTGCCTCATAAACCGGGGTCGTAGGTTCAGATTCTGGACTTCTCCAGACTTTCAAAGAGTCTCTAAACTAAGAGCCCATCTCCATATGATCTTAGTTGTATGACCTGTTACCTACCGGTACGTTTCTCAGAGTGGCCCCAGCCCATCAGGCCTTGAAGATGGGCTGCATGATGCTTCCAAAGAGCTGAAACCGACCGCAGACAAGTACTGGTATACCGCTTATAGGATCTAACCCTGCCCAGGCAAAGGGGTGCGAGTCGGACCGTCTATGCTTATACACCCTAATGGTTTCATTGGGCGACAAGGCTTGAGAGCTCATTTCATCTGAATGTCGGGTAAAAGTCCCACGAAATTGGAAGCAACGTCTCCAAAATGAACTATACAGTGTTGACGAAAAAATAATGCTTGACACTCAGATGGGCAGCCAAAGCATATGAGGGTCTGTTAGAATAAGACAGGCCTCATATTCTTCAGGCATCTGCAGGAGTCAGGCTTTAAGATTTGGTTTTTCCCATATCCATGTGTACATGTGTTCTGTTTAACCCGTATCCTGCTGAATAAATGTAAACACCCATTTTTAGCTGTGAACTAATCAAAGTCTTTCATATATATTCATTCAGTTCACAAACTGCATGACACACAGTGTAGATCCTAATCAGAAGCCATCTGATCTGGAACTACACTGTTTGCAAAGGTAGAGATTGTCATGTCCAGCAGGATAAGGGTTAGAATGACTATGTTCAGGGTTTTCAGGCATGGAAAGGCTTGGTTAGTATGAGGCCTGATAAGACCACTTCTTCAGAAGGGCTGAAATTACAAAGGAAGCCAACAAGAGTTGTCTTCCTTATGAAAACATCAATGGATCGAGCTACCCCTGTCTCGAACAAATTTTCATGGTCCCAAAGGTGTTTAAGCCATTGAAGTTTGACTGCATACAACTTAACCCTCACCATGCTGAAATGGATCCAACTTAACCCTCACCATGCTGAAATGGATACAATTTAATCCTCACCATGCTGAAATGGATACAACTTGACCCTCACCATGGTGAAATGGATACAACTTGACCCTCACCATGCTGAAATGCATAAAACTTAACCCTCACCATGCTGAAATGCATAAAACTTAACCCTCACCATGCTGAAATGCATACAACTTAACACTCACCATGCTGAAATGCATACAACTTAACCCTCATCATGTTGAAATGCATACCACTTAACCCTCACAATGCTGAAATGGATACAGCTTAACCCTCACCATGCTGAAATGCCTACAACCTAACCATCAACATGCTGAAATCCATACAACTTTACCCTCACCATGCTGAAATGCATGCAGCTTAACCGTCACCATGCTGAAATGCATACAACTTAACTGTCACCATGCTGAAATGCATACAACTTAACCGCCACCGTGCTGAAATGCATACAACTTAACCGTCATCATGCTCAATGGATACAACTGAACCCTCACCATGCTGAAATGTATGCAACTTAACTGTCACCATGTTGAAATGGATACAACTTAACTCTCACCATGCTGAAATGCTTACAACGTAACCCTCACCATGCTGAAATGTATACAACTTGACACTCTGCATGCTGAAATGCATACAACTTAATCCTCACCATGCTGAAATGGATACAACTTAACCATCACCGTGCTGAAATGTATACAACTTAACACTCACCATGCTGAAATGCATACAACTTAATCCTCACTATACTGAAATGGATACAATTTAACCCTCTCCATGCTGAAATGCATACAACTTAACCATCATCATGCTGAAATGTACACTCACCATGCTTAAATGCATACAACTTAATCCTCTCTATACTGAAATGGGTACAACTTAACACTCACCATGCTGAAATGCATACAACTTCACCCTCACAATGTTGGGATGCATAAAATTTAACCCTCACCATGCTGAAATGGATACAACTTAATCCTCACCATGCTTAAATGCATGCAACTTAACTGTCACCATGCTGAAATGGATACAACTTAACCCTCACCATGCTGAAATGTATACAACTTAACACACAGCATGCTGAAGAGCATACACCTTAATCCTCACCATGCTGAAATGGATACAACTTAACCCTCACCATGCTGAAATGTATACAAATTAACTCTCACCATGCTGAAATGCATTCAACTAAATCCTCACTATGCTGAAATGCATACAACTCAACCACCACCCTGCCGAAATGCATATAAATTAACCCTCACCATGCTGAGATGCATACAACTTAACCCTCATGATGCTGAAATGGATACAACTTAACCCTCACCATGCTGAAATGCATACAACTTAACTGTGACCATGCTAAAAATATATACAGCTTAACCCTCACCATGCTGAAACGCAGTCACTTTACCATCACCCTGCTGAAATGCATACAGCTTAACTGTCACCATGCTGAAATGCATAAAACTTAACCATCACCATGCTGAAATGCATACAACTTAACCCTCACCATGCTGAAATGCATACAACTTAACTCTCACCATGCTGAACCTGGATTTATACATGTTTTTTTGCCCCCCGAATCTAGATTGGGGTGGGGGGGGGGCATATAGTTTTTGGTCTGTCTGTCTGTTTGTCCGTTTGTCTGTTTACAAAAACAAAAACATTGGGCATAACTTTTGAATGGTAATAGATAGAGCTTTCATATTTCACATGTGTATACCTTATCACAAGACCTTGCCAATGGTACCAAAATTTTTGATCTCGTGACCTTGACCTTGACCTTTGACCTACTTTTTCAAAATTTTTGAAAACATTAACATTGGCCATAACTTTCGATTGGTAAGTGATAGGGCTTTCATATTTCACGTGCATTTCTTGTCACAAGACCTTTCTAGTGGAACATAATTTTTGACCATGTTGCCTTGACCTTGATGTTTGACCTACTTTTTAAAAACATTAGCATTGGCTATAACTTTCGATTGGTAAGTGGTAGGGCTTTCATATTTCACATGTGCACTCCTTGTCACAAGACCTTTCTAGTTGTACCATAATTTTTGACCTCGTGACCTTAACTGTGACTTTTGACCTACTTTTAAAAACTTTAACACTGGCCATAACTTTCGATTGGTAAGTGGTATGGCTTTCATATTTCACATGTGCATTTCTTGTCACAAGACCTTTCTGGTGGTACCATAATGTTTGACCTCGTGACCTTGACCTTGGTGTTTGACCTACTTTTGAAAAACTTTAACATAGTCCATAACTTTTGATTGGTAAGTGATTGAGCTTTCATATTTCATATGTGCATTCTTTTTCACCAGAGCTTTCCAGTGGTGCCATATTTTTTGACATTGTGACCTTGATGTTTGACCGACTTTTCAAAAACTTTAACATTGGCCATACCTTTCAATTTGTAAGTAATAGGGCTTTCATATTTCACATGTGCATACTATGTCACACGACCTTTTCAACAGTCCCATAATTTTTTACCTTGTTACCTTGACCTACTTTTTTAAGACTTGAACATTGGCCATACCTTTCGATTGCTTAGTGATACTGCTTTCATCTTTAACATGCGCTGTCCGGGGGCATCAGTGTTTCACAAACCCATCTTGTTTTTTGTTGTTGTTTTTTAAGCAGCACACTGTAGATCCAGTATATCACGGTGTTTGGATTCCAAGTTCTGGTAGTGTGATATATCCACATCGCGATATAAGTCGCGGTAGTTTGCAGAGATGCCAATACAAGTCACGATGATAGTTTGGGGAGATACCGCTTATCATTACACACTTAATGGCTGTCAGTAATGCTATCGGCCATATTTCACCATGGAAGTAGGTTCAGAATTACTCAGTGACAGAACAAACAACGGGGACTATGTCTACCAATAACATTACATTCGAAAACAGCTGAAAAACTGCATTTGAAAACATGTGATCGTTAAAATGACAAAACAGGAGGCCCTTTTGGATGTGCTGGTTCCCTGCATGGTGATGGCCAAGGGGCACAACTATCATAAGTGCTAAGTGCTAAAGCAATTTGAATTGTTTCCCTTCGCTTGCCAGAGGTCGGAATTGTTAAAAGTTGTGGTTGGAAAAAATTATTTACTGTCTGCCGCGGGCCCAAAAACTATACAACAAAAAACTGTCATTTTATTGTCTTTTGATTTCTTTCATTTTATTTTCACATGGAAGGCATGATAGATCACGATTAGAATGCTCTGCATGAGGGTGCACGGACATAGTTGCCTGATTGAGCATTGAGTAGATTACTCAATTATGACACTTATTATGACAAGTGTGGGGATTAAGATTAATTGTTTGCCAATACCCATTCTAACTGACGCTAATTGGATTATTTGGTCATAATGTGTGAACTGAAGTGATTTCGGGTCTGAATATGTGCGAAAAATCAATACCAAAATTACAGTCAGTTATATTATTTTCCTCCAACTGTAAAAATGTCAGCTCTGAACAAGTCATTTAGTTTAGTGTGGACTGATAAACGGCATCTTAGCAAATAACAACCGCGACTTATAACGGTGTCTCGGCAAACTACCGCCTTGACTTATATAGTGATCTGGACGTTGTTTTTTTTTTTTATTATTATTTATTTTTGCTCATGGTAAATTTGAGGTCCATGGAAAATTCGCAATATACTGGATTTCGCGAAATAATGGACCGTGAAGTATTGGATCTACAGTGTACAGATCCAGATCGGCTTCAGAGAAGCCAGCTGATCAGGATCTATACTGTTTTCCATTCCGCTTCTGAATCCTTGGAAAAAAAATGAAATCATGCAACACAAATGGCTGAAAATCGGGGAGGAGTGTAGTTCAGTGAAATTTTCAGCATGCAGAGGGTTAATCCATAGCGCGAAGGGTGACAATATAAGAACCTTATATGGATGTGAGGGGTGGATAGAAAAATCCGTCCCAAGGGTCACTGTCCGGCATCACGAGGCTTGCCGAGTTGACCCCTATTGACATGGGAGACAAAAATACTTTTGCAGGAGTTATCTCCCCTTAAACTCCAAAAATAAAACAAAATCCTCTTTACTCCTCCTTAGCTGGAGCTATGTTTGTTTTGTTTGTTTTGAGGTTTAACGTCCCGTCAACACTGTATAGGTCATTTTGGAGAGGCTGCTTCCAATTTTCTGGGACTTTTACCCGACATTGAGATAAAATGACATCTCAAGCCCTGTCGCCCAATGAAACCTAAAGGGTTTATAAGCATGGACGACTCGCACTGCTTTACCTTAGGTCCTCTAAGCTGTTTACCAGTACTTGTGTGCGGTCGGATTTCAGCTCTGCGTGGAAGCATCATGCAGCCTATTTATTTCTTCAACCGGCCCCGATAGCTCAGTTGGTAGAGTGTCCACTCCGGGGAACGGGAGGTCACGGG
Source organism: Lucinisca nassula (assembly GCA_963580285.1). Lineage (NCBI taxonomy): Eukaryota > Metazoa > Mollusca > Bivalvia > Lucinida > Lucinidae > Lucinisca > Lucinisca nassula. The sequence goes on along the minus strand of OY757010.1, from coordinate 92,516,589 downwards.
TTCGATCCCAGGCTGCAACATACCAAAGTCGTTAAGAATGGTACTAGCTGCTCCTTGCTTGGCACTCAGATTTATGTGGTAGAGCTAGGACTGGTCGACCCAGTGTCAGGATAATGTGACTGGGTGTGGTATCATGTAATGTGTCTGGGACATGATACTTCAGTGAGGCAGCAGTATAAAAGTGAGCATTGAGCTCCCTGTCGCAACCAGACATCGTCGTTATATGACTGAAAAATTGTTGAAAGCGACATTAAACCCGAATTCACACACACACACACATCTATTTCTTCAAGCCCCGATGGGCAGGCACCTGGAGCTATGTTTATCTGTTATAAATGCTTAAATTGAAATAAGTATGAATTATTTCAGGCAGGTTATAGAAACAACACCCTAGGATTGCCGAAACTTTGTCCGAAAGAGAATATCAGCAAAATCAGTACATCTACATTATACACCTACCTGAAGAACTATCATTCACCTGAGAGAATGGTGCTAGCTGGGGTCGGTAAGTTGAAAGTTCAACAAGTCCACTACTGCCTTAATCCATTTTGTACCAGAGACCCCAAAATGGGTACCCTGGCAAACAGTGCCGGCCCAGATCAGATGCCACAGAACACGGCGTGATCTGCTGCGTCTGATCAGGGCCTACACTATTTGAAAAAAAAGTTCAGCTAATTTCCAAATATATTTTAAAGATAACACAACCTGTCAACCGGGCTATTTTAAAATGTACTCATGCTATGTATTAGGAGGACCCAGCCTCGGTAGCTCAGTGGGATGCGGGTCTGACTGGTGATCAGGAGGGTACGGGTTGATACCTGCTAGGGTTCGGCAACATTCTTTCGTAGAGATTGTTCATGAAATCTTTTTTACGGTCATCCTCTGATTCAAGAAGGACAGTTGTCAGTTTCTGGTGAAAGAATGTGCACTGTACTTGTTAACCACTTACATATAAGCCTGCCCAGGAAAAGTGTGGATAGGTAAACTGACCGGCTCAAAAATGGCCTAAAATAGTGTTGACTGGGCTGTTAAATTCCAAAACAAAACAACAAACAAATATATCAGGAGGAAGATTCCATTTGGTACAAAAAGGGTTAACCTAAGTGAAACCCATGTTCAAAAAACACCTGTGGGAAAATCAAAAAGTGGGTGCTTTAGACAGGTGTTTACTTAAGACTTGCTTCATACACTAAAACCTCTTTATAACACTATTATTAAAGGTGCATTATTGAGCTATCCGGAAAAAATGCTTCCAAAAATAAAATACATATAACTGGTATTTTTCTTTAAAACAATACAAATGAATGCATTTTATGCAAAAATGCGAACAATTATGATGACAGGTAAACGAGTTTGAGAGGGATTCCCTAACTAGGTTTCGAACACTAATTAGATCTATTTTTAGTTCGTGACAAAAATAGAATCCCCATATATGACGTTATGCGACGTTCATTTTTGGCCTTGTTTGCTTAGGCCATGCCTGAATCGGAAAAAATATGACGCTGAATACCATGCCATAAGTAATGACACTCAGAGACGATACTGTCACCATGTATGTGTAAAGTGACAGATTTATTTTTAGAACAGAAATTCCGAACACATCTTCAGAGCGAAGGGTAAACACGAATGAAAACGACCATTTTCACAAAGTTCTGATGCTGTATTTGGCTCCAAAAGTGTACATATGACAAAGGAGTATGCATTGAAGATAAAAACCAGAAAAAAAAAATTGAGACCCAGTAGCTCAATAATGCAATAATTTGTCTTAAGTGGAATTTTCAGGAACTGGCTTTTTGATACAGGTGAATGCTTAACCCTTATCCTGCTGAATAAATTAACTGGGCCACAGCCATTTCTGACTATCAACCAATCAAATTACTTCATATAATGTATTTAAACAATTCACAAAATGCATGGCAAACAGTGTAGATACTGGTCAGATGGCTTCTGAATCTACACTGTTCCCAAAGGACAGTGATTGCTGTGATGAGTAGGATGATGGTTAATAGAGGTGACCTTTAAGACAGTTCTTAGTGTATTTTCAACTAAATATAGAATCTTCCTCGATGTATATGTGTGTTTGAGTTTTACGTACCTCCTTCATTTAAGGTCATACCTAAATGGGACTTCGGTTTAAAGACTCATCCAAAAGTCGGGACAAGCCAGGAATCAAACCCACGACCCCAGGTTTATAAAGTGAGAAACATAACCACTATATCACAGAGGCTTCTACCTCACTCTATATAATAGGAGTACCTTTCGAAATTAAAGGGTGTCAGGTTTATTTAGAAAATCACTGAACTTTTTGCAAACCATGAAGGTCCTGATCAGATGCTGCATTATGCGGCATCTGATCAGGGCTATAATGGGTTATGGAAGGCCCCAGTATCTCAGCCACATGTCCCTCTGACTGCTGATCAGGATGTCTTAAGTTTGATCCCTGTCTAGTCTGACAATATTTCTCCATGGAGATTGATCATGAAACAATTTCTACTGTCATTTTTCCCTCTCTGCTTATTCAAGAAGGGTAGTTTTCAGTTACTTGGGAAAGGATGTGTGTTGTGAATAGGTAGTTACTGAGAAGGACTGAGCCTGTCTTGGATAGGTTAACTGAGTGTGGATAGGTTAACTGATGAGCTCAGCATGACCTTGATTGTGTTAACTGGGCCATTAAATCTCAAAAGAAACAAATATCGTCAGAAAAATGTACATAATAAAATATTGTCCTGCCTGTGGCGAAGAAAGTGGCATTCACAAAGTGATTTAAGTTTTGTTCTTAACCCTTACCTTGCTGTTCACGACAACTCCTATCTTTGCAAACAGTGTGGATCCAGATCAGATGGCTTCTGAAGAAGCCATCTGATCAGGATCTACACTGTTAGGCATTCAGTTTATGAATTTGAAGCAATAAATTACATCAGGTAATTTGATTGGTTGATAGACAGAAATGGGTGTGGCTTAAATGAATATTCAGCAAGATAAGGGTTAATACAGTAACTTGATCTGTGACATTGTATCACACCAAGTGGATGTTTCCAGATCAGCGTATCACAGGATATGCGGAGCGTCACGTGGTGCGTAAGATCTGGAAACATTCAAGAGATGTAATACTGTACAGTAAATCAGGGGCCAGTTGTTCAAATCTAGCGACGTTGTTAGTTAATGGATCATTAAAACTTTGATCATTAAATATGGCAAATATGCTAAAATGTTTGCTGAAAAAATGTGAACAGCTTTTGCTCGCATTTTTTTCAGCAAAAATACCAAAATTTTCGATATTGTACTTGCTAGAGCAGTTAACAATATGACCACTAATGAACTCGTTAAGCTAATGATGCTTTGAACAACTGGGCCCAGGTTACTTAAGTGATAATATGTTTATTATATATCGTTTTGGTTCCAATAAAGTCTTTTGTTTTTTTCAAACATAAATAAGCGAGAAGATTTGACATTAGACTCTGCATGTAAGTAACATCATTATATATCACATGTCTGATATGTGTTACACATGACTGCATTCTAAAATTGCAACAAATGCCAGGGGCCAGTTGTTCAAAGCATCGTTAGCTTAACGAGCTTGTTAGTGGTCAAATTGTTAAACTGTGTTCCTTTTTGAGAATAATGAAATGATAATAAATGACATGATTTAAATGGTATGATTGCTCAGGTATGGATCATGATGACCTAGTAAAAGCAGCAGAAGAACATTTTGTCAAGAAACCTCCAGTGTGGACAGAGGAGAGGATAGTTATAGACCCCAGAAAGACAACAGATAATTCTATATCACAGTACACTGGTGGAATTGTTAAGGTAGATAGAACCATTTATTATGTCAGATCCAGTTTGCAAAACATTTTAGTACAAACGGATATACAGACAATGCTTTAGTCTGTTTCTTTCTTTCTCTGTATACTGCCATATGCCATATGCCCTCGCGGACATTCTAGGCAGGTGTACATTACGTACACTCCAGATTTGCAGGAGAAAAGCCTACACAGTAATCAGGGATCTTTAACCTGCACAGGGAATGATTCTCCCTGCACAATGGGGCCTCCAGCTAACATCCATTCCGAAGGACGGTGCACTTTGTGGCATTCGTCCCTGCAAATGATGCCAATGGAGCATGTTTGGACACCCTAGTTTTATAACCACCATCGTGAATTGAACCGGGGAGTTCTAGTATCAAAGACAAGTGCACTAACCACTGAGCTACTATGCTCTCTGAAGTCAACATAAAAGACATATGCAGAAATACAAATTACAGTAGAACTTCGATGGCTCGAACACCGATGGCTCGTACACCATGGATGTGTCGAACCCATTCTTGAGCCCCTAGCCAAATCCTCTACATAAGAAATAGTGGGGGATAATTAAGGAGATTTAAGTCTTTTATCTTGCAAATGTATGCTGCGTGTACTCATTAGAATCGCCTCGATGAGGCGATTCTAATGAGTACACACAGCATGCATTTTCATTATAGAACACCGAAAAGATGTCTAAAAGTATCTCGTTATACCTCCTGACAGTAACTGCAGTGGCTCGAACTACCCCTGTCTCGAACATATTTTCGAGGTCCCAAAGGGGTTCGAGCCATCGAAGTTCGACTGTATTTTGATAGATGACAAGTGCTGAGCCTACATATGCTCTAAGCTGCACTCTGCTTGTCCATTTCAACAGTGAAACTTCGATAACTCAGACACTGATGGCTACCATGGCTACCGTAAAAAATCGTAAAATTTCGGGCACCTTGAGGACTTGCTGTAATTCTCGTAAAATTTTAACAAATTTGTTTCACGATCCAGCAAGGCACCCAAAAGGTGCAGAAAGAACAGCAAACAGTGTAGACCCTGATCAGACTGCTCATTCTAGGCCAATCTGTCCCAATACTTAGGATAATTACGGTAATTCTAAATTTTTGAGTCTTTAGTGAATTTTTGCCATACTACCAGAAATAAATATATTATATTTGTGGAGGTTTTTCTTATTTAATCTTGAAAGGTTATGTGTTACCTCTATGAGGCAATTCAAATGAGTACACTTTAATTGTAATGCGCTTGCGTATGTATCCACTGTCTAATTGGATAACGTAAAAAATTTGTGACAGTTTATTCTGCGATATACTGTCAGAAACCTGACGTCATCAGGTAACTTCGCTTTTCATTGGCTGGCATTTGGTCATGGCGTTGCATCATCATAGATGTGTCATTGCAAAAATGTTATGATGTTGTACCAACGTTGATGTGACGTCACAATTACATCATGTGCCTGTTGGGATTATGCCTTCTGGCCTGGCAGTATGGTGACACCACATTGGTTCAATCTACCCGTTTTGAACAATTTATCATTGTCCCAAAGGTGTTCAAGCCATTTAGGTTTTACTGAATTGTTTTTATTTTTATTTCTAGGTGGAAGCAGATTTGTCAGATGTCAGTCTAGGCCCCACCCCCATGCCAGAGTTGGCCCACTTCGTTATTGGTCTAGAGAGCTGTTCACATAAAGATGATGATTTTGTCGCTTTCTGTGTTCTCAACATGATGATGGGTGGGGGTGGGTCCTTCTCTGCTGGTGGTCCTGGCAAGGGCATGTATACACGGCTATATCTAAACGTTCTGAACCAGTATGTATGATAGTATGAACCATTTATAGCTCACCTGAGCCAAAGGCTCCTTGGGAGCTGTTGTGATTGGTCATCGTCTGTCATTATCTGTCCATCTGTTCTCAATTTCTTAAAACAACATCTCTGAAACCACTGAGTGAATTCTAGCTAATCTTCAAAGGAGACAGTTTTTACCAACAGAAATTTCTTCCATTTACTATCTACAGCAAGATAGCTTTTGTTAACTGTCTCAAGGCCGTCAGAAATAGGTGCTGGCTTTTTGGCTCCAAACTGGGAACAAAGTCTTTTCTTTAACACTTGTCCCTGCCTTTGCAAATAGTGTATATAGAGGATCTTACATGAGTGTTCATGTTTTATTGAATTTATTAAACGAGTCGAGGAAAAGGGATAAAATGTGAGGCTTTACTGAGCATTTTATCCCTTTTCCACAACAAGTTTAATAAATTCAATAATACATGAACACGAATGTAAGATTCTCTTTTAAAACGCATTTTATTCACGATTTTTTAACAAAATGTCAATATTCAGCCATTAGTAAACGTGACGTCGTTGAGGATGTCGTACATGTAACTTTACGGGGGGGGGGGGGGGGGGGGGGGGGGGGGGGGGGGGGGGGTTGTGTCTAACTAATTTGCATATTAATCCACTAGTGGATAATTGATAATTACATGGCTTTATTACACTCTCAGACGCGACATCATATGATAAATACAGATAAGATGGCCTCTTCAGGAAAACAGTGGTTTGGTTTTGATGGCCTTGACCTTATTGTCAAGGTCACAGGCTTCCAAAAATTGGCACCCAAAAATAGCTTGTCTGCACCGTAACTCCAGAACAAATTTATGAATTGTGATCAAAGTTGGCACAATATATCATTGCAACCTTCTAAAGACTTTATTTAATAGATATTGGTGACCTTGACCTCATTTTCAACTCTTCAAGGTCACACAGTGGGAAATATTACTAAATTTTGTCCAAAATGCCTGTTTGCACTGTCTCCTGATTAAATTTATGAATTGTGGTCGACTGTGATACAGTATATCATTTCAGCCCTACTAAAAACTTGATTTCATTTTGGTGACCTTCACCTCATTTTCAAAGTCACAGACTCCAAAACACTCAGATTTGGGCAAAAATATCTTGACTGAACAAACAATGAATTGTGGGGCAAACTTTCTACAATATGTCACTGCAACCCACCAAATACATGTAGTTGACTATATTTTGGTGACTTAATTATCAAGGTTATAGGTGCAAATTTTTCAAATTTTGCATTGTCTGCACTATTTTTCCAGAACCAGTCGATGAATCCAACCAACTTTGGTGTTATGTATCAGTCCCAGACACCAAAAAAACTTGATTAGATTTTGGTGGTGACCCTGGCTTACTTTAATCCATTGTATGCGTGAAACCCCTAAAGGGGTACCTTGGCAAACATTTGAAGGTCAGTTTCAAAGGAAATCAAATCATGAGCGTGTAGTGTGAGTGACTTGTCTACTTACAACTTAACAACAAACTATGATTTATTACTCAACAATTCACACACTAGAGCTAATCTGTTTTGATTCTAACACACTTAAAATCAACAATAATTTTATTTTTTCCTTCAAATCATCCCAAGGCTTCGCCATTGTTAGAAGAAATCCCACGAATACTGGTGCCTGTAACATAAGCATTTAAGTCATTTTGTAATGTTTTTGATGTGAGAAAGTGATGTTTCACTGTCTAACGTTAAAGATTCTTTGAGTGACGTCATAAAGCGTCGAAGAATATTCCAGTGACATCATAAAGACAGAGGTTTTTTGTATCACACTCTTTCGGCTCAAATAAATCAGTTCCTTTCCATTGCCTATAATGGGCATGCTGTCAGACCATAATTTAAAATCATCTTTCAGGTATCACTGGATCCACAGTGCTACGGCCTATAACCATGCCTATGAAGATATTGGGTTGTTCTGTATTCATGCCAGTGCACACCCAGAGCAGTTGAATGATCTAGCTGATGTTATTCTCAAAGAGATGGCTGCAACTTCAGGCAGAATATTCGATGTAAGTCAGTTTGCAACACAATTTTTGATTGATTGATAATGTTGGGGTTTAAACTTGTTTGTACTAAATGGAATCTTCCTCCTTATATACAGCAGAAGTCTATTTGAAAATTCGGGGGCGGGGGTGTCAGGTTGTGTTTTCTTCAAAAAAACTATTTGGAAATTGGCTGAAAATTTTGCAAGTAGTGTAGGCCCTGATCAGACGCCGCATTATGTGGCGTCTGATCTAGGCCTGCACTGTTTGCCAACTACCAGTTTTGGGGCTTCCAGTACAAAATGGGTTAACGACATGTCAACCCTTGTGGGTCATTTTATGCTGTCTCCCAGAGAAAGGGAGAAAAGGGATAGAAGAAACAGTACAGATAAAAGTGAAGAACAAGGGAGAAAGTAGAAAACGAATGGAAGGGAAGAAACAGAAGAAATAACAACATTCCCTCTCTACCCTTAATTGCAGCAAGGGCAGCAGGCCCTGCCCAACTGTAAGCCAGTATCAGCTGGGCGCCCCGGTGGTGCAAGAGACATGACATATTTGCCTCACCTAACACAGTTTTAGAATGTTAACATCACTGCATTGACTTTACCCATTTAACACCTCAAACCTTACATTCTTGCATAAATACCTATGTGCATGGCTGTTTGAAGCCATCGTCAAATGGACAGAAAGCTGTGCGCAAACGACAAAACACATGTTGAAATCATGAAATTCACATGCTGTTTGAACATGGATTTTGAGCTTTTGCTATTACAAGATGGGCCTTGCTTTGTTTACGTTTCGTTGAGCGATGTATAGTTACCACCCTGAACGTAGCCTTCTAGAGTTCTATGATGGCATCGGAGGGTTACTGCATAACAACATCATTGCAAACAACATTCTGAACTAGCTGCCATGGTGGTTTGCCAGTTTATATGGAGTTTATATGAAGCCTTTGGGCGTTCTCTTCAAAATATTCTGTAGGAATCGTAAGTTATGCAAGAACAATGATCAGCCATGGCTATTTCATTGCATTAACATTTGCCGGATCCTAGCGGCGTCCTGTTCAAACAGCTTCCTCAGGATCTGGCAAATGTTAGTGCATGAAAAACCATGGTTGATCCCTATATTAGAGCACTGACAAACAGGGCAGACCGAGATCAGATGCCACAAAATATGCCATCTGATCAGGGCCTGCACTGTTGGCAAAAAGTTCAGCCATTGTCCAGACTTCTAAAATATCTCAGTTCGACACCCCTGACACCCCTTAAGTTCAAAATGAACTCCAGCTCTTTATGCAAAGTGGAAGATTCCATTCAGTACGAAATGGATTAAATTGGTTGAATGGAAAAATAAGAAAATTTATGCCGCAGTATTTCTCTGTATTTCGAGCTATGCTTAAGAAGTACATTAATTCTATCAGTGATTTGTTGAGTAATAAATCACAGTTTGGAGTAGATAAAATTATGAGTGTGTAGTGTGAGTGATTTGTCTACTTTCAACTGACTCAATAAATCTCACACTAGAGCTGATCGTTTTTTATTCTAACTCATTAAAATGGAAAAAAAGAAAAAGATTGTTGTTTTCTTCAAGTTTTCCTAACCTTTCGCCATTGTTGTAAGAAATCCCACCAACCATACTGACGGTCACACATGCATTTGTGTTCTTTAGTAATATTTTTTATGTGAGAAAATGATGCTGCACTGTCAGATGTCATAGAATGAATCTTTAAGTGATGTCATAAAACAGCTGTTTTCAAGTCACGCTCTTCCGCCCAGTGACTTATTGCAGAATAATTCACAGTTACTTACATTTCCTTTATAGGCAGGCTGTGTTAGATTTTCATTTGTTTGTTTGAATTGGGATTTAACGTCCCCATCAACACTATTGACGTTGCTTCCAATTTTGTGGGACTTTAACCCGACATTGAGGTGAAATGACACCTCAAGCCATGCTGCCCAATGTAACCGGAAGGCTTATATGCATTGGACAATCTGTCTCACATCGCTTTGCCTGAGCAGGCTTAGTCCTTCTTAGCAGTTTACCAGTACTCGTGTGTGGTCAGATTCAGCTGTGCGTGGAAGCACCATGCAAGCCAATCTATTTTTCCAAGCCCCAATGGGTGGGAGTGATCGTTAGAATTTTATGGTTATGATTTTCAGGATGAATTAGATCGAGCCAAGACACAGTTACAGTCTATGTTAATGATGAATCTAGAACAAAGACCTGTAGTATTTGAAGACATAGGCAGGCAGGTCCTTGCCACAGGGTTTAGACATCAACCAGAGTATTATTATGAAAAAATAGGTAAGAAAACATGAACAGACGTAATTAAGAACAAACCTAATTGCACATACCACAAATAAGCATCAGATTAACCTGTACAGTCTGATCAGAGCCTTCACTGTTTGCATGAACTATGCATGCATCTTAACCCTTTAATTTCTTGTCACTACTAGCAGACGGCATTTTCAAAGTGTATTTTTCTTATTTTTCAGTGAAAATAAGGCTAGACATTACATGTGAATCGTCTGCTTGGCAGACAGTGAAAATAAGGCTAGACATTACATGTGAATCGTCTGCTTGGCAGACAGTGAAAATAAGGCTAGACATTACATGTGAATCGTCTGCTTGGCAGACAGTGAAAATAAGGCTAGACATTGCATGTGAATCGTCTGCCAAGCAGACAGTGAAAATAAGGCTAGACATTGCATGTGAATCGTCTGCCAAGCAGACAGTGAAAATAAGGCTAGACATTACATGTGAATCGTCTGCCAAGCAGACAATTCACATGTAATGTCAAGCCTTATTTACTATGAATTTTTTTTTAAGAAAACAAATTGTCGTCTGCTGCAGGAATTTATGTAGCAGTCAAAAGGTGAAATAAGCTGTAGAAAGAGAAGACTTTTCGTTCTGCATGGTTTGTTGATTAACCCCTAAGAGCTAACCATGACAAGCAGACGGCAATTTCAAAATGCTTTTTTAGCTCACCGTCACGTAGTGACGAGGTGAGCTTTTGGGATCACTTTTTGTCCGTCGTCCGTCGTGCGTGCGTGCGTCCGTCCGTCCGTCCGTCCGTGCGTGCGTAAACAATTTCTTTAAACGACATCTCCTCCTAAACCACTGATCGGATTTTGACCAAACTTCACAGGAATGATCCTTAGGTGGTCCCCTTTCAAAGTTGTTCAAATGGTTCCGGTCCGTTGCACATCTAGGTCACAGGAGCCAAAAATAGATTTTTTTCACCAAAAACTTAAAAAATCTTCTTCTCTGAAACCACAAGGCCCAGGTCTTTGATATTTGGTATGAAGCTTCATCTAGTGAACCCCTACCAAGATTGTTCAAATTATAGTGCTGGGGCCAAAAATGCCCCCGCCCTGGGGCCCTTTGGTTTTACATAGGCTTATATAGGGAAAATCTTAAAAAATCTTCTTCTCTGAAACCACAAGGCCCAGGTCTTTGATATTTGGTATGAAGCTTCATCTAGTGGACCCCTACCAAGATTGTTCAAATTATAGTGCTGGGGCTAAAAATGCTCTGGGGCCCACTTGTTACACTATGGATCAGGTGAGCGATCCAGGGCCATCATGGCCCTCTTGTTTATTTTTTCCAGTTAAAATGAGGGTTGACATTACACGTGAATTGTTTGCTACGCAGAAGATTAGCATAAAATGTCAAGCCTTATTTTCTTGATTATGATAATCTATCTTATTTCATGACATCAAATTGTCGTCTGCTCCAAGAATTTATCTAACAATGGAAAAGTCTTTTCATTCTGCATGGTTTGTTGCTTATCCATTCAAATGCTTATCATGACCAGCAGACGGCATTTTTAGAATGCTTTTTTATACCCCGCCATTCGACAAATGCCACCCGTTCAAAGAATGGTGGAAGGGCATATAGCTTTGACCAAGTCCATCCGTCTGTCCGTCCATTCATTTGTCCGTCCAAAACTTAAACGCAGTCAATAACTTTCTTATTTATGGATGGATTTTGAAATTACTTTGCAAAAATGTTAACCATCATGAGGTGATGTGTCGCATGCAAAATCTAGGTTTGTACCTCCAAGGTCAAGGTCGTACTAAGAGGTCTGAAAAAGGGTCCACTCAATAGGGGTTAACTCTTAAAGGAAAGAATTTGGTCCTGTGGAGCAAATTCTTTCCTTTAACAGTTGACCCCTTTTTAGCTCACCTGTCAAGTAGTGACAAGGTGAGCTTTTGGGATCACTTTTTGTCCGTCGTGCGTCCGTGCTTGCGTCCGTAAACTTTTCTTGTGAACATACTAGAGGTCACAGTTTTGGGCCAATCATCATCAAACTTTGTCAGAATGATAATCATGACAATATCTCGGTCAAGTTCGAATATGGGTCATGGCAGGTCAAAAAGTAGGTCAAATCAAAGAAAAACCTTGTGAACACTCTAAAGGCCAAAGTTTTGGGCCGATCGCTATCAAACTTGCTCAGAATAATAACCTTGACAATAACTCGGTCAAGTTCGAATATGGGTTATGCCGGGTCAAAAAGTAGTTCAGTAGGTCAAATCATAGCAAAACCTTGTGAACACTCTAGGGGCCACAGTTTTGGCCCAATTGTCATCAATCTTGCTCAGAATGATCGTCTTGACAATATCTGGGACAAGTTCCAATATGGGACAAGTTGGGCCACAAAGTAGGTGAGAAGGACAAATCATAGAAAAACCTTGTGAATACACTAGCGGCCACAGTTTCGGTCCGATAATCATCAAACTTGCTCAGAATGATTATCTTGACAATATCTCGGTCAAGTTCAAATATGAGTCATGTCGGGTCAAAAAGTAGGTCAGTATGTCAAATCAGAGAAAAACCTTGTGAACACACTAGAGGCCACGATTTTGGTCCGATCATCATCAAACTTGCCCACAATGATCATCTTCACAATATCTCAGTCAACTTCGAATATGTGTGTTGTCGGGTCAAAAAGTAGGTCAGTAGGTCAAATCATAGAAAAACCTTCTGAACACACTAGAGGCCACAGGTTTGGTCCAATCATCATCAAACTTGCTCAGAATGAGCATCTTGATAATATCTTGGTCACGTTCGAATATGGGTCATGTCGGGTCACAATGTCTGTGGTAGGTCAAATCATAGAAAATCCTTGTGAATACACTAGAGGCCACAGTTTTGGTCCGATCATCATCAAACTTGCCCAGAATGATCATCTTGACAATATCTCAGTCAAGTTTGAATATGGGTCATGTTGGGTCAAAAAGTAGGTCAGTAGGTCAAATCAGAGGAAAACCTTCTGAACACACTAGAGGCCACAGTTTAGGTTCGATCATCATAAAACTTGCCCAGAATGATCAGCTTGACAATATCTCGGTCAAGTTCAATATGGGTCATGTCGGGTCATAAAGTAGGTCAGTAGGTCAAATCATAAAAAAACCTTGTGAACACACTAGAGGCCATGGGTTTGACCCAATCATCATCAAACTTGCTCAGAGTAAGCATCTTGATAATATCTTGGTCACATTCGAATATGGGTCATGTCGGGTAACAATGAAGGTTGGTAGGCCAAATCATAGAAAAACCTTGTGAACACACTAGAGGCCACAGTTTTGGTCCGATCATCATCAAACTTGCTCAGAATGATCATCTTGACAATATCTCAGTCAAGTTTGAATATGGGTCATGTTGGGTCAAAAAGTAGGTCAGTAGGTCAAATCAGAGGAAAACCTTCTGAACACACTAGAGGCCACAGTTTAGGTTCGATCATCATAAAACTTGCCCAGAATGATCAGCTTGACAATATCTCGGTCAAGTTCGAATATGGGTCATGTCAAATCAGAAAGTAGATCGGTAGGTTAATTTGTCATAACTTTTGAACCATTTGAGATAGAGCCTTCATATTTGGCATATAGGTTCCTTGTGACAAGGGCTTCCCACTCATATAAAGATTTGACCTGTGACCTTTACCTGTGACCTACTTTATCATAACTTTTGAACCATATGAGATAGAGCCTTCATATTTGGCATGTATGTTCATTGTGACAAGGTTTTCTCAACCATTCAAAACTTTTGACCCATGACCTTGACCTTTGACCTACTTTGTCATAACTTTTGAAGCATTTGAGATACAGCCTTCGTATTTGGCATGTAGGTTCCTTGCGACAAGGGCTTTCTTTTCATACATAAAATGATTTTTGACCTTTTTCCTTGACATTTGACCTATTTTATTTTAACTTTTGAACCATGTTGAGTAGATGACCCTCTAGGAAAATAGCATAAACGATTAACAAATGGTCACAAGAGCTAAAGATAGAAAAACATGGTAAATTTGCTTCAAATGAGAACTCCTTCTAAACCCTTGGGCCAATTGGATTTAAAATTTCACCGGAATGTTGCCTAGGTGACTCCCTACCAAAATAGTTAAAACTCATTCCACTCAAATGAACAAGATGGCTGCCAGAGCTAAAAATAAAAAAAATCTTCAAAAGACAATTCCTTCTGTACCCTTGGGCCAATTTCATTCAAACTTCGAAGTCATGTTGCTTAGATGACCCTCTACCAAAAAGGCTAAAACGATCCAGCTCCGATGAACAAAATGGCCACCGGAGCTGAAAATAGAAAAATATTGTAAATTTGATTCAAACGTGAACTCCTCCTTAACCCTAAGGCCAATTTGATTCAAACTTCACAGGAATGTTGCCTAGGTTACTCCCTACCAAATCAGCTAAAATCACTCTGTTGATGAACAAGATGGCCACCAGAGCTAAAAATAGAAAGTACTCGAGACAGTGACAAACAGGTGAGCGAACCAGGGCCCTGTGGGCCCTCTTGTTTCCATGGGCCAGAGCTTATAGAAAAGTGAACAGGAAGTTCCAAAAAATTGTCTCGCTTTGAAAAATGGCAGAAAAATCTGCCAGGTTTTCCCATTCCCCTTAAGACTGTTTCATTTAACCCATAAATTGCTGTACTTAAAGCAAACAGTGTAGACCCTGAACAGATGCAGTGTTCTGCAGTATCTGATCTGCAGCTACACTGTTGCAAACCCCAACATATGTGTCCAGTCTAGATTTTTAAGATAATTTACTTTACACAACACTGACCTCTGAACAATAGTAATAGTGCCACTATAAATAACCGTTACCTAGATTTTAGACAAACCAGTAATAGTCAAATGGACAACATCAATATAAAGCTACTGCGCTTAGTAACTTCAGGTCCATTAACCTTTAACCTGCTGAATATTCAATTAAGCCACACTCATTTCTGACTTTGAACCAATCAGATTACTTGATGCAGCTTATTTCTACATATTCATAAACTGAATGTCAAACTGTGTAGATCCTGATCAGATGGCTTCTTCAGAAGCCATCTGATCTGGATCTACACTGTTTGCAAAGATAGGGCTTGTCGCCTACAGCAGGGTAAAGGTTAACAAACAATCGGCCAAAAATATATGCATACAAGCTTATTTGCCATGTTTTCCAGGTAAAATAAAAGCCAAAGATATTCAGAGGGTAGCAGAAAGGATGTTACGAACAAAACCTGCCGTAGCTGCGTACGGAAACACAACAAAGTTACCAAGTTTGGACGATATACAAGCATCGTTGATATCAAAAGCTGGGAAATCTACGAAACGATTTAGTGTATTTGGTAGATGATTGTTTAGACAGAAACGGAAGTCTTTCATATGAATCAAATGTGCCAGCGCATATATCAAATTAACACACCCGTGAAATGAATCTCCCAGCAAACCCCACTTTATCTAGAGAAATATGGGGTTTATGGAGGTATACATTATTTGCCTTATTTTTGTTCCGAAACCTATGTTGTGGGTACTCGTTAGAACTGCCCCAATGAGGTGGTTCTAACGAGCACTCACAACCTATGTTTTGAATAAAAATAAGAACAATATCACTAATTTTCATCAGGCCATCAAGAAAACATGCCTATATAATTCTGACCCCCTTTGAACCCCGCTTTTATATAGTAAAACTGGGGTTTACAGGGGTAAACCTTATTTTTCTTATTACTGCTCTAAAATATAGATTGTGGCTACTCGTCAGAACCGCTTCGATGAGGTGGTTCTAACAAGTGCCCACAATCTATATTTTGAGCAGCAATAAGAAAAATACCACAATTTTTCATCTTAAAATTTTCATTTTTTTGGCCATAAAGGTGGCAGTGTATTTGTATAAGTGTGTTTGCGTAATGAAATTAACCGTTTTGGAGATATGAAAGAATACTTTTTCTTGCACACCAGAGAAGGAAATCCGTGATTTTACCCTGGGATAGAAATTTATGTTCTGACCCTCGTGTTCCGACCCAAAATAGAATGTAATCGCGTGTTTGACAAATGCACTGGTTGATTAAGACCTCGTATGCGCCATCGTTAAGGTTGACGTCACAGCACGTTATGTGACGTCACTAAACATTCCTTCAGTGTCATCACAATATGGCGGACATCGGTAACCGAAGTGACTGCAGCATTAAAAATCAACGCTGAGAAATGGAAGGTATGCAAGAAAAAGAATCCTATATGGGTGCGAGGGGCGGATAGAAAAACCCATCCCTCGGAATCACTGTCCGGCATCACTCGGCAAGCCTCGTGATGCCAGACATTGACCCTCGGGACGGGTTTTTCCATCCACCCCTCGCACCCATATAAGATTCTTATAATGTTACACAAATGTGTCACCTGAATGGCTAGTGATAGCACAGTGTCATCAGAGAAAAAGATCATGCATCACGGGACTAGTGGATAGACTTATCAGTTTTTAAGATTGATCATTGGTGAATGCAAGTGATGAGGATCGATTAAACATCAATCAGTGGAACTACTTGAGATATTTATAGTGCTGTTTTTTTGGTACAGGACTTTAACATAGTTTTGCAAACAGACTTGCAAAATATATTTGTTTGTTTGTTTGAGGTTTAAAGTCCCTGTCAACACTATTTAGGTAATTTTAGAGACATTGCTTCCAATTTTGTGGGACTTTTACCCGACATTGAGATGAAATGATATCTCAATCCCTGCCACCCAATGAGACCAAAAGGTTTATATGCATAAATGGTCCAACTCACACCTCTTTGCCTGGGTAAGTTTAGACCTTCTAAGCAGTTTACCAGTACTTGTGTGATCGGTTTCAGCTCTGCCTGGAAGCATCATGCAGCCCAATCTATTTCTGCAAGCCCCGATGGGGGAGGGGCGGGGGTGCACTTGCAAGATATATAAATATATAGGAAGAAGACCATAGATGGTCATTTTCCTGTATAATCTTTACTGTTGAAATAACTTCTAAGAAGATATTGTATAGAGAGAACAAATTTTCTTTGGCTCCTAACAAAAGATTTAGGCTGTGTACAAGCCAGAAGTCTGGATGAAGTCATTTTAATCAAGCATGGAAAACCATGTTTGATTACATACTCATCTACTTTAAACATGTACATCACAACCTCTATGACACTGTTAAGTATAACATGATATTGGATATAATTTGATTTAAAGTGCATAGGTAATATAGAAAAATGGTCATTTTTCTATGTAATCAATACACTTTTGTCTTGGTATAACACAGTTGTTTAACAAACACAGTTTCAGCTTCAGACTTGGTGCCAGTTGTTCAAAACTAGCGATATTGTTAGTTAATGTATCGTTTAAACTTTGATCATTAAATATGGCAAATATGCTAATATTGTTGCTGAAAAAAATGTTAGCAGCTTTTGCCAGTGAAAAAAACTGCTCACATTTGTTCAGCAAAAATACCAAAGATTTAGATATTTAATTTGCTAGAATAGTTAACACAAGCTCGTTAAGCTAATGATGCTTTGAACAACTGGCCCCTGAACATTAGTGTCATCTTGGTTATATAATCATGTAAACTTTAGAGAAAGACTAACACACCTTCCCTTTGAATACATTTTGACAAAGTTATGGTACTTGCTTCATGTCAGTACATTGATGGGGCATGATGCAGTGCTTGCAACATGTTTTCTTGATGAAAACATGTAAACAGTACTTCAGTGAGCTTATAGTATGGTTAGGCTCAGTTGTGTGACTGGTGTTGTCAACATTTTCAAACATCTCTGAAACCACTGGGATGATTGAAGTCAAATTTCATGTGTAGCATCCATGGGATGGGGTCGCAGGGTCCAAATCACATAACCAAGATGGCCACCATGCGCATATAAGGTAAAACCCTTCAAAATCTTCATCTCCGAAACCAGTGGGCCGATTGTCATGAAACTTGGTATGTAGCATTGGGGACGACTGATCATATTTTGTTCAGATGTTGACCCTGAGATGACATTGACCTATTATATTCCAAGGTCAAATTAGGTCGCATTGACTTTTGTATGGGAAAAAGTCAAAAACTTCAGCAACTATTGCAGCCTGTGATCTGAAAATTGGTAGATGCAGTTAGCTAATGAGTGAATGAAACCTCATGTACATGAGTATTAAAGGTCAAGTTCATTCCTTGACCTTGGCCCAGGGTCATTCAGATATGAAAGTTAAAACTTATTTTCCTCAGAATGCTGCCGGTGGGCAGAAATTTCAAATTCTACTTCCCTAAAATGTTTGTCATGTTGTTCAAGTGGTTCGGACACATTATATCAACATTGCAACTGCATTCTTCTCCCAATAGAACAGTAAAAAGGTCCTAAGCCACATGTTCTGTGCTGTAAAATATGGTTGTGGGAGGAAGTTTCGAATTCTACTGACCTTAACCCTTATCTTGCTGAATATTCAGTTAAGCCACACCCATTTCTGACTTCGAACCAATCAGATTACTTCATGTAATTTATTCTTACAAATCCATAAACTTCATGTCAAACAGTGTAGATCCTGATCAGATGGCTTCTTCAGAAGCCATCTGATCTGGATCTACACTGTTTCCAAAGATAGGGGTTGTCGCGAACAGCAAGATAAGAGTTAAATGTTTGCCATGTTGTTCGTTTAACATTTGTGGATAAACCAAAACGCTCGGGTCAACACATTCAGGATATCAACGGCAAGATACATGACATGAGAATATCCTAGTTTACCTTTATAAATTTTGGTCACAACAGAATTTGTTTGATCTCTTACATGAAAGAAACAATGTTTTGTTATTTACAGTCTTAACTTTAGACCAAGTGCATATGATTCCAGGGGTCGAAATTAACACTCGTCCGCTCATATTTACGAGTAGTTTGTCAGTAAGGACGAGTGAAAATTGTTACTGGCTTGCCCTGCAGGACGAGTGACTTTTCCACCATGAAAATGTCTAATCCTGCCGTTCAGTGAAAGCATTTTCCAAAACTATCAAATTACAGCAAACAGTATTCGGGTGTGTATTACCCGCAGTTTTTTCCCTCAAATTATAGGCCCAAAGTCAGGGTGCGGGTAATCTGCCCAAATTATTTTTGCATTGTTTTTTTTTTTTTTTACTTTTGTCAGCTGAAAATGCGATGCATCTCAATGTTATGCTCTACCCCTTTACGATTCCCGACACCGGCCCCGATAGCTCAGTTGGTAGAGTGTCCGCTCCGGGGAACGGGAGGTCTCGGGTTCGATCCCGGGCCGCGACATACCAAAGTCGTTAAAAATGGTACTAACTGCTCCTCGTTTGGCACTCAGATTTACGGGGTAGAGCTAGGACTGGTCGATCCAGTGTCAGGATAATGTGACTGGGTGTGGTATCATGTAATGTGTCTGGGACATGATACTTCAGTGAGGCAGCACTATAAACGTGAGCATTGAGCTCCCTGTCGCAACCAGACACCGTCGTGATATGACTGAAAAATTGTTGAAAGCGACGTTAAACCCGAATTCACACACACACACACACGATTCCCGACATAACATTAATTGTCTACTAAATTTTACTTACATATGCGTAATATAACAATCTCCATTATTAGCAAGCCTGATTTTGTGCTTATTATTCCTGAAACTCTGATTTTAAACGAAATAAACAAGCCAGTTCAATGAGAACAGCATTCAAATCCCCGCCCACAAACCACCGCTACAATTTTTCTGCACACGATCGGTAAATGACGTCATCAGATCCCCAGCAACTGCACACGTGTCTATGGTTTTATTTTAATGGGCCGTATCTCTTTCATTAAAAAATGTTTGGAGCTGGTAAAAAAATCTTGATAGCTAAACGGTTGTGGATAGAGGTGGGTAACAAACAAAAATTAAAGCATTTGACTTTCCCCACCAAGCGTCTTCTATTTGGCGCGAAAACATAACCATTCACGAAACAGTAGAATAGTCTGTTTTGATTATGCATCCATCTACCGTTAGATGTAGCAACTGGTCTTAGGTGCAATTAAATTATTTTCACATTGATTGTGGATTAAATTTTATGATTGGGGAAATAAACGCAAATTAGAGACATAACTTGACCATATTTTCACACCTGATCGACACACACCGCAGGGTGGCAATTATATGACAGGGATTAACTATAGTGTCATAATTGAACCGCTATAAATCATCAAACAGTGTAAAGCCAAATCAGAGGTCTGCGGCGTCTTTTTGTGGCATCTGATCTGGGTCTGCATTGTTTGCCGATGTCCTGAGAAAAGAACCGCTGGTCAAATATTGGTTAATAAATAAATAACAAGGGTGAACAGGTGAAGTTTTTTTCAACATTTTAATGTAAAATACATGCTTCTGGTGATACACACACGCACATGCATTTTTCCCGCCTTTTGAAGACGATTGAGCGTTCCGTTGTGTTTTATAAAAACTGGCCAAAGTCTTACTTTTTCTCACTTACGCACCCATCAATTAAAACAATGATTCATTTATTTTATTTGTTTTTTATTCCATTTTCACTCCAGAGAAGCAGGGCAAGTTAATTCTTCATAAGGACAAGTGAAGTTTTTGGAGCACTTGCCCTGCAGGACAAGTTTGTGTAAAAGAAAATTTTGACCCCTGGATTCCTGTTTGGGTCTAGATTCGTGGATTCTGTTTTTGTGAAATGTACACAAGTTTTATGTTATTTGATTCATGAATGAAGTAGAAATGTCAAAAACATTGTTGAACCATAATTACAAAGATGGAAACAGACACCCATTGTTGTATGTTAAGGTCTGAACAATCATTACTCGTGAAGCTTTTGTGGAAATACCGTGTTCAAAATGAAACCAGGAGTCTGACTGAGTTAGACAAAATAACCCAGAGGCGGGTATCTTGTCCCCCTGGGGACAAGATACCATGTTGGATCTTGTCCCCGGTATAAGATAAACTAGGACACTGGAGTCTGACAGAAACAGCTGAAGAAATCGAACTAAAATCTGTCACACATTTGCATACTGAGAATTAGAATTTAATTTTATGTAATGTTGGTTGGTACCTGATGCTCTGTCTCTGGTCAGGACCAGCAGAGTCTAACTGTTGGTTTTCTTTTGCTCCAGCATTTCAGTGGTTTCTTGCTGTCCAGTCCTCACCGTTGTTTCATCTCTGTGGTTGTTTGATTTTTGTGTTCTCCAAGATGTTGCACTGACGAGTTAGGAGGCCATCATGTGGACTAAATAAATGATTTGTCTAAATCGTGACGGAAGTAAGGGCGAGGATTGCGGCCGTGTAAAATCAACTTAAGCCCCCAAGTGGGATTCATTTCACTGACTGTTCCAAGATGGTTCTTCTGTCACAGTTTATTTTTATGGTTTGTCTTTGAGTGTTAGTATCGGTTGTATTTTTTTCTTTTGGATAGCCAATTGGCCATTTTGTTGGAAAGTAACTGTCCTTTGGCTTTCCGCTATTGATGTTTCAATTAGGGTCTAGCTATTACGTGTTTGTGTTTCTTTCCCATTGGTGTCTCTGATGGGAGCTGTGGTTTAATTGTATTGATTCCTGATCATTGCCCTCACTTCTATTTTTCAAACCCTAGTTTGAAAACTTCAAACTGGGTTTCAAGTCCAAACTGTGGTTTAAAGATTTATTTTGCACTTGACTTGCCATACCAATGGGCCGATTTTCATGAAACTTAGTATGCAGCCATGAAGACTGGAGCCAGTCATTGTTTTTTTCAAATGATGATCCCTTGATGACATTAACCTCTTTTAGGCCATGGTCAACTTTGTTTGCATAGGTATGAGAAAAAGTCAAAACAGTGTATTTGTTTGGCAGGTATTGCAGCCTCTGATCTGAAAATTTGAAGATGAAGGTAGCTCAGTGAGTAAGTGAAACTCCATGAGTATTCAAGGTCAAGGTCATCTAGATAAGAAAATTAAAAGCTCTGGGCCATTTGTCAACCAAAGTTGACCCTGACATAAATTTGGTCAAAGTCAAGATAGTCATCATTTGAACAAATTATGATCAGAATCAGAATTGTTACTGGTGACACGTCAGCTGACATTCATACACCAGGACCTGTGATGTGGGAAGTTAATCCCTAGCTCTAACCAAAGAGGTAAATTTAGCTACACAATCATCAGCACCTTCAGCTGTCGAAATAATCGAATCGGGAAGGGCATTCCAATCTCTAATGGTTCTGGGGAAGAACGACTCTTTATAAATGTCAGTTCTTGCGCTAAGGGTCTGAAACGCCAACGAATGGGGATTTCTACAGTGTCTAGCTGGGGGAACAAGGTCATCTGTTGGAATGCTGGCAGCACCCTTTAGACCTTTGTATAAAAGGATTAGCCTACTGTCTTTTCTCCTTTTCTTGAGAGACTCCCATTTTAATTTTCCAAGTATTCCAGTCATGCTCCCAGTTTCAAAGCAGTAATTGCCGGTTACAAATCTAGCAGCTCTATTCTGAACTTTCTCAATTTCATCGTTAAGGACCACTCCACTGGGGTCCCAGATACAACTACCATATTCCAAGATTGGGCGAACAAGACCTTTATATGCTGCCTCTTTTACATCCTGAGGGCACTGATGAAGATTTCGCCTCAGGAAACCAAGCGTTCTATTTGCCTTAGTACACATGTTGCTAATATGAGTATTCCATCTCAAGTTGTGTGAGATTGTCACTCCCAAGGTATTTAATGGAGTCCACATTCTCGAGGACCGTTCTCTCTAAGGTGTAAGAAGCCTCAACTTTATTAGATCTCTTCCTAGTTATCTGCATAATATTGCATTTAACTGGCTGAAATCTCATGCCCCATTTACGTGCCCAACATCCTAATCTATCTATGTCAGCCTGAAGTTTCAATGAGTCATCTGTATCTCTAATTTCCCGGTAACAAACACAGTCATCTGCGAACAGTCTTATTTCTGAGTCAATGTCAGTGGAAATATCATTGATGTACAGGGAGAACAAAAGTGGACCAAGAACGGTGCCTTGCGGGACTCCAGACAAAACTGGAGCCCACTCCGAAGATTCACCATTAACAACAACACGCTGTTTTCTGTAGCAAAGAAAGGAATGGGCCCCATTAAGACCCCAATGCTACATACCAAGTTTCAAGGTAGTAGGCCCATTGTTTCCAGAGAAGAAGGTTTTTACCATATATGGGCATTGCAGTCATATTGATTATGTCATATAACTCATATACAGTAATATTCCTATATAAGACCATCTTTGGGACTGTTCAAAAGTGGTCTTTAAGACCACTTTTGAATAGTCCCAAAGGTGGTCTACCACCAGAGGACACTGCATGCAGAAAACACAAAGAACGAATAACAACAACCTACTAAATAAGCTTGTGAAAGCAGAATTAATCTTAATTTTAGGGGGTCTTAATAGCCAAATTTCACTGGACATTGATTTTTACTTCTTCCTAAAAGCTTTCACATGAAATTTGATTACAAATGGCCCAGTGCTGAGAAAAATGGTGAAATTTGATTACAAATGGCCCAGTGCTGAGAAAAATGGTGAAATTTGATTACAAATGGCCCAGCGCTGAGAAAAATTGCTCCATAAACACTCAGCACTCAGATGAGTAGTTCAGGACCATTGGTCCTCTGGTTTACACCTCCTAGGCCTTTTTAGCTAGAATCTTGAAACTGCCCCAGGTAATAGGGAACATATTCGGAATTTAGGTGTGACCCCCCCCCCCCCCCCCCCCCCCCCACTGGGGTGGGGCCTGACTCTCGTCATGTTGCAATGTTGCATATAAAAATAATGGTAATGAAGAATACAGTGGTGGAAAAATTTTACCCTTGGGCATGTCTGGGGGTCACCAGAGGTCAAAAAGGAGTATTTCGGGTCCTTTTATTGTGAGATGATTTTCACTGCAAGGATATGCGATGGTGCACCATGGACTTGCTCTAGATTTTATTGTCATAGGTCTTGATAAGATGCTTTTTTTGCAATACAAAAGTGTATTTTTCTTATATTTGCCACAAAAACATGTTATTGGTACTCATTAGAAGCACCTCGCCAAGATACTTTTAATGAGTACCATCAACATGTGTTTGTGGAGAATTAACCCTTATCCTGCTGTTCACGACAACCCCTATCTTCAAATTCTTGGCAAACAGTGTAGATCCGGATCAGATGGCTTCTGAAGAAGCCATCTGATCAGGATCTACACTGTTTGACATTCAGTTTATGAATTTGTAGGAAAAAATTACATCAAGTAATCTGATTGGTTCAAAATCAGAAATGGGTGTGGCTAAATTGAATATTCAGCAGGATAAGGGTAAAGAGAGGTGTTTACCCGATACCCACTCTTTTTTAGACCAACATATTGTTCATTGTATAATTTATGTTACTTACAAAGTAAATGAAAAAGTCCTGCTTATTTATCATTTCATTTCCCAATTAAGGCACCCTGTGTGCATCAATTGCCAGGCTCAGTAGAGCTCTTGATTTTTCAAATATTTCATATTTTTTCTGTGAAAATAGAGTTTTGACATTGCATGTGAAGAATGCTTTGCCTAGACAATTCACATGAAATCGCAACCTTGATTTTCTCTGAAAACTAAACAAAAATCGGCTGCAATTCTTCTTGTCTCTTTAATAGTTACACATACAGTCAAACCTTGTAGGTCGAATACCGGTATCTCTTGAACCATGAAAATTTGTTCAATTATTGGATAGTTTGAACTGCCACGGGTTAGGGTTAATCATTGCACCAAGCCATGAGGCATAAGGCCTGCCCTTTTTGCCAAGGTACCTCTTTAAGGGTTTCCCACATGCAACGGGTTAATCGTCACTCTCAGTGAAGGCAACTGTGGAAGAATGTTTACTGTGTAGTTGTTCCCTGATCTGTGTGGGTCTGTGATGAAAATTTTCCTCTGCAAAAATGCTGCTTTTTGTTTTCAGGCAACTGCATAGAAATGGCAGTTTTTGTTTGTTTTGGTTTTGGTTTTATGGCCCTTTCAAGATTATTTGACTTATTTTGAGCGGATTGTTAATTAGATGGGCAAAAACCGGAGTACCCGGAGAAAAACCAACTGACCTTCCATTGCCGAACTTGGAGTTCCATGTGGCTGGAGTAAGGCGGGAACCACAGCAGTGAGAGACCTTATTGTTAAGAGCCAGTGCTCTTACCGATTAGGCCACAGAGGCCCGTAGCAGTTGTTGTTGTCTGGTTATTATTACATGCCATATACAAGCCATCATAAATCAAGGGCCATGGGTTCAATGCTGGGCTTCTCCAGGCTTTCAAATGAGTCTTTGAAAGGAGGTCCCTTCTGCATATGACCTAACTTATTGGCTAGAAACTAAAAAAAACATATTTGAAGCATGTCATAAAAAATTCTGTTTTTACCATTTGCAAAAAACAAAGACGCAGTCTGATCAGCAGACTTTGTGTTGGCTGCTTGGACAGCATTACATAACACATCATATGAAATAGTGCATTTTTCACATCTCCAAAATCGCATCTTTTCTGATGAAAATCTGTGATATTTTTCTTATTTATACTGCAAACATAAGACTGTGGGTGCTCGTTAGAACCGCCTCAATGAGGTGGTTCTAACAAGTACCCACACCCTATGTCTTCGAGCAGAAATAAGAAAAATAGTGACGACCCCCTCCTCCCTCCCGTAAAACCCCGTTTTCTCTGTATAACATGGGATTTAGGTGAGGGGAGGGTGGTGGTCATTTCACAGATTTGTTCATGTGATGGTACAATACAGTAGAATTTCAATGGCTTGTTTACCATGGATAAGTCAAACCCTTTCTTGGGTCCCTAGGGAATTTCTTCAGATACAGAATAGTGGGGGATAGTTTTAGGAAGATTTTCTTTTGTCTTGCAAATGTTCTTTGTAATTATTAGAATCGCATCAATGAGGCGATTCTAATGAGAACACACAACATACATTTATACTAAGAAAAAATTATCTCCATTATGACCTACATGGTCTGGTACTAATATTAACCCTCAGTGTCAAATTATTGTCTCGAACAATTTTTCATGGTCCCAAAGGGGTTTGAGCTATCAAAGTTTGACTTTACCTCTGCTTTTTCTAAAATTTTCAGGATCCTTGTGAATGTGTGTAGCTGAATAGGACAGTGTATCTTACCTGGTTGAAAACCTGAAGATTGGTTTTCTGGGGCTGGGGCTCGTATTGTGTCCGACCAGTACCTGTCTGTAACTACTATACTGCATCCTTTTACAGTTGAATTTCAATGGCTCAAACAGCTTTGGATCATGATAATTTGTTCGAGATGGGGTTCGGGTGTAAGTTCAAGCCACTGAGAGTTTTGATTGTTTGATTGATTTGCGGTTTAATGTCCCCGTCAGCACTATTTAGGTCATTTTGGAGACATTGCTTCCAATTTTGTAGGGTTTTTTTTTATCAAACATTGAGATAAAATGACATCTCAAGCCCTGCTGCCCAATAAAGCCAATAGGGCAGGTTTATCCTTTTTAAGCGATTTACCAGTACTCATGCAGTTTACCAGTACTCATATACTGTTTGCTGCGCAGCCTTTCTCTATTTCTCCAAGCCCCGATGGGCGGGGCCCCCACTGAGGGTTACTCAAAGCGCCAATTTAAGCGGCATAATGTGTGTGTGTGTGTGTGAATTCGGGTTTAACGTCGCTTTCAACAATTTTTCAGTCATATCACGACAGTGTCTGGTTGCGACAGGGAGCTCAATGCTCACTTTTATAGTGCTGCCTCACTGAAGTATCATGTCCCAGACACATTACATGATACCACACCTAGTCACATTATCCTGACACTGGGTCGACCAGTCCTAGCTCTACCCCGTAAATCTGAGTGCCAAGCGAGGAGCAGCTAGTACCATTCTTAACGACTTTGGTATGTCGCGGCCCGGGATCGAACCCGTGACCTCCCGTTCCCCGGAGCGGACACTCTACCAACTGAGCTATCAGGGCCAGTAAGCGGCATAATGAGAACTATTATACTTCCTAATATAATATTATGGGTATGTTGTGTATACTCATTAGAATTGCCTCATCGAGGCGAATCTAATGAGTTCACACAAATACAATTTTATGACATTATAAGAAAAATCTCCCTTATTATCCCTAAATGTTTGGGCCACATGGAAGATTAGTACTAGAACTAAATTCGATCAAATGCACAACCTCTCAATGATGAGTCGAACGCATTAACCACTGCGCTATCGAGGTTGACAAAAGCATTCCCCATCTGCCCTTACCTGCTGCTACGAGAGCAGGCCTTGCCCAGCTGTAAGCCAATATCAGTTGGACGCCCCAGTGATGAAAGGGACACAGAACACAACACCTTCGTCCCACCCAACTATGCAACAAATAAACATAATGGTGCTGATCTGGCCCCCGCCCATCGGGGCTTGAAGAAATAGATGGGCTGCATGATGCTTCCACGCAGAGCTGAACTGGACCTGCACACGAGTACTTGTAAACCGCTTAGAATATCTAAGCCTGCCCAGGCAAAGTGGTGCGTGTCGGCCCGTCCATGCTTATAAACCCTATCGGTTTCATTGGATGGCAGGGCTTGAGATGTCATTTCATCTCAATGTTGGGTAAAAGTCTCACAAAATTGGAAGCAACGTCTCCAAAATGACCTTTACAGTGTTGACGGGGACGTTAAACCTCAAATCAAGCAAGCAAGCAAATGGTGCTGATCAGTTGTCTGATTTGTCTTCTGGTTACTGAAAAAGTCATTTTTGCAAACAGTGTGGACCTAGAAAGAGCAGTCTGATCAGGGTCCACACTCTTTGCTTGTATGTTAAAAGTAAAAAAGTATTTTTGAAAAGTTTGGAAGAAAGTGCAGCAGACGAAAAATTTAAAAGGTCTGCTGAAAAAAAAAAAACACAGAGTAACTTTGTTTGAATTGGGGTTTAATGCCCCCGTCAACACTATTTAGGTCAATTTGGAGACACTGATTCGAATTTTGTGGGACTTACCGGACATTGAGATGGAATGACACCTCAAGCCCTACCCCCCCCCCCCCTCAAATGAAACCAAAAGGCTTATATGCCTTGGACAGTTGGACTCACACCACTTTGCCTGGGCAGGCTTAGTCCTTCTATAAAGCAGTTTACCAGTACTCAGTTTCAGTTGCTTCCTATTCAATCAGTGTAGTTGCCTCCATGCCTGATTGCCAAGTGTGCTTTTGTAACCTCAAGGCTTGCAATTGACATAACTGCCAGTTTCTATTCCTACAGACAGCACATGTAGGACAGCCTAGTTTAGCTTTTGGAAGCTAACTTTTCTCCTGGTATTGCCCACCACAAAGTAAAAATTGGCTGAAGTGAAATAGTCAAAAGAGCTGAAAACCTCCAGCATATTAGTGCAATGGTTAGGCATCAGATTTGTGATAGTGGGGTCCCAAGTTCAAGTCACACCAGATGCCTTGAGCAACTTGCTTATCCACAGCTCAGTTTGTGAATTTATTTATTAGCCAAATTTGCAAGGGAAAACCCAAACAGGGATACTGGCCAACAGTGCAGGCCCAGATCAGATGCCACATGACACTGTGTCTGATCAGAGCCTACACTGCAAAAAGTTCAGCCATTTTCCCAAAAAACTGTAAAGATAATACAACCTGGCAATGGACACCTGCTGTATACAAGGTTGAAGATTCGATTTGACACCAAATGAGTAAAAATATTAATTCTCTTAAGAGATCTACTATAGAACTTGATTTAATAGGGGATAACTGTGTTAATAAGGGATAACTGTGACAACTGTTTTAACATATCCTGCTTAATAAATTATATTTGACTATCAACTCTACTAATTCTCTTAAGCAATTGTCTATATAACTTGATATAATAGGGGATAACTGTGTTAAAAGGGATAACTGTGATATAAACTGTTGTGACTATCAACCAATAAAATTAGTTGAGGAAATATATCCCTATCAAGAAGCCATCTGATCTGGATTTACACTGTTTGCAATGGTACAGCATATCCTGGACCAGCAGAACAAGGGTTACAATTGTCACTTGGGAAGGTAAATTGCAATTTTCAAGGTTGCAAATGCCATTAACACGGTTGCAAATTGCCATTAACATGGTTGCAAATTTCTTTCAAGTATACCAAGCACTATTTGTGCCCTAAAGTCAGACAATTTACCTCCATTAATGACATTAACTTAAAAGACGTTGATAGTGAACCCATTATCGTGGAATTTACATAATATTGATATCTGGTCTTGCATATTGTAGGTAGTGAATGAGAAGAACACAGAAAATTGAAAAAAAAAAAAATATTTTTTTAAACAACAATATGACTCATGTTACAATCTGAACAGACTTTGAAAACACACATTCTTTGTATGACGTCGGATGTAATGCCTATTGGAACAAGAATTCTGCAGAAGGCTATGTTGTGCCTGTTGGGGTGTAAAATCACTGGACTGTGAAATGCAGGTTAAGGTCAAACATGGTTGCCTGCATAAAAGTTGCAATGGCTAGATGCAAGTTTAAATCTAGTATCATTAATGAAGCTCCTATAGTTCTTGAGAAATGGACTTTACATTAAGGTGAACACGAGGGCTGATACAATATTTCACTAAGTCAGTGAGCCATGAAATGTAACTCAGTGGCAAATATGGATGCCTACATTAGGACTGCCATCCCTAGATACAAAATTGTACCTAGTATCATTAATGAAGCTCTTATAGTTCTTGAGAAATGGACTCTTACATTAGGGTGAATACTAGGGTTGTCACCATAGTTCACAAAGTCAGTGAACCATAGGGCGAATATGGATGCTTGAATCAAGGTTGCCATCCCTAGATGCAAGATTGTACCAAGTACTCTTATAGTTCTTGAGAAATGGACTTGAACATAATAGTGAACCCTAGGGTTAACACAATACTTTACGAAGTCAGTGAATCATGAAATATAAGTCCAGGTATAATGTGGATGCTTGCATTAAAGATGGCATCCCTAAATGCATGCTTGTACCAAGTATCATCAACAAAACTCTTATAGGTCTTGAGATTAGGGTGAAATATGTATATCATCATCATCATCACTGGATTTTTTATGAGCATGCAGGTATAGGGGCAACATTCACATGTGGGCCCACTTCCAGGCAGCTGGTATGTTGCATGCATGGCAGATCTTGCACCAGGTGTGTCTATCATGAGGGCCGATAGCCAAGAGCTTCCACTGTCTGCAATCCCTATCAGCTGCTTCCAGGTCATCTTGGGCCTCCCAGGCCCAAGCTTTCCATCAACCTAATGTCACAGGCTATCTGTATGTCACAGGCTATCTTGACTGCACCAACAGAGCATTCAACATGTCCATACCAGCAGAGCCTTCTCTCCTTCAGAGTTTTGAGAAATGGACTTGAACAGTCAGGTAAATGTTGGTTGTTGCAAATGTTGACAGCTTAATGAATGGACTGACGAAATGGACAGAAAACCGGACTCCTATATCACACTAGGCTTAAAGCTGGCACCACAATAAATACTGAGCTGGTGCACTGCAAAAGGTATTATACTGGTATAAGCATCCAATGAATATACAGCCTGTGCAGGTGAAGTGTGGGCTCTACAGGTGGCACCAGCCTGCTGGGGGAGGGGGGCTCTACAGGTGACACCAGATACCTGCAAAGACTCCTGGGGGGAGGGGGGCTCTACAGGTGACACCAGATACCTGCAAAAACTGCTGGGGGAGGGGGCTCTACAGGTGACACCAGATACCTGACAAAGACTGCTGGGGGAGGGGGCTCTGCAGGTGACACCAGATACCTGCAAAGACTGCTGGGGAGAGGGGGGCCCTACAGGTGACACCAGATGCCTGCAAAGACTGCTGGGGGAGGGGGACTCTACAGGTGACACCAGATACCTGCAAAGACTGCTGGGGGGGGAAAGCTGTACAGGTGAAACCAGATACCTGCAAAGACTGCTGGGGGGAGGGGGCTCTACAGGTGACACCAGATACCTGCAAAGACTGCTGGGGAGGGGGCTCTACAGGTGACACCAGATTCATGCAAAGACTGCTGGGGGAGGGGGGCTCTATAGGATACACCAGATACCTGCAAAGACTGCTGAGGGGAGGGGGCTCTACAGGTGACACCAGATACCTTCAAAGACTGCTGGGGGAGGGGGCTCTACAAATGACACCAGATACCTGCAAAGACTGCTGGGGGGAGGGGGGCTCCCCAGGTGACACCAGATACCTGCAAAGACTGCTGGGGGAGGGGGCTCTACAGGTAACACCAGATACCTGCAAAGACTGATCACTGATCAGACAGTGCAGATCTAAAGGCTAGTCTCTGCTGGTCACATGTTCAAACTTCTTTTCACATGCACTAGCTCATTTGAAAAATATCTGTGTTTATAAAGTCGCTTCATTCTCTTAACAAACAATATTGCACTTTTTCACATTCCATTATAGAATTCCAGTTTAATCATAATACATTTGTAATGAAAGGTTTGTTAAATGAATATGCTCTCAGAATAGAAGTGACGGCAATGATCAGGAATCGACACAATTAACCCACAGCTCCCATCAGAGACAAGGAATCTGAGGACTAACCAACTGTCGTGCAATTAAAGAGGGAAGCAAAGTTGTCAACCATGATTGGGTTAACTATCATGCATGCAGAAGCCTACATACGCCGTGAATTCCTCCCATAGCATTTAACCCTTCAAATGCCAGTCACAACAATTCTTGACCGCTTTGTTAACTGCCAGATACTTTAAAAAGTCATTGTTGCAAACAGCCTGGACCCAGATCAAACTGCTCCTCTGGGAGCAGTTTGATCTGGGTCCACACTGTTTGCCTGTAAGCAAAAATATTTTTAAAAAGTTTGCAAGAACAATCAGCAGATGACATTTTCAGATGCAGTTTTTCTAGGCATCTTGATGGTTAAGTATTGTTGGGAGATTTACTTTGTACCAGAAGTATTTATTAGCAAGTAGCATTGGTACATGTAAAACTTTCCCAGGCTCTGGGTATATTTAGCCTGATGACCTAATACAAGGTCAATGGATGTCTGGGGTTATTGTGAGAGAAATATATATCTATTCTTAGAATGTGGAAAGTTTGTATGTCTATTTTTATATGGATGCACTTCATGCTTTGGGCATCTATTTCAAGTCTCAGCTTCAGTTCACT
This sequence comes from Lucinisca nassula, assembly GCA_963580285.1. NCBI lineage: Eukaryota > Metazoa > Mollusca > Bivalvia > Lucinida > Lucinidae > Lucinisca > Lucinisca nassula. Next base: position 92,484,547 of record OY757010.1, on the reverse strand, counting down.
GGGCTGTGGAACTGTTACACTTTCTGATTCTTGGAAGGTTATTTTTAGTATATTAAGGCATGGTTGAGTGGGTTTAACCATATTTGGGTCTCATGGGATCTTTATTTTTAGTATCCAAATGCATGGCTCTTTGATTTTTATGGTTTAGAGCATCTTACCATATTTGGGACAGAGTCTGAGTATTTAAGATGCGCCCACAGCATCTCTGGGCTTTTTGCCGTTATATTCTAAAGGGGCTTTTATGCCATTGGATTATGAAGGGGCTTTTTGCCGTCAGATCCTGAAGGGGCTTTTAGGCCGTTAGATTCCGAAGGGGCTTTGATGCCAATGGATTCCGAAGGGGCTTTTTGCCATTAGATTTTCATGGGGCTTTTTCGCAGGGTTCTTCTGTGGGGACAAGTTCTGCTTTGTGCGATGAATGAGTGTGGCTTTGCTTCTTTGCTACGGAAATAAATAAATTGTAGAAGCTTTCAGGATTGTTCTGTTTATATTTTGAGTGTCTCATGTGGAGCAGTGCCTCGGCGAAGCAAGAGACAGCTCAGTACAGTGGCAGCGGAAAATTATGTATCCAAAGAGTACCCATGGCGGCGAGAGTTATGAGGAGAGACCTTACACTGGTGGCAGCTGATGGGATTAATCGTGAAGATTTATCTCGATTCATCGGGAGTCGGACTTTAACACGTTCTACGCAGATTCTGGTGGCTCAAATAGGAAAAATTTATTTTTATTTTAAATAAAGTGTTTGGAATAAAAATTCTTGTCTCGAATTTTGAAAGGGTAACTTTGTTTTATTTACTATACTCTCTGTGTTAAAAATTCTCTGAAAATCCTCTGTTTAATTATGTCTACACTTAGGGAGCAAATTGCTGATTTAACTATTACACTCAATCAAATTGCAGAAGAGCGAAAAATTTAATAAAGCAGATGGTAATCCATGAGGAAAATTATGAAGTGCATTTCAAAAATTATGAAAATAAAGTGGATGCCCTTTTGAAGGGAAAAGACGAGGAAATTGACAAATTATTAAGGGAAAAGTGCCTTTTGGAAGCTAGAATTGTGGGTGAGGACGCACCTGTCCTGCAGTAAAAATTCTGATTTTTTTATTGTGAATTGTGTTTCTATTTTATTCGTGATTGGTCCCAAAAGAAACGCAAATATGGATAAGGACAAAGATCAAAATGTCGCTGGTCCATTAAATATCGAAAGTGACAATGAGGATGATGAGCTGAGGTGTCAGATTACAGAGTTGCAAGAAAAACTGACAATTGCCACAGAGGAGAAAAAAAGGGAAAAGGATAGGGCCAGTGCTCGGGAAAGGGAACTTGATGCCCTTACTGGTGCTATAAGAAGGCAGGAGCATTCTGCTGCTGCTGAACGGGATGCACTTGTTCGAGATTATCAGGGCAGAATTAACGATTTGCTGACCAATAGGACGTCAGCAGCAGTGTACAGTCAAACCGTGAAAATTCACCATTAATTGCGAATACACAAGGACAGGCTGCTGATCATCACAATGGGCCACTGTGTCAAAATCAAAGAAATAATGGGCGCTTATACTGGGAACCATGGGCGTCAACAATCTCGTGCTAATTACGAGGTGCCTATGCCACGTCAGGCACTATTCGATGGGAAAACGTCTTGGGAAAGCTTCTTTCAGCCATTTGAGGCCTTGGCACAGGCCTGGAGATGGGAACAGAATGAGAAGCTGCTTCGGCTTACCAGCTGTTTGAGGGGTGAAGCAGCTGAGTATGCATTTGGACAGGTTCCACAGGAAACACTGGATGATTTTAATCAGCTCGAGAGGGCCCTTGAGGCGCGATATAAGGAGAAACGTACAAGCTCTTCTTATTTGACTGAACTTGAGAATCGTCATATGCAAATGAAGGAGAAGTTGGCTGATTATGTGGCGGATATTAAGCGCCTAGTGATAAAAGGATACCCAACTGCAGATGCACAAACAAGGGAGAAAATAAACGTCAGGCACTTTTTAAAGGGCTTGCCTGATTAGCAGATGGCTGTGGCTGTCGGTATGCGGGAACCAGCCACAATCGATGAGGCCCGGCAAATTCTGGAAATGTATAATAGTTTAAAGGATGAGGTGAAGGGCACACGCGTTAGAGTGGTGCAACCAGGAGAAGAAATAACCATAAAGGATGGTCAGTTCGTTACCGAGAAAAGGCTGAGAGAATTCGGTAATGAAATATCATCAAATATTGGGAAAAAGATCGATGTTTTATCACAGAAGCTTGAGAAAAGCAACGCAAATGTGGGTAAAGAGAAAATGCTGGGTTCTGCAGGTCAAGGTCAAGGTGAGATAGCTTCTGGTGGTGCTCGACCGAAGAGAAAATTCCGTTGTTTCTCATGTTTTTGTGATAGTTCTGAAAAAGTGAGCGTACGTAACTTTAATCATGGAATGTCTATTCTATTGCATGTGTCAGTTGGTCATCTGGGTGCTAAATTTGTGCTGGATACTGGTGCATGTGTCAGTATTATTTCATCTGGACTTTATTACAAAATTCCCCCTGAGCACAGGCCCCAGTTACGGCCAGTTAACAAACCCTTTAAACTCGAGGTTGCTGACGATAGTCTTCTGACTGTAGAAGGAATGATAACTTTAAACTTTAAAATTTCCAAAGATGATTTTTCATGGGATGTTTTTGTTGCTCCTATTAGAGAAGATGGACTAGTTGGCCTGGATTTCTTACAATTCCATGATTATGTGTTAAGCGCAAAGTCAGAACTTAAACTTAATAACAGGAAATATGAAACGGTGGTCGAAAAAGTTCCATTAAGGGCTGTGCGGGTAGTTTGTAAGAATGATGTCATGGTTCCAGGCAATTCAGAGTTCATTCTGGAGGGTGATGGTGATTTTATGACCTTGGGCTCGGATCTAGCTTTAATAAGCCCATGTGACTATATTAACATAGATGGACTTATAGTGGGAAATTCTTTAGTCAGATCTTCTACAAATGGAGATACATTACTAGTGCGGGTAGCAAACACGTCACCCTCAAATCTCACAATTAAAAGGGGAACTAATCTTGGTATTATGCAAGGAGTTGATGCCTTGGACATATCAACGGATAGCCCTGCGGCGGAGTCCTGTGAAAGAGCCCCCCAAAAATAAGTAGTGTTGACATCTTCCTGGTCGAAATGGAAGTGAAGGTTCTCTTGAGAGCTGCCCCTTTGAATAGGCTGACGGAGGCCGGCCAGCCATTCATCAGGACAGAAGAACTGGTGTGATCAGACTCAGGCTGTGGTCGAATAGCCAATTATTTTCGCAAGTAAAACGCTAGATAGAAGTCAGAAATATTGTACAGCCAGAAAGGAGCTTTTGGCAGTCGTTACCTTTGTACAACAGTTTAGGCATTAGTTACTGGGAGTACAATACATCATCAGGAGTGATAACTCTAGTTTACGAAACACAGTTCTGGAAGAGCTTCCATGTGGCGGTTGTAAAACGTGCCGGAAACGTCATGACCAGTGGTCAGTTCTAGCAGACATTGATGATGTTGTACCTTTGTTTGCTAGGAATGTGTCTTACCACGAAACATCAGGGTTGAGGCGTACAAGATTCTCTTATGTTGGAATACTAATCGCTGTGTTTAGCATTTTGGCTAGTGCACTTTGGAATGTGTTTGTACATGTAATGGTAGGAGTAAAATCTAGAGCCTTGAGACGTCTAAGGCCTAGGACTTACAGTGATAGCTTGGGTGAGTCGCCAGGAGGGCAACTCAGGGACAGAAATGGTGTTTTATTCCAAAAAGGGGAAATACCAAGTCAAAGTAGTAGCACAACGCCCACAGATGATGTTGTGCTGCGAAACGACGGATTTCTCAAGGAATTAAAGAGATCACCATTGGCGAGCTATCAACCTGAGCAGTTTCTTAAAATGCAAAACAGTGACCCTGACATTGGTAAACTAATCGAATGGAAGCTACTTTCGGAGGTGAGACCAGACAGAGACCTGGTGGCTGGTGAATCCCCTTATGTAAGACACCTGCGGTTATTGTGGGACCAGCTTAGTTTAAAAGATGGTATTTTGTTTAAAAAGAGAGTATCAAACGGAGGTACCCTAGCTTACTGGCAGTTACGGCTGCCCTCTGTCTTAAAGAAACAGGTGTAGGAGTCAGCACACTCTTCCTTATCGTCGGGACATTTGGGTGTGAATAAAACACTTAAAAAATCAGCAGATGTTTTATTGGCATAGATTAAAGGAAAGTATTCAGTTTTTCATTCAAAGCTGTGTCAAATGTGGTTCTAGGAAGAGACCTGGGGAGATGCCCAGGAACCCCATGACAAAATATACAATGGGATACCCAATGGATCAGGTGTGTACCGCTATACTAGGACCACTTCCTGAAACAGAGCGTTCCGCAAAATACATTCTTTGTGTTCCGGATTCCTTCACCAAATTTGTAGAGTGTTATGCTATACCGGATCAGCGCAGTAGCACAGTAGCTGACAAGATTGTATTTTTCAGTTAGTACGAGAGCAGCTTAAGACCAATGCCTCCAGAATGAAACGTGACTATGATACAAGGATAAGTCAGCACAATTATGAGATTGGTGACATTGTTTACTGTCTTGATCTGACCAAAAAAATTGGTCATTGTAAAAAGATTGACCCCAACATTTGGCAGGGCCCTTTTATTATTGTGAAAAAGTTCAGTGATTTACTTTTTGAAATTCAGGGGAAACCTGGGACAAAATCAAAATTGGTTCACCATGACATGCTAAAGAAATACTATTCTGAAACACTTCCAGATTGGATTACTATCAAGTCCACCTTATACCCTAATGCTTCGGGAACCAGTATTGGTGCATCTCTTGGGCCTGCCCCAGCCCCTGCCCAATGGAAACCAACACTCCTGAAGTGCAGGAACAGAAAGAAATCAATGTGCATGAATGTATCAGTTCTAAAAGAAAAGCAAAGCCTAAGAAGTTTAAGGGACCTTTTCCCTGAAGACGGGGATCAAGGCACCGTAAGGAAACTGCATTTTTGGAACATATAACAAAACACAATGTGGTCACAGTAATTAAGAAAATAGCTGACTTATCAAAAGCAGAAAATTGGCTTGAGGAAGAAACTTTGATCTTGGCATGAAAACTGGAATCAGAGCAGGTGTCCCATGACTAAAACTTCATAAATTTAAAAACCTGAGCAATATGGTGACAGTGTTCATGCTTTTCCTGGGTTTTATTCATGGGAAGTTTGTAATTAAATTTTAGCTGGGGTGGTCTTTCTCTGAGACAAAGGGAGTTGAGGTCATATATAAGAGCTGGGCCTGGATCCTCTGGATATTCACTGCTTAAACATATAAAATGGAAAGATCAGGAACTCCACTAATGGATGAACAGGCAATGGTTGGTAATTTCTCCCCGGTGTCTGATCCCTGGGGAGATGTTGTTCTGCAGGAGTCATCCACAGATCAGTTGCTGAGAAGGCTGAATGCCTTGGAGACCCTAGTTAGGGACCAGCATTTGACAACAAGGGAGCATATGTCAAAGTGCCTCAGAGATACAATAGCCATTGAGAGAGGCATGCTCAACAAAGTATGCCAGAATCTTCAGTGTGTCGCTTCAGCGGTAGAGGAGATAAAGAAGCGGCACCAGGCAGACCCAGCATTGATGTCAGGGATATTGAGCCTGGTTAATTCAGCTCTGCTGTATCTTCAAACCACAGCTCCAGAACCGGCACCTGCTGTGGCTTCAGTAGAGCAACATCAGAGTGGAAAGTAGATGTATTTCTAAGTTGGATATTTTGGAAGGAATCCTGATGTAAATATTTTGTGCCTTGCTTCGCTTTACTGTGTGCAGTGTGTGTGTGATTTTTGCATTTTGTATTCATGTATTCTGGAGTATCTGTGTAGCTTTTATTTGGATAACATACGCAGTTTATATTCGGCTGGATTAATGGTGAAATTTGGTAGTTTTCGTTTTGAAGGAAATTACAAATTCATTGTATGAAATAGTGAGTCGGCGGTTGGAAATTTTCAAAAATATATTGGATTAAAGAATGGTTATGATTGTGAAAGATCAGGACTGATATAATGTGTTTAATTTGCTTGTTTTGAAATTCTGGTGTAAAACGGATATGCACCAAATGAGTATATTTTTCTCAGTGGTAATGTCTTGGATGTATATGTCATTTTGAAGGCTCTGTGGAGTTATACATGTGTGTGTATGTGTTAATTAGTTAGAAATTCCACTGTTTCCTCGTATGGAGATCGAGAAAATTCTACAATATTAGAAATTCATGATTGGGTCGTTTTCACGGGGAATATGGTATACTGGAATGGACACCAAGCCGATAGTTGTATTTATACTGGGTCGATTTTATGGAGAGATCGGGATACAGCAGCAGTTCGATTTGAAAAAATCTGGGACCATATTTTTGCTGAAAATTTCCTAACTCATGTTATGGGGAAATATGGGAAATACGATTACTAAAATTACTACTTTCGATTTAAAAAGACTGGCTATTAACATCTTAAACTGGACAAAAACGGCTAAAATTTTGGACTAAATACGGTATGGAGTAACATTAGCCTTGAAGGTCTTTGGAATTCCATTGAAAATGGTTGTAACCTTGGATTAATTGACTCTGAAATTCTTGAACTCTGTGAGATATTTATGACAATATTCCTTAACTACTCAGCTACAGGACAGCCGTTAACACCATTTTTAAAACTGGGACAAACTAATGATGCTGAAATGGTATAGTTTTGATATTCTGATTCATCGTAGCTATGTATGGGACTTTTTAAAGTATCCCATTTCATAATTGACGTTGATATGACGATGTAATTTCAATGTTTGTATACTTATACTTACTACGAGACTTTGCATTGATTATTATATGAAGAGCTAATTACTACATAGTATGGTTGTCTGGCGAACAGATTCCCCGATGTATACCTTTGGCTGGATACGTTAAACTCCGGACAACACTCATGGTATAAGGGGGATGCCCTGTATGATACTAATACTGACGATGGTGCCATCATTCAGTTGATTTGTTAAAATATCCTCATTAATTTAAAGATTAAATATTCCTTAATAAATTAAGTAATAATTCCAATGGAAAATGGCACACAGAGACTTGGACATTAAATATCATCTCATATTGGAGATTATAATTTCATTAAATAATTCTGTACATGTGGCTGAAAGGAAAATATGCAAGACTGAAAAAGAAGGACTTTAATGTATGAATGTGAAATGACTCTTTATAGTATATTTGATAAATTATTGGATATGATATTCTCCAGGAAAGGGAATGATTCCTTCACCGCCCCTATCTTTTTAGATTTATCTGCATGATAATTCAAACCGAGGACGGTTTGACTTTGTGGTTGGGGGAGTGTTGGGAGATTTACTTTGTACCAGAAGTATTTATTAGCAAGTAGCATTGGTACATGTAAAACTTTCCCAGGCTCTGGGTATATTTAGCCTGATGACCTAATACAAGGTCAATGGATGTCTGGGGTTATTGTGAGAGAAATATATATCTATTCTTAGAATGTGGAAAGTTTGTATGTCTATTTTTATATGGATGCACTTCATGCTTTGGGCATCTATTTAAAGTCTCAGCTTCAGTTCACTGGGCTGTGGAACTGTTACACTTTCTGATTCTTGGAAGGTTATTTTTAGTATATAAAGGCATGGTTGTCTGAATGTCCTGGCTGAGTGGGTTTAACCATATTTGGGTCTCATGGGATCTTTATTTTTAGTATCCAAATGCATGGCTCTTTGATTTTTATGGTTTAGAGCATCTTACCATATTTGGGACAGAGTCTGAGTATTTAAGATGCGCCCACATGCGCCCACAGCATCTCTGGGCTTTTTGCCATTATATTCTGAAGGGGCTTTTATGCCATTGGATTATGAAGGGGCTTTTTGCCGTCAGATCCTGAAGGGGCTTTTAGGCTGTTAGATTCCGAAGGGGCTTTGATGCCATTGGATTCCGAAGGGGCTTTTTGCCATTAGATTTTCATGGGGCTTTTTCGCAGGGTTCTTCTGTGGGGACAAGTTCTGCTTTGTGCGATGAATGAGTGTGGCTTTGCTTCTTTGCTAGGGAAATAAATAAATTGTAGAAGCTTTCAGGATTGTTCTGTTTATATGATTTTGAGTGTCTCATGTGGAGCAGTGCCTCGGCAAAGCAAGAGACAGCTCAGTAGGGTGGCAGCGAAAATTACGTATCCAAAGGCCTCACATGGCGGATTTATGTGAAGACTTTACAGTATAATTTAGGAACATATTTGAAGCATTACGCCTATTGACATGGTGATATGAAAAATTGTCAGTAGTTGGAACAACCCAGTACCAGTGTCTTCCAACAAATTTTCATGATCCCAAAGATGTTCAAGCCATTGAGGTCTCATTGTATAATGTGAGGCTACTGAAAAATCCGGGAAAATCAATACACAACAGTCTCTTTATAACACTATTGCTGGGGTCTGTTGTTGTGATATCAACTAGAAAAGTGATCGAAGTACACAGATGATCCCATTTAGCACATTAATCTACCTGGTACAAATGCTTTAACCTGAGTTTAGCAGGTTCACATACATATACTGAAATATACAGTAACATACAGAAGCACGCGCATACAGAAACACTATGACCTATATGCCCCCAGTATCATGCCAATGCATAATGTGAGCAGGTTTATAGACCCGGCCAATTTTTTTTTTTTCTTCTTCCTTTTTCTTCTATTCTGGTCAGAAATTCTGTTCTATTCTGTAGTTATTGGTTGTAACAGTCGAATGCAACCGATTTCATCCGGTCATGAGGCGTGTCAGATGGCCATTGAAGTAAACTTGCTGTCTAAAGAGATGTTAAATTTCTTGTTTTTCTTCCCTTTATAGCTACCCGAGGGCAGAGTATGTTCTAAAATGTTACATTTTCGGGGCTTGTCCGGGGTGGAAGGAAAGAAAAATGGCAGAAGATGCAATATTGCCAGTCAGGGCGATGATTATGGGAGGAGATATCAATCTTCTTAAGGGACTCATCACCCAACATGGCATAGAAGTTGAGGACTTAGAGGCACATACAAGGCTACAAGCTGTTACATTATTGGATGGTTGGTTCCAGGAACAAGTGAAAGACACACGCAAGGCAGTGACAGCAATTCATTCTATCATGGAAACTTGGGAGAAAAAGCCAGTAATTGACTCCACAGCTGATGCTTTGTCAACATCAAAGCTTTCCACTTTTCGTAAAGATCTTAAAATTTCGGGACAAATTGACTGTAAAACAGGCATTTCATACACATCGTTACGTCGACAGATAGACTAGAGAAAGCGACCAGTGGGTCACGTATACCCCCGGCCAGTTTCACCCTCTGATATATCTTTCGAGCTTGTATGTAATATGAATGAAATCAAGAAGCTATAAGAATCTATAAATGTGCTTGTAAAAGCTAAACCAAACATAAAATTTCTAAATGGACCAAGGGAGTGAGGGCATCAAATAGAACATACAGGCATCTATAAACTTTGACATAAAACTTTAACCAAATGTAAAATTTCTAAGTCTGTGACCTTGAGGTCACAGTGGGTGGGGGAAGGGACATGCATCATGAAATCATTTATCAAACATGAAGAGAATCTAACATGTGGTTACAGAGATATCAGCCATGAAAAAGGTTTAACACAAAACTTTTACATACAAGTAGATGAACAGACAGACAGACAGCCCACCCAGGGGCTTGATGACCCAGAGGCTTAGATATTCCATATGAAAGGTAATGCTATAGAGATATCCTTTACCTAACATGAAGAGAATCTAATATGTGGTTACAGAGATATCAGCAATGAAAAAGGTTAAACACAAAACTTTGACTTACAAGTAGATGAACAGACAGACAGACAGACAGCCCACCCAGGGGCTTGACCCATGGGCTTAGATATTCCACATGAAAGGTAATGCTATAGAGATATCCTTTACCAAACATGAAGAGAATCTAACGTGTGGTCACAGAGATATCAGCAATGAAAAAGGTTTAACACAAAACTTTGACGTAAAAGTAGATGAACAGACAGACAGCCCACCCAGGGGCTTAGATATTCCATATGAAAGGTAATGCTATAGAGATATCCTTTACCAAACATGAAGAGAATCTAACATGTGGTTACAGAGATATCAGCAATGAAAAAGGTTTAACACAAAACGTTGACGTAAAAGTAGATGAACAGACAGACAGACGGACAGACAGACAACCCACCCAGGGGCTTGACCCAGGGGCTTAGATATTCCATATGAAAGGTAATGCTATAGAGATATCCTGTACCAAATATGAAGAGAATCCAACCTGTGGTTACAGAGATATGAGCAATCATAAAGGTTTAACGCAAAACTTTGACGTAAAGGTTGACAAACGACCGGACAAACGTACGAACGAACGAACGAATGAACATACGAACGAACAGACGGAAAGACGAAAACTATATACCCCCTGACATACTTCGTATGCCAGGGGTATAAAAATGCAAAAGTCAAAGGTTACAAGGAAATTGATATCATTGATGCTGTCATTAAAGCTATTCCTCCAACGTCAGGACTCAGAAGATACTTGGCAGGGAAGGAAATATTGTGTCTTGACTCTTGCATTCAAATTTTGAGAGCTCACTACAATGAGAAAAGTGCTACAGAACTATATAATGAACTTGGACAGCTGACACAGCATGCTAAAGAAATACCATCAGAATTTCTAATGAGGGCACTGGAACTTAAACAAAAAGTTATATATGCCTCAAATGAAGGTACAGAAGATATGAAATACAGTAATGAACTTGTCCAAACATTATTTGTCAGGGCGGTAACAACTGGTTTATCAAGTATTATTATTAGACAAGAATTCAAACCTTTCTTAGATAACAAAGATATTAAGGATGAAGAACTCATTGAGGCTCTAAATAAAATTGTCTCACGTGAAACTGAAAGACAGTCCAAGTTAAGTAAAGTTAAAGTAAATGAATTGAGTTCCAAAGAAGACCGAGAGGAGAAAGTCGATAACTTGTTTACAGTTCGAGCCGAAATAGCAGAGTTACGGCAAGCTGTAGAAAAATTAGTGACAAAATCAACCACTACGGGTATAGAGAATGAGAAACTGAAAAAGACGACATCAAGACTGTGTCAACAGTGTCAGGAAAAGAGGAAGACTAGGTGTAATCATTGTTGGAGATGTGGGTCTGAAGAACATTACAGTTGTGGTTGCAGGAAGATAATTAAGTCAGCTGATCGGCAGCAGGAAAACTCCAGCAGGTCACATCAAGGGGGACATGTGTGACCTCAACAGAAGACCCCAAAGGTGTACTTTGTCAGCAAAATTCTAAATGGACATGCAAAGGCTGCTTTGCAGTTTCGTATTGTTCTGTAGAATGTCAGCAGAAACACTGGCCTAATCATAAGCTGCATTGTGTTTCTATTGCCACTCTACAGAGTGCTAGGCTGCAAAAATGCGAGTATGATGTGAAAAGAAATGTTGGAAACGTGTCGCCAAACATGAGAAATCATGTTTGTGAAGTAATTGGCGAACAGTGTTTAATGAAAGGTAGAATAAAAGGGACACTTACAGAACTATTATGGGATACAGGGGCACAAGTATCATTAATCAATCTCAGCTGGTTAAAAAGAAATTTTCCCAATGTAAGTTTAAGGCCAATTTCAGAGTTAATAGAGGGAGATTTGACTATTTTATCTGCTAATGGTATTGAGATAGAATTTGAGGGTTGGGTCCCATTAGATTTACAGTTAGGAGATGTTGGGGAAAAGGGAAAGTTTGTTCACACAGTACCATTTCTGGTGTCTAGTACAGCTGCCAAAAATACACCAATTTTAGGTTTCAATGTTATAAGGAAAATTGGTACTATTTTGGGAAAAGATAATTGTATCAGTATCCTTCAGTCTGCTATTGAGCCTGTCAGTAAGAAAACAGTTGCAAAGATGGCAAGCTTAATAATGGATGACTGGAGAAATAGGATCAGTTAAGACAGGGGGACGAAATATTATTATTCCAGCTAACTCCTCGATAATAGTGAATGCAATTGTTCATGGTAAAGTCCGTCAAAATTTCCTTACGGCATTGTTTACTCCAAACACCGGAAAAGAAATAACAGGGTTAAGTATTGAGGAGACTCTAGTCTCGGTTAAGCCTGGTAATGTAAGTAGGGTAATGTTGTGAATAATTGTTCTTCAAAAGATTATCTTTTGCCTAAAAGGACTCCTCTCGGTATGAGACTGTAAGGTCAGTTGTGACTTTAGGCCACACCGCTGAGGTTAGAGATGCAGGAAACATCTCTACTGAAGAGGTAGGTTCAGTTCAGGATGAGAACATAGAGGCAGGCACATGGGAACCAGAGATTGATTTAAGCTGTTCAGGTCTCTCTGTTGAGCAAGAAGCAAAGGTAAGAACATTGTAAAGAGAAGAATGTGGTTCTTTTTCCAAAGGTGATTATGATGTGGGTTGTGCCCCAGACTTGCAAATGAATATAGAACTGACAGATAAGCATCCAGTACAGAGCTCATATAATGCAATCCCACGGCCTTTATACTATAATGTTATTAATCAAGTCATTTCGTATTGGCCTAGTTACATGTCCGAGGTCTGCTGTATTGGCCCGAGGCTGAGGGAAATACAGCTGACCAAGGACCTGTAACGTGGACAATACGAAATAACGCGATTAATGACAATTTTATTAATTGACACTATTAAAAACATGATTATTGATTTTTTACCTCAATGTTAATTCGGATGAACTCCAACAATACAGGATAGTCAAATAATAACAAGAAGTAAAAGATTACTTGCAGGAACTGATTGGTAGGGGTTGGATCCGTAAATCCAAATCGCCATACTCTAGTCTTATAGTATGCGTCCATAAAAAGGATGGGTCACTCTGGTTGTGTCTTGATTATCGTAAATTGAATGCGAAAACAACACAAAATAGACAGCCATTGCCTCGCATTTTTTATGCTTTAGATGGACTTGGTGGTAGTAAGTGGTTTTCCTTGTTAGATCAGGGAAAAGCGTATCATCAGGGGTTCACGTCTGAGGAATGCAAACAATATACAGCATTCGTAACACCCTGGGGTTTATTTGAATGGAAGAGAATCCTTTTTGGATTAACAGGGGCCCCTGGGAGTTTTTAAAGCTTTATGAATGACTGTTTAGAAGATTTGAGAGACAAGATGTTTGCCTTATCTGGATGATCTTTTAGTTTTTAGCCCCACATTTGAAGAGCACTTAGAACACATTAAATTAGTCCTTCAGAAGCTTAAATCCAAAGGAATAATACTAAAACCAGCTAAGAGTGAATTGTTCAGAAAACAGGTAAGATATCTTGGGCATTTAGTCACAGCAGATGGGCACACGATCGACCCTAAAGATAAGGAAGCAGTCCTCCACCTGACAGAGAAGAAACCTACGACAGTGGGAGAGGTAAGGCAGTTAATGGGTTTCATTGGTTATTTAAGAACATATATTCCAGATTTTTACAGGAAAGCTGGTCCAATTTATGGTTTGTTGAAGAAGAATGAATCTGAACCTCAGAAAGGTAAGACCAAGAAAAAAGGTAGGCAAGTTAAGAATAAGGATGGTCAGAAACCCTCTTGTCAAAAGATTCAGTGGACTGAAAAACACCAGGAAATTTTGGAAGAACTGATAGATTGTCTGGTACAATCACCAGTTATGGCATACCCAAACTTTCAGAAGCCATTTTCACTTCATATAGATGCAAGCAATCAAGGTTTGGGGGCAGTGTTGTATCAAAAACAGGACACTGGAAAACAGGGGGTGGTTGCGTTCGCTTCTAGGACCTTAACTCCTGCTGAAAAGAATTACCATATGCATTCGGGTAAATTGGAATTTTTGGCTCTCAAATGGGCAATAGCTGATAGATTTAGAGATTATCTATTCAATACTGAAGAGTTTAATGTATACAGTGACAGTAATCCTTTGCAATACATTTTTACGTGTCCAAAATTAGATGCCACTCGAATGCATTGGGTCTCAGAATGGGCAGGTTTTAACTTCAGAGGGTATTATAAAGCAGGTTTCCGGAATGGTGACGCGGATGGGCTCAGTAGAATGCCTTTAGAGTTTGATAAGCTTAAAAGTGAATGTACTGTTGAATTACCCAGAGACGCAGTTGAAACAAGTATACGGGCTGTAGAAAATCAGAATGAGACAGGTGAGATAGGTCTTATGTCTCTTGGAGCATGTCTGAATGAAGCTTTGTGTACAGAGCAATTGCTAACGGGTGTAAGTATTGTAAGTCATAGGTTGAGTAAGGCTCAAGATGATGATGAAGTTATTGGTCCAGTGAAGTAGGACAGAATATGAGACCCACAGTTAGGGAGACAAAATGGTATCTTCCAGACAGTAAGGTTTTATTAAGAGAATGGCCTAAACTGTCTGTTGACCAGAGTGGTTTGCTTAGAAGAGAGGTATGTCAGCCTAGAGAAGATAGGATATTGCAGTTGGTCCTGCCACAAAGCTACCAAAGTCTAGTCCTCCAGCAATTACATAATGAGATAGGCCATTTGGGGCTTGAACGAGTTTTGGCACTGGCTCGAGACCGGTTTTACTGGCCTAGGATGGCTTCTTTAATCCAGCAATATGTCACAGAACGTAAGTGCATAATGAACAAGAAACCTGTTCTGCATTATAGGGCTCCAATGAAAAGCATTGTCACCTCAACACCGTTAGAATTAGTGTCCATGGATTTCCTCCATTTGGAGACGGTGAAAGGTGGATATGAGTACATATTAGTGATAATGGATCACTTTACCCGTTTTATGCGCAGGCATATGCTACCAAAAATAAAAGCAGTAAAACTGCGGCTGAAAAGTTGTACAATGACTTTATCCTCAAATTCGGGCTGCTGTATCGCATACATCATGACCAAGGCCCTGAATTTGAGAATAATTTATTTGACCTGTTGAACAGTTATTGTGGCATTTCCATGTCCCGAAGTACGCCCCACCATCCTGAAGGAAACACTCAAGTCGAAAGATTTAATCATAGCCTTCTAGGAATGCTCAGAACTCTTCCAGAGGCTTGCAAATCGGATTGGAAATCCCCCCTGAATAAGATGGTTCACGCATATAATTGTACAAAGAATGATGCAACAGGGTTCTCTCCATATTTCTTGTTCTATGGCAGGCATCCTCGTCTAGCTGTAGATTTACTCTTTGGAGTGAAAGGGTTTGATCAGACCGAAAAGGTAAGTCCTAAGGGATATGCCGAGAAGTGGGCAGCAAGGCTGCAGGAAGCATATGAAATAGCCTCCAAAAATGTTGGTAAGCAAACATAGCGTAACAAAGGGCATTACGATGCAGGTTTCATTAGTCCAGTTCTTTTGTCTGGGGACCGGGTTCTGGTTAAAAACCACGAAACTGGTGGTCCAGGGAAATTGCGTTCATACTGGGAGCAGCATGTGTATGTAGTGGTCCGTAGAATTGAAGATTCACCGGTTTATGAAGTGAAAAGGGAAGATGGAGTCGGTCCTTTGAAAAGACTCCATAGAAATCTTTTGCCTGTGGAAAAACCAGTTAAGAAAAAGAGATTGGTTAGAAGAAATAAGCATAATGCAAGAAAACACAAGTTTTCATGGCCGCAAAGTCCAGTCAAAGATGAGACTTGTCATTCTAGATGTTTAAACAATCTTGTAGCAAGCAAGTACACCCTAACCCCTTTATAACACTATTTTTGGATGTTACTTGAAACTGTGTTGTATCCAAATTTGTGTTATAATTATCCCTGTTATTATGGGATTGTGGTGTACATGTTTTTGATAAATGGCGGGTGCCCTTTAACTTTCAGGGGGAGAATGTGAGCAGGTTTATAGACCCGGCCAAATTTATTTTTTCTTTTTCTTCTATTCTGGTCAGAAATTCTGTTCTATTCTGGAGTTATTGGTTGTACCAGTCGAATGCAACCGATTTCATCCGGGTCATGAGGCGTGTCAGATGGCCATTGAAGTAAACTTGCTGTCAAAAAGAGATGTTAAATTTCTTGTTTTTCTTCCCCTTATAGCTACCCGAGGGCAGAGTATGTTCTAAAACGTTACAATATAGTGGTGGCATAAAAAACATGTTATAATGAAGTATTATAAGAAGGTTTATGCAAACATGATCTAACAGTCTCCTGTTAAATGTCCAAATACTTTTTTCAACAGATCAAGTAATTCTGCTTGGCCCAGACTGTGCTTTCCCTTCTATCTCCAGAAAGAGGACACCAAATGTGTAGGTTGCACACAAGCAAGTTACCATCGAAAGAGGTTGTTCATAAAAGGTATCCAGTCTTTATCCTTATGAATGGCAGTAGTGACCCATGTACATTTTTTGCCTATATCTCATGGAATTATTTCTTTTTCCCAAACAAAACTGAATACCGGTAGGTGATGCAAAGTGCAGTTTATCCCTTATCCTGCTGAATATATTAATACAGCCATACCCACTTCTGACTTTCAACCAATCAGATTACTCTATGGAGACAATTTGTTATTGTCATTGCACTGTTAAGTAGTGCCCACATGATCAACCTCTGCTGAATTCAACAATATCCACTCATATCAAAATGGATGACATACAGTGTAGATCCAGATCATTTGAGCCAACTCATCTGGATCTACACTGTTTGCATCAAAATCAAATTCCCACCTAATTACAGTGAAATTCCGCTACTAAGAAAACCTAAAATTAGGTCTAATTCTGCTTTAAAAAGCTTATTTAGTAGGTTCCAGTTATTTTTTCTGGGTATTTTCTCCATACAGTGTCCTCTGGTTAGAGACCACCTTTGGGACTGTTCAAAAGTGGTCTTAAAGACCACTTTTGAACAGTCCCAAAGGTGGTCTTAATATAGGAATTTTACTGTATATCTTATACAACCAGTCCAAATGAGAAATCTTACGGAATGTGATTGCATACACACAATGTCTAATATGATCTTTGCTTGTGTTTGTTTGAAGTTTAACCATCATGTCAACACTATATAGGTCATATTGAACCAGCCAGATTGTCTAACCATACTTCCTGGGCAGGGTTATACATAATCCGTTAGCCAGTACAGTACACATTTTTTTGCCTCCCTTCTTGAATGAGTGGGTGAGAGAGAATAACCATAGAAAATATTTCATGAACAATAACCGTAGAAAATTTTTCATGAACAATCTCCTTGAAAGAAAATATTTCATGAACAATCTCCTTGAAAGAAAATATTTCATGAACAATCTCCTTGAAAGAATATATTTCATGAACAATCTCCTTGAAAGAAAATAATTTCCTTCAAAGAGAGAATTCCATACTAGGTTCTAGATAGCAATATTAATAATAGGTTGAGAATAGCAATATTCCTAGTCCATGCAATCAATCATGTTGAATCTGATGTATCAGATGACACAGCCTTAGATGAACATGCATATTTAAAAATGTAGTGATATGTCACAGGTTCAGGCACAATGGCAGACATTGGCTTACAGCATAAACCTAGATCCATTCAGAGTATGTCTGCACTGATTAGCCAAGCAATTATATATCCTAGTATTTACAGAAATAGTGGACAAGTTCTCATATTTTTTTGTCATCTGCAGGTTTTTCTTTTAAAATTAACTTTTTCAAACAAAAATATTTCAGGAATAATTAATAGTTCTTTTGTCATTACTAAGAAGCCTCCATGGTGTAGTGGTTAGGCTACTCGCCTTGTAAACCAGAGGTCGCAAGATCAATCCCGGGCTTCTCCAGACTTTCTGAAGAGTCTTTAAACCGAAGTCCCGTCTCCGTATGACCTTAGCTGTTGGTGGGTTGTAAAACTCAAATACTCACTCACTCTTGTCCTTACTGACAATGACCAGTCTTAATCACATTTGTGAAATGTTTGTGTGTTCTCAAGTGGCTGATGAGACCAATACTAGCTCTGAAGACCAATTCTAGCTCTGAGGAATACTATCAGTGTGTCAAACAATTTGGATTCAGATCAGGCCCGACATCTTCCACTCGTGGACTGTTCTCAGCTTTCAGCTAGATTTACATTATTTTGTCCTAGCAGTGTGTGGACAACTTCAGATGGTGTCAGCAGACATGTACTACCTACCAGCACCTGGAAATGGAGAAAACATCATTAGAGCCCAGGGCCCAGTTGTTCAAAGCATTGCTAGCTTAACGAGCTCGTTAGTGGTTATATTGTTAACTGTTCTAGCAAGGTTAATATTTAAATTTTTGGTATTTTTGCTGAAAAAATGTGAGCAGCTTTTGCAAATGCAAAATCTGCTCACATTTTTTCAACAAAAATATTAGCATATTTGTCATAATACATGATCAAAGTTTTAATGAAACGTTAACTAACGACCTCGTTAGTTTTGAACAACTGGCCCCAGTTGTTCAAAGCATTGTCAGCTTAACGAGCTCGCTAGTGGTCAAAATGTTAATTGTTCCAGTAAGTACAATGTCTGATATAGCGGTATTTTTGCTGCAAAAATGTGAGTAGCTTTTGCAAATGCAAAAGCTACTCACATTTTTTCAGCAAAAATATCAGCATAATTGCCATAATAACTGATAAAAAAATATTATGTTACTAATGACATTGTTAGTTTTGAACAACTGGCCCAAGGTAAATATACCCATGTGCAATCATGTATCTTTCATAACTTCTAAAATGGCATTATTTCATCATGTGAACAAGTCCGCGAAATAAGGACCCCCCTAAACCCCACTTTATATACAGAAAACTGGGGTTTATGGGGGTAAATAGTATTTTCCTTATTTCTGCTCCAAGGCATAGATTGTGGGTATTCATTAGCACCACCTCAATGAGGCGGTTCTAACGAGCACCCAAAACCTATGTTTGGAGTATAAATAAGAAAAATGTCATACATTTTCATCAGAAATAATACCTTTTTTGAGGTTTGAAAAATTCACTATATCACACAGATGTGTTATTGTAATGTGAAAATTAATTTTCCTTATTAGGTTCTGGATGCTCATTGAGGCAGTTTTAACGATTAACCACAGCATATGTCTTAGAGCAGAAATAAGAAAAATAGTGTATACCCCTTACCCCTGTAAACCCCAGTTTTCTCTATGTAAACTGGAGTCTACAAGGCTGTGTTCATTACAGAGAGTAATTATCATGATGAAAGACTGAGTTAATACTCATCTGCAGAAGACAGGGATTTTTTTATTTCATTTTATTTAATTTTTTTTTTTTTTTTTTTTTTTGCTCAAAATCTGCAGATATAAGCAAAGACCTAGAAATGCTCTGGAATCCTTAAATGTAACTGTCTGTCTCACACCACTTTTCCTGGGGAGGCTTAGACCTTCCAAGCGGTTTACCAGTGCACAAATGTTCAGTCAGTTTTGTTTTGTTTGTTTGTTTGGTTTGAGGTTTAATGTCCCTGTCAACACTATTTAGGTCATTTTGGAGACGTTGCTTTATATTGTGTGTGACTTTTACCCGACATTGAGATGAAATGACATCTCAAGCCCTGCCACTCAATTCAGTCATTTTACTTCTATTAAGGTGTAACTACACCAAATTTAGTCACACAGAGGCCTTTCTGATATTTAATCTTCATCAGTGTGTCTCAATCCCAAAGTTCTGAAACCTAAACGGATGATGGACAAGACCCGGCAAACGAGCACACACCGACCAACGTAGCTCATGAGACAGGTTATCAGGAGGCATCAGGCAAGAGACGTCTACCCTAGGACTTATAGGCGTCCCCCATCGAGCCAACATCAGCAAACATGGCCCACACTCCATGGAAGTCCAGGGCATCAGAAAGGAGATGTCCAAAGTAGCGAGTCTTGCAAAATTTAAAATATAACAACAAGTGGCAGCCAAATCCGCTAAGATACATGTCTCACCTGACAAGTAAGTCTTAGTATCAGAAAATTAGAATTTTATACTGGAAAAGTTAAAGATATAATATAGATATTTAAATCAGTACTTGAGTACTGACATCAACACCGCAGTATCAACCCCAGCACTAAGGAACTGATATCGAGCTGATGATACCCTCTATATGAAAACACCATGCAGCCAAATCTATTTCTCCAAGCCCCGAGCGGCAGAGCATGAAACTTTTTTTTTGTTATAAGTCTAAAAATAAATCAAATCAAATGCATGGTAAATGAACTCACCTGTGTATCTGGT
Organism: Lucinisca nassula; assembly: GCA_963580285.1. Lineage (NCBI taxonomy): Eukaryota > Metazoa > Mollusca > Bivalvia > Lucinida > Lucinidae > Lucinisca > Lucinisca nassula. The sequence goes on along the minus strand of OY757010.1, from coordinate 92,464,387 downwards.
TTAAAACTGTTAACAGTATCTCTGATCTGTTTAACTTCTGTACTGGTTACCCCTCCCACTACAAATAGTATCAACAGAGGATGATCACTAGGGCGAGGTTTAGCAACTGTACGAAACAACCTGGAATTATAATGGTTACCATAGAAACTGTGACAAACAAAATATAGTAATTAAGAATACCTTAAACACCCAAAAAAACTGGATGGCAAGATTCTGTTGTCCAGATGTTCAAAGCATCGTTAGCTTAACAAGTCAGTTAGTTGTAAAATTAACTGTTCTAGCCAATTCAATATCTAATACACCTCAACCTCTTTATAACAATATTAATGTGTTCCAAAGCAGAAAATGTGTTAGTTAAACATTAGTGTTAAATCCAAACAAAAATGTATAGATTATATAGAAAAATGACCAGTTATGGTCATTTTTCTATATAATCTATACATTTTTGGGATCCATCTTGAAGTCATGTTATATTCAAAACCGTGTTATAACGACTTGTGTCATAATGAGGTTGTGGTGTATAGTGTTACTTTTGCTGAAAAATGAAAAGTTCCACATTTTTTTCAGCAAAATACAAGCATATTTGCCATATAAGTAAATCAAAGGTTTAACATGTTAACTAACAACAATGTTAGTTTTGAACAACAAGCCCCACTACTTGATTCTAGTTCTAAATTTCAAGACTCTTGCTTGTCCGATGCACGCAGTCTGATCAGCAACTTAATGTCTGCGGCTAAGATAATGTAATAATGTTCTACTTCTAAAGCATAATTAGCTTAACAACATTGTAAGTGGCCAAAACGTAAAAGGAGTAGCAAGTCCAATGTCAAATGCTTAGATTTTTTGTTGAAACAATGTATCTTTTGCAAATGCAAAAACTACTTTTAGCAAAAATATTTGCATATTTGCCATAGTAAATGACCAGTTTTACCCATACATTAACAAACAACATTCTTGGCCCTGCCCATTGGGGCTTGGAGAAATAGATTGGGCTGCATGATGCTTCCACACAGAGCTGAAACCAACGGTAAGCCGCTTAGAAGGTCTAAGCCTGCCCAGGCAAAGTGGTGCAAGTACACACATAAAAAACCTTATTGGTTTCATTGGGCGGCAGGGATTTCTCATGTTATACATGTCAAACTCTCCAGCCCAAAGAAACTGCTAGGGTTTAAGGAGCAGTCTGACTCACAACACTTTTCCAGGGGCAGGCTTAGACCTAAGAATTTACAAGTACTCAACAGCTATTTGTGGAATCACCATGCAGCCCAATATATTTCTCCAAGCGCTGATGGGTGGGGGTGCTGTGTGGATCATTTTTTGTCATCTCCCAGAAAAATGGAGAAGAGAGATAGTAGAAGTAATGAAAGAGAGGGACAGAGAAAAGAAAAACAAATAAAGGAAAAGAAACAGAAGAAATAAAGAACATTCACCCTCTGCCCTAACCTGCTACAAGGATAGCAGGCCTTACCCAACTGTAAGCCAATATCAGTTGGACACCAAAGTTGGTATAAAGTGCTCAGAGTTCACTGTACATTTAAAAATATTAGTTTCTTACCCAAAACCTGACTTGAGCATGTCTTTCACTCCTGATGAGATCATCTTAATATCTACCAACTCTGGCTTCTCTGGATCAAAGATGGCTGCCGTAACTTGTTTCAGCAGGGAATTCTGGGATGCTGGGCTGACTGCAGAGCCCGGGTCTACCACTGATCTGAAAACAAATGAAATAAGAGTCTGAGCATCATGTTAATAAGTCTATGAAATTAACACCCCATAAACCCTACTTTATATACAGAAAACTGGGGTTTACAGGTGTATCATTCTGCTCCAAGACAGGTTGTAGGTCCTTGTTAGAACCACTTCACTGAGGTGTTCTAACAAGCTATCACAATATATGTTTAGGGTATAATCAAATCAGAAAAAATATCTCAAATTTTCATTAGAAAACCAACCCTTTTGGAAATAAGAAAAAAACACCTGTCTGTTTATTAAGGGAAATGGGAACACCTTGCACACTTTTCTGCCATTTTTCAAAGGGAGACAACTTTCAGGACTTCATGTTTTCGCTTTTCTACAAGCCCTGTCCCACTAAAAAAGGGTCTACTCTTGAAGGAAAGAATTTACACCTAAGGAGCAAATTCTTTCCTTTAAGTGTTGACCCATATTGACAAGGGAGACAAAAATCCTTTTTGCAGGAATTGCCTCCCCTGAAGGTGTTCCCATTTCCCTTAAAGAATGGATCAGATTTAGCAGCAATTTGTTTAAGTACTAAACAGTTTAGCAGTCAACTGTAAAGTAGAACAAACCATGACTATGTAGCAGGAGTGATTTATCTGCTCACGACCGACAAATGGTTATTTATTATTATTCAATAAATTATGTCATAGAGGAATTCTATTTCAATTCTTCTAGTAGTCTACAAAAAATGTAGTTTCCATCAAATTCTTCCAGCATTCAGCCATTGTTTAACCCATTTTGTACCGGAAACCCCTAAAAGGGGAATTGGCAAACAGTGCAGGCCCAGTTCAGATGCTGCAGATGCTGTGTCTGATCACGGCCTACACTGTTTGGAAAAAGTTCAGTCATTTTCCAAATTAATTTTGAAGAAAACACAACCGGACACCCCTAAATTCTGAAATGGACTCCTGTTGTTTATAAGGAGGAAGATTCCATTTGGTACAAAAAGGGTTACAGGACGGTCCAAACTATCCCTCCTTTTTCTGTGCAGGCTTAGACCTTCTATAAAGCATTTTACCAGTATTCAAAATTTTGGTTTGTTTCAGTTCTGTGTGGAAGCACCATGCAGCCCAATCTACAGTAAAATTCCTTTATTGAGACCACCCTTGGGACTGTTCAAAAGTGGTCTTTAAGACCACTTTTGAACAGTCTCAAGGGTAGTCTTTTAATAGGAGACACCACTGGATGTAGATAACACAAAGAAAAAATAACTGAAATCTTACCAATAAGCTTTTAAAAACAGATTCAGTTTTAGGTGTTCTTAATAGCAAATTTTACTGTATTTCTCTAGGCCCTGATGGTCGGGTTGCGCAGGACAAGAGTTAAACAGTGTAAAATATTACTACATAAAATCATGTACCCATAAATTACATATCACTTAAATACACTCAGACATGACAGTCAGTTAAAGATTTTTTCTGAAGATATTGCAAGTTTTTTTTTTTTTTTTTTTTATTGATCAGTTTGCAAATTTGAATAAATAAATTACATCAAGTACAGTAGAGTCCAGTGAATGGAAGCCAGAACTGATAATGTATGTTAGCTTTTTTCCTCGGCCAGACATTCGAAAACAGGGCTGTGCTCTGACACATTTGGCAGTCGAAATTGGCAACACGTCATCACATACTAGAGCCCGTCTTTGGTCTGATTCCTGCACTCAAAATTCTAAAATCGCTACAGAACTGTGTTTCTTAGGACAAACGCTGTTCCTTGAGTGCAATTTGTGCCTTCCTCCGATTAAGAGTTCAGTATATTCCCATTGGTCAGCTGACACCTGTCGAATTGGCAAGTGCCAGCACATTGGAGGCCCTGGGAAGAGCAGTTCATAAACTAATCCCATTTAGCGAGATGGGGGTAGCCCCTATGTGCTTTTAGCGCCCGGTTACCTTACAAAATCTATCAAGTCAAGAGTCCAGTAACAGTGCGCGGTAATTTATTTTGTGCACCCTGCATTCTGAATTTCAATAGCTGTATCCCTCATAAACAGTTTCACTATTATGAGCAGATCTGCATTAAGTTTATCTTTGCCCGCAAAAGATGAACTTGCACGTGCAGATGTGCCATTTTCGCGGCACTTTTCAATTTTCTCATGAAAAAAAAAAATCCGAGGATTGCCAAAGTCAATATTTGGTTAAAAAACTAACCAAAGGCACAATGGCATCTTACAACATTGCAAAGGATCTAATCGACAGCTTATTTGCGTCTAACCTTGTGTTTAAAAAGCTCAAAATACTTAACGTGAGCAATGTTGGGTGACAAAATTGGCAGTTCGATTTCAAGGCGGTATCCCTGTTCAAAGTATTCTCACCCCGCCTGTTGAAAATTTCAGAGAGAAATTTTCATTGCATAAACTTGATAGGGAAGTGTTGCAATGTTTATGATTGTGGATTTTGTGTGGTGGCTGGGAAAAAGTTATACGCAGCGATCAAATTTTTATGTGCGCAATGTTACCGGACTGCAGCGTAATTGATTGGTTAAAAAGCATAAATATGTGGCTAATTTATTTATTCAGCAGAACAAGGGCTAAGAGTATTCCACCCGAGTTACCTGAACTGCTGAAGCTGGTCCCTAGCTGTAGCTATTGCAATCAACTTCTCCCACAAGTCATCCAGAATATCCGATAATATTGCTCTCTCTGTTCTGCCTTCACCTACTAAAATACAGTCATGTATCAGCATTGGAATTACTCTTATTTTTGTTCTTTTTGTTGTTTTTTCTTTTGTTTATGGCCCTTTCAAGACTATTTCACTCATTTCGAACTGATTGTTAATTGGAGGTGGGCAAAAACTAGAGTACCTGGAGAAAAAATCACCTGAGATTCCGTTGCAGAACTTGGCATCTCACATCTGTCCCAAGCAAGGCTAGAATTAGTGAGAGACCCAGTGATTAAGTGTCAGCACTCGTACCCACTAGGTCATGGAGCCTCATTGTCAGAATTACTCTTAAGGGGAATGGGAACACCTTCAGGGGAGGCAACTCTTGCAAAAGTATTTTTGTCTCCCTTGTCAATAGGGGTCTACTCTTAAAGGAAAGAATTTGCTCCTAAGGAGCAAATTCTTTCCTTTAAGAGTAGACCCCTTTTTCTGTGGGACAGGGCTTACAGAAAGGCGAACAGGAAGTCCTGAAAGTTGTCTCCCTTTGAGAAATGGCAGAAAAATCAGCCAGGTGTTCCCATTCCCCTTAAGGGGAATGGTTAATACTTTCCAGGAAGATTATCTTTTGGTTTTCTGTTTACGTCCCTTTCAAGATTTCACTTATTTTGTGAGGATAGGTAATCAGGCAGAGCTCTCACTAGGATTTTGAAAACAGGATTCCAGGAATCCTTCCTTGTAAAAAGTTGGATTCACAGATAAAAAGTTGGATTCCCACATAAAAAAGTTGGAGTTCTGATCTTGATCGCGCATAGAACATAGACAAAAACTTCTTATTATCAGGCTACACATCCATATGAAAAACTGTGTACTTTCATGGCTCCCCAAACTCTTTTTTTTCTGATAAATGCATTTAATAACTTCGTTCCAAACATGTATATTGTGGTTACTAGTTAGAAATATTTCACTGATCGATGTGTCTATCCCCCCCCCCCCCAATGCAGTTGCTCAGATTTATTCTCACACTTCTAGTCAAATAATGCCACATAAAAATAAGGTAGTATAAGGATAACAGCAGATATAATGTAAACCCAGATCAGAAAAGCAGCATTCTATTTAGCTATATTTGTGCTTTCAAATTCGGACGTATATGTACGTGACAGTAGCTCAATTATTTTTAATTGGTGTAAACAAATACGTAGGGGAAGCATCCTAACCACGTCTGACTTCCTGTAATTGTTAAAAATGATTGTATTTTGAAGAATTACAAACATTTTTGTCACCAGTAAACGTCGAAACACACTTTGACCGAGCGATAAAAAGTACGATCGTGTAGTCGCGAAAATACATGACATTGGTAATTCGTCAATTATATCGTCTTCGCCGTAACCCTAGTTTAACTAAACGTGATATTTTACCGACCCATGCTAATCCGTTGATGATATGAGCTTACATCAATTAGTAAACTCATTAATTGTAATCCGTAATAACACGGGGATTAGCGCGGCGAGATTAAACAGGTACAATCATTTTTAACACGTGCCGCAAACCGACCACTTTCCAATATTGTCTCTCCCACTGACAGGTGCATAAATACCTGTCAATATAGGTCACGCCTACTGATTTGTGGCACGTGCGCTTTCAACATAAAAAGCGGCGCCGCATTTGATCTTTTATTGGTATTGCATAAGCGGCCTAAATTAGCTTCTGAATTTACCGCTTCTGTAATTTTGGACGCGTGTCGCAATAAAAAACATGCGTACACAAGAATCGCCGGTTGTGAATTTTACGCGTACAACGGCAAAAGTTGGCGTAAAATACGCAGAATCCTGCGTTTCCGAGAGCTCTGTCAGGTGGGGAAAAAACCCTTTTTAACCTAAACTATCAATAAGGATCTATTCTCAAAGGAAAGAATTTGCTACTTTCAAAGGAAAGAATTTGCTCCTCAGGAGCTGCTCCTCAGGAGCAAATTCTTTCCTTTGAGAGTAGACCTTAGGGACTCAGGCTACAAGCAAGCAAAAGAGAAGTCATGGAAGTTTTCTCCCTTGTTCATCTCAGTACTGACAACCTGTATAAAGCGTAAAAGCTCCATTTGATTCTAAAAACTGGTGCAGTAGAATGTTACATCCAAACAGTACTTGTGTTATGCTGTGGTTTTATGCCCCATTCAGCAGCTAAGGTTGTGTTGGGCCAGTCAGTTACCTTTACTGTTCCTGGACAGGCTTAGACCTTCTAAGCAGTTTACCAGTACTTATTGAGATCCCCCTGGACAGTAACTCACATTATTATATACCCAGAAAATGTCCCGTTTACTTTGTACAGAAGTTACCGGTCAATATTTTTCCATATTGCCCGTAGTCAAGTTCATATTGCCCGGAGATAAGCAGTCTCGTGCATAACAGGACTACTTTCAAATTTTTCAGTTTTGAATCTAAAAATCGGCAGCCATCTTGTCGTGCGAATCGACTGAAAGAACGTAAAACAAAACGAATATAGGTTCTAACAAAGTTTATAAACCGCACTTTATGCTGTCAAATATGACCTACCTGCAATCTGTTTAGATTTTCAATACTTTCTTCTAAGAATCAGGAGTATTTTGAAAGAAATGTAACCGACGCTTCGGAAAAAATGGCGTCCTGTGTTTGGAAATGTCATTGTTTTTAATGACGTCACATCCACCAACGTTAACGTTGTCTTCACTTTGGCGCCGTTGGGCGTGGTTTTTCAACGAGTAGGGAGACACTTAACGACCTTCATTATTTTCCATTTCAAACCACTTAAAAGATGAATAATCTGATTGTACGTTCAGAAATTCATACCAGGCAATCCTGAATTCTAGCCGACATTTGAAATTTTGGGTATATAATAAAAAGGTTATTGACTTTATAATCTGAAATATTCGGCACTCGTTCATATGGCGAAGACGCACTCGCAAGCTCGTGCGTCCTTCGCCATATGAACTCGTGCCGAATATTTCACAATATAAAGTCAATAACCTATAAACAGCCGACTGGTGGGTCAATGGTTGAGTCCTCAAGCAACCATCAATCTCAAGCTGTCTCCCAAGAGATGGGGCATTAGGAAAAGGAAAGATACAATAGAGTAGGAAATAGCACAAACAGGCCCTTGCCCTACTGAGCAAAGGCAAGCCCCACCCTATACTCTTATATCCCTACCCTTAACTCTTATACTCAACACCTATATTGCAATCTATATTGTACCAGGTTGGACCAACATTCATCAATTCTTAAATGAGACAGGGTGAAGACAAGCCATTATTTGCCCAAAACTAACATTTTGGGAGGCATGTGACCTTGAAAACAAGGTAAAGGCTCCCAAAATCTAATAAAATCTTTGATAGGTTCCAATGATATATAATATAAATGTTTGACCAAATTTCAAATGATTTGTTCGTTAGATAGGGTGCCAAAAAGCCAAAATTGATCGGTTTTGGGAGCTTTTGCCCTTGAATATAAGGTCATGGTCACCAAAATCTAATCCAATCTTTGGTAGGCTGCAATGACATATTGTACCAAGTTTGACCAAATTTCATTAGTTCATGAGATAGGGTACAGATAAGCCAAACTTGACAGTTTTCGGGGGCCTGTGCCCATGAAAATACCAAAATCTAATCAAGCCTTTGGTACATTGCAATGATATATCGTACCAGTTTGACCAAATTTCATCAATGCATTCTCCTGAAAGGGTGTAGACAACCCAAAAGTGACAGTATTTGGGGATCTGTGCCCTTTAGAATAAGATCAAGGCCACCAAAACCTAAACAAATCTTTGGTTGGTTTCAATGATATATTGTGCAAAGTTTGACCAAATTTCATTGATTCATTCACGAGATAGGATGCACACAAGCTAAAATTGACAGTTTTGAGGGGCCTTGCCCTTGAAAATAAGGTAAAGGTCACAAAAATCTTATCAAACCTTTGATAGGTAGCAATGATGTATTGTACCAAATTTGACCAAATTTCATCAATTCGTTCATGAGATAGGGTGCAGACAAGCCATTTTGGGTGCAAAATTGACAGCTTTTGGGGGGCTTGTGCCCTTGAAAATTAAGTAAAGGCCATCAAAACTTAATGCCTGTTTTCCCCCATCCTAGTGATGTTACCAAGCAAGTATGGTCAACATCCATCAAAAGGTTCAGGAGATAAAGTGCTTCAAATAGGCTATGCCAATACCAACGCCAGTACAAACAGGATCCGCACCAAAAACAATATGTCCCCATCACCCAAGCCGAATGTTAATCATAGATGGGCAAAAAAATGCAGGTATAGAGAGAAAATACACTTGACCTTCCATCGAAGAGCTGGGCAACTCACATGGGACCTAAGCCCATGTCAACCCACAGCAGTGGAAAACCTAATATTATAGAGTCAACAACCTGCATCGCAGGTTGCAGAAGCAATACAAACTTTAAATTTTTCAGTTCTAAATACAGTGGAACTTCGATGGCTCAAACACCGAAGACTCATTTACCATGGCTGATTCGAACACATTCTCGAGTCCCTAGGAAATGTTTTCCCTGGGTCCTGATACAACATAGGTATAATTTAGAAAGATTTTTCATTGTGAAAAAGTATGTTGTGTGTACTCATTAGAATGGCCTGAGGCAATTCTAATGAGTACACACAGCATACCTTAATGCTTACTGACATGACTCTATAAATAACCCTCAGGGGCTTGAACTACCACTGTATAAACACATTTTAATGGTCCCAAATGTGTTTGAGCCATTGAAGTTTCACTGTATACAGTGAAATCCAGCCATAGAGGATCCTCTTTATAATAACAGTATTTGTTTTCTACCATTCTGCCATTGTAAAGATTTTCCCACTGTAAAGAACCCCAATAATTAATAATATTATAGGTAATAACGAGCCTTTTCAGCATAAAAATTTCTCAAAGAAACAAATGTTGTGGACATTTCATGATTTGCTAGAGTCACCTCTCTGATGCGATTCTTACAAATATCCGCATTTGTTTCTTTGAGTGTTAAATACAATATTCTTGAATATGTCCATTATCCTGTATCATCTTGAGGTAAAATCTCGTTCCATTGAAATCGTTTTTATAAGGAGGTTTGTTGTTATATTGAATGTCGGTATGAAGAGGGTAGACGATAGTAAGACCCGCTAAAATTAAAACTACATGTATTTCTTCTTTAAAAATCCTATTTAAAAGGTTTCTAATATTCTTTCTTTCAATTTTTTTTCTAGACCCAGTATCTCCAAGCAAGAGATAATGTCTTTAAGACCACATTTGAACAGTTTCAAAGGTGATCTGAATCTGAAAATCAGATTGTTTTCAATCCGAGGATGACTTACTGATAGACTTTATAAGTGGTGGTAGGCAATTTTTTTCTTCCATGATTCTTTCTAACAATGCTGTCTGAAAATTAACAAATGAAAATAACTAGAATTTGTTTTTCTACAAAAACACAGATGTCTCCCCCGCTTATACTATGCATCACTTTTAGCATTCATTACAATGGGCACAGATTACCAAAATGACAAAGGGCCATAACTCGCAAAGTATTTTTCGGAATTTTGTCAAAAGTTATTCAGTTCATATACTCATCACCACCAATATACTCAACAACTTTCAAGGCTCTAGATCCAATAGTGTTTGAGATATTTTGCTGACAAGATTTTATTAAAAAAATTTCAAAGGGCAATAACTCTTAAAAGGGGCATAATCTGGACAAGAAAAAAAATATGCGTCAGCTAATTTTCCATGAGGAATCCATATATGAAATTTCAAAACCCTAGCATACACGGTTCTTAAGTTTTGCTATGCATCACTTTTAGCATACACTACAATGGGCACAAGTTACCAAAATGACAAAGGGCCATAACTCGCAAAGTATTTTTCGGAATTTTGTCAAAAGTTAATCAGTTCATATACACATCACCACCAATATATTCACCAACTTTCAAGGCTCTAGCTCCAATAGTTTTTGAGATATCTTTCTGGAAAGATTTTATTTAAAAAAATTCAAAGGGCAATAACTCTTGAAAGGGGCATAATCCTGACGAGAAAAAAGTATGTGTCAGCTTATTTTCCATCAGAAATGCATATATGAAATTTCAAAACTATAACATACACGGTTCTAAAGTTATGCTATGCATCACCTTAGCATAAATTACAATGGTAACAAATTACCAAAATGACGAAGGGCCATAACTCACAAAGTATTTTTCGGAATTTTGTCATAAGTTAATCAGTTCATCTACTCATTTCCAACAATCTATTCTCCAACTTTCAAGGCTCTAGCTCCAATAGTGTTTGAGATATCTTGCTGACAAGATTTTATTAAAAAAAATTCAAAGGGCAATAACTCTTGAAAGGGGCATAATCCGGACGAGAAAAAAAAATACGCGTCAGCTAATTTTCCATGAGGAATCCATATATGAAATTTCAAAACCCTAGCATACATGGTTCTTAAATTATGCTATGCATCACTTTTAGCATACATTACAATAGGCACAAATTACCAAAATGACAAAGGGCCATAACTCACAAAGTATTTTTCGGAATTTTGTCAAAAGTTAATCAGTTCATCTACTCATCACCACCAATATATTCACCAAACTTTCAAGGCTCTAACTCCAATAGTTTTTGAGATATCTTGCTGACAAGATTTTATTAAAAAAATTTCAAAGGGCAATAACTCTTGAAGGGGACATAATCCTGACGCGAAAAAAATACGCGTCAGCTAATTTTCCATGAGGAATCCATATATGATATTTCAAAACCCTAGCATACACGGTTCTTTAGTTATGCTAGGCATCAAAAGCGTAATGGACAGACGAACGGACGAATGAACCAGAACCAATATGCTCCTCCAACTTTTTCAAAGTTGGGGGCATAATAAGAAAGTTATTGACAGAACACAAAAAAGGCCCTTTTTTACCTTTAACCTCTATGTATGACCTTGACCTTTCAGGTACCAAACTGGGTCATGCGTGCAACACATCATCTCATGGTGGTTAACATTTCTGCCTAGCAATTTCAAAATCCATATAACAATAAGAAAGTTATTGACAAAACACGAAAAAAGGCCCCTTTTTTACCTTTGACCTCTATGTATGACCTTGAAATTTTAGGTACCAAACTGAATCATGCATGCAACACATCGTCCCATGATAGTTAACATGTTTGCCAAGTAACTTCAAATTCTATTTAAAAATAAGCAAGTTATTGACAAAACCCGAAAAAAGGCCCCTTTCTTTACCTTTGACCTCTAAGTATGACCTTGACCTTTGAGGTACCAACATGGGTCATGCGCGCAACACATCGCCTTATATTGGTTAACATTTCTGCCAAGTGATTTCAAAATCCATCTCAAAATAAGAAAGTTATTGACCAAATACGAAAAAAAGGCCCCCTTTTTGACCTTTGACCTCTAAGTATGACCTTGACCTTTGAGGTACCGACCTGCCTCATGTGCACCACACATCGTCTCATGGTTGTTAATAATTATGCCGAGTAATTTTAAAATCCATCTCAAAATTAGAAAGTTATTGACCAAATACGAAAGAAAGGCCCCTTTTTTGACCTTTGACCTCTTAAGTATGACCTTGACCTTTGAGGTACCCGACCTGCCTCAAGCGCACCACACATGGTCTTATGGTTGTTAATAATTATGCCAAGTAATTTTAAAATCCATCTCAAAATAAGAAAGTTATTGACCAAATACGAAAAAAAGGCCCCTTTTTTACCTTTGACCTCTAAGTATGACCTTGACCTTTGAAGTACCGACCTGCCTCATGCGCACCACACATGGTCTTATGGTTGTTAATAATTATGCCAAGTAATTTTAAAATCCATCTCAAAATAAGAAAGTTATTGACCAAATACGAAAAAAAGGCCCCTTTTTTGACCTTTGACCTCTAAATATGACCTTGACCTTTGAGGTACCGACCTGCCTCATGCGCACCACACATCGTCTTATGGTTGTTAATATTTCTGCCAAGTAATTTTAAAATCCATCATAAAATAAGAAAGTTATTGACCGGACACAATTAGCCCATACATATATACATACCAACAAACTTCCATGGGAGATAATTCAAAAAGTATAAATTCGAGAGTTATAGTTCTTGCGCACTGCACGTCGTCTAATGCTGATTAATATTTACACGAAGTTTCGTGAGGATAGCTCTAACGGTTTTCAAGTTACAGAGCGGACACGAAAGTGTGACAGACAGACAGACGGACAGACAGACGGACAGACAGACAGACGGACGGACGGACAGACGCCCGGGGGAAAAACAATATGTCTCTCCGAAAAAAAAATTTTCGGGGGAGACATAATAATCATTAGTCAATCCACTAGTTGTATTCTTTCCGATCTGGATTTTAAAATGAACAATTTTTATGGTTACAGAAAATGTGTACCATATTTACAGTATATATTGGGATAGATAGACCCAAACAGTGTAAACCCAGTTGAGACAACACTAAAATAGCTGGATGAGTGGCAAACAGTGTAGATCCTGAGACACTCAAAAATGCGGTGTTTCATCAGGGTCTAGCCTATTTGGCATTCATCCAGCTATTTTTAGACAGAACATCAGGTAGAAAATTGTACTGTTCAAATCTTAAGATCAAGTATGGCAAGGAGTTGAGGTGTCCGAATGTCTAGAGTAAATAAGGTAGTTGAAATTTTTAAGTTTGATCATTTATAGTTTTAAACATATTAACCCTTAAAGCACCAAGCTAACAGAGTAGACTCTGATCAGAAACATGTTCTTCAGCATTTGATCTGGGGCTACACTGTTTACTTAACTTGTGAATGAGATCAGTCACCCTTGTAATATAATGCTATCTCTCATGCAGGGCCTGATAAAACATAAAAATTTTCCACTCACCAACTGGGCAAAGCAAAAGTTTTCGCACTTGCAAAACTCAAAATCCTACTTGCCTAGGATTTGCAAACAGAAAGTCTTGTTGTTGTTCTTTTTTTTTTTTACAAATGGTGAAAAAAAAAACTTGCTTCAAACAGAATTTAAAATGAATGTGCTTAACTAAATATTCATATATCTATAAAATAGCAATTTCTTAAGGTTAAGTAAACTGACCTGCTTGATTTGACCGAAATAGTGTTGACTGGGCCATTTAACTTCAAGACAAACTTTCCTTTTCAAGGAAATCAAACATCTATCCTTATTATGCTTCCAGACCTAGCCCAATGATTAACCCTTTTTTTTACCAAATGGAAATCTTGCTCCTTATAGACTGCAGGAGTCCATTTCAAAATTTAGGTGTGTCAGGTTGTGTTTTTCTTAAAAATTTATTTGGAAAATGGCTGAACTTTTGGCAAACAGTGTAGGCCCTAATCAGATGCCGCAAAATGCGGCATCTGATCTTGGCCTGCACTGTCTGCCAAATACCCATTTTGGGGTTTCTGGTACAGTATGGGTTAACACATTGGGGCTCAAACTACCCCCGTCTTGCACAAATCCCAAAGATGTTTGAGCCATTGAAGTTGACTATAGGTAAATGTTATCCGTTACCTGAAGTTGTGATTCCTCATCTTCTAATTCCAGCAGAGTTGGACCTGACAGGGAGTACAGGTACACAAGGAGATACAGCACATCATCTAAACTGTACACACTGAAAAACACCGGGTCCAAATTACTCAAAATTAACAATGGCTTTAGCAGATGTTTTGTTAAAGCTTTGATCCTTAAATTTGACAAATATGGTGATATTTTTGCTGCAAAAATGTGCTACACACAATTTTCAGAAAAAATATCAGAGTATCAAGTACTGTATATGCTAGAATAGTTAACAATTTGACCATTAATGAGCTTGTTAAGAGGAATGGGAACACCAGGCACATTTTCCGCCATTTTTCAATTGATTTTTGATTGATTGAGGTTTAACGTCCCCGTCAACACTATTTACGTCAATAAGGAGATGTTGCTCCCAATTTTGTGGGACTTTTACCCGACACTGAGATGAAATGACTTCTCTAGCCCTGTTGCCCAATGAAACCAAAAGGGTTTATAATAAACATGGACGGTCCGACTCGCACCACTTTGCCTGGACAGGCTTAGATCCTCTAAGCAGTTTACCAGTACTCGTGTGCGGTCGGTTTCAGCTCTGCATGGAAGCATCATGCAGCCCATCTATTTCTTCAAGCCCCTATCAGCGGGGGCAGTACCTCCATTTTTCAAAGGGAAACAAATTTCGTACCCAACAAATGAGCCCAGTCCAGATCATATCTACGGGTGACCCTTACACAACACTCAGACCTCACAATGGTAAGAATTGCGTGGCTATAAATAAACTACCTGGATATCATACAAATCAGTGTAAGTCACATGGACACTGGCGAGGTAAAGCAACTGCACTTAGAAAGTAATGATCAATTCTAAAGCAACTGCCTTTATAACACGACGTCTGATTGGATAACGTCAAAATGTGACAGTATATTCTGCGATATATAGTCGGAAACCAGACCTCATCAGATAATATCGCTTTTCATTGGCTGGCATTTGGATTTCCCAGCTCACAGCGCTTGCCGCCTTGTGCAAAATAGTACAATTCTTAACTTTACAACCAAATAAGTGCATTAGAATGGGGATAACTGTATTGAAAACTGACATTTGGGGAGGTAAATCATCGGTTTTGCAGTCAGAAATTACATTTTATGGTTCCACTGATGTAAAATGTAAGATTAAACTCTCCAAATGATAATTTTGAATACAGTTACCCCTAATTGACAAATAATCAACCCATAAATATTTGAAAATTTCACCTGCTACAGTTGTATTTTGTGCATTATGGGTAAAACACACTTACTATTTATATTCATTTGAGTCTTTCTTCCACAACACATGTAATAGCTGAGTTAACACACTGGGTGCATCTGGATCAGACAGGTTCTGAACCAAGCCTTTCTCTACACTGATCAACTCGTCATAATGGTGCATCATGGGAGAACTCAGAGCCTGGGAGGTTGCCATAGCTACCTGAATGGCATCGAGATGAGTCGAAATATGAGTGTAATTTCCTCTGAAAAAAAAAGTAGTTTTAGAGAAGAAAACAGTCAAGCCCAATAGACTGAGTGACCCGACACCTCTCCTTCATTCATTTTCCTTTTGTTTAACCCTTTTTGTACCAAATGGAATCTTCCACTTTATATATGGCAGGAGTCCATTACAAAATTTATCAGTGTCAGGTTGTGTTTCCTTCAAAACTGATTGGGAAAATGACAACTTTTTGCAAACAGTGGAGGCCCTAATCAGATGCTGCGATCTGGGCCTGCACTGTTTGCCAGGGTACAAATTTTGGGGTTTCTGGTACTAAATGGGTTAATTACATATTATTTGAATGATATCAGAATGGTGATTTTAAGTAAAACAAGAGGGCCCAGAGGGCCCTGAATCGCTCACCTGAGAATAAGTGTCTCCAGTACATTCTAGGCCCAAGGGCTATAATTTGAACAAACTTGGCAATGGTCCACTAGATGAAGCTTCATACCAAATATCAAAGACCTGGGCCTTCTGGTTTCAGACAAGAAGATTTTTAAAGGTATTCCCTATATAAGCCTATGAAAAACCAAACGGTCCCGGGGTGGGGGCATTTTTGGCCCCAAGGCTATAATTTGAACAATCTTGAAAGAGGTCCACTAGATGAAGCTTCACACCAAATACCAAAGATCTGGGCCTTGCGGTTTCAGAGAAGAAGAAGGCTATAATTTGAACAATCTTAGTAAAGGTCCACCAGGTAAAGCTTCACACCAAATATTAAAGACCTGGGCCTTGTGGTTTCAGAGAAGAAGATTTTTTTAATGATTTTCCCTATATAAGCCTATGTAAAACCATAGGCCCCCAGGGCGGGGACATTTTTCCCAGTATAAGCCTATTTTTGGCCCCAAGGCTATAATTTGAACAATCTTAGTAAAGGTCCACCAGGTAAAGCTTCACACCAAATATTAAAGACCTGGGCCTTGTGGTTTAAGAGAAGAAGATTTTTTTAATGATTTTCCCTATATAAGCCTATGTAAAACCATAGGCCCCTGGGGCGGGGACATTTTGGCCCCCAGGGCTATAATTTGAACAATCTTGGTAGAGGTCCACTAGATGAAGCTTCACACCAAATATCAAAGATCTGGGCCTTGCGGTTTCAGAGTAGAAGATTTTTAAAGATTTTCCCTGTATAAGCCTATGTAAAACCAAAGGCCCCCGGGGCGGGGGCATTTTTGGCCCCAAGGCTATAATTTGAACAATCTTAGTAGATGTCCACCAGGTAAAGCTTCACACAAAATATTAAAGACATGGGCCTTGTGGTTTCAGAGAAGAAGATTTTTTAATGATTTTCCCTATATAAGCCTATGTAAAACCATAGGCCCCTGGGGCGGGGGCATTTTGGCCCCCAGGGCTATAATTTGAACAATATTGGTAGAGGTCCACTAGATGAAGCTTCACACCAAATATCAAAGATCTGGGCCTTGCGGTTTCAGAGAAGAATATTTTTAAAGATTTTCCTTGTATAAGCCTATGTAAAACTAAAGGCCCCCCGAGGCGGGGGCATTTTTGGCCCCAAGGCTATAATTTGAACAATCTTAGTAAAGGTCCACCAGGCAAAGCTTCACACCAAATATTAAAGACCTGGGCCTTGTGGTTTCAGAGAAGAAGATTTTTTTAATGATTTTCCCTATATAAGCCTATGTAAAACCATAGACCCCAGGGCGGGGACATTTTGGCCCCCAGGGCTATAATTTGAACAATCTTGGTAGAGGTCCACTAGATGAAGCTTCACACCAAATATCAAAGATCTGGGCCTTGCGGTTTCAGAGTAGAAGATTTTTAAAGATTTTCCCTATTTTTATCTATGTAAAACCAAAGGCCCCCGGGGCAGGGGCATTTTTGGCCCCAAGGCTATAATTTGAACAATCTTAGTAGATGTCCACCAGGTAAAGCTTCACACAAAATATTAAAGACATGGGCCTTGTGGTTTCAGAGAAGAAGATTTTTTAATGATTTTCCCTATATAAGCCTATGTAAAACCATAGGCCCCTGGGGCGGGGGCATTTTGGCCCCCAGAGCTATAATTTGAACAATATTGGTAGAGGTCCACTAGATGAAGCTTCACACCAAATATCAAAGATCTGGGCCTTGCGGTTTCAGAGAAGAATATTTTTAAAGATTTTCCTTGTATAAGCCTATGTAAAACCAAAGGCCCCCCGAGGCGGGGGCATTTTTGGCCCCAAGGCTATAATTTGAACAATCTTAGTAAAGGTCCACCAGGTAAAGCTTCACACCAAATATTAAAGACCTGGGCCTTGTGGTTTCAGAAAAGAAGATTTTTTTAATGATTTTCCTATATAAGCCTATGTAAAACCATAGGCCCCCGGGGAGGGGACATTTTGGCCCTCAGGGCTATAATTTGAACAATTTTGGTAGAGGTCCACTAGATGAAGCTTCACACCAAATATCAAAGATCTGGGCCTTGCGGTTTAAGAGTAGAAGATTTTTAAAGATTTTCCCTATTTTTATCTATGTAAAACCAAAGGCCCCCGGGGCGGGGGCATTTTTGGCCCCAAGGCTATAATTTGAACAATCTTAGTAGATGTCCACCAGGTAAAGCTTCACACAAAATATTAAAGACATGGGCCTTGTGGTTTCAGAGAAGAAGATTTTTTAATGATTTTCCCTATATAAGCCTATGTAAAACCATAGGCCCCTGGGGCGGGGGCCTTTTGGTCCCCAGGGCTATAATTTGAACAATATTGGTAAAGGTCCAATAGATGAAGCTTCACACCAAATATCAAAGATCTGGGCCTTGCGGTTTCAGAGAAGAATATTTTTAAAGATTTTCCCTGTATAAGCCAATGTTAAACCAAAGGCCCCCGGGGCGGGGGCATTTTTGGCCCCAAGGCTATAATTTGAACAATCTTCGTAGAGGGCCACTAGCTAAAGCTTCACACAAAATATTAAAGACCTGGGCCTTGTGGTTTCAGAGAAGAAGATTTTTTAATGATTTTCCCTATATACGCCTATGTAAAACCATAGGCCCCCGGCGCGGGGGCATTTTGGCCCCCAGGGCTATAATTTGAACAATCTTGAAAGAGGTCCACTAGATGAAGCTTCAGATCAAATATCAAAGATCTGGGCCTTGCGGTTTCAGAGAAGAAGATTTTTAAAGATTTTTCCTGTATAAACCTATGTAAAGCCAAAGGCCCCCAGGGCGGGGGCATTTTTGGCCCCAAGGCTATAATTTGAACAATCTTAGTAGAGGTCCACCAGGTAAAGCTTCACACCAAATATTAAAGATCTGGGCCTTGTGGTTTCAGAAAAGAAGATTTTTTAATGATTTTCCCTATAGAAGCCTATGTAAAACCAAAGGCCCCCGGGGCGGGGGCATTTTGGCCCCCAGGGCTATAATTTGAACAATCTTGGTAGAGGTCCACTAGATGAAGCTTCATACCAAATATCGAAGACCTGGGCCTTGCAGTTTCAGAGAAGAAGATTTTTAAAGTTTTTGTTTAAAAAATCTATTTTTAGCTGCTGTGACCTAGATGTGCAATGGACTGGAACCATTTGAACAACTTTGAAAGGGGACCACCTAAGGATCATTCCTGTGAAGTTTGGTCAAAATCCGATCAGTGGTTTAGGAGGAGATGTCATTTGAAGAAAAAGTTTACGCACGCACGCACTGACGACCGACGATGGATGAAAAGTGATCACAAAAGCTCACCTTGTCACTACGTGACAGGTGAGCTAATAAAAACACCAGAAAAGAAATTATTCCTATAATTACTTCCAATGTTTAGCAGTTGAGTCAGCTTTGGCTTGATACTAAGCACACCCACTGGCAACGGTGCCCTCATTCCTGTTTGACCATGCAATAAAAGCCCGATGTGGCACCCTTCCACCATAAAAAATCCGGGCCGGGACATTGATATACTTCATTTATCAGTCAAATGGTAATTCAGTTCTATAATGTTCTTGGGACAGACAGTTTATGGCATTTTTGACTGTGGGAAGAGCAAAGTGCACTCAAGGAAACTACATGTAATCAAAATATGTGAATGAATAAATGTAAGCAAATTAGACTGAATCTGATACCCATGCGAACAGTGTAGATCCAGATGAGATGCCTCGTAATGTGTCTTATCAGTTACCCCCTATATTAATTCGATTGTAACACCTTAACCTGCTAAAGACACGCTATCTCAGGACAAGTGAGCTTTATCAGGTCAATGTGACATTGCACTTCTATGAACTGGACTATTAGAAAAAATGGCAAATCTGTAAGTGTACAAGGGGATTATTAAACTAATAAATAGGATACCAGATTCATATCATTTGATATAAAATCTTATCAGGTTTGGCTTCTAGAATGCATGTAAAATCTCGGTGAGGTTTATCAGGCTTGGCTTCCAGAATGCATGCAGAATTGCTCGGCTCACCGAGCGATTCTACATGTATTCTCAAAGCCTTGCCTGATATACTTGTTATCAAAAGACATGAACCTGCTTTTTTCTAAGCTTGACTAGTGATCAGGATATTGTGGATTTGATACCTGCTGGGTTGGCAATATTCTTTCCACACTCATTGTTTCCCTTCTACTGATTCAAGAAGGGCAGTTGTTCTTTTCTGGCAAAAGCAGGCACACTTTACTAATGAACCACTTATGTATAAGCAAGCCAGAAAAGTTGATTTAGGTAAACCAGCTCAATATGACCTAAATAATGTTCACTGGGCCATTACACTCCGAACACACAAACAAAGAAAACTTTCCATAAACTTCCCTTTCTCCATCTGCCAGACCCATTACCCATTCACTCCCACCATAGTTACATCACCTTAGTTTACAAACTGCTCCACTCACTTGAAGAGATCCAGGGTAGTCTGTAACTGATCTGCTGTGACCTTAGTAGGCTTTCCTTTAAGACTGAGTGGTAGATTACATGTGGCCGCCGCCTCAACCAAGTGTCGGTTCACATCCATTAAAGCTTCCTAGAACAAGTAACATGTCATTAAAATCAAGATACTCCTTGACCCATTTTAAACAGGGGAACCCACAAAGACGGTCACGGCCCCCCACCCATTGGGGCTTGAAGAAATAGATGGGCTACATGATGCTTCCATGCACAGTTGAAACCAGTGCTACATGGTTTGGACTTGAAAAGAATTTTGGCGCCATGGTGTTTTCAGGTGTGTTCAACAAAGTGGGACTTGCTGAGTGCTCACTTTGTTGCCTACAGAACATAGACAACAAAGTGAGCAGGCCATGAACACCCACGTTGTTGAACACATCTTAGATCTTGGGTTCTAGCCTTCGAGACTAAACTCCGTTCAGAAAATCTGAATCATCGATTTTTTCGTTTCTTCCTTTTAATACTCATTTTAGCACATATAACACTATGGGAAAGTTTTAGACCTCACACTCCGCCGATTTCTCCAGCAAGTCGTATGCCTCTGCGACAGTCAGGAAAGGCTGTGATTATTTGGAGAAATTTGCAAAACAAAGAAATGAGAGCACAGACTAAGTCCATTTGACGATGAGTGTCAGGTAAGATAATAAATATTCAAATCCATGTGACGCAGTTTATAAATAGATATGCAATTGCAACACACCTTATATTCGAATGGCTAGATAGAGGCTCACTAGGAACGGGGAGTCACTAGCGGGATGTGCTGTCAACAGTCGTCAAAAAGAATAATACCGATATCAGATGTGGTGTCACAGCTAATGATTTCCCATGGAGTGATCGTGCAAATAAAACATAGACGCCCTTGTAATGTACAAGAGCAGTAACCACTTCTATATATGGTTTAAAAGGGTGTGTCGAACCTGTCAGAATGTCTTAGTCTGTGAAAGAAAATATAGATTTTGCAATTTTCTCCAAATAATCACAGCCCTTCCTAGCCGTCGCAGAGGCATACGACTTGCTGGAGAAATCGGCGGAGAGTCAGGTCTAAAACTTTCCCACAGTGATGTATGGGCAAAAATGAGTATTAAAAGGAAGAAACGAAAAAATCGATGATTCAGATTTTCTGAATGGAGTTTAGCATGTCACCTACTGAGCTACCATTCTTATAGTATATTAATGCAGGTTTTCGCATACATTGCTGAAAAGGATAGTATATTCACTATCATTCAGAATTCATAGACTGAACTCTTGGCTTCCATGTACTTGAAAAGCATGAGCCCCTGTATTAGTTATCAGAAAAACATGTCTGTTCCTCTAAAGAAATATTGAGAAATACCAATGGCCTGTGTTTGAGTTTTATGTCCAACTACATGTATCAACTAAGGTGATACGGAGACAGGAACTCTGTTGAAAGACTCATTTGTAAGTCCAGGGTTCATTGGTTTGATTCCAGGCTTCTCAACTTAATTGAGGCCAGTGGCTTAACCACTACACAGTTGAGGCTTCTAGAAATATCAATACTGGCCATAAAAAGGGGTCACTGAGCATGTGCACACAGCAGTGATTCAAATCAGCCTGTACACCTACTCAGTTATTATTCAGCTGTATCATTATTTACACCACAACCTCATTATAACATGGTTTGTTATAAAAAGGTTTTGGTCAAGAACAGTTTCAAGATGGATCCCAAAAATGTATAGGTTAGTATATAACCTATACATTTTTGTTTGGATATAACATGTTTGTTCAACTAATGCGGTTTCTGCTTTGAACCCCATTCATAGTGTTATAAAGAGGTTGTGGTGTATGTGGGAACTTAAGGTCAAGGGGATTCCAAATGGCACACAGTGAAGATGCTCATCAGACTGCGCAGAAAACACAGGCTGATCTGAGTCTTTGCTGGGTGCACATACGCAGACACGTTTTGCTTAGCACAGCCCATATGATAACATATGGGCTGCGATAAGCAAAGTATATTTCTTTTTTGGTTTTGGTTTTATAGCCCTTTCAAGATTATTTCACTTATTTTAAGCTGATTGTTACTTAGAAGTGGGCAAAATCCGGAGTACCTGGAGAAAAACCACCAGACCTTTCTTTACCACTCTCTGGGCGAAGTCAGCAGATGGCAAATTGTTGATATTTTTCTTATTTTTTCCCAGAAAACAGGACTTGACATCTTATGCAAATTGTCTCCTAGTTTTCCAGATAACAGGACCTAGGAGACAATTTGCATGAGATGTCATGTCCTGTTTTCTGGAAAATTTTGCATGAGATGTCAGGTCCTGTTTTGTGGAAAACTAGAAGAAAATTTGCATGAGATGTGAAGTCTTGTTTTCTGGGAAAAATAAGAAATATATTTCAAAATGTCATTTGCTGACAAAAATGATACCATGAATGCAGAATGTTTCTCTATTAAAACGGATACAAAGGATAAAGGAAAGTGCCCATTACAAATGCTTACTTTCTGTTTGGCATTAATTAGGCTATTTAAATGTCCTTGTTGTGGATTGGTGCTGGAGGATGTTGCTAGGCAACCTGATGCTATGACGTCACTCCCTCTGTGTCTGGAAAACAAACGAACAACATTATCAATCATATTATGACTATTTTGGCGGTTTCAATTACAGAAGTTAAGTAAAGGTAAAAAATTGCCTTTGATCCAGTTTGTCTTGCACCCCGGCTATCTAAGCCCATCTAAGCCCATAGGAGGTAGCCAGGGCCAATGCTGCCAGTACTAATGCAAAAGTTCCTGTATTTTCTATTATTTCAACTCTCGACCTCCTGAATAAATTAATTTTGCCACACCCATTTCTGACTATCAACCAATCAACTTGATATAGTGTATTCATTACTACACTTTTTGCAAAAGCAGGTAATCCTGTTCAGTGTTAAGTACAAGAGGAGCTTTATCAGAACTCATATTTTCCAAACACCATGCTGAATTAATCCTTGCCCTCTGAACGAGAATATACAATTCCTTTTGCAAATAGTGTAGATACAGATCAGATGGCTTCTGAAGATTGTTTGTTTGTTTGTTTGATTTGAGGTTAACGTCCCCGTCATTTTGGAGACGCTGCTTCCAATTTTGTGGGACTTATACCCGAATTGAGATGAAATGACATCTCAAGCCCTGTCGCCCAATGAAACCCATAGGGTTTATCAGCATGGATGGTCCAACTTGTACAAATTTGCCTGGGCAAGCTTAGATCCGCTAAGCAGTTTACCAGTACTAGTGTGCAGTCGGTTTCAGCTCTGCGTGGAAGCATCATGCAGCCCATCTTTTTCTACATGCCCTGATGGGCGGAGGCAGACAAGAGGAGCTAAATCAGCACTCATATTTTCCAAACACCATGCTGGGTTAACCATTGCCCTCTGAAGCAGAATACACACTACCTTTTGCAAACAGTGTAGATACTGACCAGACGGCTTCTAAAGAAGCCATCTGATCAGTATCTACACTGTTTGACATTCAGTTCATGAATTTGTGGAAATAAATCACATCCCAGAAATCTGATTGGTAGAAAGACAAAAAGGTTGTGGCTTAATCATTTATTTAGCAGGACAGGAGTTAGGTTATTGAGATGAAAAATACTGGAAAAAAAGTTTTATTTATTCAGCATTACTCCAACCTCTGCCTGCAACCTGCAACCTTCAGGTCAGGGCTTTGTTTGTTTTGGAGTCTGATGGCCCATCAACACTATTATGGTCTTTACAAGCAGGTTAGTGAACCTAGAACCACAACTATTTTAGACCCGAGCTGTTAACCAGAACAGTACACTTTCTTTTTCCAGTAACTGACAATTGCCCTTCTTGAATCAACAGAAGTGAGACAATGACTGTAGAAAATATTTCATGATTAATTTTTACAAAAAAAAAAGAAGTTGCCTGACCCTGCTGGGATCGAACCCCTAATTGTCTGGGGCCAGTTGTTCAAAACTTACATAGCCCCCGCCCATAGGGGCTTGAAGAAATATATGGGCTGCATGATGCTTCCACGCAGAGCTGAATCCTGCCCGCACACTAGTACTGGTAAACCGCTTGGAGGATCTAAGCCTGTCCAGGAATCACGGTGCGAGGCGGACTGTCCATGCTAATAAACCCTATTGGTTTCATTGGGCGACATGGCTTGAGATGTCATTTCATCTCAATGTCGGGTAAAAGTCTCACAAAATTGGAAGCAACATCTCCAAAATGACCTATACAGTGTTGACGGGGACGTTAAACCTCAAATCAAACAAAACAAACTAACAATGTTGTTAGTCAACATATCAATAAAACTTGGATCATTAAACATCGCAAATATACTAATATTTCTGCTGAAAAAAAATGCGAGTAGCTTTTGCATATGCAAAAGCTACTCACATTTTTTCAGCAAAAATAACTAAATTTTTGATATTGTACTTGCTAGAACAATTAACGATTTTGACCACTTACGAGCTTGTTAAGTAAACTTGGCTTTGAACAATTGGCCCCTGATCACTAGTCAGATATACAGGCAACTGAGCTACCAGACATGGTTAAAGTCAAGATCAACAGCAAAGAAAATGTAATTTGGCAGACAATGCTGTCCATCTACATTATTTTTAGCTGAGGAACTAACACCTACCTGTGTACCTTGCAAAGTGGTGCCATGTTGACCTTGACGTCCGTTTTATTACCCTGTAACCTTGGTAACAACTGCTGCAGTTTGTCCAATAACGTTTCAGAATTATACGAGGCAGGGCTTGCCAGATCTAGGGTCCTATCAATGAACACAACTGAGGCCCTGTTCTGGGAAGCCTGAAGTGAAGAATAGCATGTTAACCCATAATATGGCAATCACGACAATTGTCGTCTGCTTTGCCGTCTGCCGGTTACCTTAAAAGTATTTTTTGCAAACATTGTGGACCCAGATCAGACTGCTCCTATAGGAGCAATCTGATCTGGGTCCACACTGTTTGCCTGTGTCCAAAAAATATTTTTAAAATGTTTGCAAAAAAATTCAGCAGACGACATAAGCAGACGACATTTTCAGATGTAGTTTTTCTTGGCGTCTTAAGGGTTAACCCTTGTCCTGGTGAATAAATTAATTATGCCAAACCCATTTCTGACTACATGTATCAACGTATAAAATTTGCAAAACTTATTTCTGACTATCAACCAAATTGAACCAATTAAATTACTTGATATAATCTATTCATTCCAATTTGCAAACTGAAAGACAAACAGTGTAGGAGTCCCAGTGAAATACTTTTTTACTGACTGTTCCAAGGCAGTTCTTTTGTTATTTTTGTTATAGTTCATCTTTGCATGTGTGTATTTGCTCATGTCTTTTAATTTTTTTGTTTGTTTGATTTGAGGGGTAATGTCCCCGTCAACACTGTAAAGATCATTTTGGAAACGTTGATTCAAATTTTGTGGGACCTTTACCTGATAGCGAGTTGAAATGACATCTCAAGCCCTGCCCCCCAATTAAACCAATAGGTTTTATAAGCATGGAGAGCCCGACACTCGCACTGCTTTGCCTGGGCAGGCTTAGATCCTCTAAGTGGTTTACCAGTACTCATGTGCGGGTTGCTTTCAGCTCTGCGTGGAAGCATCATGCAGCCCATTTCTTCAAGCCCCAATGGGCGGTGGCTGGCCTTTTAATTTTAGATAGCCATTTGGCTATTTTGTGGGAAAGCAACTGTCCTTGATGTTCTCATTAGAGTTTAGTTATTTCATGTTCGTGTTTCTTTCCCTTTGGTGTCTCTGATGGGAGGTGTGGGGGACACTGTATTGATTCCTGATCACTGCCTTCACTTCTATTTAAGCCCTGATCAGATTGCTTCAACTTCTATTTGCAAAAGAAGGGGCTATTGTGTTCAGCAAGACAAAATTTAAAAGCTTTTATATGCAGTGGATTACTGTCATCCAAATCAGAATAAGGAAAGGAGTATGTGTGAGAGTTTGAGTTTTACCTCCCATCAACAACTAAGATTATACGGAAATGGGATCTCGGTTCAAAGACTCTTCTGAATATCTGGAAAAGCCTGAAATCGAACCCACGACCCCTGGTTTAAAAGGCAAGTAGCTTAACCACTACACCACAGAGGCTTCTATTAGGGCATGTAAACCATCAGTTTTATAGTGGCAAATTTTTATTACAGTTTGAAAAACATAATTCTTTACAGGTAAAAACAACAATCTGCTTTTCCAAAGAACAATTTTCAATACAGCTGCATTGAAGGGTAGATCATACTTTATCAAAAGACTAAAAGTATACAAGAGGGCCATGATGGCCCTGGATCACTCACATGATCCACACTGTAGCAATGAAATCGTAGGTAATACAGTAAGGTGCCATGTTAGAAGGAAAATACATGCCAAATATGAAGGCTCTATCCCAAGTCAAATGGTTCAAAAGTTATTATAAACTAGGTCAAAGGTCAAACTTTTTGCATGGATGTGAAGCCATTGTCACAAGGAATATACATGCCAAATATGAAGGCTCTACCTCAAATGGTTCAAAAGTTATGATAAAGTAGGTCACATGTCAAGGTCACAAGTCATTTTTGTATGACACAAGGCAACTACAAGCCAAATATGAAGGCTGTATCTCAAATGCTTAAAAAGATATGACAAAGTAGGTCAAAGTGCAAGATGATGGGTCAAAATTTTTGAATGGTTGGGAAAACCTTGTCACAAGGAACATACATGCCAAATTGGAAGGCTCTATCTCATAAGGTTCAAAAGTTGTGATAAAGTAGGTCACAGGTCAAGGTCACAGGTCAATTTTTTTATATGAGCGGGAAGCCCTTGTCACAAGGAACCTACATGCCAAATATGAAGGCTCTATCTCAAACGGTTCAACAGTTATAACAAAATAACCTACTGATCTACTTTTTGATTTGACAAGACCCATATTCGAACTTAACTGAGATATTGTCCAGATGATCATTCTGAGCAAGTTTAATGATGATTGGACTAAAACTGTGGCCTCTTAGAGTGTTCACGTTTTTCTATGATTTGACCTGCTGACCTACTTTTTGACCCGACACAACCATATTCAAACTTGACCAAGTTATTGTCAAGATGATCATTCTGAGCAAGTTTGATGATGATCGGACCAAAACTGGGGCATCCAGTGTGTTCACAAGTTTTTTCTATGATCTGACCTACTGACCTTCTCATTGACCAGACATGACCCATATTCGAAATTGACCCAGATATTGTCAAATGATCATTCTGAGCAAGTTTGATCACATCGAACCAAAACTGTGGCCTCTAGAGTGTTCACAAGGTTTTTCTATGACTTGACCTACTGACCTACTTTTTGACCCCACATGACCCATATTTGAATTTGACTGAGATATTGTCAAGAAGATCATTCTGGGCATGATTGATGATGATCGGAGCAAGACTGTGGCCTCTAGTGTGTTCACAATGTTTTTCTATGATTTGACCTACTGACCTACTTTTTGACCCACATGACCCATATTCTAACTTGACCGAGATATTGTCAAGATGATCATTCTGGGCAAGTTTGATGATGATCGGACCAAACCTGTGGCCTCTAGTGTTCACAAGTTTTTTCTATGATTTAACCTACTGGATTAATTTATGACCCCACATGACATGACCCGTATTCAAACTTGACCTAGATGTTGTCAAGATGATCATTCTGAGAAAGTCTGATGATAATTAGACTAAAATTGCAGTCTCTAGAGTTTTTCTATTATTTGACCTACTTTTTGATCCCACATGACCCATATTCGAACTTGACCTAGATATTGTAGAGATGATCATTCTGAGCAAGTTTGATGATGATTCGACCAAAACTGTGGCCTATAGAGTGTTAACAAGGGTTTTCTATGATTTGACCCACTTTTTGACCTGACATGACGCATATTCGAACTTGACCGAGATATTGTCAGAATGATCATTCTGAGCAAGTTTGAGGATGATTGGACCAAAACTGTGGCCTCCACAGTGTTAAGGTTTTTCTATGGTTTGACCTACTGACCTCCTTTTTGACCCTACATAACCCATATTCGAAGTTGAGCGACATATTATCAGGATGATCATTCTGAGCAAGTTTGAGGATGATTGGACCAAACCTGGGGCCTCTAGAGTGTTAACACGGGTTTTCTTATGATTTGACCTTGTGATCTACTTTTTGACCCAACATGACCCATATTCAAACTTGACCAAGATATTGTCAGGATAATCATTCTGAGCAAGTTTGAGGATGATTGGACCAAATCACTGGCCACTAGAGTGTTAACAAGGTTTTTCAGGGGCCCCGCCAATTTGGGCTTGAAGAAATATATGGGCTGCATGATGCTTCCACGCAGAGCTGAATCCGACCCGCACACGAGTACTGCTAAACCACTTAGAGGATCGAAGCCTGCCCAGGCAAAGCGGTGCTTACGAGTCGGACGGTCCATGCTTATAAACCCTATTGGTTTCATTGGGTGACAGGGCTTTAGATGTCATTTCATCTCAATGTCGGGTAGAAGTCCCACAAAATTGGATGCAGCATCTCCAAAATGACCTTTACAGTGTTGAAGGGGACGTTGAACCTCAAATCAAACAAACAAAACAAGGTTTTTCTATGATTTGCCTTACTAACCTACTTTTTGACCCGACATGACCCATATTCGAACTTGACCAAGATGTAGTCAGGAAGATCATTCTGAGCAAGTTTGAAGATGATTGGACCAAAACTGTGGCCTCTAGAGTGTTAACAAGGTTTTTCAATGGTTTGACCTACTGACCTACTTTTTGACCCCATGCCCAAATATTCAAACTTGACCGAGATACTGTCAGGATGATCATCCTGTGCAAGTTTGAGGATGATTGGACCAAAACTATGGCCTCTAGAGTGTTAAAAAGGTTTTCCTTTGATTTGACCTGGTGACCTACTTTTTGACCCAACCCATATTCGAACTTGTCAGAGATATTGTCAGGATGATCATTCTGACCAAGTTTGATGATGATTGGATCAAAACTGTGTGTTAACAAGAAAAGTTTACGCATGCACGACGCACACCGCACAACGACGCCTGACATCTCACAGTGACAAAAGCTCACTAGACCTTCGGTCAGGTGAGCTAATAATGATTGTATTGTCACTACAGCGACTTGATCTGCTGCTCGGTATAATGTCTCGTGGATGTTCGGAGAACTTAGGCATGACATTCATCTTGCATGATACGTTGACCTGGAAACATCCACTTGACGTGATACAAAGCAGCAGATCAAGTTACTGTCTTAATAATGTGTATATATGCACTCAGGCCAGTTAATCATTAACCCTCACCATGCTGAAACGTGGAATATTCCTTTTTTTCTGAAAACAGTATAGATCCAGATCAACTGGCTTCTCAGAAGGCAGCTGATCAGGATCTATACAGTTAACAATTCTGTTTATGAAGCCATGGTAAAAAATTGAAATTATGCAACACAAATGGCTGAAAATTGGGGAGGAGTGTAGCATATTGGAATATTCAGCATGATGAGGGTTTCTTTTGGCACAGCATTTCAGTGGTTTCTTGACGTTGTTTCATCTCAGGCGTTGTTTAATTTTTGTGTTCACAGAGATATTGCACTGATGAGATAGGAGACCTTCATGCAGACTGAACAAATTATATGTCTAAATCGCGATGAAGTAAGGGCCAGAATTGTGGCCACGTAAAATCGATTTAACCCCCCCAGTGGTATTCGTTGCGCTGAACGTTCCAAGGAGGTTATTCTGTCGCGGTTTATTTTTGTTTTTGTTATGGTTTGTCTTTGGGTGTTTGTGTCACTTATATTATTTTATTTTGGATAGCCAATTGGCCATTTTGTGGGAAAGTAACTGTCCTTTTGGCTTTCCGCTATTGATGTTTTCATTAGGGTTTGTTGTTTCATGTTTGTGTTTCTTTCCCTTTGGTGTCTCTGATGGGAGCTGTGGGTTAATTGTATCGATTCCTGATCATTGCCTCCACTTCTATTTTTAGTCGATATTTATATAGCTGTGAGCCTAAGGAAGGCTCCTTTAAATAGCAAAGACTCTGATCAGACTGTCTAGATGTACAGGCTGATCTTAACCTTCAATGCTGCCCAGGGGCCAGTTGTTCAAAGCATTGTTAACTTAACAAGCCTGTTAGTGGTCAAATTGCTAATTGATCTAGCTAAGCTTGTTAGTGGTCAAATAGCTAATTGTTCTAGCAAGGATAATATCTAATATAGTGTTATTTTTACTGTAAAAATGAGAAGAGCTTTTCCATCTGCAAAAGCTGCTCACATTTTTTTCAGCAAAAATATTAGTATATTTGCCATATTAATCCATTTAGTACCAGAGGCTCCTAAACGGGCACCCTGGCAAACAGTTGAGGCCCAGATCAGAGCCTCCACTGTTTGCTAAAAGTTCAACCATTTTCCCAATAAATTTCTATGAAAACACAACCTGACACCCCCAAATCTTGACATGAACTCCTGCTATATATAAGAAGGAAGATTCCATTTGGTACAAAAAGGGTTAAATGATCAAAATTTTCATGATACATTGTTAGTTTTGAACAACTGGCCCCAGGTCTTTTGCTGGTTTTGTCATGTCCTAGCTCAGTTATTTAAATCTCTACAATGAGTGATTATTTATCAACAGAATGAAAAGGCATGTTTCCGTCAACAGACAACTATTAATATTACAGGTCTCCGTGGTCTAGTGGGTAAGAGCATTGTCTCATATCATTTGGTCTCTGAGCCTCAATCGGGTCACATGCGTGACCCCAAGTTCTGCAATGGAAGGTAATTTTAATCTTTACCACTCTCTACGCTAATTCAGCAGACGACAAATTGTTGATATTTTTCTTATTTTTCCTAGAAAACAGGACTTGACATCTCATGCAAATTGTCTCCATACGAGACAATTGCATGAGATGTCAAATCCTGTTTTCTGGGAAAAATAGAAACATATTCAAAAATGTTGTCTGCTAAAAAAAAATATCCAGCATGCAGGGCAATAATATTATAAACAAGAATTCTGCCAATACTATGTTGCACCTGTGATTTTAGTTCTAGTGTCAACACAGTTACACAATTAGGTCAGTTTACCTAACCAGTATACAGCATTTATTAATTCCCCATAAACTGACAATGGCTTATCTTGAATCAGAGAATGACCACAGAAAATATTTCATGATCAATTCCCAGAAAAGAATGAAACAAATGTAGCCAGACCCAGCGGGATTTGAAACCACAACCTCCTGATTTCAAGTCAGATGTGCACCCAACTAAGCCATCAAGGTTGTTAGGTTGGCACTGTGAGGAAATGCATCTTCTCGTACACCAAGATCTAGCAATAGATATGTCTTACACAAGATATCTTACCTTTCTCCTGTTCCTAGCAGGTGGGAAAGTATCCAGTTCTGTTGCTAACAGCTGACTAGTGGAGCCTAAATGATAAATATCTTCTCGTACACCAAGGTCTGATAATAGTGCGTCCATACAAGATACAAATCTCTGCAACAAAAATTTGAATTCTTACAGTAAACTTGAAATGTGTCCAAAGGACTGGTAGCGTAATTAAGAAAAATTAAATGCAAATTGCCAACGCCATCTCAGACATGGACATAGATGGACACACAGAAGGACAGGGGTCACACTAAATGCCCTTTCCACCATTCATCAGTTTTTTTACAATTAACCCTTTTACACCAGGTTGGTAAAATACCCAAATTTATAAATGGCCATAACTCATTAAGTATATTCCAATGTTTTTTTCAGATATTTTGCTGACAAGGTAAAAATGCCCAAATTTACAAACGGCAATAACTCATGTATAAACTTTCAAAATTTATTCAAAAGTTCGTGAGGTCATCTACTCCTCACTACCAATCCGTTCACCAAGTTCAAGGCTCCAGCTTCAATACGTTTTGGGATATTTTCATTACGAAAACACGCCTAAACAAATACATTGCCAATTTTTGGGCAAAAAGGTAGAAATTTTAAAATGAACTAGACAAAAGTGCCCAGTGGGGCACGTATACCCCCGCCAGTGCCATCACCTCAGCTGAAACAAGAACTACAAAGGGAAATAACTCTCAAAGGCCTGACCCCTTGGCCCTTATTTTCTTTCCCACAATACAACTAGTCATACTGATCATGTTTGCAAAATTTCAAGTTTCTATGTACAGTTGTTATTGAGAAATCTTTGACACAAAATAAAAATATACACTATTAAACAGCAAGAACTACAAAGGGAAATAACTCTAAAAGGCCTGACCCCTTGGCCCTTATTTTCTTTCCCACAATACAAGTAGTCATACTGATCATGTGTGCAAAATTTCAAGTTTCTATGTGAAGCAGTTCCTGAGATATCTTTGACACAAAATAATTGTTTACGGACAGACAGACGGAAAAGACAAAAACTATATACCCCCATTGCATACTTCGTATGCCGGGGGTATAAAAATTGTGATATTTTTCTTATTTCTGCTCAAAACATAGATTGTGGGGACTCGATAGAACCGCCACGACAAGGCGGTTCTATCGAGTACCCACAATCTATGTTTTTGAGCAGAAATAAGAAAAATAAGGTATACCCCCGGAAACCCCAGTTTTACTATATAAAAGCGGGGTTCAAGGGGGTCAAAATTATATAGGCGTGTTTTTGTGATGGTGGACAAGATTTCATCCTTATTTTTTAGCAAAGGGCCATAACTCAGGAAAGGGGCATAATCCTGATGAGAAAAAAATATGGGTCACCTATTTTCTCATGAGGAATCCATATATAGAGGATCTCACATGAGTGCTCATGTATTATTGAACTTATTAAACGAGTTGAGGAAAAGGGGTAAAATGCGAGGCTTTGCCGAGCATTTTATCCCTTTTCTTCAACGAGTTTAATAAATTCAATAATGCATGAGCACTAATGCAAGATTCTATTTATCATATGACATGTAAATCGCATTTCATTCACGATTGTTTTATAAAAATGTCACTATTCCGCCATTAGTAAACGCGACGTCGTTAAGGACGTCGTACATGTAACGTTACGGGACGTATCTAGTTAATTTGCATATTTAATCCACTAGTGGATTATCGAAAATATTACATGGCGTTATTACACTCTCAGACGCGACGTCATATGATAAATAAAATTTCAAAACCCTCACCGTAACATGCATGGTTCCCATGTTCTGCTATGCATCAAAAAGTGTGATGAAATGGACAGAAGGATGGATGTTCCCACGGGATAGACATTAAGTAGCTAGTCATCAGCAAAATTGAAACTAAGGTGGCAAAATTCCTTTAAGAGGATAGCCACAAAAGAGAACATTTTTGCAACATGAGTACCACTTTTACTGAATAAATTGCATTTGTACTCACAAATGACTACTTATGTGGCAATCTGTCCAAACTTTTTGCCACCTAATGCCTCTCCCATAAATGTGCTTTATTGTGCTATCAACTATGCTGCTCTAATGTTAATCTGAAAATTGCATGCGATTGATTTCTTGTTTCAATTTTAGCCCTCAGACCATGTTTGTTTTTGTTTTTTGACAAATAATGAATGTCAAATACTGAAAATATAAATTTATGTAATAAAGGTAGTTTACTTAAGAAATAGATCAGCTCTAACTGTGATTTGTTGAGTAATAAATCACAGTTTGGAGGTCAGTTGTAAAGTAGACAAATCACGAGCGCGTAGCGCACGTGATTTGTCTACTTACAACTGACCGACAAACTGTGATTTATTGCTCAACAAATCACAGACTAGAGCTGATCTATTTCGATTCTAACACGCTGAAAATCGGCAATAATGTTGTTGTTTCCTTCAAAATCTCACATCTTTTTGCCATTGTAAGAAGAAATCCCGCTAAAATTATCGACTGAAACACATGCATTTATATCCTTTTCTAACGTTTTTGATGCGAGAAAATGACGTTACACCGTCCAACGTCAAGGAAATCGACTAGTGACGTCATAAATTTGCAGTTTTTAATGACATCACTTGTCACGCTCTTCCTTGTCGTGATTTGTTGTAGAATAAAACACAGTTATTTTCCATTGCCTATATAGGCGCACTGTGTTAGAATTAACAATCATTGTAGCGCCAACAACAATGGGCCACAAGCAAAGTTTACATGAACCCCTATGGGGTTCACTTACTTTGCTCATTATCTTATGTTGTTCATACTTCAATGAATGTTTAAGAAATTACCATCATTACTTAACCCTTTTCCCGCTGAACACATCAACCTCTATCTTTGCAAACAGTGACAGGGTAGCTCCTGTTGGATGGCTTCTGAAGAAGCCATCTTATCAGGATCTACACTGTTTGCCATGCAGTTTGTGAATTGAATAAATACATTATATCAAGCAGTTACGTTTTGTTGATATACAGACATGGGTATGGCCAAATTCATTTTATTCTGCAGGATGAGGGTTAAATGAATCAAGATCCTCAAAATGGGCTTTTTCAGTAGTGGTAATGAACAGACTCAACAAAACCAAGTCTGCTATTTTCGTTTATTTGGTGTATTCTTTGCTTCTAAAGGATCTAACCATTCAGAACTTATTTACACTGTTACGGACCACAATTCCTCCCGTCAGTTATCACTACTCTCTGATAACTGCGTCAGAGTCAACTCTTGCTCAGTGGTTAGAGCTAAGGCTGACACAATTAATCATATAATCGGTTAATCGATCGATAAATTCCACAAACATGATTATCATTTCTTATTTCCTTTAATCGATTACTTGATAGGTACAATTTACTACTTAAGTTATGCCTAAAATAGCTGGATGAGTGGCAAACAGTGCAGACCCTGATGAGACGCCGCATTCTGCGGCGTCTCATCTGGGTCTACACTGTTTGCTCAGGCCTGTCTGTTCAAATATACATATGATAAAGTACAACATATGGTAAGAGTCATGCTAAGAAGAAAGCCAGACAGGTAAAATAATGACAAAAACCTTAGCGATTACTATTCGATTATTGATCGCAATGACAGCACTGATAATCAATTATCTTTCAGCTCCGATTAGCCAGCCCTAGTTAGAGCATTGGACTTTCACCAGAAGCCGGGTTCAAGTCCCACCAAAGACGAGGATTTTTTCCAGCTATACTTCATTTCTTTGTTATGGCTTTCATGTTGTAAGATGGGGGCTCATTTATTTTACCTAAAATGGCTTTGTGGCATCATGTATGATGACTTCCTTGAAGAGGGGGAGTGTTATGGACCGCAATTCCTCCCTTCAATTATCTACCTTGGTAAATTATGCATAGCTTGTAGGTTTATCACCACTCACTCATTACGATAACACACCCGTGCAACATAGTGCATTTTTTCACATCTCCAAAATGGCTATTTTCTGATGAAAATTCTTGATATTTTTCTTATAAATACTGCAAACATAGGATGTGGGTACTCGTTAGAACCGCCTCATTGAGGCGGTTCTAGCGAGTACCCACAACCTATGTCTTGAAGCAAAAATTAGAAAAATAATGTATACCCCCGTACACCCCAGTTTTCTCTATATAAAGTGGGGTACAGGGGGGTCTTCATTTCACGGACTTGTTCACGTGATGGACAGCTGGCTTAGTGTTTAAAGCATTGGAGCTTCGCCAGAACGGCCTGGGTTCGAATCCCACCATAGTTGGTTTTTTTCCAGCTATGTTTCATTTCTTTGTTATGGCTTTCATGTCGTAAGATGGGGGCTCCTCCGGAAGATGACTTTATTTCGCCGAAAATGGCTTTGTGTCATCATAAATGATGGGTTCCTTGATGAGGGGGAGTGTTACGGACTGCAATTCCGCCCTTCAATTATCTATCACTCTGACAACTGCGACAGAGAGTTGACTCTTTGGCTCAGTGGTTAGAACATTGGACTTTCGCCCAAGTGGCCCAGGTTCAAATCCCACCTTAGATGTTTTTGCGTTGTTTTTTTCAGCTATTCCTTATTTCTTTGTTATGTCTTTCATGTCAAAAGAACATTTAAAGGAAAAAGTTTGCATTTAAGAAGCCAATTCTTTTCTTTTACAGTAGAAGCCCTGCTGAAAAGGGAGACAAAAACATTTTTGAAAGAGCTGCCTCCACAGGTAGAATATCAATTCTCCTGAAGATGTTGCAATATTTTCAGTAATTAGGGTACAAATAAAACTAGAACTGTCAGAGGATCTGACTATAGACCCGCTATAGCACTATCAGAAAAGAAAAATACAAGAAAAAAAAATGTTTTCAGCTTTCAGCCTATGGAACTGACACAAATTATTACTGTACTGAGTTTATTCCAAGTGCCATTTTTCAATGTTCAAAGAGCAATTACTCCAAATGTAGACAATCAAGAGTTATGGTTCATGCGCTCTGCACATCGTCTTATGTGCTTTACATTTGTGTGAAGTTTCATGAAAATACCTCAAACGGTTTTTGAGTTATGGAGCGGACAAGGTTAAAATTGCCATTTTTCAATGTTCAAAGGGCAATAACTCCAAAAGTAGGCAATCCAGAGTTATGGTTCATGCACTCTGCACATCATCTCATAGTGCTTTACATTTGTGTGAAGTTTCATGAAAATACCTCAAACAGTTTTTGAGTTATCATGAATAATTACTGAATTACGGAATTACAGTATTACAGAATCACAGAAGGACAAGGCAACTCCAATATAGCCCCCACTTTTTCAAAGCGGGCCTTTAATTAATGTGTGAATATCCTGTACTAACCTTATAAAGTATCTGCAACTCCTTCGGTAAACAATTCGTATCTATGTCTTTCAAACTCTCAAATTCTCTTTGATCAGACTGTAATGAGAAACAACTTTATATGCCAGACAAGGTTTTCCTTGTTTTTACAAGTGTTAGATTTTTTTATCGTAACTCTGAAAGCATCAGAGAAAATTCTAGGGCAGATGACAGTCTTTTTTTTTAATTATATGTCAGGGAAATACGACTTTACAGCACATGTGAATTGTCTGCTTGACAGACAATTCACATGTAATGTCAAGTCTTATTTATTCTAAACAATACAAAAAATTACTAGTAACTGCCATCTGTTGCTTACGATTGATTCTTCTAGGGTTGAATGTACATATATTGCCTGTCTGCATGATTAAAACGTCAAAAGTCAACAAGTATTATTTTCACAAACTTTTCTCAAACTAACTGACGTCATCGTGTTTCATTGTTGTTATCCCCACGCTTTTCGAAGAAAAAGTGGGGATATTGTAATTGTCTCCGTCGTCCGTACGTCCGTCCGTCTTATCGGACAACTCCTCCCACACTTTTACAGCTAGAAACTTAAAACTTTGGGAACTGACAGGTCTTTGGTCTGAGAAGTGCATGACACTTTCAGAATTTTGATCCTACCCCTAGGGGCCAGGCCAGGGGGTGGGGTGCCCCGGGGGTAAAAAATCAAAGTTTTCAGAACCTGGTCGTGTGACATATCAAATCGAACGGCATAATGAGTAGAATATATAACAATCAAAATCTGACTCCTAGGGTCAGGTTTGAGGTCACCAGAGGTCAAAAACTTTGATTTTCACCCCCATAACCCCCTTTTTAACGATTACCGGATAACTCCTCCTACGCTGTTTCAGATAGAAACATGAAACTTTGGAAACTGATAGGTCTTTGGTCTGAGGAGTGTATGACACTTTCGGAATTTTGATCTTACCCCTAGGGGCCAGGCCAGGGGATGGGGTTCCCCGAGGGTAAAAAATCAAAGTTTTCAGAACCTGGTCGTGTGACATATCAAATCAAACGGCATAATGAGTAGAATACATAACAATCAAAATTTGACCCCTAGGGTCAGGTTTGAGGTCACCAGAGGTCAAAAACTTGGATTTTCACCCCCATAACCCCCTTTTTAACGATTACCGGATAACTCCTCCTACGCCGTTTCAGATAAAAACATGAATCTTTAGGAACTGACAGGTCTTTGGTCTGAGGAGTGCATGACACTTTCGGAATTTTGATCCTACCCCTAGGGGCCAGGCCAGGGTGTGGGGTGCCCCGGGGTAAAAAATCAAAGTTTTCAGAACCTGGTTGTGTGACATATCAAATCGAACGGCATAATGAGTAGAATACATAACAATCAAAATTTGACCCCTAGGGTCAGGTTTGAGGTCACCAGAGGTCAAAAACTTGGATTTTCTACCCCATAACCCCTTTTTAACGATTACCGGATAACTCCTACGCCGTTTCAGATAGAAACATGAAACTTTGGGAACTGATAGGTCTTTGGTCTGAGGAGTGCATGAGACTTTCGGAATTTGGATCTTAAGATTGGGTGAAAGTTGCAATTGAGAACTTATATAGTGGCGTATCTTTAAAAAAGCGTGGGGATATGCGATGGCGTGCCATCGACTGCGTGATTCTAGTTTATAAATGTTCCTTGAAGAATAAGTGTTGTGTTGAGGTTTTACATCCCTGTCAACACTTTTCAGGTCATTTTGGAGACACTGCTTCCCATTGCTTTAATTGATGGCCATGACTATTTTCACTTTAATATCCAGCCTATGAAAAGTTCTTCAGAATCCACATGAATGGATTGTTTATACAAGTATAATTGCTGGTCACACAGCAAGGTCACAGTTTCTTGTGCCATTTCTATAGTCTTTGATTAGGTCATGCAATGCAATGTATTCATGATGTTAACCCTTTAACTGCCTATTACGACTGTAGCAGATGTCTTTTATTTTTCTTACATTGTTCGAGAGAAAATGAGACTTAAGATTTCATGTGAATCATCTTCTGTCAGATGATTCTGACATGAAGCCTGATTTGCTCTGAAAAAAAGGAAACAAAAATATCTGAATGTCGTATGTCAATTTATAAAATTAGTATGGTACATTATTTATTTATAGCACACTTTGACACACATTTTCCATTTTAAACGGCATGCATCATCTGATCATTCTTGGATTTTCTAAAACTTAAACTAATACATGTATACATACATGCGTAAGAAAATGTTCAAAATATCAAATAAATATGATTTGGGTGGAAAATATGCCAAACACTGAGAATAAGCCGGACTATGTTTTTTCTGCGGACTAATATTTCAGTAGTAGTGTAAGCTAGAAGCTGATTTATTACATCTGTGTATTAGCTAGAAATGACAGACAGAATCTGTCACCAAAATTCAGCATACTTTGCCTGTTCTATTGTTGTACAAGAGTACCGGTAGAATCTGTCATTAAAAATCAGCATACCTTACCTGTTCTACTGTTGTACAGGAGTAGAATCTGTCATTAAAAATCAGCTTACCTTACCTGTTCTACTGTTGTACAAGAGTAGAATCTGTCATTAAAAATCAGCTTACCTTACCTGTTCTACTGTTGTACAAGAGTAGAATCTGTCATTAAAAATCAGCTTACCTTACCTGTTCTACTGTTGTACAAGAATAGAATCTGTCATTAAAAATCAGCTTACCTTACCTGTTCTACTGTTGTACAAGAGTAGAATCTGTCATTAAAAATCAGTATACCTTACCTGTTCTACTGTTGTACAAGAGTAGAATCTGTCATTAAAAATCAGCATGCCTTACCTGCTCTACTGTTGTACAAGAGTAGAATCTGTCATCAAAAATCAGCATACCTTGCATGTTCTACTGTTGTACTGGAGTAGAATCTGTCATTAAAAATCAGCTTAC
The DNA here is from genome assembly GCA_963580285.1 of Lucinisca nassula. NCBI lineage: Eukaryota > Metazoa > Mollusca > Bivalvia > Lucinida > Lucinidae > Lucinisca > Lucinisca nassula. The sequence continues at coordinate 92,424,545 of OY757010.1, read as the reverse complement.
CTTGCCTATTCTATTGTTGTACAGGAGTAGAATCTGTCATTAAAAATCAGCTTACCTTACCTGTTCTACTGTTGTACAAGAGTAGAATCTGTCATTAAAAATCAGCATACCTTACCTGCTCTACTGTTGTACAAGAGTAGAATCTGTCATCAAAAATCAGCATACCTTACCTGTTCTAATGTTGTACAAGAGTAGAATCTGTCATTAAATCCAGCATACCTTGCTTGTTCTACTGTTGTACAGGAGCAGAATCTGTCATTAAAAATCAGCTTACCTTGCCTATTCTATTGTTGTACAGGAGTAGAATCTGTCATTAAATTCAGCATACCTTGCTTGTTCTATTGTTGTACAGGAGTAGAATCTATCATTAAAAATCAGCTTACCTTGCCTATTCTATTGTTGTACAGGAGTAGAATCTGTCATTAAAATTCAGCATACCTTGCTTGTTCTATTGTTGTACAGGAGTAGAACCTGTCATTAAAAATCAGCATACCTTACCTGTATTATTGTTGTACAGGAGTAGAATCTGTCACCAAAATTCAGCATACCTTGCTTGTTCTACTGTTGTACAGTAGTAGAATCTGTCATACCTTGCCTGTTCTACTGTTGAACAGTAGTAACATCTGTCATTAAAATTCAGCATACCTTGCCAGTTCTATTGTTGTACAGAAGTTCCACCTGGTGCAGATCAGAGCTAATGAGAGGTGACAACCTGCTGTACGCTGGAGTTAGAAACAAAGAGCTACTCAAACTGATTGTACCAAATGGAATATGAAAGACTTCAGCAGTATAATTCTGAAACGAAAAAGTTTGAATTACAAATTTACTATTAACCCTTTGGATGGCAAGAAATACAGAAATCTTTAAAAAATGAAGTAAAAAATGTGAAATTTTGTCTGTAATAATGTCATATGCTGCACCTTGAAATGTTTTATAAAAATATTTTTGCCTACAAGCAAATAGTGTGGACCCTGATCAGACTGCTCCTCCAGGAGCAGTCTGATCTGGGTGCACACTGTTTGCAAGACTGAATTTTAATGTAACCAGAAGACATCAAAGCAGATGACAACAGATGTGATTGACATCTTAAGGGTTAAAAGCTGATAGAAGAATAAATATGATTACTCCTGAATAAGAATGACTGTAGAAAGATCACGAGTCAGACATGCACCCTAATGAGTGACACAGGCCTGCATTTTAAGTGTCAAATGTAAGACTGGAGAAGCCTTGAAATTTAAAATTTTGATCATTAGTCATTGTTTTCTACAAGCTCTGTTCCTCATTGAAACAACAACATTGATCATATTGGTGACTTTCGGATGAGTTTTTAAACCGAGATCCCGTCTCCGCATGACCTTAGCTGTTGATGGGACATAAAAATCAAAATACTCAATTTCTTGATCATATTGAATTAAGCAATATTTTTTTTTAATTTTTGAAATAGGAATTTTTAGTCAACAAAAGTTGGACAAAACAAACATTTTTACGCTGGAAATGAGGTCCTTTTCTGATATCAAATAAAGGCATATCATGCGAAAATATTTTACCATATTTCCCATCCATTCCAACAGCCTCTCTTCCACTTGCTCCAAGAATTCTGCATCCTCTTCAGACACACCATTCCTGCTATAGTTGTGTACCGCCGTACTCGCAGCGGTGACTACCACCACATACTGAAACTGACTTGCATCTATGATGTCATGAAGGACCTCTCTTGTGACCCCTTCTAACAGGGAACTTAAAATAAACACTGCCTTCTTCTGAGACTCCTTGGCGGACTGAAAGAAACAAACCACTATCAATGTAATCAAAGCACTGATAACAATGTCATGTGAGTATTTAGAGGATAACTGTAATTAAAACTGTCATTCCGGGAGGTAAATTGGTGGTTTATGGTCAGAAATTTTGTTTGGCAGCAACAGGATATATCATAAATGATCTAAACATAAAGTATGTGTGGGAATTCTGATCAGCTATAACAAAGTAATCAATTTGTCATACACAACAATACTAACTACTGCAATGGTTCAAAGCAGAAATTGTATTACCGGTAGTAAACAAATGGGATAAACATGTATTCGAACAATTACATATAGGTTACCAAGACAAAATTATTGCTTACCGTATAAGGAAAAACAAGAGCACCGCATGTGGGTGCCAATGCTCGGCTGCAGCACCTTTTCATAATGAACAACTAGTCCGAGTTTCAAGCAACTATGTTAAGAAATGACAGAGATATTACAAAATGTCCAAGTTTTTTCACGATGACGACACAGACGAAAATGTCCAAGTTTTTGCACGACAACCCCGCCAGAGCTATGACAATACCTCATTGTTTTCTTCAAAAACAGCCGACCTAATGACCATTTATTGTCATTTTTTCAACAGATAATTATAATCTAATGAATATATATTTTGTCCAAAACTATGTTAAAGGAAACAGTGCCATAAAGAGGTTTATGAATATAAGAATTTCATTAAAGACCTGGAAGCCATTCTTGCAATGAGACTTGCATAGGCAAAGGTGGTAAATTTATCTCATTTCTTCAGGAGAAGACTCTCTTTTCAAAAGCTCTAACTTGTGTTATTTCCTTTGACATTTAACCCATTTTATAATGGAAAACCCCAAAACAGGTCATTGGCAAACAGTTGAAACCCAAATCAGATGCCACAGAATGCAGATTCTGATCTGGGCCGACACTGTTTCTCAAAATAGCTGTCAGAATCTGACAACCCTTAATTTCGAAATGGATTCCTCCTGTATGAAAGGAAGAAGATTCCATTCAGTACCAAAAAGTGGTATTTCCTGTGAAACCTAAAACAATTTTCCGAAGAACTTTTAACCAGTACCATAAGGAATGTTTTCATGCCGACTGTTGGCACTTTTTACCTGGAACTCTAGTCCTCGCTTGTTTGTAATTTAACCCTTGTCCAGCGGAACACAGAAAAAAAAACCTTCTTTGCAAACAGTGTAAATCCAGATCAGATGGCTTCTGAAGAAGCCATCTGATCAGGGTTTACACTGCTTGTCATTTAGTTTGTGAACTGAATGAATACATTACGGTACACCAAGTAACTTGACTGTTTATACTCAAAAATGGGTGTGTCAAAATTAACTTATTCAGCAGGGCATGGGTTAAGATTGAATGGAACTTGCCTCAAATGAAGAGAACTCTTTCACATCTGTTGCTCCTGCATTTATCAGCCTAGACAGTCCACCATGCCAATGCAGAACCTCAGCCGACTGGTCGTCAATAAACACGACAGAATGGTTCACGTAAGAACAGATCCTGTCCCACTGACTGTGAGAAGTTGCCCAGACTGACTTCATCATTCTGTCAGCTAGAAGTCATAACAAACAAAACCTGAAAATGACACACAACAAAAAATTAGCATTCAAGGCATTTCAGCCGCATCAAAAAATGGGTCTCCAAACAAAATTTAAAACCATAACCTTTTAGCGCCATTACGATAACAAGCCCATGTGACTTAGTACATCTCCAAAATGGCTACTTTTCAGTCTAAAGAAAATCTGTAAATTTTTTCTTATTTACTTGTACTGCAAACACAGGTTGTGGGTGCTCGTTAGAACTGCCTCCTTGAGGCAGTTCTAACGAGTACCCAAAACCTATGTCTTGGCGTAGAAATAAGAAAAATAATATATACCCCATAAACCCTAGTTTTCTCTATATTAAGGGGGGTTTAGGGTGGGGTGTTCATTTCACAGGCACTGTTCATCAAAACATGGTTTCAAACATAATACAGTTTAAAGACGGATCCAAAAATCACAAATAAGCCACTATATAATATGACACTGTTAGCTATTATATAGTTTTGGACATACATGTATAATGGATCCCAAAAGCACATAATTATAAGCCTCTTTATAATTCTGTTCATTATAACACGGTTTTGGATAGTTTAAAAATGGTCATTTTTTCATATAATCTATATAATTTTTGCAGTTGTTTAACCCATTTTGTACCGGAAACCCCCAAATGGGTAAACAGTGCATGCCCAGATCAAATGCTGCAAAACGCTGCATCTGATCAGGGTCTACATTGCTAAAATTTCAGCCATTTTCCACATAAATTTTGAAGACAACACAACCTTACACCCATAAATTTTGAAATGGACTTGTGTTATATACATGTATGAGGTGGTTAGTTGGTTGATTTGAGGTTTAACATCCCTGTCAACACTGTAAAGGTCATTTGGAGACGTTGCTTCCAATTTTGTGGGACTTTTACCTGATATTGAGATGAAATGACATCTCAAGCCCTGTCGCCCAATGAAACCAATAGGGTTTATTAGCATGGACGGTCTGCCTCGCACCGCGATTCCTGGACAGGCTTAGATACCCTAAGCGGTTTACCAGTACTAGTGTGCGGGCCGGATTCAGCTCTGCATGGAAGCATCATGCAGCCCATATATTTCTTCAAGCCCCTATGGGCATGAATAAGGTGGAAGATTCCACTTGGTACAAAAGACTGTGAAATGAGGCGTGTACCGTTTCCTAATGTTGGGAAGCCCTGCCGGGTAGGGGTGATAAGTTTCATAGACTTTTACACTACGGTGAAAATTATGCATACTGGAGAGAGACCTTTTTTCTTCAACCCAGTCAACACAAAATGTTGAAACATCGCTGAATAGAATAAATGTCATTTGATTGTAGTGAAGTTCGATTCAATGTTGTTTTGACGCTGTGTGTTTGATTTCTTTGATTTGAGGTTTAACGCCCCGTCAACACTGAAAAGGTCATTTTGGAGATGTTGCTTCCAATTTTGTGGGACTTTTACCCGACATTGAGATGAAATGACATTTTAAGCCCTGTCGCCCAATGAAACTAATAGGGTTAATCAGCATGGACGGTCCGCCTCGCACCGCGGTTCCTGGACAGGCTTAGATCCTTCAAGCGGTTTACCAGTACTAGTGTGCGGGCCGGATTCAGCTCTGCGTGGAAGCATCGTGCAGCCCATATATTTCTTCAAACCCCTATGGGCGGGGTTGACGCTGGGTAAATGTTTTAGGTTGCTGGCCCACTGGGAGTCTGGGTCAGTGTTTTACGTTATGCGGACCCAACAACAAACGATAAGCGCATTGTTGTATATATTGTATCACTGTCTATTAGATTTGTGTTTCACCAGTGTGCAAAAGACTGTGAAATGAGGCGTGTACCATTTGCTAATGTTGGGAAGCCCTGCCGGGTAGGGGCGATAAGTTTCACAGACTTTTACGCTATGGTGAAAATTATGCATAATGGAGAGAAACCTTTTTATATTCTTACGACATGAAAGCCGTACCAAAGGAAAGAAGTGAGTGAGTGTTTTTAGTTTTACGTCCCACCAACAGCTAAGGTCATACGGAGACGGGACCTAAGTTTAAAGACTCATCCGAAAGTCTGGAGAAGCCCGGGATCGATCCTGCGATCCCTGGTTTACAAGGCGAGTAGCGTAACCACTACACCATGGAGGCTTCTAAAGGAAAGAAGTATAGACTGAAATAATCCCAACCTATGGTGGCATTCAAACCCGGGCCGCTCGGGTGATAGTCCAGTGCTCTTACTGCTGAGCTGACGCAGTTGTCAGAGAGTGGTGATAAACCTATAAGCTATGCATGCAGATAACTTAGGAAGGCAATGCGGTCCGTAATTGATGAATGGAGTATGTTCGGACACTCTTCTTCTTCTTCCGGTTTCGCCTTAACCCCAGGAGGGGACACAGACGGTGTACATTACATACACTCCAGTTTTGCAGGCTGAAAGCCTACACAGTAATCATGTAATTACGGTAGGGTTCTTTAACCTGCACAGGGGATGGTTCTCCCTGCACAGGGGGCCTCCAGTTAACGTCCCGATCCGAAGGACGGTGCACTTTATGACATTCATCCCTGCAAATGATGCCAATGGAGCGTGTTCGGACACCGAAATTTTTCACACCGCTGCCGGGGTTCGAACCCGGGACCTTTAGCGTCAGAGGCACTAACCACTGAGCTATACACTGCTTCCGGGAATTGAACAGGGGGCTTCTAGCATCGCAGGCAAGTGCACTAACCACTGAGCTACCACCACCCTCCACACAGCCTTGAACTGACATTTTTTTTAATGTTGTTGTTTTTTTTTTTGGTATTGGCTGTAGCCAGTTTTGACGATTCAATTCTGACGAAAACTGGTACCTTACGAACATATTTCATCCCGATACGTAGATTGACACGTATAATTTGATAGTTGAGCATTTAAAAATATGATACCTCTGTTCTTTTGGTTGTGGCTTAAGCACATAACAGTTTTGAATTTATCAGCTTAAATATCCCGAAAATAAAACGGAGAAAACCTAAAAAACATATTTCTTTTTGCAAATCAGGGGAAGCAACTACTGGAGAAGGTGCGCCTAAACCCAGTAGAGCGGTTGCACTAATTACCGGCGAACACTAATGTCCGTGAATTGTCCGGGAAATCGCCGGGAATTGTCCGGGAAATGGGGGGTAGTGATGTGTTATCCCCAATATCTCCATATCTGCAAAACGTGTCGTCTGATCCTGGCCGCAAAATGCTACATCTGATCTGGGTCTACACTATTTGCTTAAACAACGAGGAAATTTAACCGCATCCATTTCTTGCTAGCAATGAATTAGGTGTACGGACTTTGACGGACCATTATGATCAGTAGCTGCGCAAACCTTGGCGTCTGATCTGGGCCGCTAAGTGCGACGTCTGATCTCGGTCTACACTGTTTGCTTAATCAACGACGAAATTTAACCGCATCCATTTCTTGCTGGCAATGAATTAGATGTACGGACTTTGACTGATTTGACGGACAATGATGCTCAGACGCTGCAAAACTTGGCGTCTGATCTCGGCCGCAAAATGCGACATCTGATCTGGTTCTATACTGTTTGCTTTAACAACGAAATTTAAGCGCATCAATTTCTTCCAGACGATGAATTAGGTGTACGGACTTTGAGCGATTTTACGGGCCATTAATTTTCTAACGAGATTAAAAATGTGTTAAGTTAATTGTTTTAACTCATAATAAGTTGGCGTGTGCTGCTTACCTGGATTGAAATAGTAGAAATACTTCATTCATTCACTTGTAAAATCGTAAAAATTCCAGTGTGGTGATTCTGCAAAATGCCTGAGTATATTGATAACATGATTTGCTGTGAAAATCGTAAGTGCAAAATTTGGTTTTATAGAATATGTTTAGGTCTGAATTCATCATCAAATCAATGGCAGTGTCCGTCTTGTGAGCAGCAACATGTGTGAAATCATAGAAAGCAGTGTAATGGAAACCCATGTAAATCCAACTTTATACAGCAAAAAGTAGGATTTATAAGGGGTGTGCAGTCTTTCTTTCGTTCTCACAAGTCGATATATTAAGGAAAACGAACCAATACCCCAGCATCCTGGATACAATCCGGGTTGTGGGTACTCATTAGAACAGCCTCATTGAGGTGTATAAAGAGATTTTTTTATATTAGTTTTTAGAATTGAACTTAAAATTTCAACATACAGTCAAACCTGTGAACAAAGGCCATCTATGGGACAGGACAAATTTGGCCGTTATTCACAGGTGACCTTTATTCAGAGGTTTGACAATTACCAGCAGGCCGACAGTGTCCAAAAATTCTTACAATTATTGATTAAATAGCAAGCTGTCACTGGATGAAGAAGCATATTGTTTTCCATTTAATTTACATGTTTATTTGTTGCGTCATCTGACGCCAGCAACCCCACACGTGTTTAAATCTTTCATAAAAAATGTTTGGAACCGGTAAAAAATATTTTCTCGATAGCTAAACGGTTGTGAAAAGAGGTGGATAGAAAACAGCGCTGTATAGCTCCTGAATTATCCCTCCGTGTCAATAACCAACAACAGCATTTGACTTTTCCCGCTGAGCGTCTGCTATTTGGCGTCAAAACATAACCATTCATGAGATCGTAGAGTAGTCCGTTTTTATTATGCAAACATATACCGTTAGATGTAGCTAATTGTCTGAGGAGGATTAAATCATTTTCACATTGATCTTGGATTAAATTTTATGACTGGGGGATAAACGCAAATTAGAGACATGACTTGACCATATTTTCACACCTTATCGACACGCACCGCAGGGTGGCAATTATATGACAGGGATTAACAATAGTGTCATACTTGAACCGTAATAAATACACAGATGGCTTGTCTCTGAATTGACAGTGCCGCAATTATTGTGATTTACTTACTGGGCTAGTTTTACCGTCTTTAGGGTTGTCCGCCAATTAAAAAAAAAATGTTTAGTCAATTTTTCTTCACTTTTCTAATAAACAATCTTCAGTTCTTGTGTAAAACAGAATGCAATGAATTTATTCAATTTAACTCACTCACAAACCGTAACATGTTTGACCAGATCGCCAGGATTAAGGACTGCAACACCAATCAAGCAGGCCAATTATATGCCAATCAATGGCGATAATTACCTCAAAGCTGAAATCATAAGCGTGCTGGATTCAATTATAGACCGTTATTCAAGGACAGCAACTCAGTTTGGGACTGAATAACGTGACCGTTTACCGTAGTGCACAGTGGACCGCTATTCCCAGTTAATTTATTAGGGAATTTCGATGGGAGGGGTTGAAAATGACCGTTGTAATAAGGGGACCGTTATTCGGAGGTGACCGTAAGCACAGGTTCGACTGTATATCAATTGTTATCAATAAGTGATCACCACAAACCGAGATATTATGAAAACGCACAACTACCGCAAGATCAAGGACACATTCGGGAATTTCCCGGACAAATTAACTTCAGAAATGGACCCCTAAAATATTCAAAATGAAAAATTCTTTTTAACTATCTTTTAAAATTGAGCTAAAATTTTTATTTGATACTAATTTTATTAATTTCTGACCACCGAAAGTCGAGATATTAGGGTTAACGCATCAATACCCCAACATCCAGGACAAAATCCGAGAATTTCCCGGACAAATTGACTTAAAAAATGGACCCCTTAAACGTTAAAAAAGTAAATTATTATTTTTTTATCTTTTAAAATAGAGCTAAAATATTTATTTGATACTAATTTTATTAATTTCTGACAACCCGAAGTGGAGATATTAGCGACAACTCACCACTACCTCCAATTTCCCGGACATTTCCCGGCGAATTCCCGGACATTTCCCGGACAATTCCCGGACATTAGTGTGCACCCTAATTACCGCATGCCCTCAAAAGCCCAACTAAAGCTTTTGGACCTGATGAACTACATCTTAGAGTCCTGAAGGAACTCTAGGAACTACATTCTAGAGTCCTGAAAGTTAGGTCCAGTTTTTGTTCACTTGTTTCAACAGTCTCTTGATACGGGTGAAATCCCCAAAGAATGGCTCCCAGCGAACATTTGCCCACTCTTCAAAAAAGGAGATAGGGCTCTTGCTCGTAATTATCGCCCTGTGTCTCTGACTTGTGTTCAGTGTAAATTGCTTGAACATATAGTCTGCTCAAACATCATGGCCCACTTGGATGAACATAAAATTTTGTCAGACACTCAACATGCATTTAGGAAAAGGCATAGTTGTGAAAATCAGTTGAGCACAGTTATTAATGACTGGGCAAAAATGTTGGACAAAGGGGGACAGATAGACACATTTATTCTTGACTTCGAGAAAGCTTTTGACACCCCGCTACATGAACTACTTAAATCTAAGTTATTTGGTTATGGGATTGGGGGAAATACTCTCAACTGGAGAGATTCCTTTCTTTGCTACAGAAAAGAGCTCGTTGTTGTTAATAGCGAATCTTTAGAGTGGGCACAAGCTTTGTCTGGAGCCCCACAAGGGTCTGTTCTTGGTCCACTGTTATTCTCCCTGTAGATCAATGATATTTCCATTGACATTGACTCAGAAATAAGACTGTTCGCAGACGACTGTGTTTGCTATCGGGAAGTTAGAGCTACAGAGGACTCAATGAGGGTCTCCCTATTTGGTGACAAGAAGTGATAAGAGGTGACAAGAAGTGACAAGAGGTGACAAGAAGTGACAAGAGCTATTTTATGGTGACAAGAAACTTTCTAGCACAAAAAAATTAACTATATTATTGCTTAAAATGATAAATTTAATGTTATTCTTGAGTTAGAAATTAATTTTGGCCAAATTTAAAGACGTCTGGAGGAAAAAGCAACATGCTTTATTCAGATGTTTATCCGCCTTTACCGACAAGAAAGTTCTCTCTCTATACAAAGTCACTTCATTTTATAAGCAAAAAGTGAATTTTAAGTGGGTATCTGTGACTTTTTTCACGATTTTTTTTCTCTGCTCATAAACATAGACTATGGGTACTCGTTATAACCGAAGAAGGGGGTTAACCGCATTTACCGACAAGAGATTTCTGATATAAACTCAGGCTCAAAAACAATGTCGTCTCATTTTATAAATATAAAAGCTGGTTTTACCAGGATTCATGTGATTTTCCTATACGTGAAAGCCCATTTTATATAGAGAAAACTGGGCTTACCCATTATAATTTTTGTCACTTTGAATTGGTGTTTAACGTCCCCGTCAACATTATTTAGGTCATTTTGGAGACGTTGCTTCTAATTTTGTGGGACTTTTACCCGACATTGAGATGAAATGACATCTCAAGGCCTGCCGCCCAATGAAAGCAGAAGGCTTATATGCATAGGACGATCTGCATGACTCTCACCGCTTTGCCTGGGCAGGCTTAGTCCTTCTAAGCGGTTTACCAGCACTCGTGTGTGGTCAGATTCAGCTCTGAGTGGAAGCATCATGCAGCCCAATCTATTTCTCCAAGCCCCGGATGGGCGGGGATGAACCCATTATGATAAGTCACACGTTCATTCAAGAAGGGCAGTTGTCAGTTTCTGGCGAAAGAATTGCACTGTACTGGTTAACCACTTACGTATAAGCCTGCCCAGGAAAAGAGTGGATAAATGAACTGACCGGCTCAAAAATGACCTAAATATTGTTGACTGGGCCGTTAAACCGCAATACAAACAAACAAGCAGTTGAGATAGAAGTCTTCCTTCCTTAATCGTGCGTGTGCCACTCATTAAGATAATTGCTGTCACTCAGTATTGAGTTATCTCGGTTGATTAATCACAAGCTTCTGTTATTAGCATTTGCTCGACATATTATTTTGACTCCGCTTGCTGATCACAAATTCATAGCTTTGACAAGAGCATAAATAAATAAATAAATAAATAAATAAATAAATAAATAAATAAATAAATAAATAAATAAAATAGTATTTTTTTTTAAGTTAAATCTTATTCTCAGATTTATATTCTGTCTATTTGAAATATTCATAGCTTTGATAGGAAAATAAATAAATAAATAAATAAATAAAAAAGTAATTTTTAATTTTTTTCAAATTAAATCTTATTCTAATTATTATATTCTGTCTATTTAACACGCACTCTGACTCTCTCTCTCTCTCTCTCTCTCTCTCTCTCTCTCTCTCTCTCTCTCTCTCTCTCTCTCTCTGCATGTGTTCCCAGAGAAGACTCAGATCAGCCTGGTCAGTCTGCTATATCCGAATCGCTGATCTCCGCTGTGTGTGTGCGTGAGGGGGGTGGCTTTAAGCAAGTGTGCCTAGAAAAGACTGGAATCAGCCTCCGCTTATGCGTAGCCTCCATGGTATGTTTTCTTCATTGAGGGTATAATTTTATGTGACGGAGATATATAGTAGATCGTTTCATACATGCAAAATTTTCTTGACACCAATCTAACTTGTCTTTATTAACTGAAGCGACACTGGTGCGTCATTGAGCATTTGTGCCTAGAAAAGACTTGGATCAGCCTGCGCATATGCGCAGTCCGGTATGTTTTCATTGCTGAGGGTATAATTTTATGTGACGGAGAAATTTAGTAGATCATCTCGACCATGTAAAATTTTCTTGTCACCAAATTAACTTGACTTTATTCCCGACCAGAAAAACCTGAAGAGGCACTGAAGCGCCATCGAGCAAGTGTGCCTAGAAAGGATCAGTCTGAGCATATGCGCATTCTGGTATGTTTTCTCTGTTGAGGGAATAATTTTATGTGACGGAGAAAAATAGTATAGCATCTAATATGTGTAAAATTTTCTTGTCACCAAATTAACTTGAATTTATTCCCGACCAAAAAAATCTGAAGAGGCACTGAAGCGTCGTCGAGCAAGTGTGCTTAGAAAAAAACTTGGACCAGCCTGTGCATATGCACAGTCTGGTTTGTTTTTTTCTGCTGAGGGTATAATTTTATGTGACGGAGAAATATAGTAGATCATTTCATACATGTAAAATTTTCTTTTCACCAGCTTGACTTTATTCCAGACAAGGAAATCTGAAGAACACCGAAGCGTCATCGAGCATGTGTGCCTAGAAAAGATTTGGATCGGCCTGCGAATATGCGCAGCCTGATATATGAATCTCTGCTAAGGTCTATACACATTTTATTGGAATTTTGTGTGACAGTGAGACACATAGAGTACATTCTCTTGTCACCAGCTTGAATTTATTCCCGACAAGAAAATCTGAAGAAGGCCCTGATATGATTCTAGTGGGTCAATTGGGGTTCTTGTGTCTTATATTGTATAAAATTCATTTTCAGGCATGAACAAATCATTTGTCTAGTCATGTTACAATAAATAATTTGATTTATGATAGGGATGTAGTCATTTACAGGCTTTAATACGCATGCGAGCGTTTGCGTTTCTCTGGCTCGATTCCTTAGCTGCAGCGCACTATATGAGTCTTAAAAGGAATTCAAACGCTTGCAAAATGTTTAATATATCATATTTTACTTTTAAAAAGGGTCGCACATGCGTTTTAACACTTATTGTCACCATAAAATAGCTCTTGTCACTTCTTGTCACTTCTTGTCACCTCTTGTCACCTCTTGTCACTCCTTGTACCAAATAGGGAGACCGTTCAATGAAACTTCAGAAGGATATAGATAGATTAGGATGTTGGGCACGAAAATGGGGCATGAAATTTCAACATGTTAAATGCAATATTATGCAGATAACTGGGAAAATAACAAATAAAATTGAGGCTTCTTACACCTTAGAGGGAACGGTCCTCGAGAACGTGGATTCCATTAAATACCTTGGCGTGACACTCACACACAATTTGAGATGGGATTCACATATTAGCAACATGTGTACTAAGGCAAATAGAATGTTTGGTTTCCTGAAGCGAAGTTTTCATCAGTGTCCTCACGATGTAAAAGAGGCAACATATAAAGGTCTTGTTATCCCAATCTTTGAATATGGTAGTTATATTTGGGACCCCAGCGGAGTGGTCCTTAATGAAGAAATTAAAAAAGTTCAGAATAGAGCTGCTAGATTTGTAACAAGCAATTACTGCTTTGAAACTGGGAGCATGACTGGAATACTAGAAAAATTAAGATAGGAAACTCTCAAGAAAAGGAGAAAAGACAGTAGGCTCATACTTTTATACAAAGGTCTAAAGGGTGCTGCCAGCATCCCAACAGATGACCTTGTTCCCCCAGCTAGGCACTGTAGAAATTACCATTCATTGTCGTTTCAGACCCTTAGTGCCAGAACGGACATTTATAAAGAATCATTTTTCTCCCGAACCATTAGAGATTGGAATGCCCTTCCCGATTCGACTATTTCAGCAGCTGAAGGTGCTGGGGTTAGAGCTAAGTTTACCTATTTTGTGAGAGCTATGGACTAACTTCCAATCACAGGCCCTGGTGTATAAATGTCATTTGACGTGTCACGAGTAACAATTCTGATTGTGATTCTGTCTGTCTGTCTGTCTGTCTCTCTGTCAAAAAAAATCCTTTAACACTTTAACATCGGTCACAACGTTAGAATGGTAACTGACAGGACTTTCATATTTCACATGTGTATTCCTTGTCACATGATCTTTCCAGTGGTACCATACTTTCTGACTGACCTTGACCATGACCTACTTTTTAAATACTTTAGTCATAACTTTCGATTGATAAGTAATAGGGCTTTCATTGTTCATGTCACAAGGCAATTCCAGTGGTACCATAATTTTTGAACTTGTGATCTTGATCTTGACGTTAGGCCTACTTTTTAAAAACCTTTAACATTGACCATAACTTTCGAGTGGTAAGTGATAGGGCTTTCATATTTCACATGTGCATTCCTTGTCACAAGATCTGTTTGGTGATATCATATTTTTTACCTTGTGAACTTGACGTTTGACCTACTTTTAATAAACTTAAACATTGATCACAACTTTCGATTGGTAAGTTATAGGGCTTTTATATTTCACCTGTGCACATCTTTTCACAAGACCTTTCCAGCGGTACCATCATTTTTTACCCTGTGACCTTGCCTTGTTGTTTGACATACTTTTTAAAAAACTTTTAAAATTGGCCATAACTTCCGATTGATAAGTGATAGGGCTTTCATGTGTGCATTCCTTGTCACAAGACCTTTTCAGTGGTACAATATTTTTTTTACATTGCAACCTTGACATTGACCTATTTTTTTAAACACTTTAAACATTGGCCATAACTTTCGATTGGTATTAGTGATAGGGCTTCCATATTTCGCACGCGCATTCCTTCCCACGAGACCTTTTGGATGATACAATATCCCACGGAATCAAAGATTCGGGGGCATGTAGTTTCTGGTCTTTCTGTCCATCTGTTAGTCTGTTTCTCTTCAAAAAGTTTGCTTTTGAATGGTAACTGACAAGTCTTTCACATGTCACATGTGCTTTCCTTGTCACATAGCCTTTCCAGTGGTACCATAATGTTTGACTGACCTTGACGTTTGACCTACTTTTTAAAAACGTTGACACTGATCATAACTTTCGATTAGCATGTGATTTGGCTTTCATATGTCACATGTGCATATCTTGTCACAAGACCTTTCCAATGGTAACATTATTTTTGACCTTGCAACATTGATCTTGACGTTTGACCCACTTTTAAAAACTTTTAACATTGGCCATAACTTTCGATTGATAACTTATTGGGCTTTTATATTTCACATGTGCATTTCTTGTCACATGACATTTCCAGTGGTACCATAATGTTTGACTGACCTTGCCCTTGACTTTTGACCTACTTTTTAAAAACGTTAATAATAGCAATAACTTTCGATTGGTAAGTGATATGGCTTTCATATTTCGCATGTGTCACAAGACCTTTCCAGTGGTACCATAATTTTGGACCTTGTGACCTTGACCATTACATACTTTTTAATAACTTGAACATTGACCAAATTTCATTGATTCACGAGATAAGGTCCAGACGAATTAAATTGACAGTATTTGGGGCCTGTGCCATTCGAAATAGGGTCAAAGTCACAAAAAATCTGATCAAATCTTATATGCCAACATTGTAAATTTTGAAAAATCATTCAAGCTTTTATCCCTAAAATACTTATATCTAAGTTTCAGGAAGATCCAGTAAAACCGTAGAGACTTTTGCTGTTGACAATGCCAAAAGAAGGTTTTTTCAGCAATCAAAGGGACATAACTCTATGATAGATAGGCCAACCTTACCAGTTTTCAAACTCATCTCAAAAGTTATGATAAAGTAGGTTACAAGTTAAGGTCACAGGTCAAAATTTTCTGTGGGAAGCATTTGTCAAAAGAAACCCATATTGCAAATAAGAAGACTGTATCTGAAACAGCTCAAAAGTTATGATAAAGTACGTCACAGGCCAAGGTCAAGATCACAGGTCAATTTTTTGTATGAGTGGGAAGCCCTTGTCACAATGGACCTACATGCCAAATATGAAGGCTCTATCTCAAATGGTTTAAAAGTTATGATAAAGTAGGACAAGGTCACAGGTCAAAATTTTTGTATGGTTGGGAAGCGCTAGCCACAAGGAACCTACATGCGAAATATGAAGGTTCCATCTAAAACGGTTCAAAAGTTACGATAAAGTAGGCCACAGGTCAAGGTCACAGGTCAATTTTTTGTATGAGTGGGAAGCCGTTGTCACAAGAAACCTACTTGCCAAATATGAAGGCCCGCTTAAAAAAGTTTTTCTAAGATTTTACCTAATGACCTACTTTTTGACCCGACATGATCCATATTCGAACTTTACTGAGATATTGTCAAGATAATCATTCTGAGCAAGTTTGATGAAAATTGGACTAAGATTATGGCCTCTAGAGTGCTCACAAGGGTTTTTCTATGATTTGAACTACCGACCTACTTTTTGACTTGACACGACTGAGCAAGTTTGATGATGATTGGACCAAAACTGCAGCCTCTAGAGTGCTCACAAGGGTTTTCATGATTTGACCTACTGACTTATGTTTTGACCCAACATGACCCATATTCGAACTTGACCCAGATATTGTTGTGTCCTCTAGAGTGCTCACAAGAACAAGGTCCAAAGCAGCCATTTTCAGCAATCTAAGGGACCTAACTCTGTAAGTAATACGTTTTCGAACTCATCTGAGTTTTTATCACTGACTTACTGAAAAGTAAGTTTCAAGACTAAAGGGGCTACAGTGGTGACAATGTCAAAATAGGCATTTACAGCAATCAAGGGGGCATAACTCTACGATTAATTGGCTGACTTCGCCAGTTTGTTTGTGCAGGTCCGAATTGATGACGAGTTTTCGAATCCATTGATTCTCTGTAACAAATGAAGTTAAGTAAAACTGTGTTTAAGTGTTCAGCATAATGTTTTCTGCCACATTCATTGATTCTTTTCAGGATGACTATTGGGTTTCGCTTTGATGGACAGCTTTCCGACCTTAAAAGGTTGCACACTAAATTCAAGGTGAAAGGTGGATAATTGACATTTGTAATAGGCCAATACATTTGTAATAGACACCTATCTATCTACTTATACTGAGTCTGTCATATTTGGCCAATGGCTCTGTTCATGCATGATGCTTTGACCGACTTGTTCGGGATGGACAAACTAGTCGCAAGCTGGGTCCTCCAAATGTTGGCACGCACCATAATCCGCCACGACTCGTCGGACATAGCAACAGATAAGGTACGTATTTTGTGATAATTGAATGATAGTTTTTGTCAATTATGCCTAAAACATATGTTGTGGGTATTCATTAGAACCGCCATTGTGAGGCGGTTCTAATGAATACCCACAGCATAGGTTTATTTGCAGAAATAAGGAAAACTATCCTTCACTTATCACAAAATACCCGCCTCATCTGTTGCTATGAAGACTGGACATTTCGAGAACACTCTTAGATCATTATGTTTCCCTCCTTATCGGGGAGACATATTGTTTTTTACCCGAGGGTCTGTATGTCTGTCTGTCCCACTGTCACAAAATCGTGTCCGCTCTATAACACGAAAACCTTTTAAGCTATGGTCACGAAACTTTCATATAAATATCTATTAACATTCGACGACGTACAGAGCGCAAGAACTATAACTCTTGTATTTATACTTTTTGAGTTATTTCCTTTGGAAGTTTGTCGGTCACAAAATCTTCTATGTATGTATGAGCAAATCGTGTCCGGTCGATAACTTTCTTATTTTTAGATAGATTTTGAAATTACTTGGCAGAAATGTTAACCATCATCATTAGACGATGTGTCGCGTGCATGACCCCGATCGGGACCTCAAAGATCAATGGTATACTTAGAGGTCAAAGGTAAAAAAAGGGGGTTTTTTGGTGTTCGGTCAATAACATTCTTATTCCTGGATGGATTTTGAAATAACTTGGCAGAATTGTTAACCATCATGAGACGATCTGTCGCGCGCAAAATCCAGGTAGGTACCTCCAAGGTCAAGGTCATACTTAGAGGTCAAGGGTAAAAAAGTGTCTTTTTAGCTCACCTGGGCCGAAGGCTCCAGGTGAGCTTATAATATAGTCTTACATGCGTCATCAGTCAGTCCGTCGTCCGTCCGTCAGCACGTTTGACCAGTTATATCTCTGCAGCCTGCAGGCTAATCCCAGTCATTTCTCATCTGTAGCATGCCTATTTTGTTTGTTTGATTTGAGGTTTAACGTCCCCGTCAACACTGTAAAGGTCATTTTGGAGACGTTGCTTCCAATTTTGTGGGATTTTTACCCGACATTGAGATGAAATGACATCTCAAGCCCTGTCGCCCAGCCCAATGAAACACATAGGGTTTATTAGCATGGACGGTCCGCCTCGCACCGCGGTTCCTGGACAGGCTTAGATCCTCTAAGCGGTTTACCAGTACTAGTGTGCGGGCCGGATTCAGCTCTGCGTGGAAGCATCATGCTGCCCATATATTTCTTCAAGCCCCTATGGGCGGGGGCCGATGTAGCATGCCTATGGTGGGCGATAGGTGAAATAAGCTTTTAATCGAAATAGAATAAAACTTTGGTTTCTATCGCAACCACAATGCCCCATAGACTTACAATGGTAAAATGGTTGTCATTCTTGTGAAGGCTCTTTGGTCCAATCATCATTAAACTTGCTTAGAATGATCATTATGACAATATCTCGATCAAGTTAGAAAATGGATCATGTCGAGTCAAAAACTAGGTTAGTAGTTCAAATCATAGAAAAAAAAACTTTTTGAGCGCTCTAGAGGCCACAGTTGTGGTCCAATCGTCATCAGTCTTGCTCAGAATGATCATCTTGACAATATCTCGATCAAGTTCGAAAATGGGTCATGTCGGGTCAAAAAGTAGGTTCATAGGTCAAATCACAGAAAACTTTGTGATCGCGCTAATGGCCACAGTCTTTTGTTTGCTCTAGAGGCCACAGTTTTAGCCCAATAATCATCAAACTTCGTCAGAATGATAATCACTACAGTATCTTCGTCACATGGGACATGTTGGGTCAAAATCTAGGTCGGTAGCTCAAATCAAAGAAAAAAAATTGTGAGCGCTGTTGAGGTCACAGTCTTGGTTCAATAATCATCAAACTGGGTCAGAATGATCCTCACGACAATATCTGGATCAAGTTCCAATATGGGTCATGACAGGTCAAAAAGTAGGTCAGTAGGTCAAATCATAGAAAAATCTTGTAAGCGCTCTAGAGGCCACAGGTTTTGGTCCATTCATTATCAATCTTGCTCAGAATGATCAACACAACAATAGCTGGAACAAGTTCAGATATGGGTCATGTCGGGTCAAAAAGTAGGTCAGTAGATCAAATCCTAGCAATTCATTGTGAGCACTCTAAAGGCCACAGTTTTGGTCCAATCATTATCCTCTTACTCAGAATAATCACCACGACAATATATTGAACAAGTTTGAATATGGGTCATGTCGGATCAAACAGTAGGTCAGTAGCTCAAATCATAGAAAAATATTGCGTGCGCTATAGAGGCCACAGTTTTGGTTCAATCATCATCAATCTTAGCCAGAATGATCATCACGACAATATCTCGGTCAGGTTCAAATATGGGTCATATCGGGTCAAAAGGTAGGTCAGTAGGTCAAATCATAGAAAAACATTGTGTGCATTCTAGAGGCCACAGTTTAAGTCAAATATTCATCAAACTTGGACAGAATGATCACCACTATAATATCTCAGTCAAATTCGAATTTGGGTCATGTCGGGTCAAAATCTAGATCAGTAGTTCAAATCAAAGAAAAATCTTGTGAGCGCTCCAGAGGCTGCAGTTTTGATTCAATCATCATCACTACTATACCTCTGTCTAGTTCGAATATGGGTCATGTTGGATCAAAATCTAGGTCAGCAGGTCAAATCATAGAAAAACCATGTTTGTGGTCTAGAAGCCACAGTTTTTGGTCCAATCATCATCAAACTTGGTCAGAATGATCATCACGACAATATCTCAATCAAGTTCGAATATGGGTCATGTCGGGTCAAAATGTAGGTCAGTAGGTCATATCATAGAAAAACCTTGTGTGCGCTCTACAGGCCACAGTTTTGTTCCAATAATAAATAAAAGAGGAGGGAACGGGGTCGCTGAATCGGACTCTGAAAGGGCAGAGGAATTGGTTGGTCAATTCAATGATGCATTTAATAAAACTGAGTTCAACGAGGTTCCATTGACTGGAAGATCGGCCCCTTTCATGGAAAATATTGTTGTATCCTATGCGGGAGTGATCAAGTTACTTAAAGGCTTGAACCCTTCTAAAGCTTTAGGGCCTGATGAGCTTCATCCTAGAGTCCTGAAGGAACTAGCGAACGAGTTAGGTTCAAGTTTTGCTCATCTTTTCCAAAAATCTCTCGATACGGGTGAAATTCCCAAAGAATGGCTCCTAGCGAACATCTGTCCACTTTTCAAAAAAGGGACAGGGCTCTTGCACGTAATTATCGCCCGGTGTCACTGACCTGTGTTCTATGTAAATTGCTTGAACACATAGTCTGCTCAAACATCATGGCCCACTTGGATGAACATAAACTTTTGTCAGACAGACAACATGCATTTAGGAAAAGGCATAGTTGCGAAACTCAGTTGAGCACGGTTATTAATGATTGGGCAAAAATCCCGGACAAAGGGGGGGGGGGGGGGGGGGGGGGCAAGTGGACACATTTATTCTGGACTTTGAAAAGGCTTTTGACACCCCTCCTCATGAACTACTTAAATCCAAATGATTTGGTTATGGAATTGGTGGGAAGACTCTTAAATGGATAGATTCCTTCCTTTGCTACAGAAAACAGCGTGTTGTTGTTAATGGTGAATCTTAAGTATGGGCGCCAGTTTTGTCTGGAGTCCCACAAGGGACTGTTCTAGGTCCTCTATTGTTCTCCCTGTACATCAATGATATTTCCACTGACATTGACTCAGAAATAAGACTGTTCGCAGATGACTGTGTTTGTTGCCGGGAAATTAGAGATACAGATGACTCACTGAAACTTCAGGCTGACATAGATAGATTAGGATGTTGGGCCAGAAAATGGGGCATGAGATTTCAACCAGTTAAATGCAATATTATGCAGATAACAAGGAAGAGATCTAATAAAGTTGAGGCTTCTTACACCTTAGAGGGAACGGTCCTCGAAAATGTGAATTCCATTAAATACCTTGGTGTGACAATCACTCACGATTTGAGATGGAATACACACATTAGCAATATGTGTACAAAGGCGAATAGAACACTTGGTTTCCTGAGGCGAAATCTTCATCAGTGTCCTCAGGATGTGAAAGAGACAGCATACAGGGGACTTGTTCGCCCAATCTTGGAATATGGTAGTTGCATCTGGGACCCAAGCGGAGTGGTCCTTAATGAAGAAATTGAAAAAGTTCAGAATAGAGCTGCTAGATTTGTAACTGGAAATTATTGCTTTGAAACTGGGAGCATGACTGGAATTCTAGGAAAATTAAGATGGGAGTCTCTCAAGAAAAGGAGAAGAGACAGTAGGCTCATACTCTTATACAAAGGTCTAAAGGGTGCTACCAGCATTCCAACAGATGACCTTGTTCCCCCGGCTAGGCACAGTAGAAAGCACCATTCAATGACGTTTCAGACCCTTACTGCAAGAACGGATATTTATAAAGAATTGTTTTTCCCCCGAACCATTAGAGATTGGAATGCCCTTCCCGATTCTATTATTTTGACGGCTGAAGGTGCTGAGGATTGTGTAGCTAAGTTTACACCGTTGGTTAGAGCTAGGGACTAACTTCCCATATCACAGGTCCTGGTGTATGAATGTCATTTGACGTGTCACCAGTAACAATTCTGATTCTGATTCTGATTCCAATCATCATCAAACTTGGCCAGAAATATCATCACGACAACATCTCGAACATGTTCGAATATCTGTCATTTCGGGTCAAAAAGTAGGTCGGAAGGTTAAATCAAAGATAAGTATTGTGTGCCCTGTGGAGGCCACAGTTTTGATCCAGTCATCATCAATGTTGGTCAAAATGATCATTACGACAAATCTCGGTCAAGTTCAAATATGGGTCATGTTTGGTCAAAAAGTAGGTCAGGTCAAATCAAAGAAAACCTTGCGAGCACTCTAGAGGTCACAGTTTTGAGGCACTCATCATCAAACTTGGTTAGAATGTTCATCATGACAATATCTGTGTAAAATTTAAATGTGGATCATGTTGGTTCAAAAAGTAGGTCAGTAGGTCAAATGAAAAAATTTGTGTGCTCTAGTTTTATGTTCCATGGCATGTGACCTACTTTGAAGAAAAATAGCATTGGAATAATTTTTGAACCGTTTCAGATAGAGTCTTCATATTTGGAATAAAGGTTCCTTGTGAGAAGGACTTCTAACTCACACAAATTATTGACCTGTGACCTTGACCTGTGACCTACATTAAAGAAAGAAGAAATAGTATTGGTCATAAATTTTGAACCATTTGAAAAAGAGCATTCATATTTGTCATGTAGGTTCCTTGTGACTTCCCACTCATATGAGACATTTTGCGCTTGACCTTTACCTGTGACCTACTTTAAAGAAAAAAAAATAACATTGGTCATAACTTATGAACTAAGAAATGTAGATCCTTCATATTTGATTTGTAGGTTTCTTGTGACAAGGGCTTCCCGCCCCAACAACAAATTATGATGTGTGACCTTGAACTGTGACCTTCTTTATCATTCATTTTGAACCCTTTGAGATAGAGCCTTTGCATTTGGCATGTAGAATTCTTGTGGCAAGGGCTTTCCACTCTTACAAAAAATGACCTGTGACCTTCACTTTGACCTGTGATTTACTTTATCACAGCTTTTGAATTGAGATAGAGCCTTCATATTTGGTATGAAGGTTCATTGTGAGAAGGGCCTCCCATGCATACAAAAATGACCTGTGACCTTGACATGTGACTTACTTTATCGTTACTTTTAAACCTTATGATATAGAGCGTGCATATCTGGCATTTAATTTCCTTGTTACAAGGGGTTCCCACATATAGAAAACTTTGACGGGTGACCTACTTTGTCATTACTTTTGAATCGTTTGAGATAGAGCCTTCATACTTGTCATGTAGGTTTCTTGTGACAAGCACTTCCCACTCATATGAAACATTTGACTGACCAGTGACCTACTTTATCCTTAGAACTGTTTGAGATAGAGCCTTCATATTTTTCATGAAGCGTTCTTGTGACAATTAAAAAGGGCTTCCCACTCACACATTTTTTTACTTCTGACTTTACCAAGTTTATGAAAAAATTGACCTCAGCCTTTGGACCTGTTTTCCATAAGCTATGTAACATCTTGGACTCAGGTGAGCGACCCAGGGCCATCATGGCCCTCTTGTTTTCGTGTCTGGTCAATAACTTTTTTTATTATTTCTGGATGGACTTTTTAAAGTTCCATTGCAGAAATGTTCACTTTTATTAGATGATGTATAGCACACAACACCCAGGTCCGTACCTCTACTGTCATATTTAGAGGTCAAAGGTAAAAAAAGCGCCTTTTTGTGTCCAGTCAATAACTTTCTTATTCTTAGATGGATTTTGGAATTACTTGGCAGAAATGTTAACCATTATGAGAACATGTGCTATCGTGCAAGACCCAGGTCGGTACCTCAAAGGTCAAGGTCATACTTAGAGGTCAAAGGTCAACAAGGGTCTTTTTTCATGTCTGGTCAATAGGTTTCTTATTTCTGGATGGAAGACATCTGTGTGTGTGTGTGTGTGTGTGTTTGTTTTTTTTTTTTTTTTTTTTTTTTTTTTTTGTTGTTTTTTAAGAAAAAAAAAATTCTAGTTTTCAGGTTCAGCTAATTTCTTCAAGAGATTATATAATTATTATGTTTAAACAATATTCATTTAAAAAGTAAATTGCAAAGATATGCATAGATACACAGATTTGCAAAATGGGACAGCTAGGATCTGACGGCTAGCATAGTACATGTACTTATATTAAGTCATTTCTTGTGTAATCAAGTCCTGATTCTCAGTCTGAAAGCAGTCTATATATATCTAAAAAAAAATTCAAGCAAGTTGCATCTGTCGGTATTAAAAATGATGGGGCCTATGACCGACTTCTGGCAAAAGGGTCAAACCATCAATGTGACTCAGACTAGCCTGCATGTACAGTATATCAGAGATAGCTGTCAGCATGAACCTTCTGTAGATGCTTGGCTGTGGTAACAAGTGAACACTGCATGATCTTAGTCTTCACTGGATAGGTGGCATCTGTCATTTTACTGGTTTAGCATTACATTACGTTAACATGTAGAGTGCCATTTTACTATTTAATCGAAATTCAAGATATCTATAAATATAATTAATGATATCTATAATAAAAATATAGGATATCAATAAGTAGTATTAGATATCTATAAATAATATTAGATATCTATTATTTATTTTATGATATCCATAATATGTTAATGGATATCTATAATTCAAATTGTAGATATCTATTATTCGATGTATAGATATCAAATATTGAAGAACATTTTAGAACATCAATAATTACATTTATTGATATCTATAATATATTTTCTGATATCCATTTTTGAAAATTGTGATATCTATAATTCAACCTTTTAAATGATATCTATGATTTGATTTTTAGATATCTATGTATGCAAAGGAATAATGGATATCATAAAACAAATTTATAGATAACAAGAAATATATATTACATATCATTGATTACATTTTATGATATCAAAAATATTGATAATTATAGATATCAATTATGTTAATTATAGATATCTATAATTTGATTCATACATATCTATAATTTGATTTATAGATATCTATAATAAAATTATAGATATCTCGAAATTGTATCAGATAGTAAAACGGCACCTCATAATATAGTGCATTCATCACAGTGTGGATTGTATTTACTCTTTTCTAAATAACTGATGGCCCTTAAAAGGGCCGTTTGTAATGATCCTTCACAGCATCGAGCTTACTTGCTGCTGGTGTACTTGGTGACGGCATTGGTGCCCTCGCTGACGGTATGCTTGGCGAGTTCAATGGGTAAGAGGAGTCGCAAAGCTGTCTGGATCTCCCGACTTGTGATGGTGGATCGCTTTTGTGCAGTGAGCGAGTCTGGAAGCCTCAGAAGCAATTCTCTCGAAGATATCGTTGACAAAGCTGTTCATGATGGACATGGCTTCGCTGGAGACACCAGTGTTGGGGTGCAACTGTTTCAAGACTTTGTAGATGTAGATGCTGTAGGATTCCTTCCTCCTTTGCTTTTTCTTGTCGGAAGAATGCACAGCCTTGGCCTTGGTGGCAGCATTGATTCCGCTACAGAGTTTCGATTAATATCTGAGGGTCACTGGTAGGGTCTAATTGGCCTAGGCAGGCTGGTCTGGCCCGGACTCTGCAGTTTTCAGTTCTGTTCTGTAGTCCTTGCTTCTAAAGCATTACCCTTTTATAGCACGTATTTCGTACTTCAAAAAGGTAATTTTTCTGAAGAAAATCCGTGATATTTTTCTTATTTATACTGCAAACATAGGTTGTGGGTGTCGTGGACCAGAAATAAGATCAATAATGTATATCGTCATAACCCCCAGTTTTCTCTATATAAAGTGCGGTTTAGGTGGGTGTTCATTTCACTGACTTGTTCACGTAATGAATTACGTAGTAACCCTTCAAGCACTACAGAAATGTCCTGAGCAGACAACAAAGAGAAAAAGGCGAATCATCTGTTCAGCAGATATTTTACATGTAAGGTCAATTCTTACTTTAAAAATGCCATTTGCGCCCCACAGGGTTTGAAGAAATAGATGGGCTGCATGATGCTTCCACGCAGTGCTGAAACCGACCCGTACACGAGTACTAGTAAACCGCTTAGAGGATCTAAGCCTGCCCAGGCAATGCGGTGTGCGTCGGCCCATCCATGCTTTTAAACCCTAATGATTTTACTGGGTGACAGGGCTTGAGATGTCATTTCATCTCAATGTCAGCTAAAAGTCCCACAAAATTGGAAGCAATGCCTCCAAAATGACCTTTACAGTGTTAACGGGGATGTTAAACTTCAAATCAAACAAACAAATGCAAACTGCTAAAGTCTGAAGGGTTAACACTTAAGACGCCGAGAAAAACTATATCTGAAAAATTTAATGTTGTCTGCTTATGTCGTCTGCTGAATTTTTTTGCAGGCTTTTTATAATATTTTTTGCACACAGGCAAACAGTGTGGGGCCCAGAACAGACTACTCCTGCTCTGGGTCCACAATAACTTTCAAGATAACCTGCAGATGGCAAAGCAGACGACAATTGTCGTGATTGACATTTTATGGGTCAAAATTAAAGTTTCAAAAACAAGATCAAAATATAATATGAATATATATCAAAGCACTTCTGCATGCAGATTTCTATATCATTTGCAACTTCCCCCAATATTTTACTAACATTTGCCATTCAAATTGTCTAGTATTTCCCTTAATTCCAAAAACAAAATCTTTGTAGGAGTGGTTTTAGTTGAAAAATGTTTATATTTTGAATAAGCAGTCTCAATTTCATCGCATCTCCCGAAAAATAATTAAATTAGAATTCAGATATCTAAAATCAGATTGCAGGGGTTATTTATTAACCCTTTTTGTACCAAATGGAATCTTCCTCCTTATACAGAGCAGGAGTTCATTTCAAAATTTATGGGTGTCAGGTTGTGTTTTCTTCAAAATTTATTTGGAAAATGGCTGAACTTCTAGCAAACAGTGAAGGCCCTGATCAGACCCCATGTTCTGCGGCGTCTGATCTGGGCCTGCACTGTTTGCCAACTACCCCTTTAGGGGTTTCCGGTACTAAATGGGTTAAAAGAAAACAGAGAAAAAAAATGATCATAAGGATAAAACACCAATTACAATAACACACCAGTACGAAATAGTGCATTTTTTCACATCTCAAAAATGGCTATACTTTTCTAAAGAAAATCCATGATATTTTTCTTATTTATACTGCAAACATAGGTTGTGGGTGCTCGTTAGAACCGCCTCATTGAGGCGGTTCTAACGAGTACCCACAACCTATGTCTTGGAGCAGATATAAGAAAAGTAATGTATACCCCTGTAAACCCCAGTTTTCTCTATATAAAATGAGGATTAGAGGGGTGTTCATTTCATGGACTTGTTCACATGATGTATGTCAAATATGTTTGGCTCCTGAAATGACTTTTTCCTGATGAAAATTTCTGGTAGTTTCCACATTTGGTCTACAAGCATAGACTGTGGGTTCTCATTAGAACTGCCTCAATGAGGCAGTTCTAATGAGAACCCACAGCCCATGTTTTGAGCAAGCATAAGAAAAATAATGTACACTATGTATAAAGTGGGGTTTAGAAGGATCTCCATTATCTAGACTTGATAACATGCTATTAGAAATCATCATGTGAACAAATTCATTAAATGAACACCACCCTCATTCTCACTTTAAATAGGTAAAACTGGGGTTTACGGGGGTCTACATTATTTTCCTTATTTCTGCTCTTAGACATAGGTTGTGAGTACCCACAACCTATGGGTTGTGAGTACCCACAACCTATGTTTGCGCTATAAGAAAAATATCACAAATTTCATCAGAAAAGTAGAAATTTTGGAGATGTGAAAAAATGCACCATATCACACGAGTGTGTTATTGTAATGTGGAATGACCTTAGAATATGAGGCCCCCACCCATCAGGGCTTGAAGAAATAGATGGGCTATCAATGAGTACCCACAAGCTATGTCTCAGAGCAGAAATAAGAACAAGAGGGCCATGATGGCCCTGGATCGCTCACCTGATCCATAGAGTAACAAGTGGGCCCTGGAGAGGGTCATTATTGATTCCAGTGTTATAATGTGCATAATGTTGAGGGAGGTCTAAAGAGGTGAAGCTTCATACCAAATATCAACAAAGGCTATAATTTGAACAATCTTGGCAAAGGTCCACTAGATGAAGCAACACACCAAATATCAAAGGCCTGGGCCTTCGGTTTCAGAGAAGAAGATTTTTTTTAAAGATTTTCCCAACATAAGCCTATGTAAGCCGAGGCGGGGGCATTTTTGGCCTCAGGGCTATAATTTGAACAACCTTGGTAGACATCCACTAGATGAAGCTTCACACCAAATATCAAAGATCTGAGCCTTGTGGTTTCAGAGAAAAATATTTTTAAAGATTTTCCCTGTATAAGCCTATGTAAAACCAAAGGCCCCCCCCCCCCCCCCCCCCCCCCCCCCCGGGCGGGGCATTTTTGGCCCTAGGGCTATAATTTGAGGTCCACTAGGTGAAGCTTCACACCAAAAACCAAAGGCCCCCGGGGCAGGGGCATTTCTGGCCCAAGGGCCATAATTTGAACAATCTTGGTAGAGGTCCAATAGATGAAGCTTCATACCAAATATCGAAGACCTGGGCCTTTCGGTTTCAGAGAAGAAGATCTTTAAAGATTTTCCCTGTATAAGCCTATGTAAAACCAAAGGCCCCACGGGAGGGGGCATTTTTGCCCCCTAGGGCTATAATTTGAACAATCTTGGTAGAGGTCCACTAGGTGAAGCTTCACACCAAATATCAAAGACCTGGGCCTTGTGGTTTCAGAGAAGAAGATTTTTAAAGATTTTCCCTATATAAGCCTATGTAAATCCAAAGGCCCCCGGGGCAGGGGCATTTCTGGCCCAAGGGCAAAAATTTGAACAATCTTGGTAGAGGTCCACTAGATGAAGCTTCACACCAAATATAGAAGACCTGGGCCTTGCGGTTTCAGAGAAGAAGATTTTTAAAGATTTTCCCTGTATAAGCCTATGTAAAACCAAAGGCCCCGGGGCAGGGGTATTTTTGGCCCTAGGGCTATAATTTTAACAATCTTGGTAGAGGTCCACTAGGTGAAGCTTCACACCAAATATCAAAGCCCTAGGCCTTGTGGTTTCAGAGAAAAAGATTTTTAAAGATTTTCCCTATATAAGCCTATGTAAACCCAAAGGCCCCCAGGGCGGGGGCATTTCTGGCCCAAGGGCCATAATTTGAACAATCTTGGTAGAGGTCCACTAGATGGAGCTTCATACCAAATATCAAAGACCTGGGCCTTGCGGTTTCAGAGAAGAAGATTTTTAAAGTTTTCATTTTAAAAATCTATTTTTAGCTCCTGTGACCTAGATGTGCAATGGACCGGAACCATTTGAACAACTTTGAAACGGGACCATCTAAGGATCATTCCTGTGAAGTTTGGTTAAAATCCAATCAGTGGTTTAGGAGGAGATGTCATTTGAAGAAAAAGTTTACGCACGCACACACGCACACACGCACGCACGCACACACGCACGACGGACAAAAAGTGATCCCAAAAGCTCACCTTGTCACTACGTGACAGGTGAGCTAAAAATAGTGTCTACCCCTGTAAACCCCAGTTTTCTCAACATAAAGTGGGGTTTAGTGGGGGTGTTCATTACACGGACGTGTTATCATGATGGTTTGGTCAACATGTTGTCATTAGGCTCAGCGGGAAACATTAACATCATGTTGTGATAAGAGTTCAATAATGGAAAACAATGAATTAACCCATTTTGTACCGGAAACCCAAAAATGGGTACCCTGGCAAACAGTGCAGGCCCAAATCATACGCCGCAGAATGCGGCTTCTGATTAGGGCCTACACTATTTGCAAAATGTTAAGCCATTTTCCAAATAAATTTTGAAGAAAACACAACCTGACACCCCTAAATTTTGAAATGGACTCCTGCTATATATAAGGAGGAAGATTCCATTTGGTACAAAAAGGGTTAATACCAAATGGATAAAAACAATCAACAGTTTGATTTGTTATAATATTTACTAAGAATTATTGGGGTGCATAAAACTACCGTATTTTGAATTTATCTCTCATCAACTGTATAGTAGTTCCAAAATGGAACACCCAGCCTGATGTCCCCCTCGGGGGTTGATAGAAAAATGGTTGACATTGCCATTCAACAAAGGCCAGCGTGAGAGGGCAACATTTTGCTCATGCGGTATATGAAAAATAATTGCCCTCACGGGGTATATGAAAAATAATTGCCCTCACGAGGTATATGAAAAATAATTGCCCTCACGGGGTATATGAAAAATAATTGCCCTTGCTCTGTCCAAGCAAAAGCCTACAAATTACAAGTTCTTTGTTCCAAAGACAAACTGAAAGTATCTTTGCTTTAAACCAGGCAGCAGTGGTTGCTTAAATATGGTGGCGACTTTGTTAGGTTTGACATTATGTGCTTCAGTAGCTATACTGGCCTCAAAAGTCTAACAAACCCATTGTATACTGGTGGTCTCTTCCATTACTATATGTTGGACAAGTCCATTTCTCATATAAGGGGTGGTAGGCTTATTTTTTCGTTCTTATTCTATTTTTGATGGAAAATTGTTAGCAAATAGTGCAGACCCTAATCAGACGCTGCTTTGTGCAGCGTCCGATCTGGGCCTGCAAACAGGTGTCCGACGTTACATCAATGCAATAAATCAGGTGATCAAGAGGGCTGAACGCCCTATATGTGCATATGGCGAGCGTAGCGAGTGCTCGCTACGCTTGCTGACAGGCACTTTGGGTATGTTGGGTGACTTTTAAGTATTGTATGTCACTATGTGCTCTGATTGAACCTCAGAGGCCCGTGGCCTGCACTGTTTGCCAAGGTACTCCTTTGGGGTTTCCCGCCTATGATGGATTAAACATGGGATCTAATACAAAAGCAAGAAGATCTTTAAGCAGAAAGGTTTATTTGAAGTCCATTTTACAAAATACTTAAAATCATTATAAACACGAAAAACACACTTTTATATTGATTGTGTATATATTTCATATATTACTATGAATAAACATTTTGTAAGATATGTACATGTTTTTCAGAGCAATAGATACATCTGAAAAATCTTCAAGCATTTAAATAAGGGAGACAACTCCAAGAACAGCCTATTCACTCAGTAAGGGGTCTGCTTTTAAAGGGAAGAGTAGCCCCCTCTTGACTTAGGAGACAAAACTTTTTCTGAATCAGTTACCTCCGAGTATCTGAACTACCAGAGATCCGTCAGACATGTGTTCAATTTTGTAAACAACTTGTTCATTTAGCTGAAAATCAGCATTTTAAACCTCGACGGAATAAAAAGGATATGATCGTACTTGGTAATCCTCAAAATAATTTCAATATCCATCTGAATGTGAATTTTGAGCCACAAATTAATGCTAATTATGCCAGCAACAGTTAATACGTTGACGCTTCCGTAGTTGGACATTGCAACATTTGTCTAGTGTCGAGTTTTAAAACCAGACCAAAAATAATTCCGATGAATTACCCGCACCCTCAGTTCGGATCTGAAATGTCCTAAATTTGAGCTAGGGAAACAGATTTAACCTTTAACCTTTACCATGCTCTGGGCCAATTCAGCAGACGACAAATTGTTGATATTTTTTTTCTTATTTTTCCCAGAAAACATGACTTGACATCTCATGCAAATTGTCTCCAAATGTCAAATCCTGTTTTCTTGGGAATAATAAGAAAAATATTTCAAAGTGTCGTCTGCTGAAAAGAAAATACCCATCATGCATAGCGTTAAAAGTGATGAACAAAGTTGTTACATTCTTACTGAAGATAGAAAAACATGAATGCATAAGTCAAGACATAACAAAGACCTCAAATAAATCTTAAACTAAATACATTTATTTGAATATATAGTACAAAATGAAAATGTCCAATTACAGTAGCAATTGTGCTTGTGTTATGACAAGTAAAAGAAAGAAAGAATGAAAAAGGAAAAAGCATGCAGAACTTCTGTAATTTCTTGCTTTTCAAATACAGCAAAATCGGGTGACATCACACACCTGTTCAATACAGTGTTATCTGTCTTACCATGGGAATTTTTTTTTTTTTTTTTTTTTGGTTTTGGGTTTTACGGCCCTTTCAAGATTATTTCACTCATATCGAGCCGATCGTTAATCAGAGGTGGGCGAAAACCGGAGTACCCGGAGAAAAACCACCTGACCTTCCGTTGCAGAACTTGGCGTCTCACACGTAGCCCGAGCGAGGCTCGAACCTACGGCGGTGAGAGACCTAATGACTAAGAGTCAGCGCTCTTATCCACTAGGCCACGGAGGCCCGTTGTTACCATGGGAATACCTGTGATATAACTGCAAGGGGTTCATCAAAACATTTCCCAAATTTATATATTCTATTATTTTATATGAGTCAGTAATTTCTATAAATCAAATTACAGTCCAACCTGTATTAAGCAAGCACCTCTGGGATATTCAAAAAGTGCTTGCTTAAGGCAGGTGCTTGCTTAACACAGGTGAATGTTAATGCATTTTCCTTTTTCGGGAACTGAATGCCTGCTTGCTTAAGACAGGTTGCTTGCTTAATAGAGGTGGCCACTAAGACAGGTTTGACTGTATATGATTTCTGAGATGCTAACTTATTAAATTTTGTGTCATTTAACATTGAATAAAATCTTAATTTAACTTGGTATTTAGCCAGAAAACTAATCTAACAAACAAATATACAGTCAAACTTCAATGGCTCGAACCACTTTGGGACCATGCAAATTTGTTCGAGACAGCAGTAGTTCGAGCCACAGAGGGATACTATTAGTGCCATACCAGGAGGCATAATGGAGATAATTGTGGATATCTTTTCAGTGTTCTATATTATAAATGTATGTTGTTTGTACTCATTAGAATCGCCTCATCGAGGCGATTCTAATGAGTACACACAGCATACATTTGCAAGATAAATGAAGAAAATCTTCCTAAAATACCCCTATATCGTAGTTGGAGGAACTCCCTGCGGACTCAAGAATGGGTTCGACTCATCCATGGTAAACGAGCCATCGGAGTTCGAGCCATCAAAGTTTTACTGTATATTGTATTGGTACTGTATATCACTTTCTTTCAATAATCAGCACTGCTAAATATGTATATTTTGGATTTGAATTTTGTCATGGATTTATATCCCCACTTTGATATAGATAAGCGGTTGAAATGATTGAGCCCCGCCAAGCGATTTGTGTCTTCTAGCATTCTGTCATGACAAATTTTAACTGCGCATGCCCAGCCATTCAGAGGGGCCAGGGATATGGCTTTCAGTCTGAAGGTTCCTCTTGATTCACTGCTTGTATGAGCGAGCAGCGAAGGTTCTGGCAAGACTGCGTGGATGCGCAGGCTCGCCTGAACCTTCGCTGCTCGCATAGGCGACAAGTACCAAAATCGCATGACGGGGCCCAATTAGTGAAAGAAAGAAAGAAAGAAAGAAAGAAAGAAAAGTTCCATTCGTATTGTACAGAAAGCTAGATCCAATTCTTTCTTCCATCAAACTTAACCCATTTTGTACCGAAACCCCAAAATGGGTAATTGGCCATCAGTGCAGGCCCTGATCCGCAAAATGCGGCGTCTGAACAGGGCCTACACAGTTTGTGAAAAGTTAAGCCATTTTCCAAATAAATTTTGAAGAAAACACAACCTGACACTCCTAAATTTTGAAATGAACTCCTATTATATATAAGGAGGAAGATTCCATTTGTTACAAAAAGGGTTAATTGGAGAAAAAAGCAACAGAAAAGATCAATGACTAGAGTGTTGATGGGCTCATCAGTCTTCTTAGATTGATAGGTGTAATTTCATTTAATTCCATTATTATTCTTCAGTACGTGTCAAAGCCCCAGATAAAGAAGAATATGGAAGATAATAAAAGGACGATTTTCCCTTCAGAAACGTATATACGTATAAAGGATGTACCCACAATACAGTCGAACTTCAATGGCTCGAACACCTTTGGGACCCCGAAAATCTGTCGAGACTGGGGTAGTTCGAGCCACTGAGGTTACTGTCAGGAGGCATAACGAGATACTTTTAGTCATCTTTTCGGTGTTCTATAATGAAAATGTATGTTGTGTGTACTCATTAGAATCGCCTCATCGAGGCGATTCTTATGAGTACCCACAGCATACATTTGCAAGATATAAGACTAAAATTTCCTTAATTATCCCCCACTATTTCTTATATAGAGGATTTCGCTAGGGGCTCAAGAATTGGTTTGACACATCCATGGTAAACAAGCCATCGGTGTTCGAGCCATTGAAGTTCTACTGTATTTGTTTTTACCAACGAAACAGAAAAACTGATCGCAAAGTTATCTGTGTTCTCTTACCATTTTTGGATCAGAAAACCCGACAATGGATATTGGTTCAGTTAAAGTTAAGGTTAAGAGAAGATACAGCAGAAGGCTTCTAAAAATTAATTTCTTAACGCTCTGCATGCTGGGTACTCACCTTTTTTGCATTATCTGCTGGTTCCTAGTCTGAAGGTTATCAGTGTTGGAAAAACAGGTAACCAGACCCCCCTGACCTTGAAAGGTCAGGGGGGTCTGGTTACCTGTTTTTCCAATATTGACAATGTGCAAGCTGGGAGCCAGCAAATAATGCAAATATGGTGAATTTTTTTCCATTAGCAGACTACATTTTGAAATATTTTTTTTTATTTTTCCCAGAAAACAGGAATTGAGGATTTGAAATTTCATGCAAAGTGTCTCCATAGATGTCAAGTCCTGTTTTCTGGGAAAATAAGGAAAATACATGTATCTATAATTTGTTGTCTGCTGAATTAGCCCAAAGAGCGATAAAGGTTAAAACAACACAGCCTGACAAGCAGTACCCAGATAACATTGGTTAATGGAAAAATTCAGTGTTTGTTTGTTTGATTTGATGTTTAACGTCCCCGTCAACACTATATAGGTCAGTTTGGAGACATTGCTTCCAATTTTGTGGGACTTTTACCCGACATTGAGATGAAATGACATCTCAAGCCCTGTCACCCAATGAAACCAATAGGGCTTATAAGCAAGGGCGGTCCGACTCCCACCGCTCTGCCTGGGCAGACTTAGATCCTCTAAGCGGTTTACCAGTACTCATGTGCAGTCAGTTTCAGCTCTGCGTGGAAGCATCATGCAGCCCATCTATTTCCTCAACCCCGACAGGCGGGGGCTTTCCTGGTCTGAAAGTAAATAGCAAAAGGCATCTATTGTCAACAAAATGTGTTTTGTTTTTCAGTGGGAGCCATCCCTGCTGTAGCAAAAGTAAGACGACATTTCATGTGAATTTTTATTCACATGATGCATTATTTTTGCTGAAAAATAATGAAAAAAAAAAAAAAAAACTACAGATTTCCATCTGCACCATTATTTTCTGCAGTGTTTGGTGGTAGTTTGTATATATATATAGACAAGTGGGGTTTACATGGGTATATAATATTTTCCTTCGTTTTACTCAAAGACATAGATTGTAGTTACACATTAGAACCACCTCAATCTATGTTTGAACTAAAAACAAATTAAATACAGTGAAATTCCGCTATTAAGACCACCTAAAATTAAGACTAATTCTACTTTAATAAGCTTATTTTGAAGGCCGCACTTAATCTTTCATTGTGTTTTCTGTCAACACTCCTCTGGTCAGGGACCACCTTTGGGACTGTTCAAAAGTGGTCTTTAAGACCACTTTTGAACAGTCCCAAAGGTGGTCTTAATATAGGAATTTTACTGTTTATAAAAAATTCATCTGAAAAAATGCTAGTTCTACAGATACGAAAGGAGGCCATTTTAGCATAAGGATGTGTTGATGTAATAATTCAAATTCTCCATCACTATGTATATTTCGAGCGATCTGATTGGTTGAATAAAATAATTCGATAAATTCCATGAGCAAGAATCTTAGCCCTTCTCTTGCTGAATATTCATTTAAGCCACACCCATTTCTGTCTATCAACCAAGCAAATTAATTGATGTGATTTATTGCTACAAATTCATAAACTGAATGCCAAACAGTGTAGATCCTGATCAGATGGCTTCTTCAGAAGCCATCTGATCTGGATCTACACTGTTTGCAAAGATAGGGGTTGTCCTGAACAGCAAGATAAGGGTTAGAACTATTTCACACAGCCACAGGTAGCAATATAACATGACCGCAAAGAGCAGGTTTAGAACCTGCATGTTACGTCATTTTATTTGATACAATGTCAACAGCTTTAGATTACAGAAAGATGGGAAACTATTGAAAACATATAAAAGTTACGAGACAAATAAACTGAATTGAAAGACGGGACATTTTTTTTTTCGCTTGGGTGTTTTTCAAAGATGGCAGCTTTTTAACTGAACAATCATTTCGCTGAGGCTGTTGGTAAGTTCTTTCTTACATTTTTGAAAGAATTCCTGAAATTTGCCATTTCTTTGTGGCAACTTTTAACATTTCAATGACAAAGTAGGAATTACAAGATGTCCGCCGAAGGCTATGTCACGCCTGTGGGGGCGCAAAGTCACCAAACCATGACATCTAGGCAAAGGTCAAACATAGATCCTTGCATAAAAGTTGCCATTCTTAAATGCAAGCTTGTACTAAGTACCATTAATTAAGCTGTAATAATTCTTGAGAAATGAACTTAACCATTAGGGTGAACGCTAGGGTGGTTGCAATATTTTACAAAGTCAGTGAACCATAAAATGTAGGTCAATGTCAAATATGGATGCTTGCATTTAAGTTTCCATCTCCAAATACAAGTTTGAACCAAGTATCATTAATGAAGCTCTTATAGTTCTTGAGAAATTAACTTGACCATTTGGGTGAACGCTAGGGTGGTCGCAATATTTTACCAAGTCGGTGAACCATGAAATGTAGGTCAAGGTCAAATATTGATGCTTGCATTTAAGTTGCCATCCCGAGATACAAGTTTGTACCAAGTATCATTAATGAAGCTCTTATAATCCTTGAGAAATAAACTTGACCATATGGGTGAACGCTAGGGTGGTCGCAATATTTTACAAAGTCAGTGAACCATGAAATTTAGGTCAAGGTCAAATATGGATGCTTGCATTCAAGCTGCCATCGCCAGATTCAAGTTTGTACCAAATATCATTAATGAAGCTCTTATAGTTCTTGAGAAATAAACTTGACCATAAAATTTAGGTCAAGGTCAAATAGGGATGCTTGCATTTAAGTTGCCATCCCCAGATACAAGTTTGTACCAAGTATCATTAATGAAGCTCTTATAGTTCTTGAGAAATAAACTTGAATATTAGGGTGAACGCTAGGGTGGTCACCAATGTTGACGCCTTGACAAACGGACGAACGAACGAACGGACGGAAAACCGGGCGACTATATCGCGCCATGCGAATAGCAGGCGCTACAATAAGGAATGAATTATCATTTTTGTGGATTTTATCGATGTGTTAACTCCAGCAATCACTCACAAACTGCATAAGGCTGAATTTTATTGATGTGTAAACTTCCGCAAATCACTTGCAAGCTTTTGAGGATTCGCCAGAGTTTACACATCAATAAAATCCACAAAAATGAAAATCATTCCTATATTAACCTTTAACCTGCTGAATATTCAATTAAGCCACACCCATTTCTGACTTTGAACCAATCCGATTACTTGATGCAATTTATTTCTATATATTCATAAACTGAATGTCAAACAGTGTAGATCCTGATCAGATGGCTTCTTCAGAAGCCATCTGATCTGGATCTACACTGTTTGCAAAGATAGGGCTTGTCGCCTACAGCAGGCTAAAGGTTAAAACACATTCCTATTATAAAACACAAGCATAATTGTTACTGACACAATGAGTAGGTCACAATGTCAAACTGAAGCCAATACTAATAATCAAATGAAACAGTACACTAAAAAGCTAACGACAAAAAACTAAAAAAGACAGTAAACTGGACTTTGATTTGAATACGAAATACAAAATGACAATGCATTTCAGTTGCGTAAATAAAAATAACGAACATTTACAGCTCACCAATAATATAACAACATATGAAAACAACAATGAAGCTCAAATGATGAAGAACTATGGGACCTACATGAATAATTGCACCATAAATACCCCAAAAATTTTGGAGTCCAAAAATGAACGAAGATGTGACAAATTTCACAAAATCTACACAGTTACTTCCCCTGGTAAAGGCCCACTGTCACACAATAATGTTTGAGACCAACTCATTCCAATATATGAAAAATTACCCAAAATGCTTAAGTTGGATGAAAAAAATCAAGTGTAAGCCTCTTTTTGAATATATACATAGTGTATGGCTAACGAGCTGAATTTATGTTGAAACTACCCGTACTGTAACTTGATTGCAACTTATCCCTAGCATATATATTAACTCCTACAAGCAAATGACAGAAGTGTGCCCAGCACATCCCCAGTGCTCTTGACTTAAGCGATCTCATGCACAATTTTAGTGAAACTTATGCCAAATCTATGCCTAGGGTGTTGAAGCATATCGTGACCATCATGTAACGTCAGATATAAAAGTGGAAGTTATCTACAACCAAAAGTCCCAATGTGACCTTAGGTGCCTGGTAACCATATAAACCTATCAGTCAGACAGACAACAAGTCATTAACCCATTTAGTACCAGAAACCTCAAAACGGATACCCTGGCAGACAGTGCAGGCCCAGATCAGACGCTGCAGAATGCGGCATCTGATCAGGGCCTACACTGTTTGCAAAAAGTTCAGCCATTTTCCAAATCAATTTTGAAGAAAACACAACCTGACACCCCTAAATTTTGGAATGGACTCCTGCTATATATAAGGAGGAAGATTCCATTTGGTACAAAAAGGGTTAATAGAAATGTACAAGGATCAATCAGCAAGCCTTCAAAGATATCTATTTTAGGGGAATGGGAACACCTGGAAGATTTTTCCGCCATTTTTCGAGACTTCCTGTTCGCCTTTCAATAAGCCCTGTCCCATGGAAAATGGGATCTACTCTTAAAAGGAGCAAATTCTTTCCTTTAAGAGTTGACCCCTATTGACATGGGAAACAAAAATACATTTGCAGAAGTTGCCTCCCCTGAAGGTGTTCCCATTCCCCTTAAAGTCGCAGGAAGCACCGACTCAACATAGCTCCAGATAAGGTACTTCTTTTTTTCATCCTAAAAGCACTGATATTTTTCTTATTTCTGCAAAACATGTGGGTATTCAATAGAAGTGGCTCACCAAGGCGCTTCTAATGAATACCCACAACATAATTAAAAGAAAAAATGACATGTGGATACCTCCTCTTATCTGGACTCGAGCAATCAGCCAATCCCAATGGGGCTGATCCCCAGAAGTTGCAGTAAGGTGCCAATCCCAGGTAGCGGCAGACCCCAGAATGCTGTCAATTATGCTAGCTGTAAGTTCAGAGCATTTTAAACACATAAAGAGTTACTTCTAGGGTAACCAGGCAAAGGCTGGATACTTCAATATACAATGTTTGTCATGGAAGCATCAGATTTTGTTTGTTTGATTTGAGGTTTAACGTCCCCGTTAACACTGTTTAGGTCATTTTGGAGACGTTGCTTCCAATTTTGTGGGACTTTTACCCAACACTGAAATGAAATAATAATAAAATAATAATAATAATAATCGACCTTATTTATAGAGGGTAACACATTTAGTAAACTAGTACTAATCTTCCATGTGGCCCTCTTTTCCTGGGTAGAAACCAGTACTAAGCAATGTGGATGAAGTTTCTTGCTCAAGTAAACTACACTTGCCGCTCGTGGGGTTTGAACCCGGTACCTCTCGATCCCGAGGCCGATACTTTACCACTGCACCACAGAGCTCCACATCTCAAGCCCTGTCGCCCAATGAAACCAATAAGAGTTTAAAAGCATGGACGGGCCGACTCGCACTACTTTGCCTGGGCAGGCTTAGATCCTCTAAGCAGTTTAGCAGTACTCGCGTGCGGTCGGATTCAGCTCTGCGTGGAAGCATCATGTAGCCCATCTATTTCTTAAAGCCCCAATGGGCGGGGGCCAGGAAGCATCAGATATAAGTTAAGGATAAGTCAGAAGTAGACTAACTATAGGTTTGAAATAAGTTATGGGTATGCAGCTGGTTTCCAACATATTTCAACTTATGAGTAACTTAGGTGTAACATGCATGAACTTTGGTGTAACTAACTGCCAGGTACATTTAACTAGTGACTAACTTATAAGCAATACATTGGCATAAAGTTAAAATTGTTATGCATGGACAAAATGTTTGACCATATTGGCATATGACAACTGATACTATATTTCAGCATATATCGGCTTGCGCAAAACATGTTTCAAACTTTTCGAAACGTGTTTCAAATTTTTCTTCAACTTCTTCAATGTACACCAGCATCTTTGCCAAATTTCTCATAGGTTGGCATATGTTGATGCTATACATCATTGTGTGACAGCCACTTAATGTTTTCAGAAGCTTTGTGTCAATGGCCAGCCCAACAGTGCACAGCAAAGACTTATCAGACTGTTCACACGTGCAGGCTGACGTGTGCCCTCACTGTGTGGACATGTTTGAAGACCCTTTCTTGCTTACTGCAGCCCATACCGTAAGTACCTTACGTAAAACAGACAGACACGCCTGAGCAAATAGTGTAGCTTCAGATGAGACGCCACATTCTGTGGCGTCTCATCTGGGTCTACACTATTTGTCACTCAACCAGCTGTTTTTAAACACAACATAGTAAATTGTGCTTGTTCAAATTTTAGAACATGTACGGTAAGGAGTGGAGGTGTCCGAATATTTAGGGTAACTACGGTATGTAATATTAAACTTTGTAACACAAAAATTTCGCAGCAATTACATTATCCTCAAGGTCACTGGCAGGGGTGACTGTCCTAGTAGGGGTAGTGCTGAATTAACTTCAGCCTTTTTAACCCTTATCCTGCTGAACAAATTAATTTAGCCACACCCATTGCTGACTATCAATCAAACAGATTACTTGACATACCATATTCATTCAATTCACAAACTGCAAGACAGTATAGATCCTGATCAGGATTTACACTGTTGGTTGTGGTCCACAGGATAAGGGCTAAGTCAGGTTTTAAAGATCTTTTCAGATTATTTCCCTTATACAGAGATGATCATTAATCAGAGGTGGATGAAAACTGATGTACAGTAGAACTTCGATGGCTCGAACACCGATGGCTCGTTTACCATGGATGTGTCGAACCCTTTCTTGAGCCCCTAGCGTAATCCTCGACATAAGAAATAGTGGGGGATAATTAAGGAGATTTTAGTCTTTTATCTTGCAAAAGTATGCTGTGTGTACTCATTAGAATCGCCTCGATGAGGCGATTCTAATGAGTACACACAGCATACATTTTCATCATAAAACACCGAAAAGATGTCGAAAGGTATCTCGCTATGCCTCCTAACAGTAACCCTCAGTGGCTCGAACTACCCGTATCGAACAGATTTTCGTGGTCCCAAACGTGTTCGAGCCATTGTAGTTCGACTGTACTTGGAGAGAAACTTTCCATTGCAGAAATTGGTGCTTCACAGGTGATCCAACCATTTTATTTTTCATTATTCCACTCAATTAATATGGAAAACTAGAAATGGTATTTGTAAAACACTATGCCCCTACCATATGCTTGTGCCAGAATGCCAAAATTTTCAAAGGGTCATAACCGAAGAACACGATTTCATCCAAGTATTATTTTGAATTTCTTCAACAGTTAATCAGGTCATCTGCTCGTCACTAGCAATCCACTCCTCAACTTCTAAGGCTCTAGGCATCACAAACCATGCAATGTACGAATGCCCAAAGTTACAAAGGGCCATAACTCATGAAGTATTTTTCAGAATTTCTTCAAAAGTTAATCAGGTCATCTACTCATTATAGTAGTCGCAGATAAGACTGACTTGGCGAAGCTATTCAGGTATTGTCAATATATGTCAAATTCGCTGAGTCCACTAGAAGATTCGGTAGAGTGCCTTTCACACGCTTTCCACAAGCGGACGAAATGGTCATATACGCCACAGCTGTGCTTGTGTTACAGTTGAATTCACACAATTGGGTGACTTGGTTTATCTTTTTGTCAATGGAATATTCCTAAGGCAGGTACAAACGATAGCTCTGCCTAGTCAATCTTATCTGCGACTACTATACTAGCAATCCATTCATCAACTTTTAAGGCTTTTTGAGATATTTTGCTGACAAGATTTCATCCAAATTTATTCAAAGGGCCATAACTCAGAAAAGGGGCATAATCCTGATGAGAAAAATAAGATTGTCGACTATTTTTTCATGAGAAATCCATATATGAAATTTCAAAACCCTAGCATTCATGGTTCTGAAGTTATGGTTCGCATAAAAGCGTAATGGACAGACAAATGGATGGATGAATGCCCCAGAAACAATAAGCCCTTCCAACTTCTTTGGAGTTGGGGGCATAATTATAAGTACAGTCAAACTTCAATGGCTCGAACACCTTTGGGACCTCGAAAATCTGTTCGAGACAGGGGTAGTTCGAGCCACTGAGGTTATTGCCAGGAGGCATAACGAGATGCTTTTAGTCATCTTTTCGGTGTTCGATAATGAATATGTATGCTGTGTGTACTCATTAGAATCGCCTCATCGAGGCGATTCTAATGAGTACACACAGCATACATTTGCAAGATAAAAGACTAAAATCTCCTTAATTCTCCCCCCACTATTTCTTATGTAGAGGATTTCGCTAGGGGCTCAAGAACAGGTTCGACTCATCCATGGTAAACTAGCCAATGGTGTTCGAGCCATCGAAGTTCTACTATAGAATACTTTGACAGGCTTTGACTATATACTAGCTATAATGACTCCCAAACTGGATGTATTTCAAGATTCTTGATGAATAAAATATACAATACCTACAACAGACATGACACTGGTTACCACAACAATCATAAATTTTAACACATTTTTATTTTTTTGGACTAGGTTTATTTTTGACAACAAGTAAAGTGGCAAGATCCTTTAAATTCATTTGGCAATTCTCAAGTTACTAAAATTCTTTCTTCTTTCATAGGTTTAGAAACATTAAATACCATATTTATCTTAAGTATTCAGACACCTTAAGGTCCCAAGGAAAAAGCATATACCAAGATCAGACTGCTCCTAAAGAAGCAGTCCAGGAGCAGTCTGATCAGGGTCTACACAGTGTGGCCAAAATATATGATTTATGGTATCAAAAGACCCATTTATCAAAGCATCGACAGCACTGGTGGGTCTTCTCTGAATGGTGAC
The DNA here is from genome assembly GCA_963580285.1 of Lucinisca nassula. Taxonomy (NCBI): domain Eukaryota; kingdom Metazoa; phylum Mollusca; class Bivalvia; order Lucinida; family Lucinidae; genus Lucinisca; species Lucinisca nassula. The sequence continues at coordinate 92,381,773 of OY757010.1, read as the reverse complement.
ATTTTGTTTTACCCTTACGTTCTTGTAAACAAACAGTGAGGCCACTTCTTCAGTGTCTGACCCTTAAATTCCTGCACTGAAAGCAAACAGTGTAGACCCTGATCAGATGTCCACTTCTGAGGCATCTGATCTGGGTCTACACTATACATGACTCCAGTCCAGACTCTACAGATAATCTCTTATGCAACACTCTGATCCTCAAACCGATAAGAGCAGTGCGACTATTTTCTATAAATAACCATTACCTGGATTTCCGTATAGTCAGTGATAGTCACATAGACTTCAGCATTGAAAGCTACTGGGCTTTAAAACTTTGTGTCAACTGATAAACAATCAAACCAAAATGTGTCTGAATTCTTAGGGTTCTCTACATCGCAGTACTCTCAGATCAGCTGTGATTTGTTGACCACAATATTAACCCTCAACCTGCTGAATATTTAAATATGCCACACCCACCACTGATTATCAACCAATCAGATTTCTTGATGCAAATCATTGCAACAAATTCTTAAACTGAATGACAAACAATGAAGATCCTGATCAGATCTGATCTGGATCTACATTGTTTGAAAGCTAAGACATATCCGGGTTCAGCAGGACAAAGGTTAACAACTCAGCAATCCAAGTGACAAAGCGGCCCCCGCCCAGGGGGGCTTGAAGAAATAAATGGGCTGCATGATGCTTCCATGCAGAGCTGAGATTCGACCGCACACGAGTACTGGTAAACCACTTAGAGGATCTAAGCCTGCCCAGGCAAAGCGGTGCGAGTCGGCCCGTCCATGCTTATAAACCCGATTGGTTTCATTGGGCGATAGGGCTTGAGATGTCATTTCATCTCAATGTCATGTAAAAGTCCGACAAAATTGGAAGCAACGTCTCCAAAATGACCTATACAGTGTGGACAGGGACGTTAAACTTCAAATCAAACAAACAAAATTGACCAAGTGACAAAATGTGTTAATGAAACAGAAAATGAAAACAATATGAATACAACTCTGCACTGTCAATACCACTGATAAGGCACAGTACTGTTGTTCCAGTATTAAGGATATTGTCACACACTCACACCTGGTTTTTAGCCTTGACCACTCTCTGGGCAAATTCAGCTGACGTCAAATTGTTTGCATTTTTTTCTTATTTATCCCAGAAATCAGGACTTGACATCTCATGCAAATTGTCTGCATAGGAGACAATTTGCATGAAATGTCAAATCCTGTTTTATAGCAAAAATAAGAAAAATATTTCAAAACGACGTCTGCTAAAAAAATACCCAGCATGCACAGTTTTAACCCTTCAAAAAACATTTTCAAAGTACTTTCTTCCATATTTTTCAGAGAATATACATACTGACAGTACATGTGAATTTTTTTTGTCACATGAAAATCCAAGTTTTTTTTTCTGATAAGAAAAGAATTAGACTGTAGTCTGCTCTAAAAATTTCTATAGTGCATGAAGGATTAACCAATATGTTCTATAAAAGGGTTATCCTTTGGAAGCAAGGAATACACCACAAAAGTGAAAAATATGGAGTGGACATGTTTTCTGGGCCAGACTAGCTAGTTTCGGCCAATTAGGCCTCATCAGTGACCCTCAGATATTTTCAAAATTCCACAATGGAATCAATGATCCCAAAGGACAAGAAAATATAATCTACAGTATGATGTAACACTGCAGAAATGCGCAATTTCTAGTCTGATTTTCTTTAAGAATTGCAGACAACAAATCTATTTTTAAAGCAGACGACAACAATGTTTTTTTTTTATTATTATTATAATTTTTCTGAGAAAACCAGGCTTCGCATTTCATGTGAATCATCTGCCCAGCAGACAATTCACATGTAATGTCAAGTCTTAGTTTTACTCAAAAATATTCAAAATCCCGTCTGCATGCTAATTGCTTGTCTTGCATTAAGCTTTAAGGGTTAAACCCTCTCTGGGTAACTTCTTATGCCCAGATTGCGGTCCTATTTTTTACAGCTGAAAAGTTCACAAAAGCAAGCAGCTTTCAAAACTTTCACACAACCGACAGTGGATTTCACATATTGATCTGGTGCTACAGAAATTCTTATGTCTCTACAGAACAAAATTATCATGAAAGAAAATGCTTTACTACCATACAAGATAAAGAGTTTAATGAATAAAACTGCTTCAAAGTGTGTCATAGTAACATTCAACCAACAGGGGCCAGTTTTTCCAACGAATGATGTTGTTAGTCTACATGCCGTTAACTTAAATCATCCAATATAGCAAATACACTAAAATTTGTGCTGACAAAATGTGAGCAGCTTTTGCAAAATGCAAAAGCTGCTCACATTTTTTCACCAAAAACACCACTGTTTTGATCATTAAATATGGCATATATGTTAATAATTTTGCAGAAAAAAATGTTAGTAGCTTTTGCATATCCAAAAGCTACTCACATTTTTTCAGCCAAAAGACACACAAAATTTTAGATATTGTACTTGCTAGAACAGTTAACAATATGATGGGGCCAGTTGTTCAAAACTAGCAACCTCGTTAGTTCACATATTGTCAAAACTTTGATCATTTAATATGCCAAATATGCCAATATTTTTGCTGAAAAAATGTGAGCAGCTTTTGCAAAATGCAAAAGCTTCTCACATTTTTTGTCAGCAAAAAACAACACTGTTTTGATCATTAAATATGGCAAATATGTTTATATATTTGCTGAAAAAAACGTGAGTAGCTTTCGTATATCCAAAAGCTGCTCTTATTTTGTCAGCAAAAATAACAAAATTTTAGTTTGTTTGTTTGATTTGAGGTTTAACCTCTCCGCCAACACTGTATAGGTCATTTTTGAGACATTGCTTTCAATTTTGTGGGACTTTTACCCAACACTGAGATGAAATGACATCTCAAGCCCTGTCGCCACATGAAACCAATAGGGTTTATAAGCATAGGCGGTCCGACCCGCATCGTTTTGCCTGGGCAGGCTTAGATCCTCTAAGCCGTTTACCAGTACTCGTGTGCAGTCAGTTTCAGCTCTGCATGGAAGCATTGTGCAGCCCAACTATTTCTTCAAGCCCCGATGGGTCGGGGGCCGAACAAAATTTTAGTTATTGTACTTGCTGGAACAATTAACAGTTTGATGTCTAACGAGCTCGTTAAGCTAACGATGCTTTGAACAACTGGCCCCTGACCACTAATGAGCTTGTTAAACTAACGGAGCTTTTAACAACTGGGCCCAGGCTCTATGATTAACCCTCAGTGGCTCAAATTATCCTAAAATTTTCATGGTCCGGGTCCCTAAAGCTATTTGCCCCATTAAAGTTAGACCGTACAAGCCTTGAACTCCTGAGGCCAGTTGTTCAAAGCATCGTTAGCTTAACAAGCTCGTTAGTGGTCAAATTGTTAACTGTTCTAGGAAGTACAATATTGAAAATTTTGGTATTTTTGCTGTAAAAAATGTGAGCAGCTTTTGCAAAAAAAAAAAAAAAGCATATTTGCCATATTTAATGATCAAAGATTTAACGATACATTAACTAATGACCTCGTTACTTTTGAACAACTGGTCCATGGTTGAATCTTACAATATGGCAAGACTGGCTGGAGATAAGATGACCAACATGAGATGACTTTATCTTTCATGGTTAAAAATGGCTTTTTCTGATGAATATTTATATTTTCATGTTTATGCTCCAAACATACGTATTATGTACATGGTGGTGCATGCTTTTTAGAACTACCTCATAGCAGTTTCATGGAGTACTAACAATCTGTTTATTCTGAAGAAAAAAAAACAAACAAGTAAATAATATACACCTTTGAAATCCACAAAAAAGTGGCTCATTACATGGACACATGTATATGATGTACAAGATGGTTTTGTGCTTTATTCAACAAGTGATCATATTACATATTGTCAAACTAAGTTATTCTGAAACACACTCATACAACAACACGCTGTCATAACCCTTAATCAATTTTGTACCGGAAACCCCAAAGCCAGTATTTGGCAAACAGTGCAAGCCCAGATCAGGGCCTACACTGTTCACAAAAAGTTCAGCCATTTTCCAAATACATGTACATTTTGCCTGCCACCCCTAAATTTTGAAATGGGCTTGTGCATTTTACAAGGTGGATGATTCCATTTGATACAGAATGGGTTATTTTTTTTATTATTTATTTAGGTTTGATGGCCCTTTCAAGATTATTTCACTCATATCTACCCAATTGTTATTCAGAGGTGGGGGAAAAGCTGCGTACTCGGAGAAAAACCACCTGCCTAGAACTTGGCAGCTCACATATGACCCAAGCAAGGCTCAAACCCACAGCAGTGTGAGATCTAATGATTAAGAGTCAGCGCTCTTATCCGAGTTTACAGGGGTAAACCTTATTTTTCTTATTTCTGCTCTAAAATATAGACTGTGGGTAATCATTAGAAAAGCCTCGATGAGGCTATCGAGGCTTTTTTAACGGGTACCCTCAATCTATATTTTGAGGAGAAATAAGAAAAATATCAAAATTTTTCATCTTAAATTTATTCTTTCTTTGGCAGTAAAATTTACACTATATTTGTATAGGCATGTTTTCGTAATGAACTGCTGTACCTGATGGCCCCCGCCCATCGGGGCTTGAAGAAATAGATGGGCTGCATGATGCTTCCACGCAGAAACCTATTGCACACGAGTACTGGTCAACTGCTTAGATGATCTAAGCCTGCAAAGGCAAAGGGGTGCGAGTCAGACCGTCCATGCTTATATTCATTGGGCGACAGGGCTTGAGATGTCATTTCATCTCAATGTCAGGTAAAAGTCCCAGAAAATTGGAAGAAACATCTCCAAAATGACCTATACAATGCTGACAGGGACGTTAAATTTCAAATCAATCAATCAAACTACTGTACTTGTTTGTCATGCAGCCTTGGTACAGTTGTTCAAAGTATCTTTAACTTATGGCATTTCTGAGAAAAATTATTTAAAAAATAATATCTAACATCAAAAGGCTCTATGCTTATAATCGCCCCCGCCCATCGGGGCTTGAAGAAATAGACTGGGACGCATGGTGCTTCCAGGCAGAGCTGAAAATGATCACACATGAGTACTTTGAAGGACTAAGCCTGCCCAGGCAAAGTGATGCGAGTCAGACCGTCCAATACATATAAGTCTTTTGGTCTTATTAGGCGGCAGGGCTTGAGATGTCATTGCATCTCAATTTCAGGTAAAAGTCCCACATATTCTGTTGCTATGTGTGTTCTATTTGCCTTCAGCTGTCCAGTGATGAATACATTAAATATACAAGCAAATAAAATATCAAGTACATATACAATTGTAATTTTTTTCAAAATATCAGTTTATTTGTCAAATGGCAGAACTTTCTTCAAATAGTGAAGGCCCTGATCAGATGCCATCTGATCTGGGCCTGCACCATTTGTCAATGGCCTGCTTTGGGGTTTAGAATGTGATGTCTGAACTGGACCTGCAGCATCTGCCATTGAAGCGCTTTGGTGAATCCCTTATTAAATGGTGCCAGTGTACGTCTTTGATAGCTTTGAACAACCTAGATGGTGATCATTTAGCTTTCACTTCATGCACAACCAGTCTACCAGCCTGTGGGAATCTTTGGGTAAAAGACAAGACTGGTCACATCAGGTAAAAGACAAGACTCCCTGGTTGTATTGCATTGCTACAATTGTCATCAAAGATCCATTTTCTCCTGGTGTTTGTTTGTCCTTACAGTTACGTAGTTGCTCACAGATTCACTCACACTTGATGATGAAATTTCCATTTATTTCTGAAAAAGAAATAAAATTTAATTCCATTACGAAAACATGCCTATACAAATACATTGGAAGTTTTACAGCCGAAAAAATGAAAATTCTGAGATGAAAAATTGTGATATTTTTCTGATTCCTGCTCAAAATATAGATTGCTGGTACACGTTAGAACCACCTCATTGAGGCGGTTCTAACGAGTACCCACAATCTATTTTTTAGACCAGAAATAAGCAAAATAAGGCTTACCACTGTAAACTCAAGTTTTACTATATAAAAATGGGGTTCAAGGGGGTCAGAATTATATAGGCGTATTTTCGTGATGTATTTAATGCATGCAAAAAGGTACAAGTTCGTATGTACGACAAGCCAAGACTCAGATCAGCCTGGATATTTGCACAGCTTGACCAGAGTCCTTGCAAGTTATAAGGGTCATCTGTGGATTCTGATGCACCTAGCTATAGATGGGCTCTTTTTGATCTTTTACATATGCATGGCTGAAGGTAGATTTTGTCATACACAAACCAGGTAGCTAAACAAAGGCCCATGGGCCACTATGCTCACCAATGGTCATGTGGTTTATATCATATTATACCTGCATGGTGCTCATCTTGGTCATGTGACAACAGCAGGCTACCATGCAATCAGTAAAATCCACTGTCTTGCCTTTTTTCCATACAAATGTCTAAGTGACCAAATTTGACCTTGACGTAAAACAGGTCAAAATCAACCAAAGGTCATCATTTGAACAAACTTGGTAATGCCAGAGTCCCCGATGCTGCATACCTAGTTTCAAGGTCATCAACCATTAGGTTCCTGCGAAGAAGATTTTTAAAGGTTTTTACCATATATGGGCATGGCAGCCATATTTGTCATGTGACCAAGTCCTTACAAACAAACTTTTGTTCCCTCTTCCCTTAGGAAGACATCATGAAAACATGTCTATATAATTTTGACCCCCTTGAACCCCACTTTTATATAGTAAAACTAGGGTTTACAGGGGTAAAACTTGTTTTTCATATTTCTACTCTATAAAATATAGATTGTGGGTACTCGTTAGAACCACGTTGATGAGAAGGTATCAAGGCAGTTCTAACTAGAGCGAGCAGTCGATGGCAAGCCATCGCAAATCCCTACACTTTTGCCACATAGCAGACGTGACCTTTTGACCCCTTGAGATGGCCCCTTGGGGCGGAGCCAACTATAACATCCCTCTCGCACACCCTCACCATGTAAGGAAGTCATGTAGCAAATATGGTTGCATTCCAGCCAGTGGTTAAGGAGGAGATAGCGCGACGGACGGACCGACAGACAGAAGGATGGAGGCATTCACAATATCCCCCAACGCTTTCTTTAAAAGCGTGGGGATGATAAAAATCCATCAATAAAAGTAGTCACTAGAGCGATGACAAAGTTTTTTATAAAAATAGCTACAGTGACCTTGACCATGAGGTCATGACCTTGAAAGTCAACTCACTTGAGATATTGTCATAAGGAACATTTGTGTGAAGTTATATTGAAATCAATCAAGAAATGTATGCGCTAGAGCGATGACAAAGTTTTTCTAAAAATAGGCACAGTGACCTTGACCTTGAAAGTCGAACTCGCTCATGATATTGACATAAGGAACATTTGTGTGAAGTTATGTTGAAATCGGACAAGAAATGTAGGCGCTAGAGCGATGAGAAAGTTTTTCTATAAATAGCTAGTGACCTTGACCTTGAAAGTCAAACACACTCGAGATAGTGTCAAAAGGAACATTTGTGTGAAATTATATTGAAATTGGTCAAGAAATGTAGGCACTAGAGCGAATAAAAAGTTTTTCTAAAAATAGCCACAGTTACCTTGACCTTGAAAGTCAAACACGCTTAAGATATTTTCGTAAGGAACTTTTGTTTGAAGTTATATTAAAATCGGTCAAGAAATGTAGGCACTAGAGCGATAACAAAGTTTTTCTAAAAATAACCTCAGTGACCTTGACCTTGAGGCCATGACTTTGAAAGTCAAACTCACTCGAGATATTGTCATAAGGAACATTTGAGTGAAGTTATATTGAAATTGGAGAAAAAAAATGTAGTCGCTAGAGTGATAACAAAGCTTTTCTAAACATAGCCACCTTGACCTTGAAAGTCAAACACGAGATATAGTCAAAAGGAACATTTGTGTGAAATTATATTGAAATTGGTCGAGAAATGTAGGGGCTAGAGCGATTACAAAGTTTTTCTAAAAATAGCCACAGTGACCTTGACCTTGAGGCCATGACCTTGAAAGTCAAACTTGCTCGAGATATTTTCATAAGGAACAATTGTGTGAAGTTATATTGAAATCAGTGAACAAATATAGGCGCTAGAGCGATGACAATGTTTTTCTAAAAATAGCCACAGTGACCTTGACCTTGAGGCCATGACCTTGAAAGTCCAACTTGCTCGAGATATTATCATAAGGAACATTTGTGTGAAGTCATATTGAAATCTGTGAAGAAATGTATGCGCTAGGGCGATAGCGTGACTTTTCCAGTGTAGCGTAACCTTTTGACCCCTTGAGATGGCCCCTTTGGGTGGAGCCAACTATAACGTCCCTCTCCCGTGGCCTCACCATGTAAGGAAGTCATGTAGCAAATATGGTTGAATTCCGGCCGGTGGTTAAGGAGGAGATGGCGTGACGGACGGATGACAGACGGACAGATGGACAGAGGTGTTCACAATATCACCGAACGCTTTTTTTTTTTAAAGCGTGGGGATAACAAGTACCCACAATATTTATTTTGAGCAGAAATAAGAAAAAATATCACATTTTTTCATCTTAAAATTTTAGTTTTTTCGTTTACAATGTATTTGTAAAGGCGTGTTTTTGTTATGTTGTTGTGATGGTGCATACAAAATTTCAAGGCCATCGGCCATTCCTTTTGGCCATATTGGCCAAGTGAACTAAAATAGATTGTTGTTTGCTCTAGAATTTTCTGCAGTGCTTGCATGAGGTACATGTAAAGAATAGAGAATAGGTTTGTGCCTTTTGATATCAGGCAAGGCTTCAAGAAAGCTTGTAGAACCACGAGGCTTGCCAAGCGTTTTTACATGCGTTCTCAAAGCCGAGCCTGATAAACTTGATATAAAATGACACAGATCTGGTATTATTCCCTTGCACACTCTTTAAATATGCAGTTTATGATCAATTATCGTTTGTCCTCAGTGCGTTCCAAGATTCCGGCAGGCAATAAGTGGCCCATATAATTTGGTATCATCTGACTATATTATTTCCAATTAAATTTTTTTCATGTAATTTTTCCAATTTTTCCAGTAACAATAACATTTTTTGCCAATTTTTTCCAGGAGTCAGGTTGATTTATAAAATTGCAATGTCACGTTGATCATGATCTACACTGTTTGACATTCAGTTTTCTAATTTGTAGGGATAAATTACATCAAGTAATCTGATTGGTTCAAAATGAGAAATGGGTGTGGCTAAATTGAATATTCAGCAGGATAAGTGTTAACAAAAGTAACTAGACAAAAGTGCCCAGTGGGGCACGTATACCCCCGGCCAGTGCCATCACCTCAGCTGAAACAAGAACTACAAAGGGAAATAACTCTAAAAGGCCTGACCCCTTGGCCCTTATTTTCTTTCCCACAATACAACTAGTCATACTGATCATGTGTGCAAAATTTCAAGTTTCTATGTGAAGCAGTTCCTGAGATATCTTTGACACAAAATAATTGTTTACAGACAGACAGACAGACGGAAAAGACAAAAACTATATACCCCCATTGCATACTTCGTATGCCGGGGGTATAAATATATACTTACAAATACTATTATAAATTAGCAACTTCTAGTAGCCTTCATTATTCCAAGTTATATTATCATAACTAGGGTACTTCTTGCTAATCAGGGAGGCTGCTATTCTGTGGTCGGCTTGCCCATAACCCTGAAAATAGTGAAGAAAAATAAGTTTGAATTACAGTAAAATTCCTATATTAAGACCACTTTTGGGACTGTTCAAAAGGTGGTTCCTGACCAGAGCAAAGACAGATTAAGTGCATCCTTCAAAATAAGCTTTTTAAAGCAGAATTAGTCTTGGTTGTACCAAGTATCATCACTGAAGCTCTTAAAGTTCTCGCAAAATGGACTCTTTCATCTGGGTAAACCATAGGGTTGATGCAGTATTTTACAAAGTCAGTCACACATGAAATGTAGGTCAAGGTCAAATATGGATACATGCATTAGGATGCAAGATTCACTGAAGCTCTTATAGTTCTTGAGAAATAGACTCTTACATTAGGGTGAATGTGCTAGCGTTGACACAATAGTTTTCAAAGTCAGTGAACCGTGAAATGCAATTCAAGGTGAAAAATGGATGGCGCTCCCGACCAAGCATCATTAATGAGGCTCTAACAGTTGTTGAGAAATGGATGGACGGATGAATGAATGGATGGATGAATGGCCTGAAAACCAGACTCTTATATCGCGTCATGCTTAAAGCCCGACAAAAAAGGAATTTATTTTTTCAGTTTTTGAAAGTTGCAAGTCAGAATAATTGTTTACCTGTTTTCATCAAGAAAAAAAAAATTCCTCAGCCATGACTTGAACTCAAAGTCTTCTGGTTCAGAGTCACAGTGCTTGTAGGTAGAGTATAGGTAAACTTAATTAATTAACCCCTGTCCTGCTGAGCCCGGATATGTCCTATCTTTCAAACAATGTAGATCCAGATCAGATGGCTTCTTCAGAAGCCATCTGATCAGGATCTTCATTGTTTTAAATTCAGTTTATTAATTTGTTGCAATAATTAGCATCAAGTAATCTGATTGGTTGATAATCAGTAGTGGGTGTGGCATATTTAAATATTCAGCAGGCCAAGGGTTAACCTTTGTACTGCTGAGCCCATTTTTTGTCTTATCATTCTAACAATGTAGATCCAGATCAGATGGCCATCTGATCAGGATCTTCATTGTTTGCCATTCAGTTTAATAATTTGTTGCAATAATTTGCATCAAGTAATCTGATTGGTAGATAATCAGTAGTGGGTGTGGCATTTTTAAATAGGGTTAACCCTTGTCTTGCTGGGCTTGGATTTGTCTTATCTTTCAAACAATGTAGATCCAGATCAGATGGCTTCTAAATCTGATCAGGATCTTCATTGTTTGCCATTCAGTTTAATAATTTGTTGGTTGGTTGGTTAATTTGAGGTTTAAAGTCCCCGGCAACACTGTATAGGTCATTTTGGAGACGTTGCTTCCAATTTTATGGGACTTTTACCTGACATTGAGATGAAATGACATCTCAAGCACTGTCGCCCAATGCAACCAAAAGGGTTATAAGCATGGACGGTCCGAATCATACTGCTTTGCCTGGGCAGGCTTAGATCCTCTAAGTGGTTAACCAGTTCTCGTGTGCGATCGGTTTCAGCTCTGCGTGGAAGCATCATGCAGCCCATCTATTTCTTCAAGCCCCTATGGGCGGGGGCCATTAATAATTTGTTGCAATAATTTGCATCAAGTAATCTGATTGGTTGATAAGCAGCAATGGGTGTGGCATATTTTAATATTCAGCAGGTCAAGGGTTAAACCAGATGCATATACTCACTCATAAGGTAAGCTAAAAAGTTGACTAAAGAAATGTTTTCCAGCTCCACTGCCAACATTTCTGGGCTTGAAAATTTACTTGAAATATAAGAGCTCAATTTAGAACAAACCTTAGAATTTATATTTTGCCCCTGTAATTTTAAAGCTTTAAACAACTTCCTGATATACTTAAGAAGCTTTGATTTATGACTTCAAGCTATTTTCTCTGAAGTTTTATAAGTATCATAAAGGAAATCTGAGCTCTACTATCATCATAAACTTTCAATATTCTTATAGACAGGCTTGATCCCTGCTAAGTTTTGAGACAGATAGGCCTGAGCAAACAGTGCAGACCCAGATCAGACCGCTCCTGAAGTCTGGTCAGAATCTACAGTGTTTGCCATTCTGTCTGCTCTTTTTGAACTCCTTGCTAGATCATGAAACAAATTTGTTCAAATTTTAGGAGAATTACAGCAAGGTGTCTGAATTTTTATGAAATTTTCAGTAATCAAAATGAGAGGTTGCAGTTGACGTCACAAACCCATAGTTATCTTTCTTGCTGGAGACACAACAGAATTTTAATGTACTTTCCTTTGTCCCTTGGAAAATTATGACTACTCCTTGATTATTTTGTTCTTATGACCTTTAAGACCAATCAAAGTCACATATTAAAGGTGCATTATTGAGCTATCCGGAAAAAATGCTTCCAAAAATAAAATACATATAGCCAGTATTTTTCTTTAAAACAATACAAATGAATGCATTTTATGCAAAAATGCGAACAACTATGATGACAGGTAAAAGAATTTGAGAGGGATTCCCAAGCTAGGTTTTGAACACTAATTAGATCTATTTTTAATTTGTGACAAAAATAGAATCCCCATATATGACGTTATGCGACGCTCATTTTTGGCCTTGTTTGCTTAGGCCATGCCTAAATCGGAAAAAACTAGAGCTATCACTAAAGGTGATGAATACCCCCACAAAAAACTGCATTGATAGTACATCAGCGGCATTTTGCAATTTTTTCACTTGAAAGGGGCCATAACTATGTCGAAAATTGACGAATTGTAGTGGAAATCGAACTTGACCTGTATTTTATGATGTTACAACAGTGTACCAAAAATTATAAAAATCGGTGAAGCGCTTTTTGAGTTATCGTCTGGAAACCAAGTCAACAGACCGACAGACCCAAATTTCATTTGTGGGGGTATAAATATGACGCTGAATAGCATGCCATAAGTATTGACACTCAAAGACGATACTGTCACCATGTATGTGTAAAGTGACAGATTTATTATTAGAACAGAAATTCTGAACACGTGTTCAGAGCGAAGGGTAAACACGAATGAAAACGACCATTTTCACAAAGTTCTGAAGCTGTATTTGGCTCCAAAAGTGTACACATGACAAAGGAGTATGCATTGAAGATAAAAACCAGAAAAAAAAAAATTGAGGCCCCGTAGCTCAATAATGCACCTTTAAGACCAATTAGTCACATATTAACCCCTTCAGTGTTTTTATCACTGGAATGAAACAATTTACCAGTATACACAGAAACCTGCCTGGTGTCTCCAATAATGGCAGATCAAGGGAGAGTAATCTTACATAAATGCTGTGTCTGCAACCTCTCAATTGTTCCAAGATCCATTGTTCAACCCTTATCAACCCTACCTTTACATACAAACAGTATAGATCCAGATCAGATGGCATTTGATCAGGATCTATAGTATAGTATTTGTCATTCAGTTTCTGGACTGAACCAGTACATTATATCAAGTAATGTGATTGGTTAATATTCAGAGATGGGTGTGGTTTAATTAATCTATTCACCAACACAAGGGTTAATGTGTCTTAATCGTTTCAGTAATAGCTTAAAATAACTACCACATTTTCAAAGGTTTTAATTCTTACCATGAGCCCGCATATGCCTTATTTTGCAAACAATGAAGATCCAGATCAGATGGCTTCTGACGCAGCCATCTGATCAGGATCTACATTGTTTGTCATTCAGGTTGAAAATTTGTTGCAATAATTTGAATCAAGTAATCTGATTGATTGATAATCAGTAGTGGGTGTAGCAGATTAAAATATTCAGCAGGACAAGGGTTAAATGGGACTAGAAAGAAAGAAAGCAAGGGCAACAAAACAAAAATGAAAATTGTGGTGTGTACAAGGTCTAGCTAGTTTCAGCCATTTAGGCCTCATTAGTGAGCCTCAAACATTTTCAAACTTTGGCAATTTTTTTTTTTTTTTTTTTTTTTTTTGGTTTGGGTTTTACGGCCCTTTCAAGATTATTCCACTCATATCGAGCCGATCGTTAATCATAGGTGGGCGAAAACCGGAGTACCCGGAGAAAAACCACCTGACCTTCCGTTGCAGAACTTGGCGTCTCACACGTGACCCGAGCGAGGCTCGAACCCACGGCGGTGAGAGACCTAATGACTAAGAGTCAGCGCTCTTATCCATTAGGCCACGGAGGCCCGTAAACTTTGGCAATGGAACAAATGATCCCGAAGGACTAGAAAATAAGCCCACACTATGATGACGGGCAGGGAGACTTTTTAAGGCCCCAACACATTCCCTTTTTCACTGTAAAGTGTCTCAGCCCGTCAAGCCCTTGTCATGACTAACAAACCACATTTTCATAGCGTTTTTTTTTTTCTCTTTCTTATTTAGAGAAAATAAGGCTTCACATTACAATCATGTGAAACATTTGCCTGACAGATGATTCACATGTAATGTCAAGCCCTTTTCTCTGTTAAAGTGTCTCAACCCTTCAAGCAGTTATCTTCATGACTAACATACCATATTTTCAAAGTTTTTTTTTTCTTTTCTTCTTCTTTTAGAGATATACCTAGCATTTGTTTGTTTGATTTGAGGTTGAACGTCCTTTGGGTGGGGGCTGTGCAATAATTTGAATCAAGTAATCTGATTGATTGATAATCAGTAGTGGGTGTAGCAGATTAAAATATTCAGCAGGACAAGGGTTAAATGGGAATAGAAAAGGATAATTCTTTGGAAGCAAGGGCAACAAAACAGAACTGAAAACTGTGGAGTGTACAATGACTAGCTAGTTTCAGCCAATTAGGGCTCATTAGTGAGTCTCAAACATTTTCAAACTTTGGCAATGGAACTAATGATCCCGAAGGACTAGAAAATAAGCCCACACTATGATGACGGGCAGGGAGACTTTTTAAGGCCCCAACACATTCCCCTTTTCACTGTAAAGTGTCTCAGCCCGTCAAGCCCTTGTCATGACTAACAAACCACATTTTCAAAGCGTTTTTTTTTTCTCTTTCTTATTTAGAGAAAATAAGGCTTCACATTACAATCATGTGAAACATTTGCCTGACAGATGATTCACATGTAATGTCAAGCCCTTTTCTCTGTTAAAGTGTCTCAACCCTTCAAGCAGTTATCTTCATGACTAACATACCATATTTTCAAAGTTTTTTTTTTCTTTTCTTCTTTTTTTTAGAGATATACCTAGCATTTTGTTTGTTTAATTTGAGGTTTTATGCCCCCTCAACACTGTAAAAGTCATTCTGGAGACGTTGCTTCCAATTTTGTGGGACTTTTACCCGAGCTTGAGATGAAATGACATCTTAAGCCCTGCCGCCCAATGAAACCAATAGGGTTTATAAGCATGGACGGTCCGACTCGCACCGCTTTGCCTGGGCAGGCTTAGATCCTCTAAGCGGTTTACCAGTCCTTGTGTGCGGGTCGGTTTCAGCTCTGTGTGGAGGCATCATGCAGCCCATCTATTTCTTCAAGCTCCTTTGGGCGGGAGCTGTGCAATTATTTGAATCAAGTAGTCTGATTGATTGATAATCAGTAGTGGATGTGGCAGATTAAAATATTCAGCAGGACAAGGGTTAAATAGGAATAGAAAAGGGTAATTCTTTGGAAGCAAGGGCAACAAAACAGAACTGAAAACTGTGGAGTGCACAAGGACTAGCTAGTTTCAGCCAATTAGGCCTCATCAGTGACTCTCAAACATTTTCAAACTTCGGCAATGGAACCAATGATCCCAAAGGACTAAAAAATAAACCCACACTATGATGACGGGCTGGGACTTTTTAAGGCTGCCACACATTTCCCTTTTCACGGTAAAGTGTCTCAGCCCGTCAAGCAGTTATCATGACTAACATACCACATTTTCAAAGTGTTTTTTTTTTCTTTCTTTCTTATTTTAGAGACAACTAGAACTGTCAGTGAAACTGACTAGGGCCCCGGCAGTGCCATCAGAGGAGTTGGATTTTTTTTCAAAGGGCTATTACTCTTAGAGTATTGTAGCTAGAGTTACGTCGGTTGCCATGTAATTGTGTAATGATATTGTGACCATATATCTTAAGTTTGAAGTTGATGCATTTGACTGTTTGTAAGTTATGAATTAAAAACAAAAGGGTATTACTATATGGCAACTGTCAATAACTTCAGCTTCAGTTTGTAAACATGAAAAATGTTGATGGATAGACGGGCAGATGGACATACGGACGGACGGACAGACGGACAGACAGGGCATTACTATACGGCACACTGTCACATTATGGTTAATATTTCTGCTAAGTAATATTTAAATCCATCCAGGTATAAGAAAGTTATAGATTGGACACAATAAAAAAGACGCTTTTTTGACCTTTTATCTCTAAGTATGACCTTGACCTTTGAGGTACGGCTGTGGGTCTTGCGTGTGACACTTCGTCACATTATGATTAACATTTCTGCCAAGTAATATTTAAATCCATCCAGGAATAATAACAAAGTTATTAATTGGACACAGGAAAGACCCTTTTTTGACCTTTAACCTCTAAGTATGACCTTGACCTTTGAGGTACGGACCTGAGTCTTGCGCGCAACACTCCATCACATTATGGTTAACATTTCTGCCAAGTAATATTTAAATCCATCCAGGAATAAGAAAGTTATGGAGGATAAAAAAATTTGTGGACGGACAGACGGACAGACAGACGGACGGACAGAGTGATTACTATAGGGCACCCACACTTTCAGTGGAATAAGAAAGTTATGGAGGATAAAAAAATTTGTGGACGGACAGACGGACAGACAGACAGACAGACAGACAGACGGACGGACAGAGTGATTACTATAGGGCACCCACACTTTCAGTGCGGGGCCCTAAAGTGCGGGGCCCTAATAAGGCTTCCCATTACAATCATGTGAAACATACTCGCCTGACAGATGATTCACATGAAATGCCAAGCCCGTTTCTCTGATAAAGTGTCTCAACTCTTCAAGCAGTTATCTTCATGACTAACATACCATGTTTTCAAAGTTTTTTTCTTCTTCTTTTTTTAGAGATATACCTAGCATATGATACTTGACACTGCATATGAATCATCTGGGGCCAGTTGTTCAAAGCATCGTTAGCTTAACGAGGTCGTTAGCGGTCATATTGTTAACTGTTTTGGCAAGTACAATATCTAAAATTCTGTCATTTTTGCTGAAAAAAATGTGAGCAGCTTTTGCATTTGCCAAATATAAACTGGCAAAAGAATAAACTCAGAACTCACATGTTTTTTGTTTGAATTGAGGTTTAATGTCCCCGTCAACAGAATGTAGGTGATATTGGAGACGTTGGTTCCAATTTTGTGAGTCTTTTATCCATTATTGAGATAAACATCTCAAACCCTGCACCCAATGAAACCAATACAATAGACAGTCCAACTCACCCACTTTGCCTGTGCAGGCTTAGACTTAAAGAGGTTTACTGTGGGTTTCAGTAGGCATGGCCTACTCTCCGGAAAGGGCAAATACAGGCCATGCCTATGCCAAAGCGAAGTCATATATATACAGTAAAATCAGGCTATTAAGACCACCTAAAATTAAGATTAAATCTGCTATTAAAAGCCTATTGAGGAGGTTTCAGTTATTCTTTCTTTGTGTTTTCTACACCCAGTGACTCCTTATAAGAGACCACCTTTGGGACTGTTCAAAAGTGGTCTTAAAGACCACTTTTGAACAGTCCCAAACATGGTCATTATAAAGGACTTTTACTGTACATGTCTCTATTGTATACAGACCTACGAATGATGACTGTTTGGATTAAAGGAAAGTGCTGTGCTTGCCTCCCTAATCAATAGAGATTCACTTAAGGGGAATGGGATCACCTGGCAGATTTTTCCTTCATTTTTCAAAGGGAGACAACTTTTGGAACTTCCTGTTCGCTTTTCTATAAGCCCTGTCCCACTGAAAAAGGGGTCTACTCTTAAAGGAAAGAATTTGCTCCTCAGGAGCAAATTTTTTCCTTTAAGAGTTGACCCCTATTGACATGGGAGACACAACTACTTTTGCAGGAGTTGCCTCCCCTGAAGGTGTTCCCATTCCCTTTAAGTTCTTACATTCTGCACTCATTCTGACTTCCCAGAGGGAATAAAACTATGATAAACATGCACTATATATGCCACTATGGCATGCAATTCCAAATTAAATCTATCTCTACCTACTGTTACTGTGATCGGTCACATTTGACCATTATATACACAAATACATTCAAGATTTGCAGGATGAAAGGCTACACAGTAATCATATAATTAACCTGTAAAGGGGATGATTCTCCCTGCACAGGGGGCTTCAAGTTAACGTATTAATCCTGAAAATGGTGCACTTTGTACTTTGTGGTATTCATCCATGCAAATGATGCCAATTAATGGATGGTATGTATTTTATCGCTGCTGCCTGGATGGGGGTGAAGGGGGGTGGGGTGGGGGGGGGGGGGGGGGGCACTCGCAAGAGGCAAGTGCACTAACCACTCACCAACATCACTCCACTATGGACTCTACACACATAGAAATAGAAGTGTACACATATATACACTCATTGTATGCACAACACTTTTCTCACTCATATGTGTGCGTGTATTGTATGCACAGCCCACAAAAAGCTACTTTGTACCATATGCACAGCACTTGCTACCCACATATGTGAGTGTACAATGTACAGAGAACTCATTTATATCATATAATTGTATGTGTACAAGAGCAGATTAGAACCATGATGGTGCTACTTGATGTGAACCATAATGAACAACCACTCATTTCCCTCATAATATCCTCATGTATGGGTACTATATCCACAACACTCATTATCCTCACATGTGAGAACCATATCCACAACAATTATTACCTTAGTATGTACAATGTATGTATAATATGCACAGCACTCATTCTCATATGCGTGCCCCCGCCCATAGGGGCTTGAAGAAATATATTGGCTGCATGATGCTTCCACGCAGAGCTAAATCTGGCCCGCACACTAGTACTGGTTTCATTGGGTGACAGGGCTTGAGATGTCATTTCATCTCAATGTCGGGTAAAAGTCCCACAAAATTGGAAGCAATGTCTCCAAAATGACCTTTACAGTGTTGACGGGGACGTAAAACCTCAAATCAAACAAACAAACAAACATTCTCATATGCGTGTATCTTATGCATAACACTCATTACCCTATACCCATATGTGTGTACCTTTTGCACAAAACTCATTATCCTCATATTTGAGTATCATATCTTCACCACCTTTTACCCTCATATGTGTGTACCATATATTCAAAACACTTGTTACCCTCATAATATGTGTTATCTTATGCACAACAATCATTATCCTCACATGTGTGTACCATATAAACACTAGAAATGTGTCCAGACGACACAGATGCCCCCGCCAAGGGCCCCGCCTCACCCCGAAAATCCATGTTGCAACAAAATTTTCTAAGTGAGTGACCTTGTCATCAGGAACATTTGTGAGAAGTTATATTGAAATTGGTGAAAAAATGTAAGCGCTAGAGCAATGACAAAGTTTTTCTAAAAATAGCCACAGTGACCTTGAAAGTCTAACTCGCTCGAGGTATTGTCATAAGGAACTTTTGTGTGAAGTTATATTGAAATCAGTGAAAAAATGTAAACGCTAGAGCAATGACAAAGTTTTTCTAAAAATAGCCACAGTGACCTTGACCTTGAAAGTCGAAATCGCTCGAGATATTGTCATAAGGAACATTTGTGTGAAGTTATATTGAAATCGGTGAAGAAATGCAAGCGCTAGAGCGATGACAATGTTTTTCTAAAAATAGCCACAATGACCTTGACCTTGAAAGTGGAACTTGCTCGAGATATTGTCATAAGGAACATTTGTGTGAAGTAATATTGATATTGGTGAAAAAATGTAAGCGCTAGAGCAATGACATAGTTTTTCTAAAAATAGCAAAAGTGACCTTGACCTTTATCTTGACCTTGAAAGTCAAACTCATTCGAGGTATTGTCATAAGGAACATTTGTGTGAAGTTATTTTGAAACCAGTGACGAAATGCAGGCGCTAGAGCGATGACAAAATTTTTCTAAAAATAGCCACAGTGACCTTGACCTTGAAAGTGGAACGCGCTAGAGATATTGTCATAAGGAACATTTGTGTGAAGTTATATTGAAATCGGTGAAGAAATGTAAGCGCTAGAGCGATGACTAAGTTTTTCTAAAAATAGCTACAGTGACCTTGACCTTGAGGTCATGACCTTGAAAGTTAAATTTGCTCGAGCTATTTTTATAAGGAACATTTGTGTGAAGTTATATTGAAATTGGTGAAGAAATGTAGGCGCTAGAGCGATGACAAATTTGTTCTAAAAATAGCCACAATGACCTTGACCTTGAGGTCATGACCTTGAAAGACGAACTTGCTCGAGATATTGTCATAAGGAACATTTGTGTGAAGTTATATTGAAATCAGTGAAGAAATATAGATGCTAGAGCTATGTTATGCGAGGGGATAATTAAAATTTTTTAAGTCTGTGACCTTGACCTTGAGCTCATGGGCATGGGTGGGGGTATCGCTGAATAAAATGGACAGGTATCTAACATCATACCAAATATCAACTCAATCCATCGCACGATTTGGAAAATATCAACTCTTAAAATATCTAATTAAAAATTTCTAAGTCTGTGACCTTGACCTTGAAGCCATAGGCATGAGTGGGGGTATTGCCAAATAAACATTTGGACCTGTATCTATCATCATAGCATACATGAGCCAAATCCATAATATAGTTTGGAAAATTTGAGCTCTTTAAAATCTTTCACATTAAAATTGTCTAAGTCTGTGACCTTGACCTTGAGGTCATAGGCATGGGTGGGGGTATTGCTGAATAAAACATTGTACCTATATCTATCATCATATGAACCAAAGCCATCATAAAAGTTCAGGTTCTACCAGGTACAAATACCTTAACTGGAGTCTTTAACATGGAAAATTTCTAAGTCCATGACCTTGACCTTGAGGCCATGGGCATGGGTGGGGGTATCGCTGAATAAAACTTTGGACCTATATCTATAATCATACCAAATATGAACCAATTTCATCAAATGGTTAGGAAAATATGAGTTCTAAAATGTTCAAGTCTACCTGTTACAAAAACCTTAACCTGAGTCTTTAACATTGAAAATTTTTAAGTCTGTGACCTTGGCCTTGAGGTCACAGGCATGGGTGGGGGTATTGCTTAATAAAACTTTGGACCTATATCTATCATCATACCAAAGCAGAGGTGTAAAATTTCCCTCAAACTTACTCACCCTTATCATCTAAACTTTTCATTTAGGTGCTAAAAATGAAGAAAAAGTAAGGTCCGTTTTGAAAACCTTACTTGCCCTGCCTTAAAACTTACTCGCAAATGCGAGCGGGCGAGTGGAATTTTACACCCCTGCAAAGATGAACCAGTTCCATCAAATGGTTAGGAAAATATGAGTTCTAAAAGTTCAGGCTCTACCTGTTACAAAAACTTTAACCTGAGGTTACAGGATCACGTACGTACGTACGTACGTACGTACGTACACACACACGTACAGACGGACGTACACATGTACGCACGTACGGAAAACCCAAAAACTATATGCCCCCGGCATCATATGATGCGGGGGCATAAAAACACATTCCCTCAAATTGAAAGTTTACCATATACATAGCACTCATTCTATTACTCTCATACGTGAGTGTACCATATGCATAGCATTTATTACCCTCATATGTAAATGTACCATATTCACAGTACAAATTACCTTCATATGTGTCTTACCATATGCACAGCCCTCATTACCGTCACATGCATGGGTGTATGCAGAGTAGTGCACAGCATTAATATTACACTCACATGTGTGTGTATCATAAGCTCAGCACTCTTTATATTCACATAATAATTTATGTGTACAATATGCACAACACTCATTACATACTTTTGTGTGTACCATGTGCAAATC
Organism: Lucinisca nassula; assembly: GCA_963580285.1. Classification (NCBI taxonomy): domain Eukaryota; kingdom Metazoa; phylum Mollusca; class Bivalvia; order Lucinida; family Lucinidae; genus Lucinisca; species Lucinisca nassula. The sequence continues at coordinate 92,360,224 of OY757010.1, read as the reverse complement.
ACTCATTATGCTCATTTGTGTGAACCACTTGCACAGCAATCATTAAACAGTTGTGTGTGGGGTGTATACACAGCACTCATTACCCTTTAGATGTTGTGCACCATATGCATGACACTTGCTACCCTCATGATTATGCTGGTATACCCTATCCACAGCACTCAATACAGTCTTTTACATTGTGTACCACCCTCATATATGAGTGCACTTGATGCACATCACTTGTTACCTATTGTACAACAAACTTATTACCCTCATATGCGAGTGTACCACGTACATAGCATTTGTTACCGTCATATTTGTGCATCTTATACACAACTGTTGTTAGGCTGATATGTTATGTTTAATACATGTGCATCACTGATTATGCTCAAAAGTGTGTGTATCATATGCACATCACTCATTATGCACATATGTGCATATACCATATGTTTACCAGAACTCGTGAACCGACCCGCACACGAGTACTGGTAAACCGCTTAGAGGATCTAAGCCTGCCCAGGCAATGCGATGCGAGTTGGCCCATCCATGCTTATAAACCCTACTAGTTTCATTGGGCGGCAGGGCTTGAGATGTCATTTCATCTCAATGTCGGGTAAAAGTCCCATAAAATTGGAAGCAACGTCTCCAAAATGACCTTTACAGTGTTGATGGCGACGTTAAACTTCAAATCAAACAAACAAAACAACACTTAATACACTAATATGTGTGTACCATTGGCACTCATTATACTCGTGTGTACAATACGTAAAACATTCATTACATAGATTTGTGTGCACAGCACTCATACTCATATGTGCGTGCACCATATCCAAACAGTCATCATGCTCAAATACGTTTATACCATATAAACAGTATTCATTATGCTCCTAGAAGCCACCATGGTGTAGTGGTTACGCTTCACGCCTTGTAAACCAGGGAATAATTCGCAGGATCGAGCCCGGGCTCCTCCAGACTTTCGGATGAGTCTTTAAACTGAGGTCCCGTCTCTGTATGACCTTAGCTGTTGGTGGGATGTAAAACTCAAACACTCACAAATTATGCTCATAATGTGTGTCATATGTGTATACTCGTACTGTGCAGTGAGTGGAGTTACCATATTTACTGTAAGTACCATAAAAATGCTAAAAATTCAGACACCTTGGGAACTGGCTGTAATTCTCCTAAAAGTTCAATAAATTTGTTTCAGGATCCAGCAAGAGTCCAAAATGTGCAGACAGAACAACAAACAGTGTAGACCCTGATCAGACTGCTCTGGGTCTGCACTGTTTGCTTTGGCCTGGGTGTCCCCAATACCGTACTTAGGACCATTACGGTATTCGGACAGATAGGCCTTAGCAAACAGTGTAAACTAAGACGAGTTTGCAGAATGTGGCACTCTCATCAGGGCCTACACTATTTGGCACCCATTCACCTATTTTTAGACACAACATTGGGTAGTAAACTGTACTTGTTTGTTTGTTTGAGGTTTAACGTCCCCGTCAACACTGTACAGGTCATTTTGGAGACGTTGCTTCCAATTTTGTCAGACTTTTAACCGACATTGAGATGAAATGACATCTCAAGACCTATCGCCCAATGAAACCAAAAGGATTTATATGCATGGACGGTCCAACTCGCACTGCTTTGCCTGGGCATGCTTAGATCCTCTTAAGCAGTTTACCAGTACTTGTGTGCTGTCAGTTTCAGCTCTGCTTGGAAGCATCATGCATCCCATCTATTTCTTCAAGCCAATGGTTTTGTTTGTTTGTTTGATTTGAGGTTTAACGTCCCTGTCAACACTGTATAGGTCATTTTGGAGATGTTGCTTCCAATTTTGTGGGACTTTTACCAAATACTGAGATGAAATGACATCTCAAGCCCTCTCAATGAAACCTATAGGGCTTATAAGCATGGACGGTCCAACTCCCACTGCTCTGCCTGGGCAGGCTTAGATCCTCTACGCGTTTTACCAGTACTTGTGTGCGGTCAGTTTCAGCTCTATGTGGAAGCATCATGCAGCCCATCTATTTCTTCAAGCCCCAATGGTAGTAAACTGTACTTGTTCAAAATTTAGAACAAGTATGGTAAGTTGTGGTGGCTGAATATTTGGAGAAAATATGACACTGAAAAACTGTAATGATTAGCTAGAAGTTCCAGAAAACATGACAAATCAGAGATACTGAGAAAACTATTAAAACCTTAATGTGCAAAGCAGAACCAACAGATGACATTGAAATATTTTTATTCCTATTTTCAGAGAAAATCTGGCTTGATATTTCATATGAATCATCTGCCAGCATGGGAGTCGCTATCATGAAGCATCGCCTTATTTTCTCTGAAAACTAAAAAAATATATGAAAATATTGTCTGCCACAGTCGTGACAGGTACTTTATGGGTTTTCTGATGGTGGTTTAGATAAGCCATACAAATCTTTCCATTTCAAAAAAGTGAATTATGATTTCATAATAATGCATAATACTGCTTTGAATAGGGCTTGAATGAAATAACAGATCAAGTGATAGTTATGTAAATGTTGAGATTCTAGCAAAATCTGCCTCACATTTCAATTTCGAAATCTCCAGGGTATAGTGGTTACCATAGTGATCCTAAGTATTGGGACAGACAGGGCTAAGCAAACAGTGCAGACCCAGATCAGACTGCTCCTGAAGGAGCAGTCTGATCAGGGTCTACACCATTTGGCATTCCCTCTCCACGTTTTGGACTCCTTGCTGGATTGCAAAACAAACTTGTAAAAATTTTAGGAGCATTACACCAGGTCCTCAAGGTGTCGGAGTTTTCAGAATTTTTAGAGGGTAGCCCATTTTGTTCCGAATATAATATACCTCAATATATATAGCAGGAGCCCATCTTAGAAGGATGAGGTTTTTTTTAGAAATTTATTTAGGAAATGAATGAACCTTTTGCGAACAACAAATGCTCAGATCAGCTGCTGCAAACATCACTGATTTGCAGCCAAGACAAAGTTCAGTTTATGACCACATTTGATAAGTTATCTTCTAACTGTTTGCCAAAGTCATGTTTACGGCTTCTCTTCTGAAATGAGTTAAGGCAAGAGCTCATAAGCTCCTTAGTTATAGCTACTCGCCTAGTAAAGAGGACCCTAGTAATAACAGCAGCATTTGTTCCCTGACATTTTGCTGCCTCAGTGGCTCAGTCAGATATGGTAGTGGCTTCAATACCAGGGGTTGGCAACATTCTTTCTTGGGGATTGACCATGAAATCTTTTTCTACAGTCATTCTCTCCCTTCTGCTGATTCAAGAAGGGCAGTTGTCAGTTTCTCACTTCACTGGTTAACCGCTTATGTATAAGCCTACCAGGAAGAGTGATTGGTAAATTGACCGTCTTGATATGACCTAAATAGTGGGCCGACTGGGTCGACTGGGCCGATGAACTCCATGCAAACAAACAAACCTTCATGACACTACAGTCTAACCTGTGTTAAGCAAGCACCTAAGGGTTAACCAAATTGTGCTTGCTTTAGACAGGTGCTTGCTTAATACAGGTGAAGTTTAATGCATTAGCCTTTTGGGGGAAACAAAACCATGGTTGCTTAAGACAGGTTGCTTGCTTAATAGAGGTGGCCACTATGACAGGTTTTACTGTATAATATTGTGGCTTTCTCTTCCTATTTCAAATGGCAATATCTCAGAAACTAACAAAGATCATTTGATCCACTTTCACATTCTTCAAGCAATACCCTTTTCAGTTCCTATAGATTTTAACCCTTATCTTGCTGAATATTCATTTAAGCCACACCCATTTCTGTCTATCAACCAATCAAATTACTTGATGTAACTTATTGCTACAAATTCATAAACTGAATGTCAAACAGTGTAGATCCTGATCAGATAGCTTCGTCAGAAGCCATCTGATCTGGATCTTCATTGTTTGGAAAATAAGGCATATCCGGGCTCAGCAGGACAAGGGTTAATACCTTAAGTTAACCCATAGTATACTAGTGGACTCTTCCATTGCTATATGTTAGACAAGTCCATTTGTCATATAAGGGGTGTAAGACCTTTTTGTTCATTTTTACTCTATTTTTGCGCGGAAAATTCTGTTAGCAAATAGTGCAGGCCCTGATCAGACGCCACATTCTGTGGCGTCTGATCTGGGCCTGCACTGTTTGCCAAGGTACCCATTTAGGGGTTTCCCCCCATGCAAATGGGTTAATAAATGTTTTTTAATCAGCCAAGCTGTTTCAAAGAAATGAAGAAGATTACACATATTAAATCCTACTGCATTTACTCATTAAGCATCAACAAACTTTCATGTCACGGACTACATTACCGTATTTAGCCTAAATATTCAGACACCTCAACTCCTTGCAATACTTGTTCTAAAATTTGAACACGTATAGATGGATCCAATGTTTTGACACGTGACTCTGTTTACATGTCATTGCATTAGGACATTATGGTATTTGGCCAGATAGGCCTTAGCAAACAGTGTAAACTAAGACGAGTTTGCAGAATGTGGCAGTCTCATCATCATCACCAATGGATTTTTTATTAATGTGCAGGTACAGGGGCAATGTCCACATAAGTGGGCCCCTTTCCAGGTAGCTGGCTTGCTGCACGCATGGCAGATCTATCATGAGCTTGTCTATCATGAGGATCGATAGCAGAGAGCTTCCATTTTCTGCAATGTCTTTCTGTCAGCTGCTTCCAGGTCATCTAGGGCTTTCCAGGCCCCATTTTCCACCTACCTGTATGTTGCAGGCAGCCTTGTCTGCACCATTGGAGTGTTCCACATGTCCATACAAGCGGAGCCTTCTCTCTTTCAGGATGAGGTCCAGGTCCTCAATGCCAAGACGCTCAAGTAACTCACTGGACCTGATGGTGACAGCGTCCTGTGGCTTGACATTGCAGATCTGTCTGATCATTACCCTGTCATTCCGCTGAAGACGTTGGAGGTTTGGCTTTGTTAACGGCCATGTCTCACTGGCATGAAGCATTGCGCTCCGCCCACAAGAGCTGTACACACGGCCACGTGTCTTGAATGAGAGGTGCGGGAAGAGAGAACTGGTAGCAACTCCTTAAATTTCTTCCAGGCTGTTTTCACACGTGATGTGGTTGAAAGGTCGCAACCACCCACTGCTGAGAGCATATGATCTAGGTAGCAAAAGGAAGCTACAACCTCCAGCTTGTCAGTTCCGATTTGGACTTCCCTCTGTGCTCTGCCATCTAATGGTGTGCAGTTCCTTGGCACCGTGTACACCTGTAATCAGGGTCCTCTATCAAGCGCTTGAGCCCACTGCATTTCTTGTGCACCCAGAACTTGCAGCCATTATAAAAGATACTGTTGCTGTCCACTCCAGTGCGACATACAGTGCATGGGAACTGGCCTGTACTCTGCAGGAGGTCCAGACCTGAACCATAGATCATGATCTTTGTCTTTCCTGTATTCACTCTCAGTCCTTTTGCCTCTATTGCGTCTTTCCTAGTTAAGAGCCTCCTGACACATTCCTCAAGGGATTCAGCTATGATGACAAGGTCATCAGCATACAGGTCCTCCCAGGGGACTCCAGAGCGGAACTCGCATGACAAGGCTTCAAGCACAATGATGAAAAGCAGTGGGCTGAGAACAGAGTCTTGATGAACACCCACCTTCACTTCGAATTTGTCACTGTAACCATGACCAACAGGGACACGGCTCCGAGCATTAGCATACATCCCTTGGACCAGTCGCACAATCCACTCGTCCACTCCAAGTTTTCTTAGTGCCCACCAGATGACTTTCCGAGGCACTCGATCAAATGCCTTCTCCACGTCTACAAAAGCCATGTAGAGTCTCCTGTTGGCTGCTAGATACTTCTCTTGCAGTTGCCGTACAACAAATATTGCGTTTGATGTGCCTCTTCCTGGGACGAAGCCAAACTGGGAATCGTCGATGGACACCAACTACCTAATGAGGCCATCCACAAAACTCTCCAGGGCTTTCACGACCTGTTCTGTCAGCTTGAGACCACGGTAGTTGCCCCGTTCCAATGCATCACCCTTGCCCTTGTAGAGACAATGAAACTCTGTTCCCAGTCAGAGGGTACTTTTCCATCACGGATGATTGCAGCTGCAAGGTCGCGGATCATCGAGGCACCTGCATCACCTGCAGCTCTTATCATCTCCACCACTATGCCAGAAGGGCCCGGTGCTTTGCCAGTCTTCATCAGGGCCTACAGTATATGGCACCCATGCACCTATTTTAGACACAAATTTGAGTAGTTCAAAGTTTAGAATGAGTATGGTAAGTTGTGGTGGCTGAATATTTGGGGAAAATATGACACTGAAAAATATGAAGATAAAACTGTAATGATTAGCTAGAAGTTCCAGAAAACATGACAAATCAGAGATACTGAGAAAACTATTAAAATCTTAAAGTGCAAAGCAACCGTATTTAGCCTTAATATTCTGACACCTCATCTCCTTGCAATACTTGTTCTAAAATTTGAACAAGTAAAGACGGATCCAATGTTTTGACACTTGACTCTGTTTACATGTCATTGCGCATGCGCAAAATTACTTTTCCTTTCGATAACGATCTTTCGTTGTTGGCAAAGAGCTGCTGGTTCCATATAACATATTGTAAATAGGTTTAATATTACGACATATTTTAGTTGACTGACAGAAAATCCATCGGATTACACTTTAAATGAGTAGATAAATATATTTTAGAGTTCATTCATGCTTCTTCTGTACTTAGTCATTTGTTTTACGCATTTTTATTACAAATACCCGCCTCGTTACCTGCATAAGTTAAACAGGTAATTAACATCCTCAAATCTTCTAGAAACCAATAATTACCAGCTAAGAAATGTCTGTTATAAAAGTCTAAAGATCAATTTTGTTGTTTCGAGTCCAAACAAAATTCAAGTTTACAGAAAATAACATCGAATTTACAATGGCAATAAACGCCCAAAGACGTTTTTTGCCCACCACCGGTACGTCCCGGTAAATAGCACTACTGATTGATGACGTAGTGTTTGGATGTGTCTATAATTTACTACTCGATCTTGTGTCTAAGAATAGCTGGATGAGTGGCAAGCAGTGCAGACCCTGATGAGACACTGCATTCTGCAGTGTCTCATTTAGGTCTACACTGTTGCTCAGGCCCGATGGTAAATATGGTAGATAGCAATAACACGAATGCATTGTTGTACATTTTCCATTCATAAGCCTATGGAATTTGTCCTTATCACAAAATAGGCCAAGGTCAACTCAGGATTATCATATAACAAATTTCCCGGTGCTCAGTTACTCAATTGCTATATGCCAAGTTTCAACGGTTCTAGAAAATATTTTACTTAATCATCTTTGACAGCAGTAATCTTGGTCCTGTGACCTGGACCATTTGAATATTCAACAGTTACCTTCTTTCATCTCATCCAGACAATTTTGAAAAGGTTTGAGGGTCGATGATGAGGCCTAATTGGCCGAAACAAGCAGGTCTGGCCCAGAAAAATCGTGTTCACTCCACAGTTTTCAGTTGTGTGCTGTAGTTCTTGCTTTCAAAGAATTACAGTAAAAATTCTTCTGGTAAGACCACCTTTGGGACTGTTCAAAAGTGGTCTGAAAGACCACTTTTGAACAGCCCTAAAAGGTGGTCCATGACGGGCAGAAAAGACAATGAAAGACTTCAAAATAAGCTTTTTAAAGCAGAATTATCTTAATTTTAGGTGGTCTTAATAGGCTTCAGAATTTCACTAATTCCAGGCTGGCTTCATAGGATTTCAAACAACCTAGCAGTTTCACAGAAAAAAAGATGTTGAAACATATTCAGATCTAGTGACCTCAGACCAAAGTCAATGAATGACCATGACCTTTGGCATTCACTGAGGTTCATGTACTAATTTAGTTGATGTTTTAACCAGACTACACAGATTGAGAAATGTGCATTTTCCCCATTGGATACCTGAAGGACCAAAATTTGACCTTGCATTAAAGCGGGATCCAGGTTATCCTAGTGTTTGAAAAGGCTTTGTAGCACTCCATTCTCTGCTGTTAGATACGAAGTCTCAACACAACATGCCAGTACTTAGTTTCTACATAGTTTTACCACAGATACCATGGTGTCATCTGGGTCATGTGGCTCTGGGTGAGTGGCTTCATTCTCTCATTGAAGGCTCCATACGCAATATGATGTTAATCATCTTATAAGAAGCTAACTCAAATTCAATCCTAGTAATTCATGCAAGGTCAATGAATGACCTTGATCTTCTGGCATTCACAGAGGGTCATGACTCCATCTAACAATTTTCATCAGAAGTCTCTGTGTCGTAGTGGATATGCTACTTGCCTTCTAAACCAGGGGTCGCAGGATCGATCCTGGGCTTCTCCAAACTTTCAGACGAGTCTTTAAACTGAGGTCCTGTCTCCGTATGACCTTAGCTGTTGGTGAGATGTAAAACTCAAACACTCGCCAATTTTCTACTGTTATTTTTAATTTTCCCCCATTTAGTACCAGAAACCCCAAAACGGGTACCCAGACAAACAACACAGGCCCAGATCAGACGCCGCAGAATGCAGCGTCTATTCATGGCCTACACTGTTTGCAAAAAGTTCAGCCATTTTCCAAATCAATGAAGAAAACACAACCTGACAGCCCTAAATTTTGAAATGGACTCCTGCTATATATAAGCAGGAAGATTCCATTTGGTACAAATAGGGTTAATGCCCAAGGAACAAAATTTGACCCTGTTGTAAAATTGGTTAAGGTCAACTTAGAATCATCATAGTACATATACTCTATTACCTGATGCTACATACCAAGTTTCAAGAAAATCTACCCCTTGGTTCTGTGACTAACTAACAAACTAAAAAGGTTTTACAATATAGTAAAAAAAATCCTATTTAAAGACCACCTTTGGGACTGTTCAAAAGTGGTCTTTAAGACCACTTTTGAACAGTCCCAAAGGTGGTCTCTTTTTAGGAAATACTGGGTGTAGAAAACACAAAGAAAGAATAACTGAAACCTTCTCAATAAACTTTAAAAACAGATTTAGTCTTAATTTTAGGTGGGCTTTGTAACGGAATTTTACTGTATATGGGCAGGGCAGCCATCTTGGTCATATATGACCTGGAACATTTCAATAGTTTCATTTTCTCATTAATATGTGGTGCGACTTCAACCACCTCATGTGCTTCAAAGATTTTTTTGGTTTGTTTTATGGCCCCTTTAACCCTTATCTTGCTGTTCATGACAGCCCCTATCTTTGCAAACAGTGTAGATCCAGATCAGATGGTTTCTGAAGAAGCCATCTGATCAGGATCTGCACTGTTTGGCATTCAGTTTATGAATTTGTTTCAATAAATTACATCAAGTAATTTGATTGGTTGATAGACAGAAATGGGTGTGGCTTAAATGAATATTCAGCAAGATATTGCACTTATATCGATCCAACTGTTAAACAGATGTGAGCAAAAACTGAAGTCCCCCCAAAAAACACCATATCTTCCATTGCGAAAATTGGTGTTAGTTTCAAAGATTAGAAACATATTTAATCCTAGTGATTTTAGGCCAAGGTCACAGAATGACCTTGACACTTGGCATTCATACAGGTTCATGTTACGATGTACTCATTTTCTTCAGTGCCCACAGTACCATACAAACCGAGCCATGAGTCGGCCTCGGTAGCTCAGTCAGATGCGCGTCTGACTGGAGATCAGAAGGACGCGGGTTCGATACCTGCTGGGGCCAGCAACATTCTTTCGTCGAGATTGATCATGAAATCTTTTCTATGGTCATTCTCTCCCTTCCCCTGATTAAAGAATGGCAGTTGTCAGTTTCTGGCGAAAGAATGTGCACTGTACTGATTAATCGCTTACATATAAGCCTGCCTGGGAAAGTGTGGATAGGTAAATAACCTAAAATAGTGTTGACTGGGCCATTGAACTCCAATACAAACAAACAAACAATAACCCGGCCATGAAGTAAGATTTTTCACCAATGGTGTGATCACCTAAAAGCAGCCAAGAGAACCATTACACCAAGAGTATTGCTTGTGATAATGTTTGGTTAGTCATATTATGAAACAGTGATTATGCAAACAGGATGATGTTGCATGTGCAAAGGTGCCAATAGGACAATGTTTGAATCAGAATTATAAGTACCGGTACTTTCAACCTCAAGTCATCGTTGTACATGTACTCCATTACCTGATGCTACATTTAACCCTTATCCTGCTGAATATTCATTTAAGCCACACCCATTTCTGTCTTTTAACCAATCAAATTAGCTTATTTATTCCTATAACTTCATAAAGTTAATGTCAAACAGTGTAGATCCTGATCGATCAGATGGCTTCTTCAGAAGCCATCTGATCTGGATCTACACTGTTTGCAAAGATAGCGGTTGTCCTGAACAGCAAGGTAAGAGTTAACAAAGTTTCAAGAAAATCTAACCATTGGTTCTCAGGGGCGTACATAGGAGCAAGTGATTTTTTATACACAAATCAAAGAAAATACTAGAAATAATAACCCTTCCACTTGACCCTTATTCTGCTGATCATGACAATCCCTAACTTTGCAAACAGTGTTGATCCAGATCAGATGGCTTCTGAAGCAGCCATCTGATCAGGGTCTACACCCTTTTTCAATGAAGGGATATAGTATAGTAAGTAATTCTATCAGTTGAACAGTCAGAAATTAATTATTCAGCAGGACAAGAATATATGGTGGGCTGCATGATGCTTCCACCCAGAGCTAAATCCAGCCCACACATGAGTACTGGTAAACATCCATGCTTATAAACCCTATTGGTTTCATTGGGCGACAGGGCTTGAGAAGTCATTTCATCTCAATGTCGGGTGAAAGTTTCAACAAGAGGGCCATGATGGCCCTGGATCGCTCACCTGATCCATAGAGTAACAAGTGGACCCCGGAGAGGGCCATTATTGACCCCAGGGTTATAATGTGCATAATGTTGAGGGAGGTCTAAAAAGGTGAAGCTTCATACCAAATATCAACAAGGGCTATAACTGTCCACTAGATGAAGCTCCATACCAAATATCAAAGACATGGGCCTTGCAGTTTCAGAGAAGAAGATTTTTAAAGATTTCCCTATATAAGTCTATGCAAAACCAAAGGGTCTCGGGGCGGGGGCATGGGCATTTTTGGCCCAAGGGCTATAATTTGAACAATCTTGATAGAGGTCCACTAGATGAAATTTCACACCAAATATCAAATACCTAGGCCTTGTTGTTTCCCAGAATAAATGTTTTAAAGATTTTCCCTATATAAGTCTATGTAAAACCAAAGGGCCCCGAGGCAGGGGCATTTTTGACCTCAGGGCTATAATTTGAACAATCTTGGTAGAGGTCCACTAGCTGAAGACCTGGGCCCTGCAGTTTCAGAGAAGAAGATTTTTAAAGGTTTTCCCTACATAAGAATGTGTAAAACCAAAGGGCCACGTGGTGGGGGCATTTTTGGTCTCAGGGCTATAATTTGAACAATCTTGGTAGAGGTCCACTAGCTGAAGCTTCATAACAAATATCAAAGACCTAAGCCTTGTGGTTTCAGAGAAGATTTTTAAAGATTTTCGCTATATTAGTCTGTGTAAAACTAAAAGGGCCTGGAGGGGCATTTTTGGCCCCAGGGCTATAATCTGAACAATGTTGGTAGAGGTCCACTAGCTGAAGCTACATAACAAATATCAAAGACCTAAGCCTTGTGGTTTCCGAGAAGAAGATTTTTAAAGATTTTTCATATATAAGACCACGTGAAACAAAAGGGCCCTGGGGCGGGACAATTTTTGGCCCCAGCACTATTATTTGAATAATTTTGGTAGGGGTCCATTAGATGAAGCTTCATACCAAATATCAAAGACCTGGTCCTTGCCGTTTCAGAGAAGAAGATTTTCAAAGATTTTCCCTATATAAGCCTATATAAGCCTATGTAAAACCAAAGGGCCCCTGAGCGGGGGCATTTTTGGCCCCAGGGCTATAATTTGAACAATCTTGATACAGGTCTGCTAGATGAAGCTTCACACCAAATATCAAAGATCTGAGCCTTGCGGTTTCAGAGAAGAAGATTTTAAAGATTTTCCCTATATAAGCCTATGTAAAACGAAAGCCCCCCCCGGGGCGGGGGCATTTTTGGCCCTAGGGCTATAATTTGAACAATCTTGGTAGAGATCCACTAGGTGAAGCTTCACACCAAATATCAAAGACCTCAGCCTTGCGGTTTCAGAGTAGAAGATTTTAAAGATTTTCCCTATATAAGCCTATGTAAAACGAAAGCCCCCCCCGGGGCGGGGGCATTTTTGGCCCTAGGGCTATAATTTGAACAATCTTGGTAGAGATCCACTAGGTGAAGCTTCACACTAAATATCAAAGACCTGGGCCTTGTGGTTTCAGAGAAGAAGATTTTTAAAGCTTTTACCTATATAAGCCCATGTAAAACCAAAAGGCCCCTGGGGCGGGGGAATTTCCTGCCCAAGGATCATAATTTGAACAATCTTGGTAGAGGTCCACTAGATGAAGCTTTATACCAAATATCGAAGACCTGGGCCTTTCGGTTTCAGAGAAGAAGATTTTTAAAGATTTTCCCTGTATAAGCCTATGTAAAACCAAAGGCCCCCGGGGCGGGGACATTTTTTGCCCTGGGGCTATAATTTGAACAATCTTGGTAGAGGTCTACTAGGTGAAGCTTCACACCAAATATCAAAGACCTAAGCCTTGCGGTTTCAGAGAAGAAGATTTTTAAATACTTTCCCTATATAAGCCTATGTAAACCCAAAGGCCCCCGGGGCGGGGGCATTTCTGGCCCATAGGCCATAATTTGAACAATCTTGGTAGAGGTCCACTAGATGAAGCTTCATACCAAATATCAAAGACCCGGGCCTTTCAGTTTCAGAGAAGAAGATTTTCTTTACTGATTTTCCCAGTGTAAGCCTATGTAAAACCAAAGGCCCCCCGGGCAGGGGCATATTTGGCCCTAGGGCTATAATTTGAACAATCTTGGTAGAGGTCCACTAGGTGAAGCTTCACACCAAATATCAAAGAACTGGGCCTTGTGGTTTCAGAGAAGAAGATTTTTAAAGATTTTCCCTATATAAGCCTATGTAAACACAAAGGCCCCCGGGGCGGGGGCATTTCTGGCCCAAGGGCCATAATTTGAACAATCTTGGTAGAGGTCCACTAGATGAAGCTTCATACCAAATATCGAAGACCTGGGCCTTTTGGTTTCAGAGAAGAAGATTTTTAAAGTTTTCATTTCAAAAATCTATTTTTAGCTCCTGTGACCCAGATGTGCAATGGACCGGAACCATTTGAACAACTTTGAAAGGGGACCACCTAAGGATCATTCCTGTGAAGTTTGGTCAAAATCCGATCAGTGGTTTAGGAGGAGATGTCATTTGAAGAAAAAGTTTACGCACACACACACGCACGCATGCACACACACACACACGCACGCACGAGGGACGACGGACAAAAAGTGATCCCAAAAGCTCACCTCGTCACTACGTGACAGGTGAGCTAAAAATTGGAAGCAACGTCTCCAAAATGACCTATATAATGTTGACGGGGATGTTAAACATCAAATCAAACAAACAAACGATAAGTGTGATCACCTAAAAGCAGCCAAGAAAACCATTAACACCAAGAGCGTTGTTTGATATTGTCTGGATTACATATATCATGAAATAGTGCTTATGCGAACAAACTCAACCAGGAGGCTGATGTTGCATGTGCGAAGGAGCTGAAAGGATAACATTTGTATCAGAATATTACTTACGAGGTAACACCCTAGGATAGATGCAATTTTTCTACAAATAAACCTTATTATGATACTGTTCATAAGGGCATTGTTTAAAACAGATAAAATATGGCTGTTTTAATGGAAAACAGTTTCATTTGTTTGTGCATTGGCTGAAGCATAACGTACCCTGAAATCTGAGCAAACCTGCCAGAACCAGTCAGACTGCTCTAGGATTTGAGCGACATGCCAGAACTAGTCAGACTGCTCTTAGACTTGAGCAACCATGGCAGATTTAGTCATACTGTCCAGTGGCAATGTACATGAACATGCTTAATGGTTTTAAACAAACATGCCAGAACTAGTCAGACTGTTCTGGGACTTGTGCAAATATAACATACAGTCAGACTGCCCAGGGATCTTAAGCAAACATGCCTTAATCAGTCACACTTCTATAGTATTTGAGCAAACAGGGCAAAAGCAGTAGAAACAGTCTGAATGTTCAGTCTTAAACAAACAGGGTTCAGTCAGTGAGACTAACCTAACAACTTCAGCAAACATGCCAGAATGAGTCAGACCGCTCTGGGCCTTTAGAAAACAATGCAGAATTAGCAGAACCATTTAGTCTGATCTAGGTCTTGAAAACAGGGCAAAACCAGTAGAACCATTCAGTTTGTTCTCGGTCTGGAAAAAGAAAATAAGTGGCCTCTAGCGTGTTAATAAGGTCAAACTTGAGAGAGTTATTGTCAAAATGATCATTCTGATAAAGTTTGATGACAATTGGACCAAAACTGTGGCCTTCAGAGTGTTAACAGGGTTTTTCTACGATTTGACCTACTGACCTACTTTTTGATCCAACATCACCCATATTCAAACTTGACAGAGATATTTCCAAGATGATCATTCTGAGCAAGTTGGATGATGACTGGACCAAAACTTTGGCCAACATTGTTCTATGATTTGACCTACTGACTTACTGTTGACCCCGACATAACCCATATTCGAACTTGACCAAGATATTGTCAAGATATACATTTGTGAAAAAGCAAACACTTCAAAGGCAAGAATAATGAAAGCCCATCCTGCCTGTGTTATTACGTGTATTTGTGAATGTATAAGAATTATATATGATTTGGGTATCTTGGATTTTTAGATGAGTTTTGTTACACTTCAGCTTATCATCAAACTGGTTATTCTTTAAATTTAATTGGGTTTTTATGCAGATACCCTACTTATCCATTCCTGAGTGAAAGTCAGATTTCTGCTGAAACAAGACAAACCTTCTGGTAAAGTATCATGAAGATTGAAGCAAAGTTGTGGCCTTTAGAGGGTGAACAATGTTTTATTGCAATTTGACCTAGTGACTTAGTTTTTGACCTGACATGACCCATATTCGAACTCGACCCAGATATCATCAAGGAAAACATTCTGGTAAAGATTCATGAAGATTGAAGAAAAACTTTGGCCTCTAGAGGGTGAACAAGGTTTTAAAGAAATTTGACCTTGTGACCTAGTTTTTGACCTGACATGACCAGTATTCAAACTTGACTTAGATATCATCAAGACAAACATTCTGGCAAAGTTTTATGACAATTGAAGTAAAATTGTGGCTTCTAGAGGGTGAACAAGGTAAATGTTGACGACGCACAACGCACATACGACGGACACAGGGTGATCGCAAAAGCTCACCTTGAGCACTTTGCGCTCAGGTGAGCTAAAAACAAGAGGGCCATGATGGCCCTGGATCGCTCACCTGATCCATAGTGTAACAAGTGGGCCCCAGGGAGATAATGGCCCAAGGGCTTTAATGTGCATAATGTTGAGGGAGGTCTTAAAGGTGAAGCTTCATACCAAACATCAACAAAGGCTATAATTTGAACAAACTTGGTAGAGTTCCACTAGATGACGCTTCAAACCAAATATCAAAGACCTGGGCCTTCTGGTTTCAGACAAGAAGATTTTTAAAGGTTTTCCCTATAAAAGTGGGCCCTGACCCGGAAACGTTTTTGGCCCCAGGGCTATAATTTGAACAATCTTAGTAGCGGTCCACTTGACGAAGCTACTTACCAAATATCAAAGACCTGGGCCTTCCGGTTTCAGACAAGAAGATTTTTAAAGGTTTTCCCACTATAAGTCTATGTAAAACCAGTGGGCCCTGGAGCAGGGCCGGTTTTGGCCCCAGGGCTATAATTTGAACAAGCTTGGTAGAGGTCCACTAGATGAAGTTTCATACCAAATATCAAAGACCTGGGCCTTCTGGTTTCAGACAAGAAGATTTTTAAAGGTTTTCCATATATAAGCCTATGTAAAACCAGTGGGCCCCGGGGCGGGGCTGTTTTTGGCCCAAGGGCTATTATTTGAACAATCTTGGTAGCGGTCCACTAGACAAAGCTACAAATCAAATATCAAAGACCTGGGCCTGCTGGTTTCAGACAAGAAGATTTTAAAGGTTTTCCCTAATTATAAGCCTACGTAAAACCAACGGACCCCGGGGCAGGGACGTTTTTGGCCCCAGGGCTATTAATCAATCCACTGGTTAAGCAGGAGAAGCCCTGGTGGCCATTTTGTTAACCCGAGCGGACCAGTATGAGCAATTTTGGTAGAGGGTCACCAAACGATCATTCCTGTGAAATAACTTCAAAATCCATCCACTGGTTAAGGAGAAGAAGTCCTTTAAAGGTTTTTCTATTTTTAGCTCTGGCAGACATTTTGTTCACCCAAGCGGAACGGTTTGAACAATTTTGGTAGAGGGTCACCCAAGGAACATTCCAGTGAAATAATTGAAAAATCCATCCACTAGTTAAGGAGAAAAAGTCGTTTGAAGGTTATTCTGTTTTTAGCTCTGGTGGCCATCTTGTTCACCCGAGCGGAACGGTTTGAGCAATTTTGGTAGAGGGTCACCCAAGGAACATTCCTGTGAAGTAATTTCAAAATCCATCCACTAGTTAAGGAGGAGAAATCGTTTAAAAGTTTTTCTATTTTTAGCTCTGGCGGCCATCTGGTTCAACTTGTTCACCTGAGCGAAACGGTTTGAGCAATTTTGGTAGAGGGTCACCCAAGGAACATTCCTGTGAAGTAATTTCAAAATCCATCCACTAGTTAAGGAGGAGAAATCGTTTAAAAGTTTTTCTATTTTTAGCTCTGGCGGCCATCTGGTTCAACTTGTTCATCTGAGCGAAACGGTTTGAGCAATTTTGGTAGAGGGTCACCCAAGGAACATTCCTGTGAAGTAATTTCGAAATCAATCCATTGGTTAAGGAGAAGAAGCCGTTTAAAGGTTTTTCTATTTTTAGCTCTGGCGGCCATTTTGTTCACCCGAGCGGAACGGTTTTGAGCAATTTTGGTAAAGGTTCACCAAAGGAACATTCCTGTGAAATAATTTCAAAATCCATCCACTGGTTAAGGAGAAGAAGTCGTTTAAAGGTTTTTATATTTTTAGCTCTGGCGGCCATTTTGTTCACCCAAGCGGAACGGTTTGAGCAATTTTGGTAGAGGGTCACCCAAGGAACATTCCAGTGAAATAATTTCAAAATCCATCTACTGGTTAAGGAGAAAAAGTAGTAATATTCTGAGAAATCAGAAATAAATTATTGGTTTAGACTCATATTCTAGACAGGTTTTTAATTATTTGGACCCCATTTTGATTTATATCAGTCTCTGTATCGACTGCCTATTCGAAATTCGCAAAATTGCAGTACATGTATGTTTCCTCTGGCTTTCTTTGCCGGATCATTAAAGGGTCACTAATGAGGCTTTATTAGCCGTAACTACGTAGTTATGACCCATCTTCTTTCTTATGAATGTTTTCATTGCTCTTAAAGGAACTCATTTTTGATTTTTATTTAAAGGTTTTTTTGAGCCATTTTGGTAGAGGGTCACCCAAGGAACAGTCCTGTGATGTAATTTCAAAATCCATCCACCAGTTAAGGAGAAGAAGTCGTTTAAAGGTTTTTCTATTTTTAGCTCTGGTGGCCATCTTGTTCACCCGAGCGGAACGGTTTGAGCAATTTTGGTAGAGGGTCACCCAAGAAACATTCCTTTGAAGTAACTTTGAAATCCATCCATTGGTTAAGGAGAAGAAGTCCTTTAAAGGTTTTTCTATTTTTAGCTCTGGCGGCCATTTTGTTCACCTGAGCGGAACGATTTGAGCAATTTTAGTAGAGGGGCACCCAAGGAACATTCCTGTGAAATAATTTCAAAATCCATCCACTGGTTAAGGAGAAGAAGTCGTTTAAAGGTTTTTCTATTTTTAGCTCTGGCAGCCATTTTGTTCACCCGAGCGGAACGGTTTGAGCAATTTTGGTAGAAGGTCATCCAAGGAACATTCCTGTGAAATAATTTCAAAATCCATCCACTGGTTAAGCAGGAGAGGTCGTTTAAAGGTTTTTCTATTTTTAGCTCTGGCGGCCATCTTGTTCACCCGAGCGGAACAGTTTGAGCAATTTTGGTAGAGGATCACCCAAGGAGCATTCCTGTGAAATTAGATCAAAATCTGTTCAGCAGTTTTGGAGAAGAAGTTGTTTAAAGCAAAAGTTGACGACGGACGCACGGACGATGGACGACGGACAAAGACCGATCCCAAAAGCTCACCTTGAGCACTTTGTGCTCAGGTGAGCTAAAAAGCAGTGTATTAAGCTAATGTTCTGACCAAAACAAATTTGTTAACCCTTTTCCTGCTGAACTGATCAGGATCTACACTGTTTGTCAATCACAGTAAAAGTCCTATATAAAAAGACGACCTTTGGGACTGTTCAAAAGTGGTCTAAAAGAACAGTCCAAAAGGTGGTCTATTTCTAAAGGATCCTGGGTGTAATAAAAGTTAAGAAAGTACAGCTACACTTTAAAAGCCTGATGACTGTCTTAACTGTAGTTTGTGAATTTGAAGGAAACATTATGTTAAGTATTTTGATTGGTCGATAGTCACAAATGGGTGTGTCAAAATTTATTTATTCAGCAGGACAAGGGTTAAGCTAGCATTTCCTTGAACAGCTGGTAGATTTATACATAAATATTCCAGTATATTAACTTATAAATCTAGAGTTTTGTAAGTCAGTTCCATTAGGATATTGGCATCTAGCAAATACTTGAAGATAATTTGTGCGAAATATTTATCTCTTGAGCTAGGTGAGCAGATAACCGTGTCTGTTACAATTTACAATGTAATCATTCCTGTATCTGAAAAAACTTCATTTTTCAAAGAAAACTAGTTAAGCAAAACTCTAAATATTGGTACAGCTTAACCCATTTTGTACCGGAAACACCAAAACGGGTACCCTGGCAAACAGTGCAGGCCCAGATCAGACACCGCAGAATGTGGCTTCTGATCAGGGCCTGCACTGTTTGCAAAAAGTTCAGCAATTTTTCAAATTAATTTTGAAGAAAAACAACATGACATCCCTAAATTTTGAAATGGACTCCTGCTAAATATAAGGTGGAAGATTCCATTTGGTACAACCAGAGTTCTGCATGGAATGGAATTCTTTGAACAACTTTGAGAGAGGACCACCTACAGATAATTTCTACCAAGTTTGGTCAAAATCTGTTCAGTGGTTTAGGAGATGTCGTTTAAATGAAATGTGGACGGATGGACATCACAGACGGACGATGACGACGATGGACGGTGACCGATCACAATAGCTCCCATGGAGCCAAAGCATGGAATCTTCGGCTCAGGTGAGCTAATAAGGGTTAACCAATTACAGTTAAACTTCAATGGCATTTAATTAAATTTTTCCAAGACAGGTAGTCTGAGATACTGTGGGTAAGTCATTCGCCATAAAAAGACTTACCATAAAAATCCAAAAAATTTGGGCACCTTAAGGACTTGCTGTGATTCTGCTAAATGTTTGACAAATTTGTTTCACGATCCAGCAATGAGTCCAAAAGGTACAGACAAAATAGCAAACAGTGTAGACCTAAAGGAGCAGTCTGATCTTGGTCTGCACTGTTTGCTTAGGCCTATATGTCCCAATACTTAGGACCATTATGGTAATTGGGATTAGAAACAAGAGCTGTCGCCAGACAGCATAGCTCGCCTGTTTCGCGCTTTCAACATAGAAGGTATAATTAGTGAACCATGAAATATAGGTCACACACCTAGATACATTTTGAGGTCAGTGACCAGGTCGCATGGAACATATATGCCAAATATTACATTTCAGAATCACAATGTGTATGAATTATAAGGCAAAATCAATGAACCATGAAAATAGGTCACACTGACCTAGATATATTTCTATGTCAATCATCTCGTCACATGGAAC
Source organism: Lucinisca nassula (assembly GCA_963580285.1). NCBI lineage: Eukaryota > Metazoa > Mollusca > Bivalvia > Lucinida > Lucinidae > Lucinisca > Lucinisca nassula. The sequence continues at coordinate 92,340,268 of OY757010.1, read as the reverse complement.
TTATAATTCAGGACTGAAGTTTCTAAAAAAAAAAAAATAGTAGTCAATTTGGCAGAGTCACTGAATCATGAATTTTAGGTCACACTGACCAAGATATAATTTCAAGGTCAGTCATGGGGTCACATGGAATAAATAATCCAAACAGGATGTTTCTTCATGAAAAATTATTAAAGATAATAGGCAAATCACTGAACCATGAAATATAGGTCACAGTGACCTAGATATATTTTGAGGTAAATCATGGGGTCACATGGAACTAATAGCCCAGGTATGACATTTCTCCATCAAATAGTAATAAAGATAATAGGGAAAATCACTGAACCATGAAATATAGGTCACAATGACCTGGATTTATTTTGTGGTCAATAATCAGGTCACATGGAATAAATAATCCAGGTGTAACATTTCTTCATCAAATAGTATTCAAGATAATAGACAAAATCACTGAACCATGAAATATAGGTCACAGTGACCTAGACATATTTTGAGGTCAAGCATGGGGTCACATGGGACTAATAACCCAGGTATGACATTTCTCCATCGAAAAATATTCAAGATAATAGGCAAAATCACTGAACCATGAAATATAGGTCACACTGACCTAGCTATATTTTGAGGTCAATCATGGGGTCACATGGAACTAATAATCAAGGTATGGCATCTCTCCATCAAAAAGTATTCGAGATAATAGGCAAAATCACTGAGCCATGAAATATAGATCACACTGACCTAGATATATTTTGCGGTCAATTATCAGGTCACATGGAACTAATAATCCAGGTATGACATTTCTCCATCAAATAGTACTCGAGATAATAGTCAAAATCATTGAACCATGAAATATAGGTCACAGTGACCTAGATATATTTTGAGGTCAATCATGGGGTCACATGGAACTAATATCCCAGGTATGACATTTCTCCAACAAATAGTCTTCAAGATAAAAGGCAAAATCACTGGACCGTGAAATATAGGTTACCATGACCTTCACCCTTTTACCCTTGAACCAATGTCACTTGGTTGGCTGATGTATAACCAATTCTGTGTATAACTTGTTAGCATAAGGGAAATGTATACAACAAATTACAAAGTTGTCCTAGATTTTGACCCCTAGCCCAACCCCATCCCCACTCTCAGGCATGAACCCAGGGGGGGGGGGGGGGGGGGGGGGTGTTGTCTTGGAATCTCAGAAGACACTCCCAGGTATCCAAGTTGTAAATATGAATGCTTTGTGATGAGTGACTGCTGAGATATAAGCATTTCAAAAACTTTAACATAGTATTACATAGGTGTTCTAGATTTTGACCCCAAGCCCCACCCCGGGGCATGACCCCAGGGGTCTGTTATCTTTGAACATCAGAAGACCCTCCCAGGTACTAAAGTTCCAAATATGAGTGCTCTGTGATGAGTGACTGTTGAGATATAAGCATTTGAAAAACTTTAACACAGTGTGAAGCGCATTAGGTGTTCTAGATTTTGACCCCAAGCCCCACCCCGGGGCATGACCCCAGGGGTCTGTTATCTTTGAACATCAGAAGACCCTCCCAGGTACTAAAGTTCCAAATATGAGTGCTCTGTGATGAGTGACTGTTGAGATATAAGCATTTGAAAAACTTTAACGCAGTGTGAAGCGCACGCGCACAGCGCACGCGCACGCCATCCGAGGTGACAACAATAGCTCTCCATGTACTTCGTACAGGCGAGCTAAAAAGAAAGATAGGATGCAGAGGAAAAGAAACTGGAGCTGTCACTGAGGATCTGACTACAGCCCGGCTGCAGCTCTATCAGAATGGTGTGAAATATTTTGAATTCATGCTAAACAGATAATATCACAGTAGGACATGAGTTATGGGCCCTTACCCCTGACTGCAGTATACACTATGCATGAACCCACTCAAGATCAGTTCTTGAGAGTTTTTCATAAATGGCAAATTGTTTCTGTTGGTTTGTATTGAGGTTTTACGTCTCAGTCAACACTATTTAGGTCATTTTGGAGATGTTGCTTCCAATTTTTAGGAACTATTACACGACACTGAGATGAAAAGACATCTCAAGCCCCACCATTCAAGCAAACCAATAGGGTTTATATGCAGGGACAGTCCAATTCCCACCACTTTCCCTGGGCAGGCTTCGAGCTTCTAAGCAGTTTACCAGTACTCATAACTCAGTAACATAGCAACAATTTAGGTTGGTATTTTGTGATAGGAAGTGGCTATTGACAGCCGGCTGTCGATAGCGAATTCGCTATTGACAGCCGGCTGTCGATAGCGAAATCGCTATTGACAGCCAGCTAAGATATTGGATATATATACTTATTATAAATGAATATAATCTGATAAAAAACATGAATGCATAAATAAAAATGAAATAATTATAGAATATTAAAGTGAACTATTAAACTTTTTTCATACAAATGAAAATTTTTCATCAGAACAATATGAACTATTAAAGTGTTCATTACACTTAAGCCATAAATGGTTGTAACTCCATGCTAAAATAAATAAATAAATAAGTATTTTTTTATAGATTATTAAGACTCTCAATAAATAAATAAAGGAGTCTAAATAATGTATATGCAATTATTTTTTGCTCGCCTGTACAGAGTACATGGAGAGCTATTGTTGTCACCTCTGTCGTCTGCGTGCATGTTTGCGTTCCCATCACACTGGGTTAAAGTTTTTCAAATGCTTATATCTCAACAGTCACTCATCACAGAGCACTCATATTTGGAACTTAAGTACCTGGGAGGGTCTTCTGATGACGTCAAAATATATCTAGGCCAATGTGACCTATACTTCATGGTTCAGTGATTTTGCCTGGTATCTCGAATACTATTTGATGGAGAAATGTCATACCTGGATTATTAGTTCCATGTGATCCGATAATTGACCATACCCCCATATATCTAGGTCTGTGTGACCTATATTTCATGGTTCAGTGATTCTGCCTATTATCTGGAATATTAGCTATACTAGGAGCTGCTAATCTGGAGCAATGTGTACAACTGAGGATACATGCACAAACGAAAAGACATTTTCATGTCACACATGAGCCTTATCCCAACATAGCAGAAGGCACATTGGAGCTCTAGAGAAGGAGTAACGAGATTACTTCTGGCATTAAAATATGTTACGGGTACGTGTTAGAATTGCCTTGTTGAGGCTTTTCCAACAGGTACCAGAAATGCCGGGTAAACATCAGTCTTGAGGAAAGTTTATCTAAATATCTAGGTTTTCCTCCTTTATCTAGAGCTGTGGTGCAGTTCAGTTACACATAAGGCTTTTGTAACAGTTTACTTAGCATTTAGTCTGAGAGACATTTAGACCTCTAAGCCCACCTTAGACCTCTAAGCCTAACTTCTGAATAAGCCAACTGATCAGGATCTAAATGTTTGTTATTCAGTTTGTGCACTGGACAAATACATTATACATTGTGTATTCTGCAATTTATTTGGTTAATAGACAGAAATGGGTGTGGCAAAATTAATTCATTCAGCAGGCCAATGGTTAATTATTGTGAACCTTGGTGTTTTTCTATGTCAGTTTGTCCTATAAAACTGTTCGCTTTCCATGCATGAATGGCCATGATATGATGCATAGATAACTTGTTAAACAAGAGGGTCCACAGGGCCCTTAATCGCTCACCTGAGTATCAGTGTCTCTATTACATTCTTGGCCCAAGGGCTTTAAATTGAACAAACTTGGTAGTTGTCCACTAGATGAAGCTTCATACCAAATATCAAAGACCTGGGCCTTCTGCTTTCAGACAAGAAGATTTTAAAGGTTTTCCCTATATAAGTCTATGTAAACTGGTGGGCCCTGGTGCAGGGGCATTTTTGGCCCAACGGCTATTATTTGAACAATCTTGGTAGAGGTCCACTAGATGAAGCTTCATACTAAATATACCAAAGACCTGGGCCTTCTGGTTTCAGACAAGAAGACTTTTAAAGGTTTTCCCTATGTTAGTCTATGTAAAACTGGTGGGGCCAAGCACGGGGGTATTTATTGCCCCAGGGCTATAATTTAAACAATCTTGGTAGAGGTCCACTAGATGAAGCTTCATACCAAAGATCAAAGGCATGGGCCTTCTGGTTTCAGACAAAAAGATTAAAGTTTTCCCTATATAAGTATATGTAAAACTGGTGGGTCCTGGCGCGGGGGCATTTATGGCCCTAGGGCTATAATTTGAACAATAGTGGTAGAGGTCCACTGGTGGAAGCTTCCTACCAAATATGAAAGACCTGGGCCTTCTGGTTTCAGACAAGAAGATTTTTAAAGGTTTTCCCTTTATACGCCTATGTGAAACTAGTGGGCCCTGGCATGGGGGCATTTTTGGCCCCAGGACTATATTTTGAACAATCTTGGTATAGGTCCACTAGATGAATCGTCATACCAAATATCAACGACCTTGGCCTTCTGGTTTCAGACAAGAATATTTTTAAATGTTTTCCCTATAAAAGTCTATGTAAAACTGGTCGGCCCCGACGCGGGGGCATTTTTGGCCCCAGGGCTATAATTTGAACAATCTTTGTTATTTGTAGGTCCACTAGATGAAGCTTCATACCAAATATCAAAGACCTGGACCATGCGGTTTCAGAGAACATTTTCAAAGTTTTCATTAAAAAAAAATCTATTTTTAGCGTCTGTGACCTACATGTGCAACGGGCCGGAACGATTTGAACAACTTTGAAAGGGGACCACCTAAGGATCATTCCTGTGAAGTTTGGTCAAAATACGATCAGTGGTTTAGGAGGAGATGTTGTTTGAAGAAATTGTTTAGGGATGGACCGACAGACGCACGCACTCACTGACACACGACGGACAAAAAGAAATCCCAAAAGCTCACCTCTTCACTACGTGACAGGTGAGCTAAAAATACACGGTATTGACTTTTTCCCCATACAAAAGTCTATGCGACCAAATTTGACCTTGGCCTAAAATAGGTCAAGATCATTTAGGAGTCATCATCTGTATAAATTTTGATGGGCCCGAGTCCCCAATGCCACATACCAAGTTACATGATAATCGGCCCACTGGGTTACAGAGAAGGAAGATTTCTGAATGGGTTTTACATATATGGGCATGGTGGCCATATTGGTCATGTGACCAAATTCATATTGACTAATTGTCATTTCCTTGTTCTTAAAACTTTCATATGAAATTTTGTTACAAATGGCTTTGTGGTTTCTAAGTCAAATTAACCAAAAGGTAAACAGGGACGCGGACGCCCGCACAGACATCGCTATTCTAAAGGACAGATTTTTTCCTTGAAAAACCTGTCCAAATTCCAATAGTTTTTAATTCTCATATCTGAATGACCTTGAACAAAGGTCAAAGAATGACCTTGACCTTGAATACTCATGTTGTTTCATCCACCCATATAGCTTACTGTATCTACTAATTTTCAGATCACAGGCGGCAATAGTTTCCAAAAAATACACGGTTTTGACTTTTCCCCATACAAAAGTCTATGCGACCAAATTTGACCTTGGCCTAAAATTGGTCAAGGTCATCCAAGGGTCATCATTTGAACAAAATATGATGGACCCTGAGGCCCTAATGCTACATACCAAGTTTCAGGCCAATGGGCCCACTGGTTTTGGAGAAGATGTTTGAAGGGTTTTTACCTTATATGTGCATGGTGGCCATCTTGGTCATGTGACCTGAACAAACTTTCGTTCCCCCATCCCATGGATGCTCCACATGAAATATGACTCCAATTGGCCTTGGGGTTTCAGAGGAGAAGATGTTTGAAAATGTTGACAGACAACAGACGACAGACAGACAACGGAGCCTTACCATACTATAAGCTCACCTATGAGCCTTCGGCTCAGGTGAGCTAAAAACTCAGGAATTTTCGCTATCAATGGCCTCGGTCACGGGCAAAACAGTAAATATTTGTTTGCATTAAGAAGATTAATAAGGCTTCACAATATTCTTAGTCATAGAAATGATATGTATCAGAAGATAGACAGTCACCAAATCATTGGAATAGCTGGTAATATCACTACTTTAGCAGGTTCCATGGGAAGACCAACTGACGGGATAATCACGGTACCTGAAGCCATTATATAATAATATATATTAAATAACCTGTCCATAAATGTTAATAAAGTAAAACATACAATAAGTTTGCAATAACCCATTTTCATCAATTTAGTTTGCTGGCTGTCAATAGCGAATTCGCTATCGACAGCCGGCTGTCAATAGCGATCGCCTTTGTGATAACTGAAGGGCAGTTTTATCAATTCTCCATAAAAACCTATGTTGTGGGTATTCATTAGAACTGCCCTGGTGAGGCGGTTCTAATGAATACCCACAACATAGGTTTATAAGCAGAAATCAGGAAAAATCCTTCAATAATCACAAAATGTGCACCTTATCTGTTGCTATCATGTTCAGCAGGACTAGTTATGGGCCTCCGTGGCCAAGTGGTTAAGAGCGCTGACTCTTTGATCATTAGGTCTCTCACCGCTGTGATTCGAGCCTCGCTCGGGTCACATGTGAGACGCCAAGTTCTGCAACGGAAGGTCAGGTGGTTTTTCTCCGGGTACTCCGGTTTTCGCCCACCTCTGATTAACGATCAGCCCGATATGAGTGAAATAATCTTGAAAGGGCCGTAAAACCAAAAACAAAAAAAAAATCAGCAGGACTAGAGTTAAATTAAGGTATGTTGTGTGTGTACTCACTAGAACCACCTCGACAACATCATAACTTTTCAAGACAAAAGTCTGCAGTCTGATCTGGGTCCACAGTTTGCCTGTATGCAAAACTATGTTTTGAAAAGTTTGCAAGAAGATGTAGCAAACAAGATAAACAGACATTTTCTCAGCATCTGAAGGGTTAATGTTTGTTTGATTTGAGGTTTAACGTCCCCGTCAACACTGTTAAGGTCATTTTGGAGACATTGCTTCCAATTTTGTGGGACTTTTACCCGACATTGAGATGAAATGACATCTCAAGCCCTGTCGCCCAATGAAACCGATAGGGTTTATTAGCATGGACGGGACGGTCTGCCTCGCACCGCCCTTCCTGGACAGGCTTAGATCCTCTAAGCGGTTTACCAGTACTAGTGTGCGGGCCGGATTCAGCTCTGCGTGGAAGCATCATGCAGCCCATATATTTCTTCAAGCCCCTATGGGCGGGGGCTTCTGAAGGGTTAAAATGGAAAAATTATATCTGATTTCTGGAAACTAACAAACTTGATCTGAAATTTATTAAACATGATAGAAAATTTGTAAAAAGAAAGATTATATAAATGAGCTGGCAGAGTTGGGTAAATAAATTTTCAGACTAATCAGTGTTGTGTAAGATATGTTAAGTTTCTTGGGAGAGATGCCTCATCAAATATGATGTATATGATCTGAAATGAAATATATATCTTAACCCATAAGACACCAATCATGACAAATGTTGTCTGCTTTGTCATCTGAAGGTTACTTTTAAAAGTAATTTTTGCAAACAGTGTGGACCCAGATCAGACTGCTAAGAGCAGTCTGATCTGAGTGCACAATGTTTGCCTCTATGCAAAAATATTTTTAAAAAGTTTGCAAGAAGATTCTACAGACGACATAAGCAGAAGACATAAGCAGACGACAACAGACGACATAAGCAGACAACATTTTTTCAGATGCACTTTTATCTCGGCATCTTAAAATGCCAATCAACACGGAAGCTGATGATTTTCATGTTTTGTTGTTTATTCAACCTTGTCCTGATGAATACGACAACCCCTATCTTTGCAAACAGTGTAGATCCAGATCAGATGGCTTCAGATGAGGCCATCTGATCAGGATCTTTGTTTGCTTGTATTGGAGTTTAAAGGTGCATTATTGAGCTATCGGTAAAAAATGCTTCCAAAAATAAAATACATATAGCCTGTATTTTTCTTTAAAACAATACAAATGAATGCATTTTATGCAAAAATGCGAACAATTATGATGACAGGTAAACGAGTTTGAGAGGGATTCCCTACCTAGGTTTCGAACACTAGTTAGATCTATTTTTATTCGTGACAAAAATAGAATCCCCATATATGACGTTATGCGACGTTCATTTTTGGCCTTGTTTGCTTAGGCCATGCCTGAATCGGAAAAAAATATGACGCTGAATACCATGCCATAAGTAACGACACTCAGAGACGATACTGTTGCCATGTATGTGTAAAGTGACAGATTTATTTTTAGAACAGAAATTCCAAACACATGTTCAGAGCGAAGGGTAAACACGAATGAAAACGACCATTTTCACAAAGTTCTGAAGCTATATTTGGCTCCAAAAGTGTACACATGACAAAGGAGTATGAATTGAAGATAAAAACCAGAAAAAAAATTTGAGACCCGGTAGCTCAATAATGCACCTTTAACAGCCCAGTCAACACTATTTAGGTCCTTTTTGAGCCGGTCTGTTTACCTATCCACACTTTTCCTGGGCAAGCTTATACGTAAGGGTTAAACTGTACAGTGCACATTCTTTTGCCAGAAACTGACAACTGCCCTTCTTGAATCAGCCGAAGGGAGAGAATGACTGTAGAAAAGATTTCAGGATCAATCTTCATGAAAGAATGTTGCCGATTCCGGCGTCCTCCTGATCACCAGCCAGACACACATCCGACTGAGCTACCGAGGCCAGCTGATCAGGATCTATACTGTTTGAATTTCAGTTTGTGAACTGAACATATACATTATAACAAGCTATTTGATTGATTGATAGTCAGCATGGGTGTGACAAAATTAATTCATTCAGCAGGACAAGGTTTGAGCGAGCACTATTAAACTTTGACTGGGCGAAACTAGGCACGTCTGAGATTTCTTTACAAAATCAAAATTTAAATTATGATGTGGATACTCACTAACAATACATCCGCCCCACGCAGGGGCATGGAGAAATACATTGGGCTGCATGGTGCTTTCACGCAGAGCTGAAACTGGCCACACATGAGTACTGGTAAACCGCTTAGAAGGACTAAGCCTGCCCAGGTAAATCGATGTGAGTCAGCCCGTCCAATGCATATAAGCCTTTTGGTTTCATTGGTCGGCAGGGCTTGAGATGTCATTTTACCTCAATATCGGGTAAAAGTCCCACAAAATTGGAACCAACATCTCCAAAATGACCTATACAGTGTTGACGGGGAGGTTAAACCGCAAATCAAACAAACAAACAATCAATGAAATGAAATGTGCTTTATAACATGGTGGTGCCCATGGTGGTCAACAATTCTGAATGATTCAACTAAGTCTACAAAGAGCACACAAATTTGATGATACCTTTATTTTTGAGCTTCATAGAGCTCATAATTATGTTTTGATTTGGTGTTTAACGGCCCTGACAGGGCATTTTCTGCCTGTTCAGCAGCGCCGAAATTCGGCCCCATTCCCAATGCCAAATAGCCTAAATTTTTCCCAATTTCACCATATTTTTCCACCCAAAAATAAAGAAATAGAAGCCACAACAAAAGGAACAGAGAAAACAATATTTAACCCTTATCTTGCTGAATATTCATTTAAGGCACACCCATTTCTGTCTATCAACCAATCAAATTACTTGATGTAATTTATTGTTACAAATTCACAAACTGAATGCCAAACAGTGTAGATCCTGATCAGATGGCTTCTTCAGAAGCCATCTGATCTGGATCTACACTGTTTGCAAAGATAGGGGATGTTGTGAGCAGCAAGAAAAGGGTTAACATCAGAGGTTAACATGAAAATTCACCAGAGTGAAGATTAAGCTATATTTCACTGCTTAGCTATCAAATTCATAAGACTATCATGAGCAACATTCATAGTCCTGGCATTTCTCCGATGAAATTGTGTTCGCTTTTTTGTTATTTTGTCGGTAATTTGTTCCCCAATTTTGCCCAGGGGGCCTTTTCCCAAAATACCTGGATAAAGCCCTGCAACACTATTAAAATCATGAAGAGCTAGTCAGTTTACTAACGTAAAAATCCTAAAAATTGGGACACCTTAAGGACTTGCTGTAATTCTTCTGAAGTTTTAACAAATCAAGAAAGGAGTCCATAAGGTGCAGATGGAATGTCAACGAGTGTAGACCCTGATCAGACTGCCCCTTCAGGAGCAGTCTGATCAGGGTCTGCACTGTTTGCTTAGGCCTATGTGTCCCAATACTTAGGAACATTACTCTACACTTTACCCAAGCAGGCTTAATCATTAGAGGTTAACCAGTACATTGCACATTCCTGACAACTGCACTTCTTCAATCAGCAAAAGGGAGAGAATGACTGCAGAATCATTTCATGATCAATATCCATGAAAGCACGAACATTGTGGACCTAGTGGGGCTCAAACCCACAACCTCCCGATCACCAAATCAGACCCAAATCCAACTGAGCCACCGGCTCATACTGTGTGTGTGTTTCAGTTTTACGTCCCACCAACAGCTAAGGTCATACAAAGAAGGGACCTTGGTTTAAAGACTCATCTGAAAGTCTCGAGAAGCCCAGGATCAAACCCTGGTAACCTACAACCCCTGGTTTATGAGGCGAGTAACATAACCTGTGCATCACAGACTCATCCGAAAGTCTAGAGAAGCCCGGGATCAAACACTGGTTACTCTATGATCCCTGGTTCATGAAGTGAGTAGCATGACCACAACACAAAGGAGGCTTCTCCAGCTCATACTGTAAGCTCAATCATGAGAAAAAAATGTTTTTGTCATTTGTGAATGACAAAGGTGCAGTGCAGATCAGCCTGCACACCTGCACAGTCTGATCAACACATTTTGTGTTCTCTCCTTGGACAATACACCTGCCCATCGGGGCTTGAAGAAATATATGGGCTGCATGATGCTTCCCACACATCTGAAACCGACCCGCACACAAGTACTGGTAAACAGCTTAAAGGATCTAAGCCTGCCCAGGCAAAGCAGTGCAAGTCGGCCTGTCCATGCTTATAAACCCTATTGGTTTCATTGGGTGGCAGGGCTTAAGACGTCATTTCATCTCCATGTCGGGTAAAAGTCCCACAAAATTGGAAGCAATGTCTCCAAAATGACCTTTACAGTGATGAGGGGGACATTAAACCTCAAATCAAACAAACAAACAAACATTGTGCAATACCTCCAGTTTCTACATCTAAAATCTCAAGACATTTCAAAGTCTGAGTCACAGAGCAGACTGGTTTGTATATTGTCTGGGCCAAGTTGCACTTAACAAGCTTTTAAGTGGTCAAATCGTTAACTGTTCTAGCAAGTACAGAAACTGTTATAGAGATATTTTTGCTGAAAAAATGTGAGTAGCTTTTGCATATGCAAAAGCTACTCACATTTTTTCAACAAAAACATTACGATAACACATCCATGCAACAATAGTGCATTTTTTCACATCTCTGAAATGGCTATTCTGATGAAAATCTGATATTTTTTCTTATTTTTACTGCAAACATAGGTTGTGGGTGCTCGTTAAAACCGCCTCATTGAGGCAGTTCTAACAAGCATCTACAACCTATGTCTTGGAGCAGAAATACGAAAAATAACCCATACCCCCATTAAACCCCAATTGTCTCTATAAATACAGTAAAATTCCTATATTAAGACCACCTTTGGGACTGTTCAGAAGTGGTCTTAAAGACCACTTCTGAACAGTCCCAAAGGTGGTCCCTAACCAGAAGACACTGTAGCCCGAAAACACAAAGAAAGATTAAATGCACCCTTAAAAATAAGCTTTTAAAAGCAGAATTAGTCTGAATTTCAGGTGGTCTTAATAGCAGAATTTCACTGTATATAGTGGAGTTTAGGGACGGTGTTAATTTCATGGACTTGTTCATATAATGAATGGTATATTTGCCAAATTATATGATCAAAATTTTAATAATATGTTAACTAACTAACGACAGAGTTAGTTTTGAACAACTGGCCCCTGGCCGCAAAACCCGAAGACAGGTTTTCTCGTATCTGAGCTCATGTGTTTATGTTTTATAGGTTAGAGAGTAAACAGATTTGTGTGCCAAGTTTTCAGCAAGTCTTGCCGAGCCTGGATCTAGCAAATCCTACCTAACAAACACTAGGAAATATCTGATTAATAACTCCTGTATGATTTGTCTTATTTTTCCACTCAAGCCTATGTTGTGGCTCCTCATTAGAATCGCCTCAATGAGGCGATTCTAATGAGTACCCACAACATAGGTATGATGGAGAATATGAGAAACTTATTATAAAGCAATCTCATGAAATACCCCATAAGTCCTACACAGTCAGGAATCTTAAAACAGATCCCCAACAACAAACTAGTCTGATCACATATTTGCTGATTACACCCACAAACTGAAACTTTCAAGCAAATATATAAGACTGAGAACCAAACTCGGCCCCCGCCCATCGGGGCTTGAAGAAATAAATGGGCTGCATGATGCTTCCACGCAGAGCTGAAACCGACCGCACATGAGTACTGGTAAACCGCTTGACGATCCAGGCAGAGCTGAAACCGACCTCAAAAGAGTACTGTTAGACCACTAAGATGGTCTAAGCCTGCCCAGGCAAAGCAGTGGGAGTCAGACCATCCATGCTTATAAACCCTTTTATTGGTTTCATTGTACAACAGGGCTTGAGATGTCATTTCATCTCAATGTTGGGTAAAAGTCCCACAAAATTGGAAGCAACATCTCCAAAATGACCTATACAGTGTTGACAGGGCTGATAAACCTCAAAGGGTAAAAGTCCACACAATTGGAATCAACGTCTCCAAAATGACCTATACAGTTTTGACAGGGGCATTAAACCTCAAATTAATCAATCAAATAAGAAACTGACTGGGAATCTGGTCTTGATGGCAAGATGATGTCCTCATGCATATTGCATCAGATTACAGGGTAGGAGCAAATGATCAAGTACAGTAGAAGTCTGCTATTAAGACCACCAAAAATTGAGACCTATTCTGCTTTAAAAAGCTTATTTAGAAAGATCCAGTTATTCTTTCTTTGTGTTTTCTGCATATAGTGTCCTCTGGTCAGACAGAGACCACCTTTGGAACTGTTCAAAAGTGGTCTTTGAGACCACTTTTGAACAGTTCCAAAGTGGTCTTTGAGACCACTTTTGAACAGTTCCAAAGGTGGTCTTATTATAGGAATTTTACTGTTTAATTAAATAGTTTCCTTACTTCTTCTTAGAAATGTATGTTGTGGGTACTTGCTAGAACCGGCCCTACCTTATCTAGGAGATTCTAACAAGTACCCACAACATGCATTCCTAACAAGAAATGAGAATAATTATCTGCATTACTCTTTATCTGTTAGCTCCCGCCCATTGGGGCTTAGGATCTAAACCTGCCCAGGCAATGCGTATAAACCCTATTGGTTTCATTGGGCGGCAGGGCTTGAGATGTCATTTCATCTCAATGTCGGGTAAAGTCCCACAAAATTGGAAGCAAGGTCTCCAAAATGACCTATAGTGTTGACAGGGATGTTAAACGTCAAATCAAACAAACAAACTCCTTATCTGTACAGTAGCAATGTAATCATTAAATGTAATAATCATTACTTTCCTTTTTCCACAGAGTGGCCTAAGTGAATGAGATTCCAAGCCTATCTTGTACAGTATGTTTTACATATGTATAGGTGCAGTTCACACAAAAAGAAAGTACGTCGAACATGAGTTACTGACTGCAGCAATTAAAACCCGGAAGGAACACTGACAAGGAGTGTTGCGGAAGACCATGTCGCACCTGGGACCAGTTTTTCAAATCTAATCATGATGTTGTTAACCCCTAGGGGACTCTTCCATTGCTGTAAGTTGGATGAGTCCATTTGTCATATTAGGGGTGTCATGCCTATTTTTTAATTTTTATTCTATTTTTGATGCAAAATTCTGTTAGCAAAAAGTGCAGGCCTGGATCAGACGCCACGTTCTGCGGCGTCTGATCTGGGCCTGCACTGTTCGTCAAGGTACCCCTTTAGTGAGTGAGTTTTAGTTTTACGTCCCACCAACAGCTAAGGTCATACGGAGACGGGACCTCGGTTTAAAGACTCATCCGAAAGTCTGGAGAAGCCCGGGGTCGATCCTGCGATCCCTGGTTTACAAGGCGAGTAGCGTAACCACTGCACCACGGAGGCTTCTAAGGTACCCCTTTAGGGGTTTCCTGCATGCAATGGGTTAATTTAACTTTAAAACTTTGATAATTTTGCATGACAGATATACCAATATTTTTTGCTGAAAATTTTTTCAGCAAAAATAATGCTGTATTTTATATTGTACTTGCTAGAAGGGTTAACAGTTTTACTACTAACGAGCTCGTTAATCTAACAATGCTTTGACCACGCAGAGCTGAATCCGGCCCGCACACTAGTACTGGTAAACCGCTTAGAGGATCTAAGCCTGTCCAGGAACCGCGGTGCGAGGCGGACCGTCCATGCTAATAAACCCTATTGGTTTCATTGGGCGACAGGGCTTGAGATGTCATTTCATCTCAATGTCGGGTAAAAAGCCCACAAAATTGGAAGCAACATCTCCAAAATGACCTTTACAGTGTTGACGGGGACGTTAAACCTCAAATCAAACAAACAAAACTGTCTGTTTGCCTGTTTTTTTTTCTGTCTGTTTGTTTGTTTGAATAGAAGTTAAATGTCCCAGTCAACACTATAACCATCATTTTGGAGACGTTGCTTCCAATTTTGTGGGACTTATACCTAATACGGAGATGAAATGACATCTGAGGCCCTGCTGCCCAATGTAACCAGTAGGGCTTAATATATGAACTGGACAGTCTGACTTGCACCACTTTGCCTGGGCAGGCTTAGTCCTTCTAACCGGTTTACCAGTACTCATGTGCGGTCAGTTTCAGCTCTGCATGGAAGTACGTACATTTGTCCAATTTGAGAAAATTGGACAAAGATTGTCCACACAATAAATCTTTGTTGAATTTGACAGTGTCAAATTCAACAAAGATTTATTGTGTGGACATGACATCATGTTCACCATCTATGGGACATGAGGTTATACATGAAGCTGGCAATGCTGACTCTCATGGGTAGTCCAAACTGAATATTACATGGACAAGCATTTCGTCAATTTTTTTAAATTTTAGTTCCATTTCACATTTCATGCCAGATGGGTAGAAGTCATTTAAAAGTTTAGACTGATGATGAATGCTGATGGAAGAAGACTCTTTTCCTTTTTTTTTTTTTTTTGCTATTTGTGGACCTTTAACACATTGTATACTGGTGGACTCTTCCATTGCTATATGTTGGACAAGTCCACTTGTCTTATAAGGGTTGTCAGACCTATTTCTTTGGTTTATTCTATTTTTGATGGAAAATTCTGTTAGCAAATAGTACAGGCCCTGATCAGATGCCACGTTCTGCGGCGTCTGATCTGGGCGTGCACTGTTTACCAAGGTACCCCTTTATGCGGTTTCCTGCATGCAATGGGTTGAATAAACTAGAAATGGTGTTTGTAAAACACAATGCCCCCAACCTTTGCTTGTCCTTAGATGGCAAAATATTCAACAAATATTGTTAAAGACTCAAAAACATACAACAAGAATTCCCCCGAAGGCTATGTCGCGCCTGTGGAGGCGCAAAGTCACCAAACCATGAAATCTAGGTCAAGGTCAAACATGGATGCCTGCATAAAAATTTCACGCCTAGTTCCAAGCATGTACCAAGTATCATCAATGAAACTCTTAACGAGAATTCTATGTTTTTTAATTAAAGGGGAAATAATTCAAGAAGGGGAGATAATTTGGACAAGAAAAAAAATACGGGTCAACTATTTTTTCATGAGGAACTCATATATGAAATTTCAAAACACTAGCATACACGGTTCTGAAGATATGCTATGCACCAGAAAGCAACACAATTGAGTAGCAAAAAATTACAAAGGGCCATAACTCTAACAAAATTTTATCGAATTGGTTGAAAATTTAATCAGGTAGTCTCCTCCTTAGTCCCAATCACTATACCAAATATCAAGGCTGTAGCTCAAATACTTTTTGAGATATCTTGCTAACGAGAATTCTATGTTATTTAATTAAAGGGGAAATAATTCAAGAAGGGGAGATAATTTGGACAAGAAAAAAAATACGGGTCAACTATTTTTTCATGAGGAACCCATATATGAAATTTCAAAACACTAGCATACACGGTTCTAAAGATATGCTATGCACCAGAAAGCAACACAATTGAGTGGCAAAAAATTACAAAGGGCCATAACTCTAACAAAATTTTATAGAATTGGTTGAAAATTTAATCAGGTAATCTCCTCCTTAGTCCCAATCACTATACCAAATATCAAGGCTGTAGCTCAAATACTTTTTGAGATATCTTGCTAACGAGAATTCTATGTTATTTAATTAAAGGGGAAATAATTCAAGAAGGGGAGATAATTTGGACAAGAAAAAAAATACGGGTCAACTATTTTTTCATGAGGAACCCATATATGAAATTTCAAAACACTAGCATACACGGTTCTAAAGATATGCTATGCACAAGAAAGTGTGACGTACGAACGGACTAACGGACTAACGGACGGACAAGCCAGAAGCAATATGCCCCCCAACTTTTTTAAAGTTGGGGGCATAACAAGAAACGGGCCTCTGTGGCCAAGTGAATAAGAGCGCTGACTCTTAATCATTAGGTCTCTCACCGCTGTGGGTTCGAGCCTTGCTCGGGTCACATGTGAGACGCCAAGTTCTGCAACGGAAGGTCAGGTGGTTTTTCTCCGGGTACTCCGGTTTTTGTCCACCTCTGATAAAGGATCTGCTTGATATGAGTGGAATAATCTTGAAAGGGCCGTAAAACCAACCCCCCACAAAAAAAACGAATAAACAAGATGGGTTTGTGAAACACTGATGCCATCAGGCACCGCATGTGAAATATGGAAAGTTATGGCCAACGTAAAAAATTTTAAAAAGTAGGTCAAATGTCAAGGTCAACGTCATGAGGTAAAAAATTATTGTTACTACTGGAAAGGTCTTGTGACAAGGAAGGCACATTTGAAATATGAAAGCGCTATCAATTACCAGTCAAAAGTTATGCCCACTGTTAAGGATTTTGCAGACAGACAAACAGATGGACAGACAGACAGACAGACCAAAAACTAATCTTTGATTCCGGGGGCATAAAAATGTCTGTTTCATTTTTGCTTACCTGAGAATACCCAAATATTTCTATCTTCCTTTTTCCACTATCATGAGATATTCTTCCCCCACCTACACATTCACAATCTAATCCTTTAACTTCAATGTCAGGGGTTGTTTCCTCGAAGATATCTGCTGAAAAATATAAAAATATAAATCATCGATAAGTTATATAACATCGGGGCCCAGTTGTTCAAAACTAACGACGTCGTTAGTTAACGTATTGTTAAAACTTTGATCATTGATTATGGCATATATGCTAATATTTTCGCTGAAAAAATGTGAGCAGCTTTTGCATTCGCAAAAGCTGCTCACATTTTTCAGCAAAAAACACCAAAATTTTAATGGCGGCCACTCAGTTATCTTCACTGTTCCAGGTTCTTGTTTGTTTGATTTTAGGTTTAACATCCTCGTCAACACTGTATGGGTCATTTTGGAGACGTTGCTTCCAATTTTGTGCAACTTTTACCTGACATTGAGATGAAATGACATCTCAAGCCCTGCCGCCCAATGAAACCAATATGGTTTATAAGCATGGGCAGCCTGACTCGCAATGATTTACCTGGGCAAGCTTAGATCCTCTAAGCGGTTTACCAGTACTAGTGTGAGGTCAGTTTCAGCTCTGCGTGGAAGCATCAGGCAGCCCATCTATTTCTTCAAGCCCCGATGGGGGGGGGGGACATCTCAAGCCCTGCCGCCCAATGAAACCAATATGGTTTATAAGCATGGGCAGCCCGACTCGCACTGATTCAGCTCTGCGTGGAAGCATCAGGCAGCCCAACTATTTCTTCAAGCCCCGATGGGGGGGGGGGGGGGGGGGGGAACGGATGTCACTGTTCCTGGAAAAGCTTAGTCCCTATCAGCTGTTTATCAATAAATGTATAGTAACTGTTCCTGGACAAGCTTAGACTTTATCAGCTGTTTATCAATAAATGTATAGTAACTATTCCTGGACAAGCTTAGATCCTAACAGCTGCTTATCAATGAATGTATAGTAATTGTTCCTGGACAAGCTTAAACCCTATCAGCTGCTTATCAATAAATGTACAGTTTACTATTCCTGGACACCTTAGACCCTACCAGCTGTTTATCAATAAATATATAGTAACTGTTCCTGGACAAGCTTAGTTTATCAATAAATGTATAGTAACCGTTCCTGGACAAGCTTAGACCCTATCAGCTGTTTATCAATAAATGTATAGTAACTATTCCTGGACAAGCTTGGACCCTATCAGCTGTTTATCAATAAATGGATAGTAACTGTTCCTTGACAAGCTTAGACCCTTTCAGCTGTTTATCAATAAATGTACAGTAACTGTTCCTCGACAAGCTTAGACCCTATCAGCTGTTTCTCAATAAATGTACAGTAACTGTTCCTGGACAACCTCAGACACTGTCAGCTGTTTATCAATAAATCCTGGACAAGCTTAGACCCTATCAGCTGTTTATCAATAATTGTATAGTAACTGTTCCTGGATAAGCTTAGATCCTATCAGCTGTTTAACAATAAAATGTACAGTCACTGTTCCTGGACAACCTTAGACCCCATCAGCTGTTTATCAATAAATGTAAAGTAACTGTTCCTCGACAAGCTTAGTTTATCAATAAATGTATAGTAACTGTTCCTGGACAAGCTTAGACCCTATCAGCTGTTTATCAATAAATGTATAGTAACTGTTCCTGGACAAGCTTAGACCCTATCAGCTGTTTATCAATTAAAGTACAGTAACTGTTCCTGGACAAGCTTAGACCCTATCAGCTGTTTATCAATTAATGTACTGTAACTGTTCCTGGACAAGCTTAGACCCTCTCAGTGGTTTACCAATACATGTACTTGATATAAGTTGTCTCCAAAGAGATAAGGCATTAGAAAAAAGAAAGATAGGGTACAGTTGAAAACAAGAGGACCATGATGCTCCTATATCACTCATCTCAGCTCAAGATTTACAAACTTAAACCATTCCCACATGGGGATTGTTAATTTTGCTGATTTTCACAGTGTTGCCTAGGACAGCAACTTCATATAGCCATTATTTCAAAATGAATGGTCCGTTTTACACCAAGCTTGGCATGAATGTTCACTGGGCAGTAGCCTTTCAATGGAAGCTTTTCAGGCTAAATCATTGTTGCCATAGTAATGAGGGGGCATCTCATAGTGGTCAAAGAGTGTGATTTCACATGTATTTTTGATTGAATCTTAATCTTAACACTGCTGTCACTTGGCAACAATTAAGGGGTTTGCCACTGGTGATTTTCAGTCTGCAGCATGTTTTGCTAGCATCAATTTCGAGGCATTTTTGACCCCAGACACCCTCAGATTTCATTTCAGCGGATGGCTGGGCCATACCCCCTGATTTTTTTTTTGCCCAGAGTCACCCCCACTTCAAACCACCAAAGGTACCTTTTTAGTGGGGAGCCGCACAAAAAAGAGGTCACTTTTTAGGACAACTTATCTTAACCCAAAAATAGCTATCCAGGGGTGGGAAATGCAGATTTTAGGTGGTTCTGTGGCTCAAAAAAGGGGTTCAGACACATACAATCTGAGTGGGAAAGGGTTAATATTGAAGTTTCACAAGTAAGCTTGATTGCTTTAAGACTGGTTTCAAATTGAACCACAGGGCTATAATTTAAACATTTTTGCTAGAGGGCCTAGGTTTTCTGGTAACAGACAAGGAGATTTTAATAGTTTTCCCTTTATTGGTCTATGTAAATTAAGTGACCCCTTGGGCAGGGCCATATTTGGCCCCAGGGTTGTAATTTTATCAACCTTAGTACAGGTCCATATGAAGAAGCTGTGTACCACATATCAAAGGCCCAGCTTTCTTGTGTCAGATGATATTTTTTAAGGTTTTCCCTATACAACTCTATGGAAAACATGTACAGTACGGCTCAGGTATTTGAACCGTTTTTCTTTTTCATTCCGCGGACAACTTTTTAAATCCGCGTTTTTCCGCCGAATGGTTTGGAGTAAACAACTCCGAGTGAAAATATTTTACTCCAAGTTATGCGCTCGATATTCCGAGGAAATTCCGCGGACCTCAGAGCTTACCTGTGATATTTGGAGTGTTTGCGAGTATTTGCGAGTGGTGATTAATTTAATTAAACATGTGTCGCCGGTGCGACGTATCAGAGGTCAATAATGGCGGCCGAAACCCGTCAAAATTTCGCTGACAGTTATCACTTTGATTATTTGTTTCTCACTTGACGGACGTCACTGTTCCTGGAAAAGCTTAGTCCCTATCAGCTGTTTATCAATAAATGTATAGTAACTGTTCCTGGACAAGCTTAGACTTTATCAGCTGTTTATCAATAAATGTATAGTAACTATTCCTGGACAAGCTTAGATCCTAACAGCTGCTTATCAATGAATGTATAGTAATTGTTCCTGGACAAGCTTAAACCCTATCAGCTGCTTATCAATAAATGTACAGTTTACTATTCCTGGACACCTTAGACCCTACCAGCTGTTTATCAATAAATATATAGTAACTGTTCCTGGACAAGCTTAGTTTATCAATAAATGTATAGTAACCGTTCCTGGACAAGCTTAGACCCTATCAGCTGTTTATCAATAAATGTATAGTAACTATTCCTGGACAAGCTTGGACCCTATCAGCTGTTTATCAATAAATGGATAGTAACTGTTCCTTGACAAGCTTAGACCCTTTCAGCTGTTTATCAATAAATGTACAGTAACTGTTCCTCGACAAGCTTAGACCCTATCAGCTGTTTCTCAATAAATGTACAGTAACTGTTCCTGGACAACCTCAGACACTGTCAGCTGTTTATCAATAAATGTATAGCAACTGTTCCTGGACAAGCTTAGACCCTATCAGCTGTTTATCAATAATTGTATAGTAACTGTTCCTGGATAAGCTTAGATCCTATCAGCTGTTTAACAATAAAATGTACAGTCACTGTTCCTGGACAACCTTAGACCCCATCAGCTGTTTATCAATAAATGTAAAGTAACTGTTCCTCGACAAGCTTAGTTTATCAATAAATGTATAGTAACTGTTCCTGGACAAGCTTAGACCCTATCAGCTGTTTATCAATAAATGTATAGTAACTGTTCCTGGACAAGCTTAGACCCTATCAGCTGTTTATCAATTAAAGTACAGTAACTGTTCCTGGACAAGCTTAGACCCTATCAGCTGTTTATCAATTAATGTACTGTAACTGTTCCTGGACAAGCTTAGACCCTCTCAGTGGTTTACCAATACATGTACTTGATATAAGTTGTCTCCAAAGAGATAAGGCATTAGAAAAAAGAAAGATAGGGTACAGTTGAAAACAAGAGGACCATGATGCTCCTATATCACTCATCTCAGCTCAAGATTTACAAACTTAAACCATTCCCACATGGGGATTGTTAATTTTGCTGATTTTCACAGTGTTGCCTAGGACAGCAACTTCATATAGCCATTATTTCAAAATGAATGGTCCGTTTTACACCAAGCTTGGCATGAATGTTCACTGGGCAGTAGCCTTTCAATGGAAGCTTTTCAGGCTAAATCATTGTTGCCATAGTAATGAGGGGGCATCTCATAGTGGTCAAAGAGTGTGATTTCACATGTATTTTTGATTGAATCTTAATCTTAACACTGCTGTCACTTGGCAACAATTAAGGGGTTTGCCACTGGTGATTTTCAGTCTGCAGCATGTTTTGCTAGCATCAATTTCGAGGCATTTTTGACCCCAGACACCCTCAGATTTCATTTCAGCGGATGGCTGGGCCATACCCCCTGATTTTTTTTTTGCCCAGAGTCACCCCCACTTCAAACCACCAAAGGTACCTTTTTAGTGGGGAGCCGCACAAAAAAGAGGTCACTTTTTAGGACAACTTATCTTAACCCAAAAATAGCTATCCAGGGGTGGGAAATGCAGATTTTAGGTGGTTCTGTGGCTCAAAAAAGGGGTTCAGACACATACAATCTGAGTGGGAAAGGGTTAATATTGAAGTTTCACAAGTAAGCTTGATTGCTTTAAGACTGGTTTCAAATTGAACCACAGGGCTATAATTTAAACATTTTTGCTAGAGGGCCTAGGTTTTCTGGTAACAGACAAGGAGATTTTAATAGTTTTCCCTTTATTGGTCTATGTAAATTAAGTGACCCCTTGGGCAGGGCCATATTTGGCCCCAGGGTTGTAATTTTATCAACCTTAGTACAGGTCCATATGAAGAAGCTGTGTACCACATATCAAAGGCCCAGCTTTCTTGTGTCAGATGATATTTTTTAAGGTTTTCCCTATACAACTCTATGGAAAACATGTACAGTACGGCTCAGGTATTTGAACCGTTTTTCTTTTTCATTCCGCGGACAACTTTTTAAATCCGCGTTTTTCTGCCGAATGGTTTGGAGTAAACAACTCCGAGTGAAAATATTTTACTCCAAGTTATGCGCTCGATATTCCGAGGAAATTCCGCGGACCTCAGAGCTTACCTGTGATATTTGGAGTGTTTGCGAGTATTTGCGAGTGGTGATTAATTTAATTAAACATGTGTCGCCGATGCGACGTATCAGAGGTCAATAATGGCGGCCGAAACCCGTCAAAATTTCGCTGACAGTTATCACTTTGATTATTTGTTTCTCACTTGTCAGATAATACTTCACATTAAAATTATTAAAGAATGAAAGACAAATGATTATACTATATCAAAATAATTTTCTTTTTTTGAAAATATAAAAATTACATGGAGAAATTTTGAGTTCAAAATGACCGATTTTGCAGTTTAAAAGCCAATAATGGCGGCCGAAATCCCTTGAAATTTCGCTGACAGTTATCACCTTTGATTATTTGTTTCTCATTTTTCCGATTATACTTCACATTAGAATTATTAAAGAATGGAAGACAAATGATTATATTATATCAAAATAATTTTCTTTTTTTGA
This sequence comes from Lucinisca nassula, assembly GCA_963580285.1. NCBI lineage: Eukaryota > Metazoa > Mollusca > Bivalvia > Lucinida > Lucinidae > Lucinisca > Lucinisca nassula. The sequence goes on along the minus strand of OY757010.1, from coordinate 92,317,289 downwards.
AAATCTTAAAATTACATGGAGAAATTTTGAGTTCAAAAGGACCGATTTTGCAGTTTAATAGAAGCCAATACTGGCGGCCGAAACCCGTCAAAATTTCGCTGACAGTTATCACCTTTGATTATTTGTTTCTCAATTGTCCGATAATATTTCACATTTAAATTATTAAAGAATGAAAGACAAATGATTATATTATATCAAAATAATTTCCTTTTTTTGAAAATATCAAAATTACATGGAGAAATTTTGAGTTCAAAATGACCGATTTTGCAGTTTAAAAGACGCCAATAATGGCCGCTGAAATCCCTTGAAATTTCGCTGACTGTAATCACCTTTGATTATTTGTTTCTCATTTGTCCAATTATACTTCACATTAGAATTATTAAAGAATGGAAGACAAATGATTATATTATATCAAAATAATTTTCTTTTTTTGAAAATCTTAAAATTACATGGAGAAATTTTGAGTTCAAAATGACCGATTTTGCAGTTTAAAAGAAGCCAATAATGGCGGCCGAAACCCGTCAAAATTTCCCTGACAGTTATCACCTTTGATTATTTGTTTCTCATTTGTCCGATAATACTTCACATTAAAATTATTAAAGAATGAAAGACAAATGATTATATTATATCAAAATAATTTTCTTTTTTTGAAAATCTTAAAATTACATGGAGAAATTTTGAGTTCAAAATGACCGATTTTGCAGTTTAAAAGAAGCCAATAATGGCGGCCGAAACCCGTCAAAATTTCGCTGACAGTTATCACCTTTGATTATTTGTTTCTCAATTATCCGATAATACTTCACATTAAAATTATTAAAGAATGAAAGACACAAAATAATTTTCTTTTTTTGAAAATATCAAAATTACATGGAGAAATTTTGAGTTCAAAATGACCGATTTTCCTGTAATTTTATGATGTTCAACATGCTTTCAATTACGGACTTGCCCAACTGATTCCTTTGTTTGAAATCACTTCGCAGTTTCACACCCTGGTAATTAATGATTACCTCTTTGTTGACTTTTGACATTGTTTACATTATAATAACTATCAGTGATAATTATTATCTTATAATTATATATAAATATATATGATGGTAAAAGAACACTAAATAAACAAAAACCAATGCCCAGGTATTTTGTCAAATTCCACCGAGTATTTCCGCGTAACTTCGCGAGAAAATATTGCCTCCAGGTACGATATTACGACTCGGAATAATTTCGCGAAATTTCGCGTACCGCGGACCTTGCGAGTGTTTTCGAGGAGTGTCCGCCGAATATATACATATACTCGGAACAATTCCGAGTGTTTTTGAAAGTACTCGAAACGCCGAGATTCGGAATAAAGAGTTTTTTGGTTCTTATACCTGAGCCGTACTGTAGGCCCCAGGGCGGGGCCATTTTTGGCCCTAGGGATATAATTTGAACAATCTTGGCAAAGGTCCACAAGGCTAAGCTGTGTACCAAATATCAAATGCCTTACCTATCTGCTTTCTGACAAGAAGATTTTTCCCTATATTGGGACCATTTTAGTCCCAAGCTATAATTTGGACATTCTTAGCAAAGTTTCACTTGTTAAGCTGTGTATCACAAGACAGACGTTGCAGATGAGAAGATTCTTTAAAGGTTTTACCTCTGTAAACATCGCCGGGCTTCTCCAGACTTTCGGATGAGTCTTTAAACCGAGGTCCCGTCTCCGTATGACCTTAGTTGTTGGTGGGACGTAAAACTCAAACAGTCACTGTGTAGTTACATGTGTGTTTATATTTCTATAAACATCTATGTATATGTATAGCCCTAATAGGAATATGAAACAAAACAAAAGTTGTCTACATCAAGTTGTATACAGCTTGTTCTATGCAGCTTCCATTTTTTGTAGATTTTCTTTTTTCATCTTACTGTATACATACCCGAAGTATTGGGACAGACAGGCCTAAGCAAACAATGCAGAGCCAGATCAGACTGCTCCTTCAGGAGCAGTCTGATCAGCGTCTGCACTGTTCCCCATTCGGACTCCATGAAATTTTAGGAGAACTACGGCAAGTTCTCAAGGCATCCGATTTTTTTGGTGATTTTAACGGTCTGTCTATTATAAAATGTCCAGTTTTGTGTTCCTCTGTGGGCTTCCCAATAAGTGATTTAACCCTTAACCTGCTGAATATTTAAATACTGTATGCCATACCCACCACTGATTATCAGCCAATCAGATTACTTGAACAAATTCAAAATCTGAATGGCAAACAATGTAGATCCTGATCAAATGGCTTCGTGATCTGGATCTCCATTGTTTGGAAAACAAGGGGGGGGGGGGGGGGGGGCTCAGCAGGACAAGGGTTAATTAAAGTAATTAGCTAATTAAGACAAACCCATCATATTTTCATGTCCTGTGCCATGTGGCTCTCATTAAATGATATTTATCTCTGATTCCCCTGCTGGTGTTTAAACCCATTTCAGCCGTGAAACCCCGAAGTCGGTACACTGTCAAAAAGAGCAGATCAGACGCTGCATTAGTCGGCATCTGATCAGGGTCTTCACCGTTTGCAAAAAGCTCAGCCGTTTTCTTTACAAAAGTCATAAATTACTCAACCTGAAAGCCATAAATTTCAAAATGAACTCCTAGATTATATAACAAGGAGTGTGAGTGTGTTTCAGTTTTACGTCCCACCAACAGCTAAGGTCATACAGAGACGGTACCTCGGTTTAAAGACTCATCTGAAAGTCTGGAGAAGCCCGGGATCGATCCTGCAATCCCTGGTTTATCAGGCGAGTAGCATAACCACTACACCACAGAGGCTTCTATATATATAACAAGGAGAAAATGGGTAAACTCTATTAACCCATTTAGTACCAGAAACCCCAAAACGGGTAGTTGGCAAACAGTGCAGGCCCAGATCAGACGCCACGTCTGATCAGGGCCTCCACTGTTTGCTAAAAGTTCAGTCATTTTCCAAATTAATTTTGATGAAAACACAACCTGACACCCCTAAATTTTGAACTGAACTCCTCCCATATATAAGATGGAAGCTTCCATTTGGTACAAAAAGGGTTAAGTAGAAAATGGGTAAAATCTATTAATTTAGAAATAAGTCACGATTTTCCCAGTCTACAGAGCTCCAGACAACAATGGGTAACTAGAGCGCGCAGTCGATGGCAAGCCATCGCAAATCCCCACGTTTTCTCCACAGTAGGTCAAAATTTGACCTTTTGATCCCCCCCCAGGGCCCCTGGGGGCGGGGACAAAAAAAATGTGCTCTTGCGCAAGCCATTCATGTAAGCAACTCGCATACCAAATTTGGTTGAATTCCGGCTAACGGTTTAGGAGGAGATAGCCGGACAGACAGACGGACAGACAGACGGACGGACTGAGGCGATAACAATATCCCCACTTTTCGTTGAAAAACGTGGGGATAATAATGATTATTACTGTAAAAATCCTAAAAATTTGGACGCCTTAAGGACTGGCTGTAAATCTCCTAAAACTCTGTTGAATTTGTTTCACAATCCAGCAAGGAGTCCAAAAGGTGCAGACGGAATGGCAAACAGTGTAGACCCCGATCAGACTGCTCCTGCAGGAGCAGTCTGATTTGGGTCTGCACTGTTTGTCCCAATTCTTAGGATCATTATGGTTTACCTCACTACAAAACTCCCAAAGGCCTGATCATTTTTACTATCAACCTGCTATTTTGACTATCACATGTGCAGAATCAGACTCGAGTGTGCATACTGTTCTGTTCTAAGGTGAGCCTAAAATTGTAACATGGTACCAAAACATTTCTTTTGATTTAATTAAGATAAGGCATACCCATACTTTAGTGTTTTATTCAGAAAGAAGTTATAGACGTTTGACCTTCTGAATTTCTGTTTCACCAGCTATCATCACTTATGTAGAAAACCAAAGTTATCTGTCAAAAGTCGCGAGTGAGCTGTTCAATATTCTTCAGTAAAATCCCTTACCTTATTTATTAGTTTTATTCGGTATAATAAAATAAATATTACATCCTAAGATGGTGACAGTGAAAAATGTCACCCTTCGGAATATGACTATCAACCTTGGCTGTGCCTCGATTGATATTCATGTTCCTCAAGGACCTGGTTGACATTTTTCGCTATTACCCTCTCAGGAATGTAATTGTAATGTTTATTAACCAAGTAATTTGGTAATGGCGCTGTTACAGGACCGAGGTCCAATAAAGCAGACCTTGGACCGGTAACAGGGCCCATACAAAAATACTTGTTAATGAGAATATGATTAATATAATGTTATTAATCAAGTCATTTCGTCTTGCCCCAGGTACAGGTCCGAGGTCTGCTGCATTGGCCCCGAGGCCCAAGGCGTAGGGACAATTCTGCCTCGGGCCAATGCAGCAGACCTCGGACCTGTACTTGGGTCAAGACGAAATGACTTGATTAATGACAATTTTATTAATTGACATAATTAAAAAAAAACATGATTATTGATTTTTTGACCTCAGTTAATATTGCTTGACATGGTGTTAATACAGATGACCTCCGATCAATACAGAATAGTCAATTAATAATGACTGTTATTAACAGAATATCCTGTATTGGTCAGAGGTCATCTGTATTAACACAAGGTCAACCAATATTAACCTGAGGTCAAGTGATATTAGGCTGAGTAATATTGTTTCAATTAATAAAATTTTCATTACTCAAGTAATTATGTATTGGCCAAGTTACAGGTCCTTGGTCAGCTGTATTGACCTCGGCCATCGCCCTAGGGCCAATACAGCAGACCTCGGACCGGTAACTGGGCCGATACGAAAATACTTGATTAATAATGGAGCACAGTGGTGCAGTGGTAAAGCATCGGATTTGAGATCGAGAGATAGCCGGTTCGATCCCCGCAAGCACCATGTGTTGTTTCCTTGATCCACATTGCTTAGTACTGGTTCCTACCCAGGAAAAGAGGGCCACATGGAAGATTAGTACTAGTACTAAATGTGTTACCCTCTATAAATAAGGATGATTAGTATCTAACATCATATCATTGCCACATTAACCCTTTTTTTACCAAATGGAGTCTTCTTCTTTATAGATAGCAGGAGTCCATTTCAAAATTTAGGGGTGTCAGTTTGTGTTCTCTTAAAAATTTATTTGGGAAATGGCTTAACTTTTTGCAAACACTGTAGGCCCTGATCAGAAGCCGCAGAAAATGCCCAATTCTGTGGCATCTTATCTGGGCCTGCACTGTGTGCCAAAGTAGCCCTTTAGGGGTTTATGGTACTGAATGGGTAAATGCTGCATGCACCCCACAGCAGCTGGTTTTCTTCTGAGGCGGCTGACACATCATCATGTCTAGAAAATCTGCACTTCCTCCCAGCAGCACCTGCCATTTCACATGCAATGAGCCATCGCAGTGCAAAATGGTATCACAAACTAAGTATACACCCATGACTCAGATCAGTCTAAGTCTTATACCGTGCTTATTGTTTGCCTCTCTGCTAGAACAGGACGGAAGAAACATTGCATAATACTGGTCACAATGTCCACTACAGTTCTCCTAAAAACCAAAAGTGCCTTTTGTCAAGAGCTAGGTGAAGAAATGAAGAGTTCTGCTGCTTTTGATGTCTAGGATTTATTTAACTTTACAGGTATTGTATTTGTTGGTTTCAGTGTCAAAATAAATAAATGAACCAAAAGTTTATTATTATGTGGAGTGGCATTATTAACCCTTATTCTGCTGAATATTCAGTTTAGCCACACCCATTTCTGGCCTTGAACCAATCAGATTACTTGATAAAATTTATTCCTACAAATTCATAAAAAAGTACATCAAATAGTGTAGATTCTGATCAGATCGCCACAATCCTCGCGATTTAAACAAATAATTTGTTCAGTCCGCGGCTGCATGATGCTTCCACGCAGAGCTGAATCTGGCCCGCACACTAGTATTGGTAAACCGCTTAGAGGATCTAAGCCTGTCCAGGAACCACGGTGCGAGTCGGACCGTCCATGCTAATAAACCCTATTGGTTTCATTGGGCGACAGGGTTTGAGATGTCATTTCATCTCAATGTCGGGTAAAAGTCGCACAAAATTGGAAGCAACGTCTCCAAAATGACCTTTACAGTGTTGATGGGGATGTTAAACCTCAAATCAAACAAACAAACCAGTCCGCATGAAGGCCTCCTAACTCATCAGTGCAACATCTCCGTGAACACAAATAATCAAACAACCACACACAGTGTTCAATCTAGGCTGCGCCATTGCGCCCTGGGCCCGCTTTTTACATGAGGGGCGCACTAGAGATCATTCAATGGGCCCATCGGGCGCAACTATAGAATTTAGAATCTGTTTCTTCTGGAGTTCATTTTTGCGATTTTCTCGCGGTTTTTCGGCTGCCGGTTGCGTATTGTTGAGTTGATCAAAAACCGCATGTTACCTGATCAAAACAACTTAAAAAAACATTTTGTTTTATCTGTTTAACTAGTAACAATTCTTATTTTTAAAAACCCAAATCGACGTTTTGTTTACCGGGGATGCGGCCATGTTCGGTATACTTGTGTGCGCCGGACGGCTTACGCCAAATTGGTGTGCGCCGTGCGGCTTACGCTAAATACCGGACCGAAATACCGCAATATAACGAGGCGGGCGCTATTTATTATAGAGTTCTTCTCTTCCAGAAATATTTTTAATGATAAAACATGCATTTAGCACTTGAGCAAGACACTTTATCTAAATTGTTTGGTACTGGTTAAATGAGGTAATGAGCAAATGTGACCAACTCAGTATTAGAAGATGGATAGATAAACTAAATAGATTTTGTCTGTGCTGTTAAACTTGTTGTGTGTCCATTTTTATCATGCAGCTAAAACCTTAAGATAAATCTGGTAACTTTATATAGTATAATTTAAGGGCCCCCTAAATTTCCAAATGGCCCCCTTTTCCAAGGCCTGTGGGCCCAGAGGGCCCCCAAACCCCAAATCCTGGATTGAACACTGCCACACAGGAAACAATGGTGAGGACTCGACAGCAAGAAACCACTGAAATGCTGGAGCAAAAGAAAACCAACAGTTAGACTCTGATGTGCCCAACCAGAGGCAAACCAGTTGTCTACTGTCACTACTATGTATGAAAGCGAGAAAGGTACAATTATATATGACTGAGTGCCCAGTGTGCCTGGGTGTACATGCACTGAGGAAGTGAAATTCAGCTTGACAATACTGATGCAGTCTGTTCTGTCTCAGATTATTTAACCACTTTTACACCCCAACCTCTTTAAAACACTATTGTTGGGGTCCAAAGCAGAAACTGTGTTATTAAGCAACCGTGTTATACCCAAACAAAACCCAAACAAAAATGTATAGATTATATAGAAAAATGACCGATTATATAGAAAAATGACCATAAATGGTCATTTTTCTATATAATCTATACATTTTTGGGATCCATCTTGAAACTGTGTTATATTCAAAGCCATGTGATAACGAAGGGTGTTATAATGAGATTGTGGTGTATTTGTTTTAATAACCTTGTCCATAATAAAATTATTTTCAACCAATCTTTACATATGATATTCAAAGTTTCCGGTGTTGTCAAATTTTCTTGGGGCAAACACAGTTTTTATTTTCGCGTGTATAAACGGTCACGGAAATTAACAACAGCACCGCATGTGGGTGCCAACGCTCGGCTGCAAAAATTCTAAGTCGAAAAAGGGGCATAACTGTGCCAAAAATATTTTGAGGGTTACCTCACCTACTGTTATGAGTTCCCCTTTTCATAATGAACAACTAGTCCGAGTTTCAAGTAAATAATGTTCAGTAATGACAGAGATATTACAAAATGTCCAAGTTTTTGTACGACGATGCAGACGACGTGAGAGCTATGACAATACCCCGTTGTTTTCTTCGAAAACAGCCGAGCTAAAAACTGTGAACATTTATCCTCATGTTTTTAAGGCAAATCCGTGAAAATTTGGCAACGCGGATATATTCCCGAATACGTTTAAAGCTGGAGGCGGTCCTAATGAATACCCACCAAATAGGTTAATATGGAGAAATAAGGAAAACTATTCTTCAGTTTTCACAAAATACCAACCTTACCTTTTGCTATGTACATTTTACCAGAAATTTTGAAAAACTTGTAGTGCATAGTGTGGTAATTAGGTTGAATACAGTAATTCCTGTAATTCTGTCAATCCCTGCAGTGTTTCATGCACTGTTTCAAATAGTCTGTTTTGCAGTCAATAATTAGACAATTACCAAGTTCTGATCTCACAATTTATTCCACCCTAAAAAATAATTGGAATGCATTAATATAACAACTTCATCTCCGAAACTAATTATCTTCACACTCAACCAAAAATACTTAAGAAATGATAAGATTCAAAGGGGACTACTTTCATAAACCAGAAAGTGGCTTTCTTGGTCTCAATGGGTTTCCATTAAACATTAACTCCTTTTGTAACAAATGGAATCTTCCACCTTATATAAAGCAGGAGTCCATTTCTGATCAGACACCGCGTTCCCGAAAACTGTCAGTTTTTGGCCAAAAATGGCTTGTTTGCATTTTCCATTTTGGTTACTATAGCCTAGTTATTAAAGTCAAGTTGGTGTTTAAGGTGGGGGGACATTGTTTCTCTCTGAAATCATTTCTAGTTTAACCCATTTTGTTCCGGAAACCCCAAAACAGCCTGGGTAGTTGGCAAACAGAACAGGCCCAGATCAGACGCCACAGAACAGGGCGTCTGATCAGGGCCCACACTGGTTGCAAAAAGTTCAGCCATTTTCCAAATCAATTTTAAAGAAAACACAACCTGTCACCCATGAATTTTGAAATGGACTCCTGTTATATATAAGGAGGAAGATTCCATATGGTACAAAAACGCTTAAATTAAATAAGCGTCCCCCTCCAAAAATGGGGAAAAAAGGGTATAATTTGTCTAGTTTTCATTAACTGGTTTGTTTGTATTGGGATTTAATGGCCCAGTCAACACTATTTAGGTCAATTTTGAGCTGGTCAGTTTATTTATCCACACTTTTCCTGGGCAGGCTTGTATGTAAGTCGTTAACCAGTACAGTGCACATTCTTTCGCCAGAAACTGACAACTGCCCTTCTTGAATAAGCAGAAGGGAGAGAAAGACCGTAGAAAAGATTTCATGATAAATCTCCACGAAAGAATGTTGCCGACCCCGGCAGTTATCAAACCCACCAGTCAGATGCACATCCGACTGAGCTACCGAGGTCGGCTAACTGATATGGTATTTTGCGGCTGAAATTATACTACACGGAATTTTAACCCACTTGGAATGACCTTGTAGAATTGGAATTATTAGGGCAAAGGGAGAAATTTGGTCTTTAGGGGGAATTTAAGAGTAGCCCTCAAAGACAAGCAGTAACTTGCCTTTTTTCTGTGTTTTTTTCAGTCCAATCTAGAAAATTCCATTCCATTCCACTTCTTATATTCCATATACAAAAAGAAAAGAAATAAGACCATATGTTTCTTTAAAGACGTATTAATGAAAATTTCTCTCATCTGAAAGGTCATTCCTGGCTTTTTGCAGAAATATATGATGTCTGCTGTTTAATATATTATCAATGTTTTGTGTCCAATTCTATATTTTTTATTTTATTTTTTCAAACAATGCAGCAATAATCAGGCTGGGTGACAAAAACAGAAAAGTGCTATTTCAAAGGTTAAAACCCTCATCCTGCTGTTCAGGACTGCCCCTTCCATTGCAAACAGTGTAGATCCAGATCAGATGGCTTCTGAAGCTGCTGGTCTTGTTTACTTTTGAGTACTACCTTGTCGATATAAACTGACCAAATGAGACCAGTCCTTGGGTAGGACTTTAAAAGAACAGTCCTGCGTACATCCTTCAATATGAGGCTCACAACATATCAATCAGCCCTTGTACGTAGGCTGTTAATTAGTAGGCTTATCAATAGAATCTGGGCTGGAATCATGGGTTGGGCTTGGCAAACAGTGTAGACCCAGATCAGACACTGCAGAATGCTGCATCTGATCAGGGTCACACTATTTGCTTACAGTACAGGAATTTAGGTGGCATCTGATCAGGGTCTACACTTTTAAAGGGTTAAACAAAACAGTCAGGACTATTTTCCCAGTCTACACTCAGAGAAAATCGACCCACCAGTACTCTCGGTGCTTTGATTTTTATACGGAAAACATGACAATAACAAACTTTGCAGGCCCTGCTCAGACGCCACAGAATGTGGCGTCTGATCAGGGCCTTCAATGTTTGCAAAACATAATAAGCCATTTTCTAAAGAAAATATAACTGTGTGTGTGTGAATTCGGGTTTAACGTCGCTTTCAACAATTTTTCAGTCATATCACGACGGTGTCTGGTTGCGACAGGGAGCTCAATGCTCACGTTTATAGTGCTGCCTCACTGAAGTATCATGTCCCAGACACATTACATGATACCACACCCAGTCACATTATCCTGACACTGGATCGACCAGTCCTAGCTCTGCCCCGTAAATCTGAGTGCCAAACGAGGAGCAGCTAGTACCATTTTTAACGACTTTGGTATGTCGCGGCCCGGGATCGAACCCGAGACCTCCAGTTCCCCGGAGCGGACACTCTACCGAAAATATAACTGAAAAGCTCAATCTGAAACCCAAGAATTTCACTACAAGATTCCATTCAGGACCGAATGGGATAACCCTAAGAATCAAACCACGAGATCAAAGAAAACAGATGCTTTATCAATTAGCCAAAATTACTACACTTCCCGAAAGTTTCTGTACTTCAGAACATAAAACTTACTGACAAGAAAACTCCATCAATTTATTTGTCATTATTATTGATGATTATGAAGTATGTGTTTTACGCTGTCTGCCATGATCTTTCTTCTGTTTGACACATGTGAATATTGAATAAAGCTCAGAGGATGAGTTAATACTGCCAAGGGATTGCCATTTAATACTCAGCCAAGGGATTGTCATTTAATACTCAGCCAAGGGATTGTCATTAGAGCATGCAGATTCTCTTCCTGTTTCAATACAGAAAAACTTTGCTATCATCTCAAACACGGATAGTTTTTTACCATCACGAAAACATGCCTATATAATTCTGACCCCCTTGAACCCCTTTTATATAGAAAAACTGGTGTTAACAGGGGTAACCCTTTCTCTAAAATACAGATTGTGGGTACTCGTTAGAACCGCCTCGATGAACAGCAGGATAAGGGTTGACCCTTACCATGCTGAACCCAGAAATATCCTTTTTTGAAAACAGTAGAGATCCAGATCAGCTGGCTTCTGAGAAGCCAGCTGATCAGGATCTATACTGTTTTCCACCTTGCTTCTGATTCCATGGTTAACCCTTGTCCTGCTGAGCCCGTATAGGCCTTATCTTTGAAACAATGTAGATCCAGATCAGATGGCTTCTGAAGAAGCCATCTGATCAGGATCTACATTGTTTGCCATTCAGATTGTGAATTTGTTGCAATAACTTGCATCAAGTAATCTGATTGGTTGATAATCGGAAGTGGGTGTGGCATATATAAATATTCAGCAGGACAAGGGTTAAAATTGAAATTATGTAACACTGATGGCTGAAAAATCGGGGAGGAGTGTTTGTTTGTTTGATTTGAAGTTTAACGTCCCCGTCAACACTGTAAAGGTCATTTTGGAGACATTGCTTCTAATTCTGTGTGACTTTTACCCGACACTGAGATGAAATGACATCTCAAGCCCTGCCGCCCAATGAAACCAATAGGATACATGTATATAAGCATGGACGGTCCGACTCGCAGCACTTTGCCTGGGCAGGCTTAGAAATGACATCTCAAGCCCTGCCGCCCAATGAAACCAATATGGACGGTCCAATTCGGACCACTTTACCCGGGCATGCAGGCTTAGATCCTCTAAGCGGTTTACCAGTCCTTGTGTGCGGGTCAGTATGAGCTCTAGGTGGAAGCATAATGCAGCCCATCTATTTCTTCAAGCCCTGATGAGCGGGGGCATTGGAGAGGAGTGTAATGCATTGAAATATTCAGCATGGTAAGGGTAAAAGCTTGTACCATTTAGTGTTTACTGCGCCTAATCATGGCTAGACCTATAATATAGACAATGATTGTTTCCCAACACCTACAACTGGCATATTCCATTACCAAACAATAAGCATATTATCAAACTAACAATGTATACATAACAAACCTATCCCATTTGAGACGGGAATCCCCATAAACCATTTCAATGCCAAACAGACTGATTGTTTTGGGTTTAACGACACGTCAACCCTTGTGGGTCATTTTGTGTCGTCTTCCCAGAGAAAGGGAGAAAAGAGATATAAGAGATAGTAGAGATGAAAGCATAGGAAAGAAGAGAAACAGGAAAATTTAATGAACAGTAGAACTAACAACATTCCCCCTCTACCCTTACCTGCTGCAAGGACCGCTCAATGTCGGGTAAAAGTCCCAAAAAATTGGAAGCAACGTCTCCAAAATGACCTATAGTGTTGACAGGGGCATTAAACATCAAATCAAAAAAAGCAAACAGTATGTCACCTTTGCCTCACCAAACCACACCTAACTGCCAAACAGTGCTGGCCCAGATCAGATGCCGCAGAACCCAGCATATGATCAGGCAGCCTTCACAGTTTGCCAAAAGCTTTACCATTTTTTAACAAACTTGACCCGACAATCCTCAAATTGGAAATGGACTGATCCTATACATAGTGTGGAAGATTCCATTCAGTTGTAAATGGGTTTACCGTAAAAATCCTAAAACTCCGGACACCTTAAGGACTTGCAAGTAATTCTCCTAAAATTTTGACAAATTTGTTTCACGAACCAGCAAGGAGTCCTAAAGGTACAGATGGAATGGCAAACAGTGTAGACCCTGATCAGACTGCTTCTTCAGGAGCAGTCTGATCTGGGTCTTCACTGTTTGCTTAAGCCTATCCGTCCCAATACATTCTTATAGGAAAATTAAGGTATTCTGCAGAATGCTTTTCTTGGCTCATACTGATTTTCATGAAAATGTTTTCTGATTATATAACCTGGCTGATGTTTTCTTACGATATTTTCTAATACTAGATTTATCAGTAGATAGTTAAGTGCAAAAACTGCATGATCCCTGAAAAACACAAATTGCTAAAAAGTGCTAGAGACAAAGTTTACACACACTGGCTGAATAAAATATGGAATACCAGTCCTGCCTGCATGACAACACAGAATAGGCAGAACTTACAGAAACTACAGGACAACTAAGGCAGAACTTATTGGACAGTACAAGCAGGACTTAAAGAACATGATAGGCAGAAACTACAGGATGACATTGGCAGAACTGGCAGAAACTACAGAACAAGACATGCAAAACTTATAGGACAACACAGCCAGAAACTATAGGACAACAAGGCAGAACTTATAAGACAACATAAGCAGAAAATAGGACAACATAGGCCAAATTTATTGGCTAACATGTGCAAAAACTACAAGACAACATAGGTGGAATAGGCAGAAACTATAGGACAGCTTAGGCAGAACATAGACAGAAACTATAGAACAGATAGGCAGAAATAGTAAGACACCATAGGCAGAAACTACAAACTACAGGACAACATGGACAGAAACCATTGGATACCAAAGAAATTATAGGACACCATAGGCAGAAACTATAGGACAAGAAAGGCAGGTTCGATTCCCATCATAGGTGGGATTTCTCTTCAGCTATGCTTCTTTCCTTTGTTACTGCTTTCAAGTCCTAAGATGGGAGATAAGCCAGGATTAGCCTTTATTTCACCCAAAATGTCATTCATGCCGAAAATGGCTTCGCGCCATCAAAAATGATGACTACCTTGAAAAGGTGTTGTGTTACTGACTGCTATTCCTCCCTTAAATTATCTACCTTCCTCCCTTCAATTGTCTACCTATCTTCTAAACAAAGCTGAAATTACCTGAACTGAACTGAACTGAACTAGACTTTATTAATATAACCTCTCAGGCCACACATGTGGCATATGAGATAAGTGATTACATAAAGATAATAACATGATGACGTACATAACAAGCATTCAATGATAGAAATACATGGCTGCTGTATACGAGCCACATCGCGAGAAACTCTGTTTTCATCAAGTGGAAATCCGCATACGCTCTCACTCAGCCTGTCACAATTGCTCGTTCGCTGACTATAGAGCATACACATCAAGTTTCTGTATCAAAAAAGGCATTTTCTCGTGATGTTGCTCGGATAAAAATATGGGTGTTATCAGATACATATAAGAGAGAGAGAGAGAGAGAGAGAGAGAGAGAGAGAGAGAGAGAGAGAGAGAGAGAGAGAGAGAGAGAGATACGGAGTGTGCATTCTCAAGCAAGTGATTCAAGTTGCAAAAAACAAAACGGGGAGATCAACAATTACTTAAAGAGTCCTCCGCTTTCTCAGTGTGGATTTATAGCAAATACCTTTCCATTCATCACTGGTCGCGGACAGGTTTAGCCTATTATGACATGACCGTTATCATGGTTTGCACGTGGAATTTGGCATAGCTGATCGGTGACGTATTTATTTATTGAAATACATATGATTACTGTCAGGGCAAGTAGTGAATGGGAAAGTACTTACTATTGTCCAGCACTTTTGGAGTTTTATCAAGTTTCTTTTTTTTTTTTTTTGCGAAGAGGATTAGTTAGGGGCTGTCACATGGTAAGTATATTCTGTACTGGCGTCAGTTGACCGCGGGTTGCAGCGACCTTTTATTCACCATATTTGCATTATTTGCCGGCTCCCAGCCCACACCTCATCAATATTGGAAAAACAGGCAACCAGACCCCCCTGACCTTGAAAGGTCAGGGGGTCTGGTTACCCGTTTTCCCAACACTGATAATCCTCAGACCAGGAACCAGCAAAGAATGCAAATAAGGTCAATGGCATTCTATGTTGCTAAGTGTGCATGAAATTCTGCTTCCCGAGGCCACCTGTTCCGTCTCGTCCAGAGTGTAGCCATTAAGTTACATGAAAATAATTGAAAGTGGGGCACCACCGAAACACGCCTATACCATATTTTTTTTCGGCTGAGCAGGACAAGCAAGAAAAAAAAAAGGAGAAAAATTGTACTTGCCCTTCCCAGCAAACACACGACGCCCAGGCAACGCCGCATCAACGCCGATGCAACGTCATGACGCTGCACCGACGCCGCTACGGCGCCGCACACACGCCAGGCGCTTGCCGGGTTATCATCTCCACCTAAGTACAGACCGCTGATGCCAGCTAGGAGCGCCTCGCCAAGGAGGTCCCAACGGGTACCCACAATCTACACTTCATAATATATATACATGTATATATCCAAGCAGGATCCATAAGAGTCCGGTTTTTTCAGGCGTGTTTTCGTGATGCATACAGAATAAGATTATTGTCAACGAGAAAAAAAGTGAAAAATAATGACGTCACGCACAGAGCATCACGCATTTTTTCACATATTTGCGTTTAAAGGAGAAAAAAAAAGAAAAAAAAAAAAAAAAAAAAAAGAAAAAGGAAGAGACATTATCGTAATGTTCAGCAGCTCGACCTGCCTAACAGCATTTTGTCGCTCGGATGTTCCCAGTCCCTACGCATCACACTCGACGCTTCACGCCTCGTGTGATACGTCGGGCTAAAAAAAAAAAAAAAAAAAAAAAAAGCATCATAACGCACGGCAGATCAACAGCCAAAGTAGTCATGTGTTTGTGTCAGTCGTATTAGGAAAATTTATTCATTATTACTTTCATGAATGTAGATAATTTTATAAGCGATGCTTTGTTTTTACAAGATAGCAGTTCCTTATATTTGATAATATTAGGTCTTGAGTAGTAATACGGCTTAATGAACTGTTTTCTTTCATTTTCAAAGAATGGACATATTAAAAGGTAGTGAAAATCGTCTCCTATGTCATTTTTATCGCACAAAATACATTTCCTTTCATCTACGGGTATGTTTTCCCAGCGTCCCGTTTCGATCGGTAATTTGAAATTAGCAGTTCTAAACTTAATCATTGGAATATATACATATTTTGTTAAAGTTGTTAGGTATGGCTCGAGATTTAAGTTCTCTTTGAATATTTCGTAGGTTCTGCCTTTGGATGATTGACCTACCTTAGTATACCAGTCTTGAATAAAAAGATCGTTCAATAAATTTGTGATTTTAACTTTTGTGGCCCTTGGATTAGTGATAGTGTCTCGGTTTATTAGTTCCGGTTTACCAACAGAAATTAAAATACTTTTTATAAAGTTTAGCCATTTGTAATTCATACCATTGTTAGAACCCGCTAACATAAAGTTGTACAATTTTTTTGAATACTTGGAATTAGTGTCATTTACAAGGGACATCCAAAATCCGACCATGCGTGATTTTATTCTGATTTCTAATGGTGTTCGACCAAGTTCAGCATACAGCATATAAAGTGGCGTGCTTTTACGCAATTTTGTAATGCTTCTCAAGAACTGCGTATGTACATTTTCTATCAACTTTGTGTTTTGGAATCCCCAGATTTCACACCCGTAGAGCAGGATGGGTACTACAGTGTGATCAAACAAATGGATCTGTAGTTCTATTGGTATTTGTAAATTATTTATTTTCTTGTATAAAAGATGTAGCGCTTTCTTTGCATGGTCCACATTGTGCTTAATGGCCTTATAAAAACTACGGGTCTTCGAAAATGTAACTCCTAAATATTTAAACTCATCACAAATTTCAATATCATTTTCACCGAGTTTGAATACAAAATTTGATGTGTCGCGAATACCAAATATTAAAACTTTTGTTTTGTTGTAATTGATACTAAGCTTCCATAGCTGGGAGTACTCGTAAAAAGCATTAAGATTGTTTTGGAAGGATTCAGCGTCAGTTCCAAAAATCACTGTATCGTCAGCATAGAGCAAAACTAAAATTTTTAGAAAAACATTTATATCATTTTCCGGCATGTTAAGACTGATTCCTGTACATCGTGACGTTTGCATGAAGTCCTCGAGATCATTTAGGAAAAGACTGAAGAGAACAGGCGATAGGTTTTCTCCTTGACGGACCCCACAGTAACTTTGAAAAAAGGATGATTGTTCTCCTCTGTACACGACGCAAGATTTTATATTTTGATACATGTTATGAATTATTCTAAATATTTTTCCATTAATACCATTCCCCAGTAGCTTCATCCAAAGTCCTATTCGCCATACGTTATCAAATGCTTTACTGAAGTCTATAAATGAGCAGAATAGTTTTTTATTTGTTGACTTAAGAATCTCTGTTAATGCATAGAGGGTAAATATATGGTCTGATGTCGAAAAGCCTTCGCGAAATCCAGCTTGATTTTCTTCTAAGATATGATGACAATTAAGAAAAGTTTTAAGTCTTAGGTTAAGTACTGCCGTGAATAACTTTCCAAAACAGCTCAATATTGTAATTGGCCGATAATTTTCTGGGTTTTGTGGGTCTCCTTTTCTTTTATAAATTGGGCGGATGATTCCCTCTAGCCATGGATCCGGTAATATTCCAGTATCTAGGATTAGGTTAAAAAATGAAATGAAAATCGGCATCATTTGCTCTGAGCTTTGTTTGAGGTATTCGTTAATTATATCATCATTTGCTGAGCATTTATTGTTTTTCAGGGACTTCAGACATTTTAGAATTTCAGATTCCGTTATCGACGAGTTCAAAATTTCGTCATCATCTGTGATATCAATATTTATATCGTCACTTTCGTTTGTATCCTCTTTATTATCATTAAGGTCTTTGAAGAATTCGTATAAAATTTCAAGGTTAATATTTTGTTCGTCATTTTTATTATCGATGCTGTTTATAATTTTCCAAAATTCTTTTGGGTTATTGCTTTTAAGATTTCTTAATTTTTCTTGCATTTTTTTATTAAAATTATTTTTATGAAAATTCATTATTTTTTTATAGCTTTTGCTCGCTTTTGAAAGGTTAGACTTGTTGGTTGCTGAAGGATTCATGTTGTTGACTCTTCGGGCTAAGTGATACTTTCTTCGTGCATTCTGGCACTGCGAACCAAACCAGCGTTTATCAGTCATATTTTTGTTACATCCGTTAGCTTTATTCGCGCTCTGGAAAGTTTTTGCAGCTGATTCTGAGAAAATATTGGATATGTCTGAACATATATTATTAATTTTTTCTTTATCGACGTTCGTGATGTCTTGAAAAGTTTGCTCCAAACCGGTCTTTACTTTTTCGATTTGCCTTATATCAAGATTGATAATAAAATCCGACTTTTTATCTTCCTGCCACATTGGCTTAGGTTTTCTGTTATATTGGTTTGTTTTAGGTATATCAGTTAAATTTCTAAAATGTAAAATTGTACTTAGGAGGGAGTGATTATCGGTGTAAAGAGAATCCATTTCTTCTATTTCAAAATCAATAATAAATTTCAACGACTGCGCCGATGCTACCACGTAATCTATTACTGATGTGTTTTTGAAAGTAAATGAGCCTACACCCTTGTCTTTTCCGCATCTGCCATTTAGAATGAACATATTATTCATCTTGCATATTTGCAAAAGCAGATTGCCTTCATTGTTAATGGTATTATCTTTACCACCCTTAAACCTGCTGTATATAAGGTGGAAGATTCCATACAAAAAGGATTAAATTGTGCCATACATTAACCCATTTTGTACCAGAAACCCCCAAACGGGTAACCTGGCAAACAGTGCAGGCCCAGATCAGACGCCGCAGAATGCGGCGTCTGATCAGGGCCTCCACTGTTTGCTAAAAGTTCAGACATTTTCAAAATAAATTCTGAAGAAAACACAACCTGACACCCCTAAATTTTGAAATGGATTCCTGCTAAATACAGTAGAACTTCGATGGCTCGAACACCGATGGCTCGTTTACCATGGATGTGTCGAACCCGTTCTTTAGCCCCTAGATAAATCCTCTACATAAGAAATAGTGGGGGATAATTAAGGAGATTTTAGTCTTTTATCTTGCATATGCATGCTATGTGTACTCATTAGAATCGCCTCGATGAGGCGATTCTAATGAGTACACACATCATACATATTCATTATAGAAAACCGAAAAGATGTCTAAAAGTATGTCGTTATGCCTCCTGACAGTAACCTCAGTGGCTCCAACTACCCCTGTCTCGAACAGATTATCGAGGTCCCAAAGGTGTTCGAGCCATTGAAGTTCGACTGTATAAGGAGGAAGGTTCCATTTGGTACTAAAAGGGTTATATTGGAACTTTCTTGTATATTGTGCTATAGCAAGACTGGTTTCTAAGAAACAGGCTCTAATTCAAGAGGAGATCAAACAGAGTTTACAAATACTTGTTTGCAAAGCTTTCAGATTATTGCTGGCATCAAGTGTCACTCAAGACAACTTTATAACAGTTATATAAATGTCTGAGATGCAGCATATAACAGGTTTACTCATAAAGCACCACAGAAATTTCAGAACAGACATCAGTTTTATTTTATTTTTTTTCCAAGAAGTATGGTAATATAGTAAAATTCCTCTATTAAGACCACCTTTGGGACTGTTCAAAAGTGATCTTTAAGACCACTTTTGAACAGTCCCAAAGGTGGTTTAAGATCACTTTTGAACAGTCCCAAAGGTGGTTCCTCACCAGAGAACACTGTGGCCAAAAAAGCTAAAGAAATATTAGGTGCACCCTTCAAAATAAGCTTCTAAAAGCAGATTTAGCCTTAATTTTAGGTAGTCTTAATAGCGTAATTTTACTATACTTGACATTTCATGAGAAAAAAAGCTCTGACCAGCAGAGCATCTCAAGTAATGTCAAGCCTTTCTTTCCCAATACGAGAGGCAAAAGTACGCCAGAAATCAATCACCTGGCTGAGGCTGATCATGGTGTATTACATTGTGGCTTGGTGGCCATCTTATCTATCAGATCATTGAATCTTTCGCAATTCTGAACCTGCATGCTGCCTTGCTGCCTCTGAATAAGTTTCTGAACACCTCAATCTGACTTAGGATGAGAATCAAGGTTGTAAAGCAATTGCACGACCCGCAGAAAAAGCGACCTACTGAAGTCGGTTGATTTTCTAAGAGTGCCCTAAAATCACCGTGTCATTCTGTCAATCGGTCATTCTGTCAGTCTGTCCGTCCGTAACCCATTTGTGAAAATTGGTGATAGTGACTTAACCGCTTGGAATGTTTGAACAATTTTTGGCATACTGATAGATATCAATGAGATCTAACCAATGAACTTGCGAAATATTACATTCCATTTAGTATAGCCTCGCCGAGGCGAAAAATGTGAAAATTTTCGAACTGCTTCTCCTCGGAAACCGTTGGGCCGAATGAAGTTAAATTTCATATGGAGCCTTTATTGGATGGGGAAAACCAAAATTTGCTCAAGGGGTCCAGGTCACATGACCAAAATGGCCGCAAAGCCATATATGGTCTGTCTGTCTGTCCGTCCGTAACCCGTTTGTGAAAATTGGTGATAGTGACTTAACCGCTTGGAATATTTAAACAATTTTTGGCATACTGATAGATATCAATGAGATCTAACCAATGAACTTGCGAAATATTACATTCCATTTAGTATAGCGAAAAATGTGAAAATTTTCGAACTGCTTCTCCTCGGAAACCGTTTTGGCCGATTGAAGTCAAATTTCATATTGAGCCTCTATGGGATGGGGGAAACCAAAATTTGCTCATGGGGTCCAGGTCACATCACCAAAATGGCCGCCAAGCCATATATGGTAAAAACCCTTCAAAAATAGTCTTCTCCAGAACCACTGGGCAGATTTCCACGAAACTTGATAAATGGCATCTGGGACGTAGGCCCATCATAAATTGCTAAAATGGTGACCCTGGGTTTACCTTGACCTTCGTTGTGCCTAGGTCAAACTTTGACACATATGCTTTTGTATTGGAAAATGTGAGAATGCATTTTATCCTGCAAACGATTCAGAATACAGTACTAAAATATAAGATATATTTTTGCTCCTTACGATAAGGCGCATTTATTGGGGGAACCGTTTTAGGTCCAGGTCACATGACCAAATTGGCCACCATACCCATATATGGTAACACTCATAAAGCTAAAAGCATCCGGCGGGTCGTGCACTTCGGCTGAAGCACTGGTTTGACCTATTGACCTAGTTTTTTATCCAACATGACCCACATTCGAACTTGACCAATGTTATCAAGTCTAGAATTCTCATTAGTTTCATAAAGATAAAAGCAAAACTGTGGCCTCTAGAGGGGGAACAAGGTTTTAAAGCAATTTTGACCTAGCAACTTTATGGAGGATCTTACATGAGTGTTCATGTGTTATTTAATTTATTAAACGAGTTGAGGAAAAGGGATAAAATGCGAGGCTTGCTGAGCAATTTATCCCTTTTCCTCAACAAGTTTAATAAATTCAATAATACATGAACATGAATGCAAGATTCTGTTTATCATATGACATTTAGAAAGCATTTTATTCATGATTGTTCAACAAAAATGTCAATATTCCACCATTAGTAAACGCGACGTCGTGAAGGACATCGTACATTTAATGTTACGGGGCGTATCTACCTAATTTGCATATTTAATCCACTAGTGGATTATCGAATTTATTACATGGCGTTATTACACTCTCAGACCCAACGTCATATGATAAACCAAGATAGCATTAAGTCATACATTCTGGGAAAGTTTCATGAAGACTGAATCAAAAGTGTGGCCTCTAGAGGGTGAACAAGGTTTAAATTTAAAAGCAATTCAACCAAGTAACCCAGACTTTGGAGAGTCCAGACATGCTTTCAGGAGCTCTCCAATTTATAGGAATATTTAGCTAAATCAGTGGAATAAAAATTGCAAATTTCATATCAAATGATAGGATTTATTTTTATGTATCTAGTGATGCAATTTTTATATAAATACTTATTGTGAAAAGAATTATAAGTAAAAAATAGTGTATTTTTTCATAATATTTTGGAATTTCAAACAAAGGATCAGTGTTTCAAAGAATTCTCATTTCCTGTACCATGAAAATTAACTTAGAAGGATAGCCCTTCTTCTAGAGTGTTCAAAGGAGATTTTTAATTCAGTGGAAAACATTAATTGCTCTGGGAGTTCATCAAAGACTAATCAAATGGAGTGTATCAAATTATCACCACCATCCTAAACTGAGCTTTTCCTGTGGTCATTGTGAAAGGATTATTATACTTCACTATGAGTCGTGCAGTATCAATTAATAACAACAGTGATCATGATGAGACAATACCTGCTGAGAACATCCTACTCAGCAGCATTAGTAACAATGAGGGTTCAGCATTGTGGCTGCCAGTGACTGTACCCAGTACAGCAAAGTCTACACCTGTGACAGATACCCCAACCAAAGCTCAGAGTACAGATACTTCATCACAGAGTACTCTTATTCTGACTGACTGGAGACAGGCTGCCCCTCTGAAAAATAAGCCAGTTCTGAATACTTCAGGACAGAATAACCTACAGACTCCATCCACAAACTGTAGAAACTCAAAGTCAACAGGAAATTATAGCAACGATACTTCTTCTTTTTCATCATCTTTTTCCTGTGTCTCAAATGTCAGTGCCATTGACCGAGAATGTAATGTTAGTGACAAATTTAATGGTATTCTGTACCACGTCATTCCTACATACAATCAAATAGCCATTCTATTTTCCACCAAAGGATTGTATAGTCAATTTGTATCTTCCCTGAACAAGGAATTACACTCTAGATCAACCAATATGGAGAAACCTTGTTATGTGACTCACTTAAATGGAAATAAATGTGTCATAGCTTGTAACCAGGCAGAGTCCTCAGTGACAGTTACAGGACCTGGACGTAGCCTATGGAGAGAATCAACTTTCTTACGCCTCTCTCTAAGACTGTTTCAGCATTTTGCTGCTGACCATGTAGAAAATACAGATTCGGCAAAGACTCAAACATCCACACCCAAGGAAGTGAGACATCAAGCCCATACTAATGTACCTTTGTCTCCAATACTACTATCAGACTCATTAAACACCAATAGTGATGATATAAATAGACAGTTGAAAATGTTGTGTGATGTTACAAAAACTCTACAGGGACAAATAATGAAAATCAATGATGTCATGAGTGTGTTAGTTAATAGAATAGATGAACTTAACAAAAAGGAGAAACAAGAATCAGGTATGAAAAAGATTGTGCAACCAACTCAAGTTATAACATTAAGTGATTCAAAAGAAGAACAGCCAGTTGTCTCCCCTGGCAAAAAGTCATACAGTGAAGCAGTTGCTATTCAAACGGAAACAATGACAGAAGATAAATCCAACAGTAAAGCCCAAGAGACTGTGAACAGAAAAAAAAATAACTCTGATAATGGAAAAAAATGTGAGAAATCAAAGCCAGAAGAAAAAAAATCAACCCATCAGATTAAAACAATCATTGGCAACAGAAGGACAGAGTCAAAAACTCTAATAATTGGTGACTCTATTTTATCTGGAATAAATGTGAAAGGCTTGAAAACAAATGTTGAATGTCACCCTATTTCAGGTGCAACTATAGACACCATTTCTGATAAAATAAAGATTTTTGATTTGAAATGTTTCACGAACATTATTATTTATGTGGCCGGAAATGATGCTGCAAATGCTGAAAAAAACAATTACGTTGACATGGAATTAATAGAAGAGAAATATGAACAGCTACTGTACCTCATAAGACAGAAAAGTGAAAACATTAAAATTTATTTGTGCAGTTTATGTCCTCGTGGAGACACTCAAGTTGTGGACATAAACGAAATGATTCAGAGACAGTGCAGATTTCACAATGGCATTTTCATTGATGCCCACAGTAGTTTTTTCAACAAATGGAATCAGCAAAAAGATCATTTCTACAAACCACGGGACAATATCCACTTGTCATCATCAGGTACACGTGGATTACTCGGTGCCATCCACAAACATGTTGACGTAGTGGAAGACTTCCAGAAATGTGCACTTAACCGGAATTCTTCTCAAACTCGGAGGTCAACATCCAAAGCAGCGAAGGCTAGGTTTTATAGACAGAGTGAGCGTGAAAATGATTACAGTGGTGAAAGATGTTTCAAATGTGGAATTACAAACCATTCAACTAGTCAGTGTCATCACAGACAGCAAGTTCAGTGTTTTTTGTGTAAACTTTTTGGACATAAAGACTCAGTTTGTTGGAACCAATAGGAAAAAGGCAAATATGCCAGTCAAAATGAAGAATTTTCTTTTTCTTCTGTTTCATTCAATAGGTTTGACATTTTAGCAAATGTATGTGAAAACTGTAATAACTATGGTTATGACTGTGAGTGCAGCAGTACATTAGACACATCAAATAGGACATTAATTACTGACCCAATAGAACATATTTATGACAGTTACCTACCTCTTGAAGCATCTCAAGATAATTATGACTTATCAACCTGTTTAGATAACAGTAATTACCTTAACAATGCATATCATGATGCAACTTTTGGAAATGTCACTTCCACTGAAAACAGTAATATGTGCATGTCTGAAAATATTGTGCATGAAAATAATGTGCATGAAAATATTTCTTCCATGAGTGCCCAAAACATGCTTAATTTAGGTCTTGGCAAGAAAGGTTTTAAGATGGGGCATTTGAATATACAAGGAATACAAAATAAAGTTGAACAAATAAATTTATTGTTAAATAGCTCTCAAAATGATATTGATATATTAGGACTTAGTGAAAGTAAATTATAAGATATTCATATGAGCAGTTTCTTTGAAATAAATAATTATCAAACTTTTCGCAAAGATCGAGTAATTTCAAGAGACAGACCTGAACAGGGCGGTGGACTTATTATTTATGTTAAGGATGAAATAAAGTGTGAGAGACGTTATGATTTGGAATGTGAACGTATTGAATGTATATGGTTGGAGATTTTCCAAAAAAATAGCATGAGTTTTCTTGTAGGTAACATTTATAGACATCCCAGCGAAACAATTGATTGGAATGAGAATTATGACAATCAGTTTGATAAAATTTTAGAATGTGAAAAAGAGCTTTATTTAATGGGGGATTTTAATCGTGACTTAATGCAGGAGAATATTCGACTTTCCTGGCTTGAATATATGGAATCTTTTGGTCTCTTTCAAGTACAGTCCAGCCTGTATTAAGCAAGCACCTAAGGGGTAACCAAAATTTGCTTGCTAAAGACAGGTGCTTGCTTAATACAGGTGAAATTGAAGGCATTTGCCTTTTATGGGAACCAAATGCTTGCTTGCTTAAGACAGGTTGCTTGCTTAATAGAGGTGGCCACTAAGACAGGTTTGACTGTAGTTAATACCCCCACTAGGGTCACAAGCCAATCAGAAACATTAATCGATCATATCTATAGTAATACCCAGTGTAACATTTTGATGACTACTGTCCCAAAACTAGGATTTAGTGACCATTATCCCATTTTTCTAAACAGAAAAGCTAACAGCGCAAATAGTTATAAAAATAGCCATTTTTCAATATCATATACCGTATTCGCCCCAATTACCGCACCGTGCGCTTAGTTTTTTCAAAATCGTGTCAAAAAATCGTGGTGAAAAATCTACCTAATTAGCGCACACTGATACGAAAACAATAGCTTCCGAGATGATGCATACTGATATTTAATGGGACAGAAAATTTGTTTGTTTGATTTGAGGTTTAACGGAAAAGGATACTTAAGCATTGCCTTCACTGTTGAAGAAATAACAGTACGTTTGTATAGATTTACTGTGAGAGCTTCAAGGGGAGTTTACTGTAAAGTGTGCGCTTAAACATTTCCTTTTCAAAAATAGCTTCGGTGTGCGCTTATAGGAGCATGTGCGGTAATTAGGGCGAATACGGTAGATCGTTTAAAAATTTTGATGAAAATAGTTTTATAAATGATTTAAAATCAACTCCATGGGACATAATTAAAGTTTTTGATGACACCAATGATATTGTTGAAACATGGTCATCTTTATTCAGTGAAATTGTAAATAAGCACCTTCCTTTAAGGAAACACAGAGTAAAGCGCAAGCAGCAGCCAAAATGGCTTACTGTAGATATTATTGATGCTATAAAAACTAGAGATAGATTCAAATCATTAAATAATCAGGACCAATTTAAACAATGGCGAAATAAAGTTAGTAAAATAATTAAACATTCAAAAAAGCAGCAGTATACAGATATTATCCACAACAATGCTAATAATCCTGCTAGTGTCTGGAAATTATTCAAAGAACTGGGGGCCAGTAAACGGAATAGTGGTAGCAGTATAAGGAGCCTGAATGTTAATGATAACGTATTTGGAAGCGATTCCGACATTGCATCTGAATTCAATGAATTCTTTATTTGTATAGCGTCTAAGATAAAAGAAACACCAGTGGGATCTAATTTTGATAAGTTGAAAACTATCTGTGATGAAAAACTATCTTATAATGCCAGTTTTTCAATTCCCTGTATTACACTAGAAAAAGTTGAAAAATATCTGAAAAACATCGATGTAACCAAGGCTACTGGGACTGATAATATAGGCCCAAGACTATTAAAATTAGCTGCACCATATATATCAGAAAGCCTGACTTATATTTGCAATCAAAGTATATTAAATTCCACTTTTCCTGAAAAATGGAAGGAAGGTAAAGTCACCCCATTGCATAAAAATGGCGCTAAGGATGACCCAAATAATTACAGGCCAATATCAGTTTTATCAGTTGCTTCAAAACTACTAAAAAACATGTGCATGACTCCTTAATGCTATATTTGACTTCAAACAACTTGCTTCATTCAACCCAATCTGGCTTCAGACCAAATCATTCCTGTGAGACTGCTCTGTTACAAATGACCAATAAATGGCTGGAGGCAATAAATAATGATCAGCTAATTGGAATGGTAATGATTGATTTCAAGAAGGCTTTTGATCTTGTAGACCATACACTATTGATTAAAAAACTTAAATGTTATAAAATTTCAAATGTTATAACTAAATGGTTTTCTTCCTATCTGCTGGACAGGAAACAAAAAGTTTTTATCAATAATACTCTTTCAGAAGCTAAAAATATTACATCTGGAGTTCCTCAAGGATCTATCTTAGGCCCTCTGTTATTTTTGATGTTCATTAATGATTTACCACTTTATACTAAAAATGTTTTTACTGATTTATATGCAGACGATACCACACTTTATCACATAGACAAATCTCAACTCTGTATTGAACAAAAATTGCAAGAGGCATTGCAAAGAACTTCAGAATGGTGTGGGCTGAATGTAATGTTAATAAATACTGCTAAAACAAAAGTTATGCTAATTACCACTCATCAAAGGCGTGCCCATTTAGATAAAAATATTCTCACATTGAAATACAACAATAACAATTTAAGTATGATAAATAGTGATAAAATCCTTGGTATATATGTTGATAACAATCTGACATGGACAAACCATATTGATGCAATTGCAAAGAAAATCAGTTCTAATCTTTGGCTCCTATCTAAAATAAAAACGCATCTTTCTACTGAAAACAGAATTCAGTTTTATAAATCATATATTCAGCCTCATATACACTATTGCAGCTCCATTTGGGGAGGTACATCTCAACAGAATCTTAACAGAATATTTAGATTACAGAAAAGAGCATGCAAAATAATTCTGAATTATCAAATTGATAATATACCTAATATAATGGAAGAATTAAAAATATTAAATATTTATGAACGCATTTTTCTCAGAAAAGCAAAAATAATGTACAAAGCCTCAAATGCATTGACACCCCAATATATCTATCAAATGTTTCATTTAAGACCCTCCAATAACACTCTTCAGTCTCTAAGATCCACAGGTACCATAAATTATTTAATACCAAGGCCACAAAAAGAAATGTTCAAGCAGAGCTTACTTTATTCTGGTCCAGTGGTGTGGAACAATTTACCAGACAGCCTCAAAATTTTAGGTTCACTTGACAGTTTCCATAGAAACTGCATTAAGTGGATCAAGGGAACCCTCTAATTTCCTTGAAGCTGATATTTATTTGTATTTATTTATGTGGTGTGTGTATGTGTGCATATATATGTGTGTGTGGCTTCTTTGTAAATTGTATCTCTACATTTAAATATTGTGCATATTAGAGGGCCTCATGGAAGATTAGCTTGTTGTTGCTAAATGTGTTACCCTCTCAAAATAAAGACGATTATTATTATTATTATTATTATTATTAAGTGACAAGGTTCTTGATTCAACATGACCAACATTAAAACTTGACCAAGATATCATCAATACAAACATTCTGGAGACTGAAGCAAATCAGTGGACAAAGCATCAAAGCAATTTGACCTAGTGACCTATTTTTTTATCCAATATGGCCCATATTTGAACCAGACAAAGCTATCATCTAGACAAACATTCTGGAATATTTTTATGTAGTTTGAAGTAAAAGTTGTGAACTCTATGGGGTGAACAAGTTTTTAAAGCAATTTGATCTACCCGTAGTGACTGAGTTTTCAATTTGACATGACCCACCGAGATAACAAGACAAATGTGCTGGTTAAATTTCCTACCCACCGAGATAACATGATAAATGTTCCGGTTTATTTTCATACCCACTGAGATTACATTAGATAAATGTTCTGGTTAATTTTCATAAGTTTGAAGCAAAACTGTGGCCTCTAGAGGGGGAACAAGGTTTTAAAGAAATTTGACCTAGTGACCTAGTTTTTGACTCAACGTGACCCATATTTCAACTTGATCAAGATATCCTCAAGAAGAACATTCTGTTTAAGTTTCATGAATAATGAACCAAAACTCTGGCCACTAGATGGTAACAGGGTTTTAAAGAAATCTAACCTAGTGACCTAGATTTTGAACCCACATGACCCGCATTTGAACTTGACCCAGATATCATCAAAACACACATTCTGGTAAAGTTTAATGAGATTAAAGCAAACAAAACTGTGCCCTCTACAGGGTGAATAAGGTTTTAAAGAAATCTGACAAATCAATAATTGAACTTGACCCAGATATCAAGACACACATTCTCTAGAGGATCATGAAAAAGGTTTCAACGACATCTGACCTAGTCACCTAGTTTTTAATCTTACATGAAATATATTTCGAAAACTGACCAAGATATCATCAGGACAAACATTCTGGTTAAGTTTCATGAAGTTTGCAGCAAAACTGTGGGTTCTAGAGGGTGAACAAGGTTTTAAAGAAATCTGACCTAGTTTTTGACCCAAAATGACTCATTGACCCAAAATGACCCAAATTTGACAAAGATATCATCAAGTCAAACATTCTGGTAAAGTTTCAGGAAGATTGAAGCAAATCTATGGCCTCTAGAAGATATTTGACATAGTGCCCTAGTTTCTAACCTGACACGACCCATATTCAAACTTGACCAAGATATCAACAAGAAAAGTAGTTTGGTAAAGTTTCATGAAGACTGAAGCAAAGTGTGGCCACTACAGGGTTTTCTTTGTTTGTTTGTATTGGAGTTTAATGGCCCAGTCAGCACTATTTCAAGTCATTTTTGAGCTGGTCAGTTTACCTATCAACACTTTTCCTGGGCAGGCTTAAACGGCATGAGCAGTTAACCAGTACAGTGTACATTCTTTCACCAGAGGCGACGCCCCCGCCCATAGGGGCTTGAAGAAATATATTGGCTGCACGATACTTCCACGCAGAGCTGAATCCGGCCCGCACACTAGTACTGGTAAACCGCTTAGAGGATCTAAGCCTGTCCAGGAACCGCTGTGCGAGGGGGACCGTCCATGCTAATAAACCCTATTGGTTTCATTGGGCGACAGGGCTTGAGATGTCATTTCATCTCAATGTCGGGTAAAGTCCCACAAAATTGGAAGCAAAGTCTCCAAAATGACCTTTACAGTGTTGATGGGGACGTTAAACCTCAAATCAAACAATCTTTCACCAGAGGCCTCTATAGGGTGAACAAGGTTTTAAAGAAATTTGACCTAGTTTTTTATGTGACATGACCCGTATTCAAACTTGACTAAGAAATCATCAAGACAAACATTCTGGTAAAGTTTCACAACGATCGAAGCAAAAATGTGGTCTCTAGAGGGTGAACAAGGTTTTGAAGAAATTCGACCTAGTGACCTAGTTTCTGACCTGACATGACCCGTATTTGAACCGGACTGAGATATCATGAAGATTGAAGCAAACAAAACTGTGGCCTCTGGAGGGTGAACAAGGTTTTGTTTTTGCTTGTATTGGAGTTTAACGGCCCAGCCAACACTATTTAGATCATTTTTGAGCTGGTCAGTTTACCTGATGACCAAATTTTTTTTTCAGCATGTTAGCGGAAACACAGCTATTTTTTTTTACGCCTGTTGCAGAAGTATAATAAATTCTTGTGTCTACAGTTAACTGAGTGTAGTAGTTTTTGGTGTGCCTAAAACAGTTCCATAAGGAAATCATCTGGCAGTTTTTGCAGTGTGAAGAACACACTCTGAGGAGATACTAATTTTGTAGGCATTAATAAATTTTGATTAAAATCAAGATACCTACCTGTCTGAATTTTTCAAAGAATGTCTGTTTTAATATTTCAGTCTAATAGATAATTTTTATTGTAACAGGTGATAACACTTCTAGTTATTATCCCATTTCTTACTGATGGAATCTTCCATCTTTTATATTAACCCATTTTGTACCGTAAACCCCAAAACGGGTACCCTGGCAAACAGTGCAGAATGCGGCGTCTGATCAGGGCCTCCACTGTTTGCATAACGTTCAAAAAGTTTTGAAGAAAACACAACCTGACACCCCTAACTTTTTTAAATGGACTCCGGCTATATATAAGGACGAAGTTTCCATTTGGTACAAAAAAAGTTAACTGGAGCCAGTTGTTCATTTGCATTGCAAGCTTAACAAGCTTATTAGTGGTTTTTAGCAAGTGCACTATCTAATATAGTGTTGTTGTTTTTTTGTTGTTGTTTTTTTGGGGCTAAAGAAATGAGAGCAGCACCAGCTCAGGTTGCACTGCCTGTTCCAAACTCTCCCCATACAATTCTGGGCTCAGTTGTTCAAAATTAGCACTAGTTGAGGTATATGATATACTTGCACTGACTTACTTGTTCCAAACTCTCCTACTGTACTTCTGGGCCCAGCTGTTCAAAACCAGCACCAGTTCAGGTAAATGAAAAACTTGCACTGACTTACTTGTTCCAAACTCTCCTAATGTACTTCTGGGCCCAGCTGTTCAAAACTAGCACTAGTTCAGGTATATGCTATACTTGCACTGGCTTACTTGTTCCAAACTCTCCCCATACAATTCTGGGCCCAGCTGTTCATAATTAGCACTAGTTCAGGTATACGATAAACTTGTACTAACTTACTTGTTCAAAACGGTATCTGATACACTTGCACTGCCTTACTAGTTCCAAACTCTCCACATACACTTCCAGGCCCAGTTGTTCTAAACTTGTACTAGTTCAGGTACATGATACACTTACACTGCCTCACTTGATCCAAACTCTCCACATACACTTCCAGGCCCAGTTGTTCTAAACTTGTACTAGTTCAGGTACATGATACACTTACACTGCCTTACTTGATCCAAACTCTCCACATACACTTCCAGGCCCAGTTGTTCTAAACTTGTACTAGTTCAGGTACATGATACTCTTACACTGCCTTACTTGATCCAAACTCCCCACATACACTTCTAGGCCCAGTTGTTCTAAACTTGTACTAGTTCAGGTACATGATACACTTACACTGCCTTACTAGATCCAAACTCTCCACATACACTTCCAGGCCCAGTTGTTCTAAACTTGTACTAGTTCAAGAGCCGGCCTCAGTGGCTCAGTCGGATGCGCGTCTGACTGGTGATCAGGAGGTCGCGGGTTCGACTCCCGCCGGGGTCGGCAACATTCTTTCGTGGAGATTGATCATGAAATCTTTTCTACGGTCATTCTCTCCCTTCCGCTGATTCAAGAAGGGCAGTTGTCAGTTTCTGGCGAAAGAATGTGCACTGAACTGGTTAACCGCTTACGTATAAGCTTGCCCAGGAAAGTGTTGATAGGTAAACTGACCGGCTCAAAAATGACCTACATAGTGTTGACTGGGCCGTTAAACTCCATTACAAACAAAACTAGTTCAGGTACATGATACACTTACACTGCCTTACTAGATCCAAACTCTCCACATACACTTCCAGGCCCAGTTGTTCTAAACTTGTACTAGTTCAGGTACATGATTCACTTACACTGCCTTACTAGATCCAAACTCTCCACATACACTTCCAGGCCCAGTTGTTCTAAACTTGTACTAGTTCAGGTACATGATACACTTACACTGCCTTACTAGATCCAAACTCTCCACATACACTTCCAGGCCCAGTTGTTCTAAACTTGTACTAGTTCATGTACATGATACACTTACACTGCCTTACTAGATCCAAACTCTCCACATACACTTCCAGGCCCAGTTGTTCTAAACTTGTACTAGTTCAGGTACATGATACACTTGCACAGCCTTACTTGTCCCAAACTCTCCCCAAATATTTCTGGACCCAGTTGTTCAAAACTAGCATCAGTTTTGACTCCAAGCTAGACCTGGTCTAAAGATTTTTTTTTCTCCTCCTATTACTCGTACACCAGAAATGAATCACTCAGGAAGCCATTCAACTGTGAGCTCAGTCGTGTTTGACCTACAACCTTCAGCAATGAACTCAATGTCCACACCACTTCACTGTTTTCATCTGATGCCAGGATGCCTACATCCCTATATGCATGGTAAATATGTTCAATGTTTTCTACAAACGTTTGTGGACAATCCTGATAACAGAATGACTGCTTAAACTTTGGAAGTGTCAGTTGGTCAAATTCATTGAGAGAGTGTACTCTGGGGTTGATTATCTGGGCACGAAAATTTGACCCGTCCACTCTCCATTACGAGTGAAAATTTTGGGAGACAAGTAAAAGTTTTGCCACCTCTGAAATTTACAAAAGTCTGCATGCCCTTGGTCATGAAGGACGTGCGAAGAATTTTCCAGCCCTGATTATTTATAAATCTACCAAAATTACAGCCATAATGATCCTAAGTATTTGGACGGATAGGCCTAAGCAAATAGTACAGACTTGGATCAAACTGCTCCCAAGAGAGCAGTCTGATTGGGGTCTACCCCATTTGCCATTCCGTTTGCACCTTTTGGACTCCTTGCAGGATCATGAAACAAATTTGTTAAACAAATTTCTTGTTTAGGAGAGGTACAGCAAGTCTTCAAGCTGTCCAAATTTTTAGGAATTTTACATTAAGTGATCATTTCATCTAGAATCTTCCCAGCAGGACAAATAAAGTTAAAACCAAAACCGTGTGCACCAAGCTTTTGTGTGAAATCTATATAGCTGTTATTTATACCTGCAATTCTTGTCATAGTGATGTCAGAATGCTGTGTGAAGAGGGTTATCTGTAAAATCTGGACTGGACTCTTGTGCAATCTAGACTGGACTCACTGACAAACAGTGAAGATCATCGGCCTCCGCCTGTCAGGGCTTGAAGAAAAAGATGGGTTGCACGATGCTTCCACACAGAGCTGAAACCTGCCGCAAACGAGTACTGGTAAGACTTTTAGAGGATCTAAGCCTGTCCAGGCAGGCGCTGTGAGTCGGACCGTCCATGCTTATATACCCTATTGGTTTCATTGGGCAGCAGGGCTTGCGATGTCATTTCATCTCAATGTCGAGTAAAAGTGCCACAAAATTGGAAGCAACGTCTCCAAAATGACCTATATAGTGCTGATGGGGATGTTAAACATCAAATTAAACAAACAAACACCCGTGGGAAATAGTGCACTTTTTCACATCTTCAAAATGGCTGCTTTTCTGATGAAAATCAATGATACTTTTCTTATTTATACTGCAAACATAGGTAATGATAGGTTGT
This sequence comes from Lucinisca nassula, assembly GCA_963580285.1. Lineage (NCBI taxonomy): Eukaryota > Metazoa > Mollusca > Bivalvia > Lucinida > Lucinidae > Lucinisca > Lucinisca nassula. The sequence continues at coordinate 92,283,486 of OY757010.1, read as the reverse complement.
GGGTGCTCATTAATATAATACCCCAGTTAACCCTAATTTTCTCTCTATAAAGTGGGGTTAAGGTGTGTGTGTGTGGAAGGGGGGGGATGCTCATTTCACAGACTTGTTCACGTGATGTACCCTGTGCAACCTTCCACTTTATCTATGGCAGTTACATAAATTGCAAAATTTTCTGTCAGAAAATGCATTTCCTCTATACCTACTGTTAGTCCCGTAGGAATAATTTAGAATAAAACTAATACAGAATCTTCTGGCATTATCAGTATTTTGATTAAGGTGTGAAAATTATTTTGATACAGTGTCAAAAATGTAGGGAACTATTCAGTTTGTTTCTGATATATCTTATAGCCGATAATTTCTGCAGGTGTAAATTTCTGCAGTTTTTACTGCCGGTGTAAATTTCTGCATTTTTTACTTCAAAACACATACGAAAATTTTCAGCAATTTTTATTTCTGTAGGTCACTAAAAGACAAAATACTAGTTAACCCTTGTCCTGCTGAGCGTGGATATACAGTCAAACCTGTCTTGAGAGACCACCTTTGGGAAAAACAAAAAGTGGTCTCTCAAGACAGGTGGTCTCTTAAGGCAGGGAGGATCAATCAAGATATTTTTTTTTTTCATTTTTTTTTAAATTACACTATGCAATTTATGAGATCATTGTTGAGATATATGTATTTATTTACAGAAAAGTGTTGCTTCTAGAAGGTTATTTTAAAATGAATTAAAAAAAAGAATATTAATTTAAATGTATGATAATGAGAAAACTATGAATTCAAAAGATTTTGGAAAGAGGTGTTTAAAAATGAAACAATTAAAAATAGACTACACAAATATGTTCAAGTCGTGATAGTAGTTTGCCGTGACGCCGATACAGGTCATGGTGGTAGTTTGCCGCAATGATAGTTTGCCGAGACGGCCGTACTTCATTCTGTATATTTTCGCGCCTATTCAAACGCTAAGTCGCGTCACGCATTATGACCCAACAATCCAATTAGCGTCAATCAGTGCATGTATCGATTATAATTGGCAAACAATTAATTTTAATCCCCGCACTTGTCATAATCAGTGTCATAATTTTGGTTTCCAAAGACAATATGAAGAGAGGTAATTATTTGTACTGGCGCACCTGTTGATCTTCCGGTGTCACAGTAAACTTATTTGGTCGCACAAGGCAGGGAAATTTTACAGTTGGGACACGTTTTAAGCGGTCGTTGGTCGCGTTGGGCAGGTGGGCGCTCAGGCAGGTAATTTAACATTGAAAATCGCTCGGGAGGATTGCCTGACGGTCGTTCAAGACAGGAAATCGCTTAAGACAGGTGGTCGCCCCCGCAGGTTCAACTGTACCTTATTTTCCAAACAATGAAGATCCAGATCAGATGGCTTCGTCTGATCAGGCTCTACATTGTTTGCCATTCAGATTGTGAATTTGTTGCAATAATTTGAATCAAGTAATCTGATTGGTTGATAATCAATTGTGGGTGTGGCATGTTTAAATATTCAGCAGGTCAAGGGTTAAGAATTAAATGAAATTAACATGTACATGTATAATCCAGTACAGTGTTTTTCAAATAGCACAGTTAATAAAATGATGAAGTTTTCAAACCTTTCACAAACAGTTCATGATCAGTTCTCCATATGTTCTTGATTTCTGTTCATGAACTTTTGGTGGCCCCCGCCCATCGGGGCTTAAAGAAATAGATGGGCTGCATGATGCTTCCACGCAGAGCTGAAACCGACCCGCACACGAGTACTGGTAAACGGCTTAGAGGGTCTAAGCCTGCCCAGGCAAAGCGTTGCGAGTCGGACTGTCCATGCTTATAAACCCTACAGGTTTCATTGGGCGGCAGGGCTTGAGATGTCATTTCATCGCTCTCTTCCAGGAGAGAATGTTGCTGACCCAGCAGGTATCAAACCCAGTCAGACATGCATCTGACTGACCGTGCATCTGACTGAGTTATCGAGGTCATTGTCATAGGGTAATGTTCTCATTCATGTAATACTTGTAATTCTATTGCAAGAGCAGCACAAGACTAACACACCCTTGAGACATAGCACCTTTATTGATGGTTCAAAAACCTGACATCAGAATCTGTGATATACCGTAACAAGTTGTCCAGCAGGCAACGATCACTCACCTGAGAACCAGCACAATCCTGCTGCATTAACCCTTATCCTGCTGCAAAATTAAGTTAGCCCCACCCATTTCTGACTTTGAACCAATCAGATTACTTGATGTAATTTATTCCTACAAATTCACAAACTGGATTTCAAACAGTGAAGATCCTGATCAGATGGCTTCTTCAGAAGTCATCTGATCTGGATTTACACTGTTTGCAAAGGCTGGGGTTGTTGTGAACAGCCGATTAAGGGTTCAGCCATGCCGAGTGCTGACTCACAACCAAAATTATGCCCAAGGACAATTAACTGCAAAGCCATATAACCTGTGAGGCCCAAAAGACTGAATGCCTCTTCTGATTATCTGCAAGTTTGATGAAGATCCCCTCATAAATGGCCAAGAAAAGTTGGGGATGTCATTTTTCCGCTAAAAGTCTATGGAAAAATATTTCAAGCTTGAAAGATTATAACTGGAAAACCTGTAATAAGAGTCAAGCAAATTCTAACTTGTGCGAGATTTTATGCTTGTCCTCTTACTGAAACTTTCAAAAAGATCAGATCAGAAATGGCTGGGGAAAAAAGGACACACCATTTTCTCTTATATTTATGCTCTTGATTTGAAGTTTAACATCTCTGTCAACATTGTATAGGTCATTTTGGAGATGTTGCTTCCAATTTTGTGCGACTTTTACCCAACATTAAGATGAAATGACATCTCAAGCCCTGTCGTCCAATTAAACTTATAGGATTTTTAAGTATGGACAGTCCGACTCGCACCCCTTTGCCTTGGCAGGCTTAGATCTTCTAAGCGGTTTACCAGTTCTTGTGTGCGGTAGGTTTCAGCTCTGTGTGGAAGCATCATGCAGCCCACCTATTTCTTCAAGCCCCGATGGGCAGGGGCGAGGATGCTCAAGGTCTGTCAACTCCAAAACCATCTGTCACGTGCAGCCAAAATTCGAAATTAACATAGACTGTATAATTATTATTATGTCTCTCGTATTTATATGCAAGCATGATGAACGACTGAGAAAAAATGGAGACACTGTCCTGGTAATTTTTTTCACGCACATTTAGGAAATAAAACCAGAAAACCAGTAGTCAGGTTCAAGCTAAATTCAAACTCATTTGCGATATAATGCTTATCCTTGTTAACTTAAAGTTTCAAAAGGATTTTTTGGAGTAGTCTGATCTTGTTCTACGCTGTTTGCTTAGGCCTATCTTTATTTTGTTTGATTTGAGGTTTAACGTCAACACTGTAAAGGTCATTTTGGAGACATTGCTTCCACTTTTGTGGGACTTTTACCCGACAATAAGATGAAATGACATCTCAAGCCCTGTCGCCCAATGAAACCAATAGGGTTTATAAGCATGGACGGTCTGACTCGCACCGCTTTGCCTGGGCAGGCTTAGATCCTCTAAGCAGCTTACCAGTACTCGTATGCGGGTCGGATTTAGCTCTACGTGGAAGCATTGTGCAGCCCATATATTTTTTCAAGCCCCGATGGGTGGGGGCCGGCTAAGGCCTATCTGTCCCAATAGTTAGGATCTTTACAGTATTTCTGAATATATAATCCATTTTGTAAGGGAAACACCTTAACCCTTTACCACACAGGGATTTTGTGAATTTCACTGATTTTCACAGTGTTGCACCTGACAGCAACGTCAACTAGCCATTGTTTCATAATGGATGGTCTGTTTTACACCAAACTCAGTATGAATGTTCATTGGGCAGTAGCCTTTCAAATGCAAACTTTCATGACTTGATCATTGTTGTCATGGTAAAGAGGGGGCATCTCAAAGTTGGCAAAAAGTGTGTTTTCATATGAATTTTGGACCACATTTTAATCTTCACACAGCTGTCAAGGCAACAATTAAGGTGGTTGGCACTAACTATTTTCACTGTTTGCAGTATGTTTTATCAGCATCAATTTTCAGGCATGTTTGATCCCAGACACCCTCAGATATAAATTTTAGCGGTCGGTTGGGCCATAAACCCAAAATTTTTCGGGATGTGAGGGGGGCAACGCCCCCCTTCAATCCCCCCCAGGAATATCTTTAGTGGGGAGGCGCGGGAAAAAACAGGTCACTTTTTTGCCCAACAAATCCTTAAGCAAACTTAACTATCCAGGGGTAGAAATGCAGATTTTAGGTGCTTCTTGGGCTTAAAATGGGGGGGGGGGTGCAGACACGTAAAAACACGTATCTGAGTGGTAAAGGGTTAAAGGGGCATTTGCAAACACTCCAAAGGCCAGACCAGATGCCTCAGAATGCAGTGTCTGATCTCAGAGCTTTCCCTGTTTGCAGAGAGTTGCTTCCCATTACATGCTTAAGTCGTCTGCCCAAAAGACAATTCACATGAAATTCACATGAAACGTCAACCTTATATTCTTATTTTTATAAAAAAATAAAAAGAAAACCAACATTTTGAGAGTGAATCAGAGGGCTAAGATGCTGAGGAAAAACCAAATCTGAAAATGTCGTCTGTTTGTGTCGTCTGCTGAACCTTCTTGCAATGTGTCTAAAAACATTTTTGCATACAAGAAAACATTGTGGACCCAGATCAGACTGCTCCTAGAGGAGCAGTCTGATCTGGGTCCACACTGTTTGCGACGATGACTTTTAAAGTTACGGGCAGACGACAAAGCAGACGACAATTGTCATTATTGGCATTTTATGGGTTAAGATACTACTTGTTTCTAGATTCTTCTGATAGACAACAGTAACATAGTATTAACAATTCATGATGTCTGAGAGGATTCATTCAATGTCACGAATAGCATGAAAAAGATAAATCAGACACTAATTAATGTACTTTTCTAGGATAGTAAGGATACTACAACTGATTCAACCTTTACACAGCCAATCACTACATTTACAAAAGTCATTTTTTTTCTGTGAAAAAAAAATGCATGGCATTAGCTGGGCCGATGATTCACATGAAATGTCAAGCCTTGTTTTCTCTAACTTTTTTTAGATCAGATTATCATCTGCTCCAGAATTTTCTGCAGTACTTTAAGGTTTTTGTTTGTTTCCGATGAGGTTTTACGTCCCACTTATTTAGGTCATTTTGGAGACATCTCAAGCTCTGCGGCCCAAACAAACCAAATGGTTACACCACTTTGCCTGGGAAGGCTTAGACCCTGTAAGCTGTTTACCAGTACTCTTGTGCGGTCAGCTTCAGCTCTGTGTTGAACCATCATGCAGCCCAATCTATTTCTCAAAGCCCCCATTGGCAGGGGCCTACTTGAAGGTTTACAAGGAATACATCAAAACTGCCTTAAAATTGTTTAAAAACATTTGTCAAAGTTGAGAACATGCTGTAATTCTCCTAAAAATTTAAACAAATTTGTTTCATGATCCAGCAAGGAGCCCAAAAAGTGCAGACAGAGTGGCAAACAGTGTAGACCCTGATCCGACTTCTCCTTCAAATCTGATCTGGATCTGCACTGTTTGCTAAGGCCTGTCCGTCCCAATTAATTATGTAACAGATACAGCTGTAGCTCCAGCGATATCCAAAATATATTTTGATATATTTTAGGAAGGTTTTGTTGATTTTATCTTTGAATGGTAGGTTGTGTGTTTTCATTAGAATTGCCTCAATGAGGCGATTCTAATGAGAACTCACAATATGCCTTTATTGTATAGAAAGTCATAGCGATATCCTTAACCCTTGTTCTGCTGAGCCTGGAAACGTCTTCACTTTCAAACAATGCAGATCCAGATCAGATGGCTTCTGAAGAAGCCATCTGATCTGGATCTTCATCGTCATTCAGTTTTTGAATTTGTTGCAATAATTTGAATCAAGTTAACTGATTGGTTGATTATCAGTGGTGGGTGTGGCATATTCAAATATTCAGCAGGTTAAGCAATCCCATTAAGCCCACAACCTGGTATGACTAAAGCCGGCCTCGGTAGCTCAGTCGGATGCACATCTGACTGGTGATCAGGACACGGGTTCGATACCTGCCGGGGTCGGCAACATTCTTTCATGAAGATTGATCATGAAATCTTTTTACGGTCATTCTCTCCCTTCCGCTGATTCAAGAAGGGCAGTTGTCAGTTTCTGGCGAAAGAATGTGCACTGTACTGGGTAACCGCTTACGTATAAGCTTGCCCAGGAAAAGTGTGGATAGGTAAACTGACCGGCTCAAAAAAATGACCTAAAAGTGTTGACTGGGCCGTTAAACTCCAATACAACCAAACAAACTACCGTATTCGACCTATTTACCGCATCGTGCGCTTAGTTTTTTCAAAATTGTATGAAAATATTATGGTGAAAATTCTACCTAATAAGCGCACACTCAATACAAAAATAAATACCAAAAAAAAGCTTCCGATATGATTATTTTATAGAGTTGAATTTGAGCATAGGGGTTCACCACATATACATATGATTGTCCGGGTCAAAGATGCAGCAAAACCCAATATGAATTTTTTGTGAGGTTACTGTAAAGTGTTTTGTTTCCAGAAACAGCTTGGGTGTGCGCTTATAGGAGCATGTGCGGTAAATAGGTCAAATACGGTACTACTAAAACCAAGCAATTCAAAGTATCCCTATTTCGAACAAATATTCATGGTCTCCAAGGAATTCCAGTATCCCAGTAATTGACGTTGGACTGTATGTTTTTCCCTGCCCTGGTTTCATTAAGAAAATATTAGAAATATTATTGACTATGGCATTAGTTTTCTGTCTTCCATATACAAATTAAGAGAATAATGTGACACACTGTCATGACAAATACTCATTTATCTCGGCAAGTCGTGACATTCTCAAGACGTTATTGACGGAACTGACACTGTGAGCATTTAATCAACTTTCTGTCCATTTCCGGACTTTGTCACAGACTCCAAATGACACAGGGCTTAAGATGCTTAAGGTCTGCCGAAACCTATTCAGGGGAGGAAACTCTTTAAAAAATATTTTTTCTCCCCTTTCAATGCGGTGTATAAAACCCCCAAAAGGGACACTGACAAACAGGGAAGGCCCAGATCAGATGCCACAGAATTTGGCGTCTGAAAACATTACGAAAACATCCCTATAGAAATACATTGCAAATTTTACCAAAATTCTAAGATGAAAAAATTGTGATATTTTTCTTATTTCTGCTCAAAATATATGTATACATATATAGTTTAGAGCAGAAATACGAAGAATAAGGTCTATCTCTGTAAACCACATTTTTACTGTATAAAAGTGGGGTTTAAGGGGTTCAAAATTATATAGGTGTGTTTTCGTGATGAGGGCCTTCACTGTTGCTGAAAGTTCAACCATTTTCTCAATTAATTTCCAAAAGGCTTCTAAAATTAACTCAACCCCAAAATTTCGAAATGCACTCCTACATATAAGCTGGAAGATTCCAGTAAGTATAAAGATATTTAACCCTTGTCCTGCTGAATATTTATATATGTCACACCCACTACTGATTATCAGCCAATCAGATTACTTGATGCAAATTATTGCAACAAATTCATAAACTAGATGGCAAACAATGAAGATCCTGATCAGATGGCTTCTTCAGAAGCCATCTGATCTGGATCTACATTGTTTCAAAGATAAGGCATATCCGGGCTCAGCAGGACAAGGGTTAAAGACAAAATTTGCTCTGCAGAAGCATCTACAGGAGCTAATTCTTGCCTTTAAGAGCTGATCCCTTTCTCAGAGGGGTTTGATCCCTTTCTCAGAGGGGTTTGGCAGTCAGGAAAGAATCAAAGTACTGAGGAAAGTTGATGTTTGTGATCACAATGTCAGTCGTAGATCAAGCAGTTATCTAGATATTTTGTTAACAAGGTCCCAGAGGGTTAAAATACGATGAAGAAAAAAAATGGTTCATCGATTGTTTTGAGTTTTACGACAGGTCAACCCTTGTGGAACATTTTTGTCTTCAAGAGAAAGGGAGAAAAGAGACAGAAGATATAGTAGAGGAGATAAAAGTGAGGGACAGAGGAGAAAGGGGAAAATGAACAGAAGTGTAGAAACAGAAGAAACTAGAACTGTCAGAGGATCTGACTATAGCCCCGCTATAGCCCTGTCAGAGGAGAAAGACTCATGAATTAAAGGTAAAGACTTGTGAGAGGGTTAAATCCCTAACAAGGTACCTACGCCTTGTCTAAGTTAAAAAATAAGTTTTGGATAATGAAAAAAGCACATGCACATCTTCGGACCTATATGAAAAAACACCTGTTAAGTTTCAAAAGGATTGACCTAGAACTGTAAGAGGAGTTGCGGTAACAAGGTAGCTACTCCCTATACATTTTAACATTAGTAGATCTCAAAAATTGTCTAAGTTAAAAAAGGTGAAATAAGTGAAAAAAATTATTTAAGGATAATGAAAAAAGAATATGCACATCTTCAGACCTATATGAAAACACCTATAAAGTTTCAAAAGGATTGACCTAGAACTGTAAGAGGAGTTGCGGTAACAAGGTAGCTACTCCCTATACATTTTAACATTAGTAGATCTCAAAAATTGTCTAAGTTAAAAAAGGTGAAATAAGTGAAAAAAATTATTTAAGGATAATGAAAAAAGAATATGCACATCTTCAGACCTATATGAAAACACCTGTAAAGTTTCAAAAGGATTGACCTAGAACTGTAAGAGGAGTTGCGGTAACAAGGTAGCTACTCCCTATACATTTTAACATTAGTAGATCTCAAAAATTGTCTAAGTTAAAAAAGGTGAAATAAGTGAAAAAAATTATTTAAGGATAATGAAAAAAGAATATGCACATCTTCAGACCTATATGAAACACCTGTAAAGTTTCAAAAGGATTGACCTAGAACTGTAAGAGGAGTTGCGGTAACAAGGTAGCTACTCCCTATACATTTTAACATTAGTGGATCTCAAAAATTGTCTAAGTTAAAAAAGGTGAAATAAGTGAAAAAAATTATTTAAGGATAATGAAAAAAGAATATGCACATCTTCAGACCTATATGAAAACACCTGTAAAGTTTCAAAAGGATTGACCTAGAACTGTAAGAGGAGTTGCGGTAACAAGGTACCCACTATCAAATATTACAGACAGACGGAATTCCGGACAATCAAATATTACAGACAGACAGACAGACAGACAGACGGAATTCCGGACAAGCCAAATCCAATATAGCCCCCACTTTTTCAAAGCGAGGCTATAATAACAACAACCCCCACTCTACCGTTACCTGCTGCAAGGACAGCAGGCCTTGCCCAACTGTAAGTCAATATCAGCTGGACTCCCCAGTGACACAAAATACACATCACCTTTGCCTCACCCAACTACCCCTATGAAGAAAAAAAAAGGAAGAAAGAAAGAAAGAAAATGTGTCTGCTAATTTCTTCATGGTATAAACCATAAATTTCTAAATTAGCTCAGTACATTCTGTGATTGTCCCATCTGCTAATAATCTTACAGAGAAATTCTCCTAGCGGACACATGACGTCTTAGCAACGTCGCATCAACGTCGCTTTGATACGACGATGCAAATACTTTGTGCAGCCGCTTGGAGCTATGTTCCTTCAGGTGCCGGGACATAAAAAGTGGAATAACTTGACGAAGAAAAAAAAGATCATTTTTAAACCATTTGATTTAGACATTATAACCCTTATCAGACGCCACGTTCAGCGAACTTAAAATACGTTTATTCCAACCTGTACATTAACCCATAAATGCCAATTGTTTCAATATTGGGACATTCGGCAACAATTAAGACAGATTAGAGGCCGCAAAATTTAGCATCTGATCAGTGTCTTCACTATTTGCTTTAAGTACAGAACTTGAATTAAAACTCACAGCTTGCAACACGTTTTATAATTAGAGCTCTCGAAAGCAGGTGAATAACTGTTCGATGTCGGTCAGTAACGGGTTGTTTAGTTGGTCACTGATAATCACAGAGAAGCGATTTAACCCTTTTAACCCTGTAGACCGGTGCAGACGCTAAGGTAGAAATACACTGTATCTATGCAAACTTGCAGATCCTGATAAGAAGGCACGTAGCTAGCATGTCTCGCCAGAATCTACATGTACACTGTTTGCCAGCATGATTGTCAGTGAACTAATCAGAAATCCCTTTCTACAGGAATAAGAGTCCTGTTCAGAAACTCAGGAATGAAAGAGTAAAATCTCAAACCAGTTACATAAATATCATCGGAAAGCGCGTAGGAAAATAGTCCCAGAGTATTGTTTTCTTTTCTGTGCCAATTTATATTCAATCCATATTTTGAAAGACGCTCCAAGCCTGCAAAATTAATTTTCAAGTGTTCATTTGGACTATTTTATGCAGCGAACGAACAGCGGAAGTGGAGTAATGCGGTCCAGTACCGGAAGTAGAAATGTAATGACATAGAAACTTGATTTTAGAAATCAACTTTCAAAAATTGGAAGTCATTAGAGTTGTTCCTCTTGTACAAAGTAGCAGAAAATTTGGTAAGTGTAGCCCTTCATCTTAAGAACCAGATTATGCACAATAAAGTCATGCACAGTTTGATCACCATTTTTGCGAGACAGTTCTGCTTTCCTGTCAGGAAAAGTGTTCCTAAACTCCGTTCAGAAAATCTGAATCATCGATTTTTTCGATTCTCGCGTTTAATACTCATTTTAGCCCATACATCGCTATGGGAAATTTTTAGACCTCAGCCTCCGCCGATTTCTCCACCAAGTCGTATGCCTCTGCGATAGCCAGGAAAGTCTGTGATTATTTGGAGAAAAGTGCAAAATCTAAATTTTCTTCCACAGACTAAGACATTCTGACAGGTTCGACACACCCTATTAAACCATATATAGAAGTGGCTACTGCTCTTGTAAATTACAAGGGCATCTATGTTTTATTTGCACGATCACTTCATGGAAAATCATTAGCTGTGACACCACATCCGATATCGGTATATTTCTTTTTGACCACTGTTGACAGCACATTGCGCTAGTGGCTCCCCGTTCCTAGTGAGCCTCTATCTAGCCATTCGAATGTAAGGTGTGTAGTAACTGCATATCTATTTATAAAATGCATCACATGGATTTGAATATTTATTATTTTAACTGACAATCATCGTCAAATGGACTTAGTCTGTGGTCTTATTTCTTTGTTTTGCAATTTTCTCCAAATAATCACAGCCTTCCCTAACTGTCACAGAGGCATATGACCTGTTGGAGAAGTCGGCGGAGGGTCAGGTCTAAAACTTTCCCACAGAGATGTATGGGCTAAAATGAGTATTAAAAGGAAGAAACGAAAAAATTGATGATTCAGATTTTCTGAACGGAGTTTAAAAAAGAAATTCTTCCCTTCAAAAAATTGATTTGTACTGATATCAGATAAGGGAAACAAAATTTGTTGGTGTAACAATTACAATGTCCTACTCCATAAAGTGTATCCATTCCGCATATATTGTCTTTATGCAGATGACACAGTACTTTAGAACTTCAATGGCCATAACACCAATGGCTTGTTAACCATGGCTATTTCAAACCCAAACTTTTGTCCCAAAGGAATTTTTCCCCATTGCTTCAGGCAACAAATATTTTGGGATAATTTTGAAAGATTGTCTTTTTTTATCATGAAAATGTATGTTGTGTGTACTCATTAGAATCGATTCTAGTGTAGGACACTCAACTTACTCGTATAAGATCTGAAAGTTATCCCAAAATCTTTCCCAAAGATTAAAGAGATTATTTGTTAATCTGTTTTTAAATTTCCAAAGCAATCTGTTTCTGTTTACATTACCCCACCCGCTTAGGTTAGTGTACCGGAAGTACAGGTTTTCTGACTGGTACACTAGTCTGTTAGCTTTTGTTGGTATAGGAAAATTTCATGGAATACTCTCTAAATTTTGTGGGGTAATGTAATCATCTGAAAGTCCAGCATTTTGTTCTTTTTCTCTTTGTTGGATCATTTTAATTATTATTTTTTTCTTTCAAAAAAAAACAAAAAAAAAATGTGGTTGGAGGTCACATGACCGAGTCATCCAATCACATAGTGACGCGGTCACTTGCCTTTGTTTTTTTTAACGGAAAACAAATCTAGCCAATCCAAACTTGTTTACTTTGCTGACAGCCAATGAGGTTTCAGCGTCACCCTCCCTGGGTCATGCTCAAATCGAAGCGTCAGTTTCAAAAAATTTCCGTTGTGTATGGACGTCTGTGAAAAATTTTATGTGCCATAATCAAAGAAAAGGATACTGTTTTCAGAGGATAAAACATATATAAGTTCGAAAATGAGCGATGTTATATAGTTTCCCAATGCGGGATATCGGCTCGTAATCAATTTACCGAAGGACTGTTGAGAAACAGATAGAAAATTCACCGAGACAATGGCGGGAATGATTTCAAAAACTCTCCTAGTAAAGATCGTATTCGGCATCCCTAGCTGGTACCTTATGAGCGAGAAAGAAGAAGAAAAACTGTTCAACTACATTTTGGAGGCGAGAGACGCACAGGAGGCACGAATGTTCCGTTTTCTTGACTGTAGCGCTATCTGTGACGAGCTTTTCTGTTTTTTCTGTGCCTCTTACGAGGGCGATGTTGTAAAATTGTGTAGTGCCTGTCACACCTATACCGAGAGGAACTAAACCAGACCAAAGATACGCTTTAATTGAATTAAAAAAGAAAAAGAAAATATGCCCGCCACAGACGGAAGTTCGGATGAAAACGCCACAAGTATGGCAACTCTAACGGATATGTCAGATCAAGACATTTTGATTCAGTTTTGTCTATCAAATAAAGTGAACAAGACAGCCGTTGAGGAACTAATTAAACGTGGGTTCGACAGCCTCGACGCATTGAAACTAGTAAATATGGAGGACTTGAGCTCCCAGAACATCCCGATGGGTCAGAGGCGGCTCATTTATCATGTCGCACAGACGATAAATGACGTCACTTCCGGTCAGTCGGCTTCTACCGGAAGCGCCGCCATGACAGCTACGCCAGTGCAGCAACCCCCAACCAACCAACCAGCTACTCCAGTGCAGCAACCACCGTCCTTCCAACCAACGGATGTGTACCAAAGCACCTTGCTTAACACGCTTCTCCGACAGCAAGGGCAGCTATCCACAGTGACTTCGGTTTCGCATGCGAACAGCAACAGTAGTGTCCTGAACTCAGCATCAATGCAGACAGGAACAGTCAACGGACAAGGACCCCAACCATCGTGGAGTGATCCACAGATTCATATAGCGTCAGCGACGGGTAAGTCGACATCAGCTTTCTATGACATTTGTGACTTTGTTCCCCACACTTTGGATGAGGAATTGGTAGTTGGGGGTCAGGGTGAGCAGCAGTTAGTAATAAAATCAGGGTCAAGAAAGCCCCGTTGAGAGTCCCTAACCCTGTCCCAATGGTCAACTGCAAATTTAGCTATCCTATATCAGTAAGTAAATGATGGCAAGCTGGCTGGCCCTAGTCTGATGGACTATTTATCTTATACGACCAAGGTTTACCAGCTTGTGCAGAGATTCAGTCTCCCCTCGACCCTTCTTTACGACCGGGAATACAGGAAGCTGCAGAGTAGTATGAATTTCCGTTGGGGAACAGATGTGCAACACTTGCATACCCTATTCCTCCAACCTAGAGCTGGTTTGGGTCCCCAGGGTAATCATACAAACAGCCAAAAGAAAGGAGGGGGTAGTCAGCCAGCCCAGAAACCACCCAGGGGTGAAAAGTGCCTAGAGGTCTGTCGTAACTTCAATACTGAGAAAGGTTGCTCCTACGCCCAGTGTCGTTTTGCGCATAAATGTATTCTCCCAGGTTGTGGTCAGGCCCATTCTGCAATTTCCCATCATCCAGAAAAAAAGTAGAATTTGAGGTCAATCCCTTGCCCAGCTTGCGTCTTTCAGCTTGGGAGGAAGAGTTGGGTAACGACTGTGTTCGCGATTTCATCCTGGACGGCATTAAAAATGGGTTCATCGGAGTCTAACTGTTGGTTTTCTTTTGCTCCAGCATTTCAGTGGTTTCTTGCTGTCGAGTCCTCACCGTTGTCTCACCTCTGTGGTTCTTTGATTTCTGTGTTCACGGAGATGTTGCACTGATGAGTTAGGAGGCCTTCATGCGGACTGAACAAATTATTTGTCTAAATCGTGACGGAAGTAAGGGCGAGGATTGTGGCCACGTAAAATCGATTTAAGCCCCACAGTGGAAATCTTCCACTGACTGTTCCAAGGCGGCTCTTCTGTGGCGATTTATTTATGTTGTTGTTTGTTACTAACTGTGTGTATCACTTGTGTCTTTTAATTTTGGATGGCCATATGGCCATTTTGTGGGAAAGTAACTGTCCATATGGCCTTCCTTTGTTTAGGTTTCCATTATGGTCTGGTCGCTTAATGTTTGTATTTCTTTCCCTTTGGTGTCTTTTATGGATGGAGTAAGTTAATTGTATCAATTCCTGATCTTTGTTTTACTTCTACTGTTTAATATAATTGACGAAGGAGCTGACGTGATTCCTTCAGAGGGTAAAAATCACCAATCGGCCAGACCCGGCAACCCACTTTATGATAAAGCTACTTCCCAGGTGATTAAAGAGATCGAAAGTGGGCACTATGTCGTTTGTGATGAGCCGCCAAAAATAATAAGCCCGATGGCTGCCATCCCAAAGCCTGATGGGGAGGTACGTCTTATTCACGACTGCTCACGCCCTGTGGGTGAAGCGGTTAATGACTATTGCTCCTCAGACTGGCAGCAAAAATTTTCTAGGGTTGATGATGCGGCGGCTGTCATGTCTGAACAGTGCTATTTTGCAAAAGTCGATTTGCGGTCCGCTTACAGGAGTGTGCCTATAAGCAGAAGCAGTCAAGAAGTGACCGGTCTGTCTTGGATCCTCAATGGTAAAACAGTTTTTCTAAAGGATACCCGTTTACCTTTTGGGGCTCGGCTCAGTGTTGGTATCTTCCATCGACTCACCCAAGCTGTTAAACGCATGATGGCGCGCAAGGGATGTGACCTCACCATTGTTTATCTTGATGATTTCTTGATAATTTCAGAATCTAAGGAAGCATGCACGGCAGCCTTAGAATTGCTGATTCGGCTTCTCCGGAAGCTCGGTTTTTCAATACACTGGGGCAAAGTTGTGGATCCGACTACATGCATAACTTTCCTTGGGGTAGAATTGGATTCAGTAGCTATGTCCCTCAGGCTTCCTGAACAGAAGCTTCTCCTTCTAAAAGAAGACCTCCGGGATTCAATGAATCGCAAACGCTTTAGTAAGCGACAGCTTCAGTCGCTAGCTGGTCGCCTTTTATGGGCAGCAGGTGTAGTCAAGGGCGGGCGAGTGTTTCTCCGTCGCATTTTCAACACCATAAGCAAACTCAAGCATAGTGCTCATCGCGTTCGTCTTAGTTTAGCGGCCCGTAAAGACCTCGTTTGGTGGTCAAACTTTATAGAAACTTTTAATGGTCGGTCAGCCCTGCTCGACCAGCGTCCCATTGAATGTGCCTTCAGTGATGCATGTGATGATGGTGCAGGGGGGGTCATTCGGGACTGACTGGTTTTATTTTAATTGGTCGCAAGACTGGCCTACAGCCAAGAACTTCCATATAAATGAGAAAGAGGTGGTGGCGGTCGCCTTAGCAGCGCACCGCTGGGCCTCTCATTGGCGTAACAAGCGTGTGGTAATTTATTCAGACAACACAGTCACTGTCTCCGCCCTCAATAAGGGCACCTCGCGTAATGATTCCATAATGCGATGCATACGCAGTCTCTTTTGGCTGTCCGCAACCTTCAACTTTCACCTAACCGCAAAATTCTTGCCAGGCGCTCTGAACATCGCGGCGGATAGCGCGTCTCGTCTTGCTACACCTGGTTTCCTTGAAACTTTGTTGCCATATACGGATTACTCCCCTTTGCACTGGCACATGTCCCCTAAAACTTTGCTTTTTCTGCTTGACAGATTCCCCTGTTGGCGGCATCAGTGTGGGACCTGGAACAGAGCTGTTGGCGTCTAGGTTAAATGGTACATTACCTGCCACTCTGGACAAGGAAGTTCAGTTCTATCCCACGAACAGTTTCGCTCCCTCAACAAGTAAAACTTACTCCACACAAATGTCAGCCTATTTAAAATTCTGTGTGGAAAAGAAGCTGAGTCCTGCTCCAATTTCTCAAGAAAACCTAGGGCGTTATATAGCCTTCCTATCATGACGCCTTTGTTTTAATTCCATTCGACAGTACCTGAATGCGGTGCGGTTATTGCATCTTGAGGGAGGTTTCCCAAATCCGCTCGAGAAGAATTGGTATGTTAGTTCCATTCTCACAGGAGTTAAACGCGTGAAAGGTGATTCAAACATCCAAAAGTTGCCAATTACAATAGACATCCTAAAGCAGATCTTCCTTACTCTAAACTTACATTTGTCGTTTGATCGCACCTTTTGGGCTACTTGTCTCGTTGGTTTCTTCTCTTTTTTTAGGAAATCTAATCTTTTAGTCCGATCCCATATGTTGTTTGACCCTGAGCGCAACCTGTGTGCCAGTGACGTGTCTTTCACCCAAGAGGGGGCAGTGCTGAGAGTAAGATGGTCCAAGGTCATTCAGTTTAAGGAGCGCATTCTGCATATCCCTTACCAAAAATTAACGACTCCCCCTTCTGTCCTTCCATGGCCTTACTCCACCTCACCTTGGACAGCCAGCCTTGCCCAAACCCTGTACCCCTATTTCGTTACACTTTGATTGGTGCGAGTAATGTCCCGTTAACACATAATCAGTTCACTGATAAGCTTCGTGCCTGCTTACCACTTGTGGGTCTTGACGCCACCAAATTTTCTGGACACAGTTTTCGTAGAGCGGGGGCCACCTTTGCACTTCAGTGCGGGCTACCTGTAGACCTCATTAAGCTTCAGGGAGACTGGCGCAGTAACGCTTGTGAACGTTATCTAGAGCCTTCCTTTAGTCTCAGGAAACAGGTGGCAAAAACCATGGGGTCTACAGTTGGCTCCATGCCTCACTCAGGGCAATAAAGGAATAAGTCACATTTGTGAATGTTGGTGTCGACCGACCCTTGTGGTTTGGCTAAGTGTGTCTGTGGTCGCACATGTGAAATGGGTTCACAGTGCTTACATTTCCCTTAAAGTAGTATTACTGTTCTTTTTAAATGTTTATTTTTTAAATGAAATTGCAAGTTACTAGCATGCTTAGTCCCTTTCAACTACAACATTTCTACACCTACAGCTTTTGGAGGTTTGGAGGTATATATTATTGAAAATTTTGACAATAAGACCTGGATTTAATAGTGCTTTGATAAACAATTCTTGTATTGCTATGTGCATGCAATTCTTACAATTGCTGGTTATGTGCTGCTTGCAAAATTTTCAATTATATGGTTTCGAGCTCCCAAAAGCTGGTCTTGTGTTTTTAATCATAACCATTACTTATGTCGGCTTCCTGGAGTTGTTAAAGGGCACGTTGATACGAGCAACACCTAGCAGATTCATGGGCGACCTTGAGTCTGGATGGTGTTGCCCCTTTTTTTGAGTGCGGCGGATAATTTAATAAAGAGATTATTTGTTAATCTGTTTTTAAATTTCCAAAAGCAATCTGTTTCTGTTTACATTACCCCACCCGCTTAGGTTAGTGTACCGGAAGTACAGGTTTTCTGACTGGTACACTAGTCTGTTAGCTTTTGTTGGTATAGGAAAATTTCATGGAATACTCTCTAAATTTTGTGGGGTAATGTAATCATCTGAAAGTCCAGCATTTTTTTCTTTTTCTCTTTGTTGGATCATTTTAATTATTATTTTTTTCTTTCAAAAAAAAAAAAAAAAAAAAATGTGGTTGGAGGTCACATGACCGAGTCATCCAATCACATAGTGACGCGGTCACTTGCCTTTGTTTTTTTTAACGGAAAACAAATCTAGCCAATCCAAACTTGTTTACTTTGCTGACAGCCAATGAGGTTTCAGCGTCACCCTCCCTGGGTCATGCTCAAATCGAAGCGTCAGTTTCAAAAAATTTCCGTTGTGTATGGACGTCTGTGAAAAATTTTATGCCCACCCACCCAGCCCTGTATATAATTAGAGTAGTTTTGTTTTGTTTGTTTTTTATTGTTGTTTTTTTTTTTTGTTACCTTAGTTCTAGTCAGAAACCATATATAAGTTCTTAAATTGCCTTGCAATGCTCTCAGCAAGTATCTCATGCTAGATACCGGTTACCTACTAGCGAAGACCTGGATTTAATAGTGCTTTGATAAACAATTCTTGTATTGCTATGTGCATGCAATTCTTACAATTGCTGGTTATGTGCTGCTTGCAAAATTTTCAATTATATGGTTTCGAGCTCCCAAAAGCTGGTCTTGTGTTTTTAATCATAACCATTACTTAAGTCGGCTTCCTGGAGTTGTTAAAGGGCACATTGATACGAGCAACACCTAGCAGATTCATGGGCGACCTTGAGTCTGGATGGTGTTGCCCCTTTTTTTGAGTGCGGCGGATAATTTAAATTCAATTTTGTCTTAATGCAGATGTAGTGTACACAATAACAATATTAAACTGACTTACACAGATTTCTTAAACATCATGACAGCAAAGTACAATTAATCAAAAGCAGAAGAAAGGATCACAACTATTTGTTTCATGGATTACAATTTATTTAAGGGGAATGGACAGACATTGAGAAGAGGCAGCTCTTTAAAAACAAGAATTCCGCAGAAGGCGGCGTCGCACCTGCTGGGGGCAAAAGTCATAGAAGCCACAATCAGAATGTTATTATTAATTAAGTAAATTTCATAGCAGTTGATAGTTGATGTAAAATGTGTCAAAGTCACTGGACCAAAAATATAGGCCATGGTCACCAGGTCAAGGTACGTGCCAAATCAGTACAATGAGGAGAAGTACTATGCCAAGTTTGGTGGCTGTAGGCCATTTATTTTAGGACATATTGAACATGACGTAAAAGTCGCTGGAGTGCATAATATAGGTTAAGGTCACCAGGTCAAGGTACCCACAGAGTAAGTAAATGTAGGAGAAGCACTTTTCAAGGTTTGGTGGTTGTAGGCCTTATAGTTAAGAAGATATGGAATGTCGACCTAAAATGTGTTAAAGTCAATGGAGTACAAAAAATAGGTCAAGGTCACCAAGTCAAGGTACCTGCATTGTCAGTACATCTAGGAGAAACTCTATGCAAGATTTGGTGGTTGCAGGCCTTTTATTTGAGAAGATCTGGAACCTTGACGCAAATTGTGTCAAAGTCAATGGAGCGTAAAATATGCGTCAAGGTCACCAGGTCAAGGTACCTGCAGAATCAGTACATCCAGGAGCAGCATTATGCAAGCTTTGATGGTTGTAGGCCTTTTATTTGCAGAGATCTGGAACTTCGACATAAAAATTTGTCAAAGTCGCAGGAGCGTAAAATATAGGTCAAGGTCACCAGGTCAAGGTACCTGCAGAGTCAGTACATCTAGGAGAAGCACTATGAAAGATTAGATGGTTGTGGGCCATTTATTTGAGGAGATCTGGAACTTCGACGTAAAATGTGTCAAAGTCAGTGGAGCGTAAAATATAGGTCAAGGTGTCAAGGTACCTGCAGAGTCAATACATCTAGGGGAAAAACTATTCAAGATTTTATTGGTGTAGGCCTTTTATTTGAGAAGATCTGGAACATTGACGTAATTTGTGTCAAACTCACTGAAGCGTAAAATATAGGTCAAGATCACAGGGTCAAGGTGCTTGCCTAGTCAGGAGCTCAGGGTGATGTTTCATGAAAGTTTTAATGGTTGTTTAGTCTTATAGTTGATTACAATACAAACTTCGACGTAAATTTCGAACTTCGACGTAATGGTAAAAGTCACTGGAGCGCAAAGATATAGGTCAAATTCACCAGGTCAAGGTTCTTACAAAGTGAGAAGGTCTATGAGATGTTTCATGTAAGGTGTGATGGTAGCTGAGGTTTGTAAAATAAAAACTTTTGACGTAAATGTCGAACTTTGAGGTAAATGTCGAACTTCAACATAATTGTCAAAGTCACTTGAGCGCAAAATAAAGGTCAAAGTCACCAGGTCAAGGTGCTTACGAAGTGAGAAGGTCTATGAGATGTTTCATGTAAGGTTTGATGGTAGCTGAGGTCTATAAATAAAAACTTTGACGTAAATGTCGAACTTCGACGTAAATGTCGAACTTTGACGTAATGGTAAAAGTCACTGGAGCGCAAAATATAGGTCAAAATCACCAGGTCACGGTGCTTACAAAGTGAGAAGGTCTATGAGATGTTTCATGTAAGGTTTGATGGTAGCTGAGGTTTGTAAAATAAAAACTTTAACGTAAATGTCGAACTTCGACGTAAATGTTAACAGACGGACGGACGAACAGACGGACGCACAGACGAATGGACAAACGGATGCACAGACGGAAAATCGGACGCCTTTGTCGCACCCTGCTATAAGCAGGTGCGACAATAATGTTTCCTGTCATATCAGAACAGAAGAGCACTTCATTAACTTGGTAGCTCAGTCGGATGCGTGTCTGACTGATGATCAAGAGGGCGCGGGTTTGATACATGTACCTGCCGGGGTTGGCAACATTCTTTCATGGAGATTGATCATGAAATCTTTTCTACGGTCATTCTCTCCCTTCCGCTGATTCAAGAAGGGCAGTTGTCAATTTCTGGCGGAAGAATTTGCACTGTGCTTAGGTTAACTGCTTACATATATGCCTGCCCAGGAAAAGTGTGGATACTGACCGGCTCAAAAACGACCTAAAATAGTGTTGACTGGGCCGTTAAACTCCAATACAAACAAACTGATAAAGGAATGTACAATGTCCTTCTTAAAGTGTATCCATTCCTCATATATTGTCTTTATGCTGATGACACAATACTTTAGAACTTTGGTGGCCTTAACACCAACGGCTTGTTAACCATGGCTATTTCAAACCCAAACTTTTGTCCCTTTGAAATTTTTCCCATTGCTTCAGGCAACAAATATTTTGGGATAATTATGAAAGAATGTCTTCTTTATCATCAAAATGTATGTTGTGTGTACTCATTATAATCGCCTCCTCGACGCGATTCTAGTGAGGACACTCAACATACTCGTATAAGATCGGAAAGTTATCCCAAAATCTTTCCCAAAGATATCCATTTTGTCTTAACCCTTGACCTGTTGAATATTTAAATATGCCACACCCACTACTGATTATCAACCAATCAGATTACTTGATGCAAATTATTGCAACAAATTCATGAGCTGAATGACAAACAATGAAGATCCTGTTCAGATGGCTTCTTCAGAAGCCATCTGATCTGGATCTACACTGTTTGAAAGATATGACAAGTCCGGGCTCAGCAGGACAAGGGTGAATGCAGATGATATAGTATACTAGTAATACAGAGAAACCTCAAAAATTGGAACCTCAATTACCATGGATGATTCAAACTTATTTTTAAGTCTCCAGGGAAATTATGCCATAACTTCAAGACATCAACTTAGATGGTATCTAAGAAATATAATTATGAGGCAATTCTCATGCGTGCACACATCATACCTTAACTCTTAACCTGCTGTTCAAAACAACCCCTATCTTTGCAAACAGTGTAGATCCAGATCAGATGGCTTCTTGGCTTCTGAAGAAGCCATCTGATCAGGATCTACACTGTTTGATATTCAGTTTATGAGTTTACAGGAATATACATCAAGTAATCTGATTGGTTCAAAGGCAGAAATGGGTGTGGCTAAATTGAATATTCAGCAGGACAAGGGTTATTATATTTAAGTTTATAGAAAATCGAGAAGATATTGGTATCCCAAATTTATTCTGCTTGATGATTAATAATGGACTGCACTATTTGAAAGTATATCATATTGTTCTCTGCTCTTTTTTACACTTTAACTTTCTTTTGTTTGTTTCAGTTGAGGTTTTAGGTCCCCATCAAAACTACTTAGGTCATTTTGGAATCGTTGCTTCCAATTCTGTGGGATGAGATGAAATGACATCTCAAACCCTACCCCACCCCCCACCACAAACAAACCAGTAGAGTTGGTCTGATTGACTCGCTTCACTTTGCCTGGGAGGCTAAGACCTTCTAAGTGGTTTATCAGTACCCATATTAGGTTGGTTGCAGCTATGCACAGAAGCAGCATGCAGCCCAATCTATTTCTGCAAGCCCTATTGGGCAAGAGAGATTTTTTTGTTTTGACCTTGGGGCCCTTACAAAATTATTTCATGTATTTCTAGCCAACAGTTAATCAGAGGTTGGTGAAAACCGGTGTACCCAGGGAAAACCACCTGACCTTCCATTGTGGAACTTGTGGCTCATGCGGGGCTTGAACCACAGCAGTCACAGGTGACAGACTTATTGATAAAAGAGCAGTGTTTTTACCCATTACGCTACGGAGGCCCGTCGTGAGGGCGCTTTTATACTTTAACCCTTATCTTGCTGTTCACGACAACCCCTATCTTTGGAAACAGTGTAGATCCAGATCAGATGGCTTCTGAAGAAGCCATCTGATCAGGATCTACACCTTTTGGCATTCAGTTTATGAATTTGTAGCAAAAAATTACATGAAGTAATTTGATTGGTTGATAGACAGAAATGGAATATTCAGCAAGAGAAGGGTTAATACTTGAATACATATTCATGTATTCAGTTGATGATAATTGACAAAACCCAGGTGTGAGTTAGTGCTACGATAAAAAGACAGAAGATTGTTCCAATATGCTTAGCATTAATAGATTTTCTATCTTTTATTGTTGCCAGGAATTTTCTTGGAATCAGGTTTAAGGAAATGAGCTCCAGCATCACAGAAAGGCATGTGTTGATGTGTTATGAAACAATGTGTGGGTTGATCTAGTCCATATCTATAGAACAGCGGCCAAGCTTTTGTGAAATCGTGATTGGATTGGTGGTATTCGAGACCATTTCACCCTAGAACCTGATCTTTTGGGCCAGTTGGCCTTGTCTCCTTCATTATTTATAGCAGAGTGAATGTACTATTCGGTATTGTAAAAACGATGTCTCTGATGGCATCTTAGGTC
Source organism: Lucinisca nassula (assembly GCA_963580285.1). NCBI lineage: Eukaryota > Metazoa > Mollusca > Bivalvia > Lucinida > Lucinidae > Lucinisca > Lucinisca nassula. The sequence goes on along the minus strand of OY757010.1, from coordinate 92,260,461 downwards.
ATGGCCCACATTCTTTTTTTTTTTTATTTTTTTTAATTTTTGTTTTTCTTTACCTAATTTTTCCCCCTTATGTGTCTTCATTTTCTCTCTGTCTTTTTTATGTAATTTCTACTCTCTTTTTTACTATTTTTCTGAGTGTCTTCATTGTGGTCGCACTTGTTTGGTATAAAGTGCACGCCATCTCAAAAATAAGGAAATAAAATTTTCAGAGGCTATTTTTTCGTCTGTTTGGATACATTTGGGAGCTTCTAGACTAAGTGTTTTTCTAGTTACTCTTAGAGGTATTCGGAAACAGCAATGTCAAAAGATTGGTTGAATATGTGAAGCAATGAGGGTTGTTAAGAAAAAAGTGTTCAGCAGCAATTACGCAGAAATATGCTATGGATGTCGAAGGATACACAGTCAAACTTCAATCACTAAAACACCTTTGGAACCAAGAGTTGTTTAAGACACAAATACAATACATTATTCCACTGATGTTACATTTAAAAAAGTCATTGATGAGGCCACTTATTACGTTTGAAAAAGTCATTTATCATATCACTGATGAGGCCAAATTGGCTAGTCTGGCCCAGAAATACTTGTACACTCCATACTTTTCAGTTCTGTGGTGTATTCATTGCTTCCAAAGGATAACCCTTTAATAGAACATATTTAACATCACTACCCCTGGTGTTAAGGGACAGTGCAGCGGCCGTCAAAAGTCTCCCTGCCCTTCATCATAGTGTAGTTTGTATTTTCTTATTCTTTTGGATCATTGATTCCATTGTAAGTTTTGAAAATATTTGAGGGTCACTGATGAGGCCTAATTGGCCGAAACTAGCTAGTCTGGCCCAGAAGTATGTGTACACTCCATACTTTTCAGTTCTGCGGTATATTCACTGCTTCCAAAGGACAAGAATTCCGCCGAAAGCTATGTCGCGCATGTGGGGGTGCGAAGTCACCCAACCATGATATGAAGGTCAAGGTCAAACATAGATGCTTGCATAAAAGTTTCCATTGTTAAATGCAAGCTTGCACTAAGTATCATTAATGAAGCTGTAATAATTCTTGAGAAATGAACTTAACCATTAGGGTGAACGCTAGGGTGGTCGCAATATTTTACAAAATCCGTGAACCATGAAATTTTGGTCAAGGTCAAATACAGATGCTTCCATTTAAGTTGCCATCCCCAGATTCAAGTTTGAACCAAATATCATTAATGAAGTTCTAAAAGTTTTTGAAAAATTTAACCATTAGGGTGAATGCTAGGGTGGTTGCAATATTTTACAAAGTCAGTGAACCATGAAGTATAGGTCAAGGTCAAATATGGATGCTTGCATTTAAGTTGCCACCCCCAGATACAAGTTTGTACCAAGTATCATTAATAAAGCTCTTATAGTTCTTGAGAAATAAACTTGAACCTTAGGGTGAACGCTAGGGTGGTCGCAATATCTTACCAAGTCAGTGACCCATGAAATGTAGGTCAAGGTCAAAAATGGTTGCTTGCATGTAAGTTGTCATCCCGTGATACAAGTTCGTACGAAGTATCATAAATGAAGCTCTTATAGTTCTTGAGAAATAAAGTTGAACCTTAGGGTGAACGCTAGAGTGGTCGCAATATCTTACAAAGTCAATGACCCATGAAATGTAGGTGAAGGTCAAATATGGTTGCTTGCATGTAAGTTGTCATACCGTGATACATGTTTGTACGAAGTATCATAAATGAAGCTCTTATAGTTCTTGAGAAATAAACTTGAACCTCATGGTGAACGCTAGGGTGGTCGCAAATGTTGACGCCTTGACAAACGGACGGACGAACGGATGGAAAACCGGGCGCCTATATCGCGCCATGCTAATAGCAGGCGCGACAAAAACCCTTTTATAGAACATATTGTTTATTGGAAGAAAAAGGTATATGAGCCAGCGTACAACAAAACCTACGATAAGACACGTGCACCCAACGAAGATTCAGATCAGCCTGTGCATCTGTACAGTCTGATCAGTCTTTGTAGTGTGCTCTAAGGAGAGCTAAGGGCCCAATGCTCCTCCATGCAACAAGAGAAGTCTCTGGTTAGACAATATGGATGTGCAGGCTGATCTGATTCTTCGCTGGACGCACATATAAATTGTAGGAAATGCTGTGCCCCAACACTATAGTAGCTTGATCTGCTGTGTTGTACCACATCTTACTTGACACTCCATGTGGGATACTTTGATCTGTGTGATACAATGTTACCGTACAAATCCTAACCAGAGGACCAGTGGTCCTGAACCGCTCACCTGTCTAGTGACAATTTTCCTACTGATCAGCAGAAAATGTCATTTACCCTGCTAATAATTTTTAAAAAGCCATCTCAATATTTGTTGGCATTTTAAAACTTATGAGCAGGGTAAATTTCATGCTGAAGTGAGTTGAGCGTGAAAAAAGTTTTATAACCTTGGTGCCTGGCTCACAGAAAGGGAAAATATGAGGAACTGTCCATTGGACAAAAATGGTATACTGTATACAGAAGCAAATGAAACAAAAAGAAAACTTGTTCCAATTTTCACTTTGCCCCATGCAAAAGCCTTAGTCGGTAAATTTGACATTGCTGTAAAATAGGTCAAGGTCAACCCAGGGTCACCATTTGTACAAACCATGATGGGCCTGAGTACCATATGCTACATGCCAAGTTTCAAGGCCACTGGCCTTATGGTTCTGGAGAAGAAGATTTTTGAAGGCTTTTTACCATATATGGGCATGGCGGCCATCTTGGTCATGTGATCCAGACCCCGCGAACAAACTTTCGTTCCCCCATCCCACTGAGGCTCCATATGAAATTTGGCTTTGATTGGCCCTGCAGTATAGGAGAAGAAGATCTTTGAAAATGGTGGGTGGACGGACGGACTACGGACGGACGGACGACGGACCATGGCTATACTATAAGCTCACCTATGAGCCTAAAGGCTCAGGTGAGCTAAAAATCCATTATTTTCACTTTTTCCTATGCAAAAGCCTAAGTCAGCATATTTGACATTACTGTAAAATAGGTCAAGTTCAACCCAGGGTCACCATTTGAACAAATTATGATAGGCCCGAGTACCATATGCTACATGCCAAGTTTCAAGGCCATTGGCCTTACGGTTCTTGAGAAGAAGAATTTCGAAGTGTTTTTACCATATATGGGTGTGGTGGCCATCTTGGTCATGTGATCTAGACCATATTGGCAGCTTTTCATTTGTTCAACTCCCAAAGGCTCCATATTGAATTTTACTTCAATTGGCTCAGTAGTTTCTGAGAAAAAATGTTTGAAATATGGAACCTGCGTGACCTTGGTCTAAGGTCAATGTATGACCTTGACCTTTCTTACACATAGATCTTCATGTATTCAGCTACTTTACCTTATCTACTAATTTTGGTGACAGTGTCTTCAATGGTTTCCTAAAATCCATTATTTTTACTTTTTCCCATGCAAAAGCCTAAGTCGGCAAATTTGACATTGCTGTAAAATAGGTCAAGGTCAACTCAGGGTCACCATTTGTACAAACTATGATGGGCCTGAGTACCATATGCTACATGCCAAGTTTCAAGGCCATTGGCCTTACGGTTCTGGAGGAGAAGAATTTTTAAGGCTTTTTACCATATATGGGCGTGACGGCCATTTTGGTCATGTGATCTAGACCGTATTGGCATTTTTTCATTTGTTCAACTCACAAAGGCTCCATATTAAATTTTACTTAAATTGGCTCAGCAGTTTTGGAGAAAAAAATGTTCGAAATATGGATCCTGAATGACCTTGGTCTAAGGCCAATGAATGACCTTGACCTTTCTGACCCATAGATCTTCATGTATTCAAGTACTTTACCTGATCTACAAATTTTGTTGACACTGTCTTCAATGGTTTCCTATAAATCCATTATTTTCACTTTGCCCCATGCAAAAGCCTAAGTCGGAAAATTTGACATTGCTGTAAAATAGGTCAAGGTCAACCCAGGGTCACCATTTGTACAAACCATAATGGGCCAGAGTACCATATGCTACATGCCAATTTTCAAAGCCACTGGCCTTATGGTTCTGGAGAAGAAGGTTTTTGAAGGCTTTTTACCATATATGGGCATGGCGGCCATCTTGGTCATGTGATCCAGACCCGCGAACAAGGCCAATGAATGACCTTGACCTTTCTGATCCATATACATTCATGTATTCAGTTACTTTACCTGATCTACAAATTTTGGTGACACTGTCTTCAATGGTTTCCTATAAATCCATTATTTTCACTTTGCCCCATGCAAAAGCCTAAGTCGACAATTTTGACATTGCTGTAAAATAGGTCAAGGTCAACCCAGGGTCACCATTTGTACAAACCATGATGGGCCCGAGTACCATATGCTACATGCCAAGTTTCAAGGCCACTGGCCTTATGGTTCTGGAGAAGAAGATTTTTGAAGGCTTTTTACCATATATGGGCATGGCGGCCATCTTGGTCATGTGATCCAGACCCCGCGAACAAACTTTCGTTCCCCCATCCCACTGAGGCTCCATATGAAATTTGGCTTTGATTGGCCCTGCAGTATAGGAGAAGAAGATCTTTGAAAATGGTGGACGGACGGACGGACGGACGGACGGACGACGGACCATGGCTATACTATAAGCTCACCTATGAGCCTAAAGGCTCAGGTGAGCTAAAAAGTCAGACACTTAGCTATACAGAAGAACTTTTGATGGCTCGAACACTGATGGCTCGTTTGCCATGGCTGAGTGGAACACATTCATGAGACCCTAGGGAAATCCTCGACATAAGCAATAGTGTGGGATGATTTAGAAGAATTTCGTCTTTTATCTTGCAAATGTATGCTGTGTGTACTCATTAGAATCGCCTCAATAGGGCGATTCTAATGAGTACACACAGCATACTTTTTCATTATAAAACATCGAAAAGATAGCCGACGGTATATTGTATACCTCCTGGCAGTCTCCCTCAGTGGCTCGAACTACCCATGTCTTGAACAGATTTTCAAGGTCCCAAAGGTGTTCGAGCCATTGACGTTCGACTGTATTTCGTTCTGTGTGACACAATGTTACCGTAAAAATTGCACTGGAGTGGGCCACAACTTGTTGCAAACTCTGGGTGCACAAGAAATGCAGTGGGCTCAAGCGCTTAAAGGAGGACCCTGATTACAAGTGTACACGGTGTAAGGGAACTGCATGTCCCTTAGGCAGCAGACCACAAAAGGAAGTCTATGTCGGACCTGACAAGCTAGAGGTGGTACCCCAGAGAAAATTTAATCGAAATTTCAGTAAATTTCATTGAAATTTCACTGAAATCCTCATATTTTGGTGGATTTCACCCATTTGACCAAAATTTGATGAAATTTCAATGAAATTTCAGTGAAGTTTCAACAAATTTCACTGACATATTCAAAATTTCAGTGAAACTTAATTTCAATGAAATTTCAATGAAAATTCACTAAAATTTCAGCAGTATTCTTGCATAAATTTTGATCGTCTACAAAATTTAAGTGATAGTGAAATTTCAATGAAATTTCAGTGAAATTTCAGTATTTTTTCAATCAAATGACCAATGCATTTTCTTCAGTTACAAAAGTTTTAATGTATATTAAAATAAAGAAAGCTTCTAAGGAAAATATTAGATAAGACTAATGCGAAGAAACAATGTAAGAATGAAGCAAGAAAACATGCAACAACATACACCACAATTTTTCCCCCTTATACAGTTTTGGATAAAATACTTTTCACAGATGGATCCTAAAAATGTACAGATCATACAGAAAAATGACCATTTCTTTTCTGTATAATCTATACATTGTAATTGGACACAACACTGCCACCCATTTACTAACACATTTCCTGCTTTGGACCCCTAAAACCGTGCTATAAAGTCCTCAGGTAGTGGAGTACATTAAAGTATCAGCATATCATCTTAAAAGCCTCAGAAGTTTGGACATACATATAGACTGCTGTCACAGACTTAAATTTTAACAAGATGTGTTTGTGAAACACAAACATGTTCCCAGGCAAAGGTCATTTTTTTTCTTATCCTAAGCCCTTGTCACAAGGAACCTACATGCCAAATATGAAGGTTCTATCTGAAGGGGTCACAAGGAACCTACATGCCAAATATGAAGACTCGATCTATCTGAAACGGTTCAAAAGTTATGACCAATGTTTTTTCTTGTCACAAGGAACCTACATGCCAAATATAAACGGTTCAAAAGTTATGACCAATGTTTTTCCATTCAAGTAGGGAATCCAGATGTTTGGGCAAGACTAGCTTGTTTCGGCCTTAAAGTTATCCAGCAAACAGACAAGCCAACAAACAGACAGGGCAAAAACAATATGTCCCCGCCCTTGCTCTTGCGTGCATGCATGAGGACATAAAAATGTGGACATAATAAAATTGCAGTTGGAACAGCAAAAAGTGAAGACCCTAATCAGAAACAGGCTGTTCTGAGTCTGCAATGTTGGCTAAGATTACTGTATACAGGTTTATATCAGATTACCCTCTGTTTTGGGGCCGGACTCGGTAGCTCAGTCGGACGCGCATCTGACTGTTGATCACGAGGACGCGGGTTCGATACCTGCCTGGGTTGGCAACATTCTTTCGTGGAGATTGATTTTGAAATCTTTTCTATGGTCATTCTCTCCCTTCCGCTGATTCAAGAAGGGCAGTTGTCAGTTTCTGGCTAAAGAATGTGCACTGTACTGGTTAACCGCTGATGTATAAGAATGCCCAGGAAAAGTGTGGACAGGTAAACTGACCGGCTCATAAATGACATAAATAGTGTTGACTGGACAGTTAAACTCCAATACAAACAGACAAAACCCTCTGTTTTGGTAGTGACTTCCTAAAATTGTGATAAATTTACAAAGGAATTGCATTTAAAAGTGAATGCATCATAATTCAAGGCAATTGTTATGCATAATATCATCAAATTCCAAGCGAGGGCAGAAACCAATGTAAATTTCCTGTACCCTGAAAGAACGCCTTTCAATAGAATTCAATTTCAATGGAAATTCACAAAAATTTAAATGAAATTTCAGTGACAATTTTCTAGCATCAGTAAAATTTCAAGGATTTTAATCAAATTTAGTATTTCATTTAAATTTTAGTACAGTTTTAGAAAATTTCAGTCTTTGCATGTAATTTGTTGTTTCTTGAGTGAAATCTAGTTTTCATAGAATGTCTTTTCAACTAGAAAGTAATTTCATTCTATGACAAAGTATAAGAATGAATAGTTCAGGAAGTGCCACAATAAAAATTTGATGCCAACCCAATTATAAGAAAGTACCATAAGCTAAGGGACAAACAGGCAAGTTAATCAGCCCCTTTCTTTCCTACGAGGAATTATACAACAACAAAAACTTGATGTTTAACATTCAGTGTTGTTTTGATAATAAGTGACACTGAAAATTATGAGTTTTAAAATTAAAATGAAATCTCACCAAATTTCACTGAAATTTTGGTGATGACATCATTGATGATGACATCATTTCAATTGAATGATGGGAAAAACATGGCTGCCTTAGTATTGGAGGGATTTTCAAAGCAGTGCCAGAAAACTAATTGTCTGGTAATATCAGGATGACAAACATCACAGAACATTAGCTGATATAGTAAGTACACTTCAGGACACAGTTTGAAAAGGTGCTGTTTGAATTGGGCAGAAATGATGGCAGACACAGGTTAGCAGGTCAGCATGCGGATTTTGAAGGTCAAAAGTTTCTGGTTATTCAATGTCTGTGTTAGATTAACAAACATGCTGAAAGGCCTTAGAAAACACAAGTTTGACAGAAAAAAAGATAAATCAGACATAATTATATTTAATAAATTACTTTTTTCTCTTCTTGTCCGAAAATTAATATGGTCATTCGAAATGGGTGGGGTACAGTGTGGCATGTAAGCAGAGACTCTTGGCTGTTGTAATTGATATCATTATGTAACCATTTAGAGAAAAAAGTATTTGGGGGATGAATGAAGTTGTTCATTATATATATTTCTCATGCGAACTAATAGTAATTAAATCTGTGTATATCAAAACATAAATCAAGTACCATCAAAGGGGAAACAATTTTGAAATCTCATTGATATATCTGTGAAATGCTATTGAATATTTCCTAAAATTTCATTAAAATTTCTGTGAAATACTAACACACTTTCTATCTTCATATACTGAGTCGGTCAAACTTGGCCATTACCTTTCAGGAAAATTTCTCTGAGATTTCAACAAAATTTAGAGGTATTTTGCCCATTTCTTTCAATGAGATCTCTGCATTATTTTATTGAAATACTAACAAATTTTCACTCAAATTTGGTAATATTTTGCCCGATTCTTTCACTGAGATTTCAGTGTTATTTGACTGAAATAACAGTGAAATTTCACCGAAAATCAGTAATATTTTATTGAAATACTAACAAATTTTCACTGAAATTTCCATGAGATTTTACTGAAATTCGGTAATATTTTGCCCGATTCTTTCACTGAGATTTCAGTGTTATTTGACTGAAATAACAGTGAAACTTCACTGAAAACCAGTATTATTTTATTGAAATACTAACAAATTTTCACTGAAATTTCTATGAGATTTTGCTGAAATTTGGTAATATTTTGCCTGATTCTTTCACTGAGATTTCAGTGTTAATTGACTGAAATAACAGTGAAATTTCACTGAAATCTCAGTGTTATTTCAGTGTTATTTTGCCCGATTCTTTCACTGAAATTCCACTGTTATTTCCATGAAATAACGCTAAAATCTCAGTGAAATTTCATTGTCATTTTCACCAGGGGTAGCCTCCTTTTGCTCCTTAGGAGACATGCTCTTTGCAGCTTTCGACCACATCATGTGTGAAAACAGCCTGGAAGAAGTCCAAAGAGCCCAAAGTCCAAAGAGCTGCTACCAGTTCTCTCTTCCCACCACCTCTCATTCAAGATGTGTGGCCGTGTGAACAGCTCTTGTGTGTGGAACGCAATGCTGCATGCCAACGAGACTTGGCCACTGACAAAGCTAAACCCCCAACGTCTGCAGCAGAATGACAGGACAATGATCAGACAGATCTGCAATATCCAGCTGCAAGACACTGTCACCATCAGGTCCAGTGAGCTACTGGCGCAGCTTGGCATTGAGGATCTGGACCTCATCCTGAGGGAGAGAAGGCTCCGTTGGTATGGACACAATGTCATGAAGCATTTCAAGTGTGCAGTCAAGACAGCCTTTGGCATACAGGTGGATGGAAAATGTGGGCCTGGGAGGCCCAAGATGACTTGGAAGCAGCTGACAGAGAGAGATCGCAGTGAGTGGAAGCTATCAGCTATTGACCCTCATGATAGACATGCCTGATTTTTTCAGAGATCTGTTCAGTTTGTTTTGTTTGATTTGAGGTTTAACGTCTCCGTCAACACTGTAAAGGTCATTTTGGAGACATTGCTTCCAATTTTGTGGGACTTTTACCCGACATTGAGATGAAATGACATCTGAAGCCCTGCCGCCCAATGAAACCAAAAGGGTTAATAAGCATGGACGGGTCTGACTCGCACTGCTTTGCCTGGGCTTAGATCCTCTAAGCGGTTTACCAGTACTTGTGTGCGGGTCGGATTCAGCTCTGCGTGGAAGCATCATGCAGCCCATCTATTTTTCGAAGAAAAATCAGGTATATTGTTTTTGTGTCAGAGTCAAGTGTCTAGTCAGTTCATGGGTCTGTATGTATGTGTGTGTGTACGTATGGTCGTCACGTTTCTTTGGAACGGATCTCCTCTGAAACCGGTTAAGGTACAACTTTTCAATCTTTGCCTGTGGACACTACATGGGTTGTAGATGGCACTGGGCTACTTTTGGTATGACCTTGACCTCAACATGACCCCAAAGGTCAAAAGTCAAAAAGTATGACTTTGCCATATCTTTAGTGTTATTCATAGAAAAAGCGGGTATTTGCAATGGTATACCATTGACTGCACGATCTAGTGTGGATGTTGTCCCTGTACCTGCATGTTAATCAAAACTTTGATGATAATGATGATGATGGTTCATGATCCAGCAAGAGGTCCAAAAGGTGCCGGGGACTGGCAAACCAAAACCTACATGCCAATGGTCATTCAGGACAAACTAAATTTGGACGAATTTCAAAGCCTGGCATATTCTGAGCTATGTTTCTCATACAATTTATGTCTAAATCACTACCACAAAACTGTATAAATTTGTTTAAGCATAAATCACAGTAAAATCCTTGTAAAACACTGCCAGAACAGTGTTCCATTATACTGCCAACATGTTTCTGGCAAAGTGAAGACTATCTAAGTTTTTCACAGTCAGCATAAAAATTAACCAAGATTACTTTCCGTTTACCCATTGTGGGGGGCCATGGACTCTTCTATTGTTCTAAGTTGGACAAGTCCAAGTCATTTCTATTTTTTCGTTTTTATTCAATCCTGTTAGCAAACAGTGTAGGCCCTGATCAGACGCCTTATCATGGATAAGATAAAGAAAACCAAATCTGGGACCTAATGTTCAAAGCCTCATTTGCATAACCCTTATCCAACTGTTCACGATAACTCCTACCTTTGCAAACAGTGCAGAATAAGCCATCTGATCAGGATCTTCACTGTTTTGTCATTCCATTTGCGGATTTAAATGAATAAATTAAATCAAGTGAATTTGATTGGTTGAAATGTTTTGAAATTTAGTGATGTTATTTGTAGAAGTTGATCAATTTTTTGCACTGTGTGGCATCTGGCCTGTACTGTTTCTCAGTGTCCCATTTTGATTTGTTTGTTTGCTCTGTGGTTTAATGTCCCCATCAACACTATTTATGTCATTTTGAAGATGCTGCTTCCAATTTTTGTGGGACTTTTACCCAACCCTGAGGCTGTGATGAAATGACTTCTCAAGGCCTGCCATCCAATGATTTAACCAAAAGGCTTGTATGCATTAGACGTACTGTCTCACACCACTTTGCCTAGGCTGGCTTAGACATTATAAGCGGTTTACAAGTACACATGTGTGGTTACTGGTTAGTTTCAGCTGTGCGTGGAAGCAACATTCAGCCAATCTTTTTCTCCAAACCCAATGGGCGGGGGCAAGTCCCATTTTGAGACTTCCTTCAGACATGTACAGTAAAACCTCGATGGCTCATTTACCATGGCGGCTGAGTCTGTAGGAAAAAAAACAAAAACATAACAGCAGATATAAATTATACATGTATTTGGGATAATAGTCTTATTTGATCCTGCAAAAATGTATGTTGTGTGTACTCATTAGAATCGCCTCCCTCAATGAGGCGATTCTAAGGAGTACACAAAACATACATTTATTTTGAAGAAAACTGAGATGTCCATATTATGCCTCCTTACCTGGCTCTAAGATCAACCCACGGATGTTCGAACAACCTCCGACTCAATTTTGGTCCCAAAGGTGTTCTGACTGTAGTTATCCTTCAAAACAACTTAGTGTTTAGGATTCAGGAGGGGTGGGGGAGAGATTCTTGTTTCTCTATCACTTCTTTCCAAGTTTTAGACTATACCACAGGTTGTTAACCCATTTTGTACCAGGAACCCCAAAAAGGGTACCTTGGCAACAGTGCAGGCCCAGATGAGATGCCGCAGAATGCGGCGTCTCATCAGGGCCTACACTATTTGCAGAAATTTTGAAGATTACGCAACCTGTCACCCCTAAATTTTGGAATGAACTCCTCCTATATATAAGGTGGAAGATTCCATTTGGTACAAAAAGGGTTAAGATGGGTGAGATCTATAATTTGGAATCCATTATGAACATTAGGAACACCCATAAAACAGGTGTTGAAAATCAAACTTTCAAGTTAAATTGAAAACACATATTTCATCTCTCAAAACGGATTTCTTACTTCGTCTATTTTGCAAATTACAGGGAAGCTGCTGTTGTTGTAATGTTGTTTGACTGCCCAGTCAACAGGTAAGGTCATATTGGGCCAGTCATTTCACAATTCCTGTATAGGCTTAGGCCCTCTAAGCGATTTACCAGTTCTACATGTACATGTGAGATCGCCACCCAACCCTCCCCCACCCCTGACAGTAACTGACAACAGCCCATGGTTCAATGACTGATGGGGTGGGTTGGGATGGGGGTGGGGGGAGGGGGGTGGTATATAAGAATCTTATATGGGTGTGAGGGGTGGACTGAACAATCCGTCCCGAGGGACACTGTCCGGCATCACGAGGCTTGCCGAGTGATGCCGGACAGTGATCCCGAGGGACGGATTTTTCTATCCACCCCTCACACCCATATTGGATTCTTTTTCTTGCATACCTTCCATTTCTATTACGAATTTTTAATGCTGCTGTCACTTCGGCTACCGACGTCCGCCATTTTGTGATGACACAACAGGAGTGTTAAGTGACGTCACGCATGACGACGCCGCGCGTGAGGTTGTAATCAACCAGTGCATTTATCAAACTCGCGATTATATTCAATTTGGGGTCGGAACACCAGGGTCAGAACATAAATTTCTATCCCAGGGTAAAATCACGGATTTCCTTGTCTGGTGTGCAAGAAAATTATTTCTCTTCCACTTTCACTACAACACACCCATTTGCTAAAATTACATCTTAATAATCTGTAGAAAAAGCATTTTTCTGATGAAAAAATTCTGATATGTTCCTTTTCCTCTGCTCCTAACTTAGATTGTGGGTGCTCGTTAGAGCCATGTCTTTGTGGCGGTTGTAATGAGTACCATAATCTTTGATTCTGAGCAAAAGTAAGGAAAATAATTCATATGTATACCCTTGTAAAACCATACACTTGTAAAACCCCACTTTACACAGTAACACTTGTACAACCCCACTTTTCCCTATATAAAGTGGGGTTTACAAGGATATTCATTACATGAGCCCCGCCAAGCGAATTTGTGTCTTCGAGCATTCCGTCATGACAAATTTTAATTGCGCATGCCCAGCCATTCAGAGGGGCCAGGGATATGGCTTTCTGTCTGAAGGTTCCTCTTGAGTCACTGCTTGTATGAGCCAGCAGCGAAGGTTCTGGCGAGACTGGGCGGATGTGCAGGCTCGCATGAACCTTCGCTGCTCGCATAGGTGATAAGTACCAAAATCGCTTGACGGGGCCCACATAGACCTGTTAGTTTGATGTGCTCTTTCTGGCTCTATGGTGCACTTGATAAAAATTCTTGTTCCAGATACAGGTCTCAGTTGTTTAACCCATTGTATACTATAGTGGACTCTTCCACTGCACATGCTGGACAAGTCCATTTGTCATATAAGGAGTGTAAGACCTATTTTTTCGTTTTTATTCTATTTTTGATGGAAAATTCTGCTAGCAAATACTGCACGCCGCATTCTGGAGTTGTCAGGCCCTGCATAAAGCTACTCCACTTACAAAGGCTACATACATGTCTATAACCAATACTTGGATTTCGTACAAATCAGTGACAGTCACATGGACATCAGCAACGTAAAGCTACTGTACTTAGTACCGATAACGCTAGGTAGATTTCCAAACAATCAACCCAAATCAGCTCCAAAAGGGCTCTGTTTAAATTGAGGTTTAACGTCCCTGTCAACGCTATTTAGGAAATTTTGGAGACATTGCTTCCAATTTTGTGGGACTTTTATCCGACATACATCTCAAGCCCTGCCACATAATGAAACCAAAAGGCTTATATGCATTGGACGGTCTGACTCACATCACTTTGCCTGTGCAGGCTTCGTCCTTCTAAGCGGTTTACCAGTACTCACCTGTGGTCAGTTCACCATGCACCCCAATTTATTTCTCCAACCCAGTTGGGCGGGGGGCGACCCAAAACTGATAATTTTTACATCGGACTAGATGCTTTTTGATGCTCTTCTGCGGACTAGTGTTTTTTTTTTTTTCTTCTTTTTATCTCTAGCATAAGCCTAGGGTAATCAATTATCAGTTTATTATATAGGGTACCTACAAATTATGTATTTGCAATATGTGAGCCATATGGCCATTATATCTTGTCAGTTTGAATATGTATCTAATTAGTGTTCATCCCCAGTGAATTCTAACACTAAAACCACCAAGAAAAAATTTCACAGCAGATGACGTTTTGTCATTCAAATTATTTTCCAGAGAAAAATCAGGCTTGACATTTCATGTGAATTACATGAAATGCCAAGCCTTATTTCACTGAAGAACAAAACAGTAAAAATATATTGAAAAAGTCGTTGGCTTAACAGTTGTAACTGGCTCTTTAAGGGTTAATACTGGAAAGATCTGATGCTGGGCAGAAGGTTATGGTTAATATGTTACATTGTTTGAATTTTCGTGACTTTCTGGCCATCACTTTTTGAAGGATTTTACAGCCCAGTCAATACTTTAATGACATTATGAACTCATCAGTTTGCCTAACCATATTTTACTGGAGATGGTGTTAGGCCCCCGCCCATAGTGGCTTGAAGTTGAAGAAATATATGGGCTGCATGATGCTTCCACGCAGAGCTGAATCTGGCCCGCACACTAGTACTGGTAAACCGCTTAAGAGGATCTAAGCCTGTCCAGGACCGTCAATGCTAATAAACCCTATTGGTTTCATTGGGCGACAGGGCTTGAGATGTCATTTCATCTCATTGTCGGGTAAAAGTCCCACAAAATTGGACGCAACGTCCCCAAAATGACCTATACAGTGTTAACGGGGATGTTAAACCTCAAATCAACGGGGACGTTAAACCTCAGCTGGCCGCTGAAATGAAATCTGAGGGTGTCTGGGACGTCTCAAAATTCACGCTGGCAAAACAAAAATGGCCAGTGCCAAATCCCTTAAGCAGTGTGAAGATTAAGATTCCGTCAAAAATACATGTGAAATCACACTTTTTGACAACTTTGAGATGCTCCCTCATTACCATGGCAACAATGATTTAGCCTAAAAAGGTTCTATTTGAAAGACTACTGCCCAGTTAACATTCCTGCCGAGTTTGATGTAAAACAGACCATTCATTATGAAATAATAGTTATGTGAAGGTGCTGTCCTAGGCAACACTTTGAAAATCAACAAAATTCATTAAGTACCTGAGTGGGAATTGGTTAAAAAGCTTAATTAGAAGGATGCAGTTATTTCTGCATACAATGTCCTCTGGTCAGGGACCACATTTAGGACTGTTCAAAAGGGGTCTTAAATGCCATTTTTGAACAGTCCCAAAGGCGGTCTTAATACAGGAAATTTCTTCTGAGAAAATAAGGCTTGACATTATACATGTATGTGAATAATCTACTGGGCAGGCGAGTAACATAAAATGACAAACCTTATTTTCTCTGATACTCATTTTAGCTCTTTATCATGCTGTTCATGGCAACCCCTATCTTTGGAAACAGTGTAGATCCAGATCAGATGGCTTCTGAAGAAGCCATCTGATCAGGATCTTCACTGTTTGACATGAAGTTTATGGATTTGTAAGATTAAATTTCATGAAGTAATCTGATTGGTTCAAAGTCAGAAATGGGTGTGGCTTAACTGAATATTCAGCAAGATAAGGGTTAAAACAAAATTTTTTAAACTCGCCAGAGACTTGTTTCATAAATTTCATACGACTATGGAATGCCATCACATATGAGATCTATGAGACACTAGCACAAAATGTCACTGTCTCACAAGATGTTGGTTTTTGTTTGATTTGAGGTCTAACATCCCAGTCAACACTGTATAAGTCATTTTGGAGACGTTGCTTCCAATTTTTTGGGACTTTAACCCGACATTTAGATGAAATGACATCTCAAGCCCTGTCGCACAATGAAACAATAGGGTAATAACAGAAGCCCAAATAAGCATAAACAGCCTTCTGTGATTTTTCTCATAGCTATACATGCTCAATTTCTACAAATCTGCAATATACATGTACTTCTGTTATAAAAATTTGGATTTCATGCTTCCATCTCCAGTGTTACATGGTTACATGTCATTACTGAAGTACATGTAGGTCTGACGGTTGTTGTTGTTGTTGTTCTAGTTGTTATTGCTGGTTGTTGCTGCTGCCTTGTCCCACTAAACATGACATCCCCTACCTTTGCAGAACAAAAGAAGCTATCTGGTCAGGATCTACATTGTCATTCAAATTTTTTTTTTGAATCTGATTCAATACATAATACACCACAACCTCTATAACAATATTAATGGGGTTCAAAGCAGAAAATGTGTCAGCTAAAAAAACCCTTTGTTTGTTTGTTTTATTTGAGGTTTAACCTCCCAGTCAAGACTGTAACCTTTTCTACAGGGACCAGTCGAGCAGCTTTTGCAGATGCAAAAAAGTCAGCAAAAATACCACTGTATCAGATATTGACTTACATAATACAACAGTTAACAGTGTGACCCCCCTAACGAGCTCGTTAAGCTAACATTACAATGCTCTGAACAACTGAGTGCTGATATAGCTCAAATTTAGGTCATGATCAAGAAAAGTATAAAAGATTTTAGCAGCAAATCAATATCAAAGCTATCAAGAGTACAAAATTTCCATAAAATGCCAGTAACTATCATACATGCATACCAGTTACTTAAAGGCCAGGGGCCAAGTATAAAGGCCAAGGGGTCTGAAAAATGGCCAGTTTTTTCCCTAGTTCACGACTGCATGTACCGTATTTACTGTATGTTTTCGGACAGGCAGGCCAGAGCAAACAGTGTAGACCCACAGATGAGATGCTGTAGAATGTGGCGTCTCTTCAGGGTCTACAATGTTTGCCTCTCTCCCAGCTATTTTCAGACACAAAATTGGGGAGTTATTTGTACTTGTTCAAATTTTAGAGTTTAGCTGCCTGAATATTTAGGTTAAATACGGTAACTATAGCACTGTTTATGTTTCAACAGTGCACCGTAATGCATAGATGACTCCAATTAACCCTTATCCTGCTGAATAAATTAATTTAGCAACACCCATGTCTCACTGTCAACCAATCAACTTACCTGATATAATGTATTCATTTCATTCAACAGACTAACTGCATGACAAATAGTGTGTTTGCAAAGGTAGGGGTTATTGTGTTCAGTAGGATAAGGGTTAAACAGTCTGTAAAAGCCTTTAACCTTTATGATATGAACAAGAAATCTGCCGAAGGCTATGTCGCGTCTGTAGGGGCACAAAGTCACCGAACCATGAAATCTAGGCCAGGGTCAAATAGTGATGCTTAAGGCTGAACATTAGGGTTGATGCAATAGATCACTAAGTTGGTGAACTATGAAATTTAAGTCAAGGTCAAATATGGATAGTTGTCATCCCTAGACACAAGTATGTACTGACAATCATTAATAAAGTTCTTATAGTTCTTTTGAAATAAACTTGACCATTGGGGTCAACGCTAGGGTGGTCGCAATATTTCACGAAGTCAGTGAACCATAAAATGTATGTCAAGGTCAAATATGGATGTTTGCATTAACATTGCCTACCCTAGATACAAGTTTGTACCAAGTATCATTAATGAAGCTCTTATAGTTCTTGAGAAATTAACTTGACCATTAGGGTGAATGCCAGGGTGGTCACAATATTTTACAAAGTCATTGATTTGAACCATGAAATGTAGGTCAGGGTCAAATATGGATGCTTGCATTTAAGTTGCCATCCCCAGATAAAGTTTATACCAAGTATCATTAATGAAGCTCTTATATTCTTGAGAAATTAACTTGGTAGGATGAATGCTAGGGTGTTCGCAATATTTTACGAAGTCATTGAAATCTGAAATGTACGCCAAGGCGGCCAAATATGGATGCTTGCATTTAAGTTGCCATCCCCAGATACAAGTTTGTACCAAATACATGTATCAGGGGCTGACAAATCCATTGCCCGGCCGCCCGGGACAAGTCCGAAATCGCACCGGGCAGGTGCACTTTTACCCCGCGATGCCCGGTCGGGCAAGTGCAAAAATCGTCTACAACTGTCAGCCTTTTGAGTCCTTAAATAAGGTAAACTAGACCAGTAAGTAAATCACAATAATTGCTGCACGGTCCCTGTTTGTCAGCAATTCGGAAACAAACCATCTATGTATTTATAACGGTTCAATTATGACACTATTGTTAATCCCTGTCATATAATTGCCAACTAAACATGATTGCCTGGGGGTGCGTGTCTTTCATTTCTGGTATCGATAAGCGTGACAAGGTGTGAAAATAAGGTTAAGTTATGTCTCTAATTTGCGTTTATCCCTGCCATAAAATTTAATCAACAATGTGAAAATGATTTAATAGCTCCTAAGACGATTAGCTTCATCTAACGGTAAATATTATGCATATTAAAAACGGACTATTCTACTATCTCGTGAATGGTTATGTTTTGGCGCCAAATAGCAGCCGCTTGGCGAGAAAAGTCAAACGCTTTAATTTGTGTAAACACATTCGTTGACACGGAGCTTCTGGGGATAAGTCGCGCTGTTTTTATATCCACCTATCCACAACCATTAAGCTATCGAGAAAATATTTTTTACCGGTTCCAAACATTTTTTTTATGAAAGAGAATTGCCCATTAAAATAAAACAATGAAATTAAACACGTGTGGGGTTCCTGGGGTCGGATGACGTCATTTACCGATCGCGTGCCCTGACACTTCTTATGTTTCGAGTAGATCTATATCGACTGCAGCTCGTGTTTATCATGCGTGTCAGCCTAAGTGAGTTTATTTGCTAATCGGTTAAGGAATTATGTCAATAATTAACTTGAAAAAAGTACCGTTATTGACGTGACAACTACAGTATTTTCTACCGTATGAGGGAAATAAATAGAAGAGAATGCAATAATCAGGAATCGATACAAATAACCCTCAGCTCCCATCCGAGACACCAAAGGGAAAGTAACCATAATATCTAGACCCTAATGGAAAGTGGTTGTGCTTGAAACTTGATAGAAACCTTGGATTGTATTTACAAATGTTGGACGTCATCATCGTCACCATTATCGCCCCCGCATCCAACCCCACTTTGAATTACAAAATCCTGGGCAAGTAGGATTTTGAGCTGGGCAAGTGCAAAAATATTTTACTTGCCCGGTGGGCAAGTGGAAAATTGTTTGATTTGTCAGGCCCTGATGTATCATTAATGAAGCTCTTATAGTTCTGTAATGAGAAATTAGCTTGACCATCAGGGTGAATGACAGGGTGGTCGAAAATGTTGACCCCTTGACAAATGGACGGATGGAAAACTGGACGCCTATATCGTGCCATGCTCACAGCAGGTGCGACAAAAACTGCATCTGAAAATGTTGTCTGTTTTTTTTTTCATCTGCTGCATGATGATTTCTTGCAAACTTTTTCAAGCATATTTTAGCATACAAACAAACAGTGTGGTTTGATTTGTTTGTTTGATTTGAGTTTAATGTCCCCGTCAACAGTGTAAATAGGTTATTTTGGAGACGCTGCTTCCAGTTTTGAGGGACTTCTACCCGACATTGAGATGAAATGACATCTTAAGCCATGTCGCCCAATGAAACCAATAGGGTTTAAAAACAGGGATGGTCTGACTGGCCCCGCTTTGCATGGGCAGGCTTAGATCCTCTAAGTGGTTTACCAGTACTCATGTGCTCTGCGCAGATGCATCATGCAGCCCACCTATTTCTTCAAGCCCATATAGACGGGGGCTGCTGATCAGGGTCTACACTGTTTGCTTACAGTACAGACATTTAAGGGTCACATGCTACAGAAATCAACATCTTAGAGTACAGGAAACCACGAAAGTAAGCGTTAAAAGAAATGTTTAAAGTCTGTTGCTGTTCAGGATCATTTTTCCAGCCTACACTCAGAGACAATCAACCCACCAGTACTCTCAGTGCTTTGATTTATGGTTAAAATTACATTTCTTAGCACACTTATTTATGGTTAAAATTACATTCCTTAGCACACTTATTTATGGTTAAAATTATATTTCTTAGCACACTTTGCAATAACCACAGTTAATATGGTAATGCACCTCTAGGGTTGGACTATTTTGTTTGATTTGTTTGATTTGATTTGTGTTGTCCCCGTCAACACTGTAAAGGTCATTTTGGAGACGTTGCTTCCAATTTTGTGGGACTTTTACCCGACATTGAGAAGAGTTATGCAGTGCACTTAGGGTACAGTTTGTTTGTTTGTGTGATTTGAGGTTTAACGTCCCCATCAACACTGTAAACGTTGCTTCCAATTTTTTGGGACTCACCCGACATGAGATGAAATGACATCTCAAGCCCTGTCGCCCAATGAAACCAATCAAGTTTGTAAGCATGGACGGTTCGACACTCACACCGCTTTGCCTGGGCAGGTTAGATCCTCTAAGTGGTTTACCAGTACTCGTGTGTGGGGGGGCGATTCAGCTCTGCGTGGAAGCATCATACAGCCCATATATTTCTTCAAGCCCCGATGGGCAGGGTCGTCTTAGGGTACAGCAAGGCAAGTTGGGTATGGTTATGATATTACAGTAAAATTACTAAAAATTCGAAGACTTTGCTGTAATTCTCTTAAAATTTTAACACATTAATTACAATGTAATTTGTTTCTCGATCCAGCAAGGACTCCAAAAGGTACAGACGGAATGGCAAACAGTGTAGATCCTGATCAGACTGCTCCTTCAGGAGCAGTCTGATCTGGGTCTGCACTGTTTGCTTTGGGCCTGTCTGTCCCAATTCTTAGGATCATCACGGTAATAGCTTTCAATCATAGATGTAGCACATCTTTGTTGATGGTGCTTTATTTCAATGAAAGACCTAAAATCAACCAAACCGATGACAATGTAAAATAAACTATAGCTAAAAAAAAAGAAGCCTCCATTAAGCAGTGATTACGTTACTCGCCTTGTAAACCAGGGGTCGCAGGATCGATCCCGGGCTTCTCCAGACTTTCGGATGAGTCTTTAAACCGAGGACCTGTCTCTGTATTACCTTAGTTAATGGTGGGGTGTAAAACTCAAACACTCACTCACCTCAGCTAAAAAAAAGTGTAGACTATGCCAATGGCATCTCCGAAGGTAATTTTATTCTTGACCTAGTCCCTGAAACCTGATGCTTCAGACATTAGCAAGCCTGTAGCAGAATTATGGAAGCTCATTAACAGTCATTAACCCCAATAATTTTCAGGTGTAAACTGTAACTACTGTTGAAGTCTGGATACCTTTATTGATTACTGTAAATATCCTCAAATTTGAAGAAACCCAATTCTATTGTCTGGTGGTATGTGAAAATACATATAGTTTGAGGGAATAGCAGAGTAGATTCAGATCTGACTGCTCCTGGATAAGGCTGCCACGATTAATCGGATAATCGATTAATTGATCGATAAATTCCAGAAATTTGATTATCGATACTGATTTTTTTCGTAATCGATTATTTTCTTAGTAGAATTTACTAGCCAAAGATATTTCTTAAATAGCCGGATGAGTGGCAAATAGTGCAGACCCTGATGAGACGCCGCGTTCTGCGGCGTCTCATCTGGGTCTGCACTGTTTGCTCCGGCCTGTCTGTGCAAAACCCTAGAGTGAAGTACAGCATATGGTAAGAGCCCTATTCAGACAGAAAGCCAGACAGGTAAAATTATGACCAAATCTCCAGTGATTACTAATCGATTATGTATCGATATGGCAAGACTGATAATCGATTATCATTTCAGCATCGATTAGCCAGCCTTACTCCTGGAGCAGTAGTCTGATTGAGTCTACATGGATCTGCCAATAATCTGACCTGTCTATCCAAATTTTCACAATATTTACAGCAAGTACTGCATAATGACTGCCAGGTGTGAACAGAGACTACTAATTTTTTTCTTCTGCCATCATGAAAAAACACACAATTATAAGCCATGTCACAGGTCAAATAACATTGGTATAGTCAGGCCTCATACTGACCACGCTTTTCCAAGCCTGAAAGGCCAATTTTGCAGCTTCAACCCATATCCTGCTGAACAAGACACAACTACATTACCTTTGCAAACAGTGTAGATCCTGATCAGATGGATTCTGAAGAAGCCATCTGATCAGGATCTACACTGTTTGCAATGGAGTTTGTGAAAATATAATGTAATTTGGTTGACTTATAGTCAGAAATAAGGGTTAAATAGTTTTTTAGACAGACTATATATGCAAAAATCAGAATCTAAAAGCCTGAAATCAAGAAAAAAATCAAGCTCTAAAAGCCTGAAATCCTGCACGTGCCTGAAAAATATGAGGCCTGTATAGTCCTGAACAGCAAATTTGGATTACATACTAAGGTCGGTACACAATCAACCCTTTTGGTACCAAATGGAATCTTCCTACTTACATATGGCAGGAGTCCATTTCAAAATTTAGGGGTGTCAGATTGTGTTTTCATCAAAATCTATTTGAAAACTGGCTGAACGTTTTTGCAAACAGTGAAGGCCCTGACAAGACGCCCCAGAATATATGCCGCATTCTGCGGCATCTGATCGGCGCATTCTGCGACATCTGCGGCATCGGAGCGCAGTGGTGCAGTGGTAAAGCATCGGATTTGAGATCAAGAAGTAGCCGGTTTGATCCCCGCAAAGCCCAAGTGTTGCTTCCCTGAGCAAGAGACTTTATCCACATTGCTTGTTACTGGTTTCTACCCAGGAAAAGAGGGCCACACGGAAGATTAGTACTTGTACTAAATGTGTTACTCTCTATAAATAAGGTCCATTATTATTATTATTATCTGGGCCTTCACTGTTTGCCAACTATCCGTTTTGGGGTTTGCAGTGAGTGAGTGAGTTTTTGTTTTACGTCCCACCAACAGCTAAGGTCATACGGAGACGGGACCTCGGTTTAAAGACTCATCCGAAAGTCTGGAGAAGCCCGGGATCGATCCTGTGATCCCTGGTTTACAAGGCGAGTAGCGTAACCACTGTACCACGAAGGCTTCTTGGGGTTTGCAGTACCATATGGGTTAATTAAGGGGATGTGCACCCCACATGACAAATTCGTTCAAAGTCATACAACTTTTTCCATAATTATGTGTACCCTAAAAAACCCTGATTTTGCTCCTTTTGGCTTAACCCTTATGGTACCAAGGAAAATTATTGAGAAGACAGCAATCTTTTTTTTTCCTACATGTATTTTTTAGAAAAAATATGCTCGACATTACATGTGAATCATATGCTGGGCAGCCGGTTCACATGTAATAGCAAGTCTTTTTTCTTTTTCTTTTTCAAAAAAAACTGAGAAAAAGTTTGTGAAAATCTGGACATGTTGTGATTGACAATGTAAGGCTTAAGAACAAACTACCCTATCTGGTTGCATTCTCTTTCATAATTAACAGATTAAATTTTAACCCTTGTCCTGCTGAGCCTGGATATTCCTTATGAAGATCCAGTTCAGATGGCTTCGAAGCCATCTGATCAGGATCTTCATTGTTTACCATTCAGATTGTGAATATTTATATATGCCACACCCGCTACTGATTATCACCCAATCAGATTACTTGATGCAAATTATTACAAAAAATTCATGAGTTCAATGACAAAAAATGAAGATCCTGATCAGATGGTTTCTTCAGAAGCCATCTGATCTGGATCTTCATTGTTTGGAAACTAAGGCATATCTGGGCTCAGCAGGACAAGGGTTAATATCAAAGTTTAGAAATGTTTCAGATGTTCCTTTTTTAACCGAATTTTTGTTTGTGGAAGACAAAGAGCCTGATATCCAGCTCAATGCTTGGTGGATCTCAAAAACAGTAGCCGGTACGGCAATTTTAAAGCCAACCCTCTTAACACTTGTTTTGTATTTACGCAACCAGTCAAGCATACAGAAACTTTTGTAAAGACTAAAAGAGAAGACTAAACCTTACGTGGATGGTTGTTTGTTTGATTGAGGTTTAAGGTCCCTGTCAACACTGTAAAGGTCATTTTGGAGACATTGCTTCCAATTTTGTGGGACTTTTACCCGACATTGAGATGAAATGACTTCTCAAGCCCTGTCGCCTGATGAAACCAATAGGGTTTATAAGCATGGACGAAGCGACTCGCACCGCTTTCCGCTGGGCCGGGGCGGTTATCTACCGGTATAAATAAACAGTCTTTCATTGGATTTAAAGCACAATCTGTGATGCTTGACATACATGTTTCTACATGTCTACTGGGTCACGAGGCATTAGTTTCCAAAATTAAATTTTCCATACAATATCAACTTCCAAAGTAAGATTTTCTTCATGACATCGCTTTCTAAAGCTTGAGTCGTGCAGTTGATGACACGCCATTGCAAATCTCCATGCTTCTGATAACCCTTGTTCTGCTGAGCCCGGATATGCATTTTCTTTGAAACAATGTAGATCCAGATCAGATGGCTTCTGAAGAAGCCATCTGATCAGGATCTACATTGTTTGTCATTCAGATTGTGAATTTGTTGTAATAATTTGCTACAGGTAATCTGATTGGTTGATAATCGGTAGTGGGTGTGGCATATATGAATATTCAGCAGGACAAGGGTTAAGATTTGATACGTTACAAGGCCATGTTCTGAAAATTTTGATTTTTGTTTTGACATCCCCTCCTCCGGCCCCCGGGTAAAAGTCCCACAAAATTGGAAGCAACGTCTCCAAAATGACCTTTACAGTGTTGACGGGGACGTTAAACCTCAAATCAAACAAATCCTCCGGCCCCTCCCCACCGCAGGATAAAAATTCTGAAAAAGTCATGCACTCCCAAAGATCTACATGTGTATCAATTCCAGAAGTTTCGAGTTCCCAGGCCTCATACTGACCACGCTTTTCCGTGCCTGAAAGGCCCGATTTTGCAGCTTCAACCCTTATCCTACTAAACAAGACACAACTACATTACCTTTGCAAACAGTGTAGATCCTGATCAGATGGCTTCTGAAGAAGCCATCTGATCAGGATCTACACTGTTTGTAAATCCATCTGATCAGGAACTACACTGATTGTAATGGAGTTTGCGAAAATATATTGTAATTTGGTTGACTTATAGTCAGAAATAAGGGTTAAATAGTTTTTTAAACAGACTATATATATACAAAAATCTGAATCTAAAAGCCTGAAATCAAGAAAAAAAATCAAGCTCTAAAAGCCTGAAATCCTGCACATGCCTGAAAAATATGAGGCCTGGTTCCTATCTATAACAGTCTAGGAGGAGTTATCCAGTATTGTTATGGAGGGGGTATGGGGTTTAAAAACTTTTTATACCTCTGATGACCTCCAGGCCACTCCCCCTGGCCTCACCCTCAGTGGTGGGAACAAACTCCCAAAAGTGTCGGGTACTCTCTAGAATAAAGATCTATCAGTTCCCAAGGTTTCTATCACTTGCGATTCAGAAGGAGTCATCCGGTAATCATTATGGAGGAGGTATGGGTGGTTTGACCTCTGATGACCTCTAAATTGACCCGTGGCCCCCGACCCATCGGAATTTGAAGAAACAGATTGGGCTGCATGATGCCTCCATGCAAGCGGTCACCGACTGCAAAGGAGTACTTGTAAATTGCTTTGAGGTTCTAAGCTTGCCCAGGAAAAGTGGAGGGAGTTGAACCGACCATGAATATAAATCCTATTGATTTAATTGGGTGGCAGGGCTTGAGATATCATTTCATCTCAATCTTGGGTAAAAATCCCACAAAATTGGAAGTAATGTTCCCAAAATGACCTATACAGTGTTGACAGGGATGTTAAACCTCAAATCAAATCAAACAAACATTCTTACATTATATAAATTTTGATTGCAATGTATGCTACTCATCATGCTGTTCAATTAGATATGTTGGAAAGACTAAATGGAGGCGAAAGGGCTGAGAGTGAATGCAGGAAAGACAAAGATCATGATCTGTGGTACAGGTCTGGACCTCTTGCGGAGTACAGGCCAGTTCCCATGTGCTGTATGTCGCACTGGAGTGGGCAGCAAGTATCTTTTGTAATGGCTGCAAGTTCTGGGTGCACAAGAAATGCAGTGGGCTCAAACGCCTGATAGAGGACCCTGATTACAGGTGTACACGGTGCAAAGGAACTGCGCACCCCTTAGATGGCAGACCACAGAGGGAAGTTCAAGTCGGATACGACAAGCTGGAAGTTGTAGCTTCCTTTTGCTACCTAGGTGATATGCTCTCTGCAGCGGGTGGTTGCGACCTTTCAACTACATCAAGTGTGAAAACAGCCTGGAAGAAATTCAAGGAGTTGCTACCAGTTCTCTCTTCCTGCCATCTCTCGTTCAAAACACGTGGCCGTGTGTATACATGTAGCTCTTGTGTGCAGAGCGCAATGCTCCATGAAAGTGAGACATGGCCATTGACAAAGCCAAACCTCCAATGTCTACAGCGGAATGACAGGGTAATGATCTGACAGATCTGCAATGTCAAGCCACAGGACACTGTCACCATCAGGTCTAGTGAGTTACTTG
Organism: Lucinisca nassula; assembly: GCA_963580285.1. Lineage (NCBI taxonomy): Eukaryota > Metazoa > Mollusca > Bivalvia > Lucinida > Lucinidae > Lucinisca > Lucinisca nassula. The sequence continues at coordinate 92,234,208 of OY757010.1, read as the reverse complement.
AGCGTCTTGGCATTGAGGACCTGGACCTCATCCTGAACTAGAAATGGTGTTTGTAAAACACAATGCCCCCAACCTTTGCTTGTCCTTAGATGGCAAAATATTCAACAAATATTGTTAAAGACTCAAAAACATACAACAAGAATTCCCCCGAAGGCTATGTCGCGCCTGTGGAGGCGCAAAGTCACCAAACCATGAAATCTAGGTCAAGGTCAAACATGGATGCCTGCATAAAAATTTCACTCCTAGTTCCAAGCATGTACCAAGTATCATCAATGAAACTCTTAACGAGAATTCTATGTTTTTTAATTAAAGGGGAAATAATTCAAGAAGGGGAGATAATTTGGACAAGAAAAAAAATACGGGTCAACTATTTTTTCATGAGGAACTCATATATGAAATTTCAAAACACTAGCATACACCGTTCTGAAGATATGCTATGCACCAGAAAGCAACACAATTGAGTAGCAAAAAATTACAAAGGGCCATAACTCTAACAAAATTTTATCGAATTGGTTGAAAATTTAATCAGGTAGTCTCCTCCTTAGTCCCAATCACTATACCAAATTTCAAGGCTGTAGCTCAAATACTTTTTGAGATATCTTGCTAACGAGAATTCTATGTTATTTAATTAAAGGGGAAATAATTCAAGAAGGGGAGATAATTTGGACAAGAAAAAAAATACGGGTCAACTATTTTTTCATGAGGAACCCATATATGAAATTTCAAAACACTAGCATACACGGTTCTAAAGATATGCTATGCACAAGAAAGCGTGACGTACGAACGGACTAACGGACTAACGGACGGACAAGCCAGAAGCAATATGCCCCCCAACTTTTTTAAAGTTGGGGGCATAAAGAGTGAAGGCTTCGCTGGTATGGACATGCGGAACGCTCCAGCGGTGCAGTCAAGACTGCCTGTGACATACAGGTAGGTGGAAAGCGGGGGCCTGGAAGACCCAAGATGACCTAGAAGCAGCTAACAGAAAGAGATTGCAGAGAATGGAAGCTCTCTGCTATCAATCCTCATGATAGACAAACCTGGAGATCTGGTGTAAGATCTGCTATGCGTGCAGCAAGCCAGCTACCTGGAAAGGGGCCCACTTATGTGGACCTTGCCCCTGTACCTGCAGAATCCATTGATGATGATGATTCACAACCATGTTCTGAAAACTTTTTGGACCACACCACCTCACCCTGGCCCCTCCCCCTTGCCCTGTCACATGGACATCAGCAACGTCAAGCTAATATAAAGTTACAAAAATAATGCAGCTAAAAATGACTGCTTAATTCATTGTATACTAGTGGACTCATAAAACCATTGCTATATGTTTGACAAGTCCATTTGTCATATACAGGGTGGAAGGCCTATTTTTTCGTTCTTATTCTAGTTTCGACAGAACATTCTGTGAGCATATAGTGCGGGCCCTGATCAGAAAACACATTCTGCAGTGTCTGATCCGGGCCTGCAATGTTTGCCAAGGTACCCCTTTAAGGGTTTGCTGCATACATTGGGTTAATACCTGGATATCATAAAATCAGTGACAGTCACATGGACATCAGTAATGTAAAGCTAATGTGCTCAGTAAGTTTGTGGTGACTGTCAACTGACTCCCCAGCCTCGCTAATAAAAAAAAAAAATGTTATTTTGCCAAGACTTGAAAGAAAATATTATCCTAATGTGTTTGTCATCCTAATGCCATGCCTATAGTGATGCACTGCAGATTTTTTCCTCGGTGAAATACATGAGTCTCCCCTTTTCTCTGGGGTGACTCACAATTATGTTTCAGCATACCTCAGGCTCTGTTAAATTATATTGTAAATAGTTTTAACCCTTGACCTGCTGAATATTTAAATATGCCACACCCACCACTGATTATCAACCAATCAGAATACTTGATGCAAATTGTTGCAACAATTTTATAAACTGAATGACAATGAAGATCCCGATCAGATGGCTTCTTCAGAAGCCATCTGATCTGGATCTGCATTGTTTGAAAGTAAAGACATATCCGGGCTCAGCAGAACAAGGCTTAAAGACTCACCCAGTTCATTTTTTTTAACTGAGTTCTTAATTAAGACACCTGCCTGAGTTAATGACTAGATATGACCAACTCAGTACATGAAGCCAGTTATGCATATACATGCAGTCTGACATGTCAGATAGAATGTGTAAAGCCTGGTCAATTTATGTGACTGACAGTAATCTTTATTCGTTAACCCATAAAATGCCAATCAAGACAATTGTCGTCTGCTTTGCCATCTGCCGGTTGCTTTAAAAGTCATTTTTTTTTCAAAAAGTGTGGACCTAGATCATAAAGGAGCAGTCTGATCTGGGTCCACACTGTTTGCCTGTATGTAAAAAATGTTTCTAAAACTTTGCATGAAGATTCAGCAGACAACATATTAAGCAGACGACACTTTCAGATGTAGTTTTTCTCTGCAGCTTAAGGGTTATATCCAGTTCATAATAAAGTCACCCGCCTATCACCCCCGCCCATCGGGCTTGAAGAAATAGATTGGGCTGCATCCACGCAGAGCTGAAACTGACCACACGAGTACTGGTAAACCGCTTTAGAAGGACTGGCCTGACCAGAAAAAGCGGTGTGAGTCAGACCGCCCAATGCAAATAAGTTTTCTGGTTTCATTGAGCAGCTGGGCTTGAGATGTCATTTCATCTTAATGTCAGGTAAAAGTCCAACAAAATTGGAAGCACAATGTCTCCAAAATGACCTAAATAGTGTTGACGGGGACGTTAAACCTCAATTTAAACAAACAAAGCCACCCCCCTGAGTTAATAGTGTATGAAGCTAGCTTGATGAAGATAATAATTCATCTGTCATTACTCACATGACCAATCTTATTCACATGTAATACATGTAAGATAGAATGTGTAAAGTCTGGCTAGTATGAGTACTCGATTAATGTGACAGACAGTAATTTTTAAGAGAACTGATAGGCTATATATAAATTTTATCCACATTTTTCCAAGTTTGCAAATTCTTACATCATTCTGTATTGTATTTTCTGACAAGATACTTATATAAAAAAAATTCTTACCATGGAATGCTGCTTTTGCAGTTCCCCTTACAATGTGCTTGAATTCTCTCTCTTTAGTTGGATCATGGACTTTAATGAGAACATATTTGAATTTTCCACTCTTTTCTATTTCCACATCTGAAATTGCCTTCAATTTTGGGTTTTTATTAGCTCCAGGAGAACAGATGGTTGATGCTGGCACTGCCATACTTCTAAGAATATTATTCCAGTTCAAGCCTGAAAAATAACAGATAAATTCCAGAAAATGCTTTTATTCCCCTATCTTGCATCCACTTCTTGTTTATACATTAATGTACACTAATACCGATACTTGCAGTCTAACTCTACAGAAGCTAATAGCAACCGTTCCAACTGCTTGGAAACAATTAACATGTCTCACTAGTCTCTACCTTGATTCCAAGCGTTTATTGACAGATATTGTATAAGCGCCTGATTGACTTGGATTGGATTTTCACCTAAAAAGGCATTGTAAGCCAAATTAAGCATCAAATTAAGAGAAGAACTGACTGTAATTTTGGCAGATTTTTATAACTGCATTAATCTAAGGCGTTGGCTATGCCGTTAAACAAACCTTTCAATACACTTTGCCTCCAAATTGTACGCCGAAGCATCAAAGTAGCAGCACTGTCGGGGAATCCTCAAGGCTGAAAACGAGGCTGGACATGGGGTTTTCCCGCACGTACAAACACCGGATCGGATCGGACCCAATTACCGGGACCCGATCTGTACTTTTGATATTTAATTCTTTATATACAGAAGGATTTTCAGCATACACAAAGATTTTACCTCATATCTTCATTCCAGTACCGAAAAAAAAAATAAAATAATAATAAAAAAAAAAAAAAAAACAGAAAGAATAAAAAACGACTATAACAGACGTAGCCTAATGCATACTGGAGAGAAACCAGAAAACTTTACCTCCGAAAAATACGAGCATTTTAAGATGAACTAGAAATGCGTCCATAGGACACGGATGCCCCCACCTGAAAATATGTCTATGTTCGTATTCATCCATAGAAAGTTATTGACCGTGTTTAAGTTTTGGACCCTTTTTATGCCATTTGACCTCTAAGTATGACCTAACCCGAGATCTCTGGCTGTAGTGACCTAAAGCCGCCAAATCAGAAAATAAAAAAGGCTTTTAGAACGTCAGAGAAGGCTCGGATTAAGTATGACCTTGACCTTGGAGGTACAGATCTGGGTTTGCACGTGACACATTGTCTCATGATGGTTAACATTTCTTCAAAATAATTTCAAAATCCATCCAGAAATAAGTAAGTTATTGGCTGCGTTTTAGTTTCGGACCCTTTTTTGACCTTTGACCTCTAAGTATGACATTGACCTTGGAGGTACGGACCTGGGTTTTGCATGTGACACATCGTCTCATGATGGTTAACATTTCTACAAAGTAATTTCAAAATCCATCCAGAAATAAGAAAGTTATTGACTGCGTTTAAGTTTCGGACCCTTTTTTTGACTTTTGACCTCTAAGTATGACCTTGACCTTGGAGGTACGGACCTGGGTTTTGCACGTGACACGTCGTCTCATGATGGTTAACATTTCTACAAAGTTATTTCAAAATCCATCCAGAAATAAAGAAGTTATTGACCGCGTTTAAGTTTCGGACGCACGGACGCACAGACGAACGGACGAACAGACGCACGGACGGACGGACGGACGGACAGGGCAACGCTATATGCCCTTTCCACCATTCTTCGAATGGCGGGGGCATAAAAATTGTGATATTTTTCTTATTTCTGCTCAAAATATAGATTGTGGTACTCTTTAAAACCGCCTCATTGCGGCGGTTCTAACGAGTACCAACAATCTATATTTTAGAGCAGAAATAAGAAAAATAAGGCAAACCCTTGTCAACCCCAGTTTTACTATATAAAAGTGGGGTTCAATGGGGGTCAAAGTTATATAGGTGTGTTTTCGTGATGACAAGATACAAGATACAAGAAACTTTATTTTACGTCGGTTATATACAACAGACAACATTAGCTGTAATAGCTATTTTCCGACAGAACAAATAATAAAAATCAACAAGTGTAAAACAACAGTTATAAAGCAGCTGTAAAAGGAAAGTAATGCACATTAAGAATTAATTATGTTATATTACAATTAAATTGAAAAAATTAAAATTGAGGTAAAAATTAAGACATGCATCAGCTCCATGAGCACAACTAAGCCCTATATTAAAACACTTAAATGTGAAGTAAGAGTTAAAAAAAAAAATCTTTTCTTTAAATATAACACAGATTACTTTATAGAATCACAGATATGCACAATAGTTATATTTATCACATAATCTTTAAGTGATTTATAATGAGGAGTCAAAAGTCTCTGCAGGGGTAAGACTCTTGCTGTCACTCATAGATTAAGCCCGTCTCTGGACAGTTACCCTCTACCCGAAAGACGAAAGAAAGGACAAACAGTGGCAACCCACAATGCTGGCTCTTTAAACCATCAATGTGTCCCGCCCCTATAGCCCCACGAAAATGGCAGAAGGTCCCCAATGAGAAAAGGCACTTTTTTGTTTTAGTTTGATAGGTTATAAACAGTTTTATGACCTTGACAGTAGTTTTATAAAACATGCACTATAAACTTCAACTAATAAACTAAGCTAGAAACAAAACTAAAATAAACTAAAAAGATCAAACTAGAAAAGTTAAAATAATCACAGAAAAATTCAAAGAAACTAGTCATTAGACTAACCTTACGAACCACGGCATATGGCACAGCCACACCCCGGACCAGTCCAGGTGCGGACCAGCCGCTCGAACACCTTGTACTCAGACACCTTTCTCAGTTCATTCTGGAGGCAGTTCCACACCCTTGAGGCCTCGAACCGGAAAGATGGCTCAGTGGTTAGTGCACTTGCCTCTGATGCTAGAGGTCCCGGGTTCGATCCCCGGCAGCGGCGATAAAATTTCGGTGTCCGAACACGCTCCATTGGCATCATTTGCAGGGATGAATGTCATAAAGTGCACCGTCCTTCGGATCGGGACGTTAACTGGAGGCCCCCTGTGCAGGGAGAACCATCCCCTGTGCAGGTTAAAGATCCCTACCGTAATTACATGATTACTGTGTAGGCTTTCATCCTGCAAAACCTGGAGTGTATGTAATATACACCTGCGCTAATGGTCAAATGTGACCGACGCAGTATCAGAAGATAGATAGATAGATAAAGATCGCTGTCCATATGTCGCCGTTCTAACAGTGGGTACCTGCAGTGTATTTTCGTACCTGAAAGAGTAATTAGAGTGTTTGATCATAACCAGGTCTCTAATATATACCGGGGCAATGTTATTTATACATTTAAAAGTTTCAAGAGCTATAAGTCTCAGTCTCCCAAGATGTAAAGTGGGGAGATTTACCCGGTTTAGAAGCTCCGAGTAAGGTGTATCATACTCGTTAAAAACAATTTTCAGTCCTCTGTGCTGTAATTTCTCTAGTTTTTCAGTATTTGTTTTGCTGCAGAAATGCCAGACAATCGGGCAGTAACTAAAATTGGACCTAATAAAAGATTTAAAAACTAGCAGTCTGGTTTCAACTGAGAGGAATTTGCTAATCCTCTGGAGGACGTTTAGTTGTCGTGCTACCTTCTGACAAATCCTGGAAACTTGTTCATTAAAATTTAGCTGATAGTCCAGTTCGATGCCCAAGAGTTTCACTACCTCCTCACACGGAATGGTGTTACCGGCGACAGTGAAGCTCTCAATCTCAGAGTGTGTCTTTTTGCCAACAGCCAGGGCTTGGAACTTTCCAGGATTTGCCTGCATTTGGTTATCATGGAACCATTCTATGCAGACTAGACTTTCACCTTCAAGTACATTTGTAAGGGTTTCTAGTTTTTTGTCTGCATGTGATAACGTGTTGTCATCAGCATAATTATACATGGATCCTTTGGTTATGAAATAAAAAAATGTCATTCAGGAAAATATTAAAGACCAGCGGGCCCAAAATAGATCCCTGAGGGACTCCCTTAATAATTTGTAGCCAGCTACTGATATGGTTCCCTACTTTCACTCTCTGGTGGCGATTTGATAGATAGCTGGCCATTAGATTACAAGAATGTTTACTGACCCCATACGCTTGCAGTTTCGCAAGTAGGAGGTCATGGGGTATGCAATCAAATGCTTTGCTCAGGTCCATTAAAATGGCACCAACATACATGTTTTGATCAAGGGCCTTCTTCCAATCTTCTACTAGTCGCAGAAGAGTAGTCTGGCAGCCAAAGGAAGCTCTAAACGCGGATAAAAAATCATGAAAAATAGAATTGAAATGGTCGGTCAACTGTTCGCTGAGTAGTCTTTCATATATTTTTGAGAGGGTAGGTAAAATACTAACAGGGCGGTAATTTTTTTCTGTAAAGGGATCATCTTTCTTGAAAATTGGGGTCACTTGAGCTTTCTTTAGCTGTGTTGGGAAGGTTTCCTTAATTTGCATCTCATTGGCTAACTTTGCTACATGTTGTGAGATAACAGGAGCAGCTGCCTTGACAATTTTAGGTGGGATTGCATCCACACCTGTTGCTTTTCTGGGTTGTAGTCTTTTTATACATTTTAAGACTTGTTTTTCATTGACCGGTTTAAATTCAAATTTGGTAGCATTTACGTTCTCTTTGATTTTTTCAATACTTGGATGTTGGTCATCTACTAGTTTATTTGAGGCAATGCCTATATTCTGCGCTATGTTGACATAGAAAGTGTTTAACCTCTCACAAACCTGTTGCTGGTCTGAGATCAGTGAATCACCGTCCTTAAGAATTATGTTACTATCACTTTTCACTGTTGATTTTTGTGACAAGAAGGGTTTGATGGTGGGCCAGAAATCCTTCGATTTCGGCCCCCCCACCACATCTTTCTTGAAAGTACACCGATATGGATTCACGTTTTGTTTTGGTTTTCAGGTTTCTCAATTTAGTATAAATTTTCCAGTTTTCATTGGTCTTGTTTTTGTTATATGAATTTCTTGCTTGTCTTGTTTTATATATTATTTTTCTGTAATTTGAATTCATATACGGTGGTGGTTTTGCCTTTGGTACTTTTTGTTTCAAAGGGGCCTGTTCATCCTGGACCTCTCTCAAGAGCGTCTCATGTGCCCAGTTAATATCATCCATATCATCGAAAATGTGGGCAGCATGGAAAGGTACCCGAGAGAGCTCCTCGTTGAAATCAGCCTCGTTAAAATTTTTGTAACTTCTAAAAGTCACTTTTTTATTTCTTATATCTGGGCATGTTTCTTTCAGTGTTGTGGCTATCATGTGATGACAGTCACTAAGTCCACAATTGAAATTAATTGTGTTGCACATTAGTGTTTTAGAATTTGTCAAGATAACGTCAATCAGTGATGGTAATTGATTTTTCATATAACATGTTGGTTTCTTGACTAAGTTATCCAGGCTGAAAGTGTCACAGATGTTCTTTAGTGGTTGGCATTTATCCTGCCTTAGTAAGTCATAGTTTAAATCACCCATACAAATAACATGATCAAATTTCAAGAAAATCTGATCAAGCGACTTTGTTAGGTCATTCTCGAACACATGACTTTCCATTGACGGTTTTCTGCATGCTCCGACAATGCACCATTTGCGTTTTGACATTGAGAGCTCATAGCAAATGGTTTCAATGTCCTCACATTCAAGATCTGGGCGTCTCTTAAAAGGCAAGTCCGCACGAACGAAGCTCATTAGGCCTCCTCCGTGGGAAGTACGGTCGTGTCTTTCCATCTTGTAGCCTTCTACTTTAAATAAATTGTCGTTAAAAGAGCTGTCAATTTTAGTTTCTGAGACAATCAGAAGGTCAACAAGTTTGTCCGTTAAAATTTGCTTCAGGTCATCAAATTTGTATCTGATGCTGTTAATGTTAAGATGACATATGATTGGTCTCTTATTGTTTTCTTTTCTTAAATTGCGCAACTCAGAAAAAATATCATGATTGTCGTCTTCAGAGTCTATATTTGTGTCTGACTTTGCCGAAAAAGATGACATTATTTCTGGGTCACTTTCTTGGTGCTGAGGTTGGGTAGTACCCCAGTCTTCTTCGGGATCCGGTGAGTAAACGAAACTATCGTCTATGTTATAGAGATTGCCACAGTTTCTATTATGTACCGGAGTATTTGGTATTGTGTTAGTATCAGGTTCTGTTTTCATGCTTTCAAAGTAAGAATCACTGAACTGAAAAGCATGTACAATTGCCAAGCAACTTGGGCAACTCCAGGGATCTTCCGAGTCTCCCATTTTTTGACACTCATTTGGAGAAATGTTATCGCAAGGTGACAAAACTTATCCTCAATACCATTGGGTAAGCCTTTGTCAAGTATTTATTAGCTTAACCATCTACCATTCATGTCCCCTGAAGTATTGACAAGTTGATTCTTAGCCTGCCAAACAAATTCCCAAATCATTTCTTTACTTCATACAAATGTTCTCACAAGGTGTTAACCTATAACAATAATGTCTGGGTAGATATTGTGAATATGTGTTTACTCTTCACTCTTACAGGCCTCATTGTATATAAGTATTTGTGACTTGACAAATGTTTCAGAACCTTCTTATGTTAGTGTTAGATAAGGATGGAGGTACACACTGATTCCAAAATTCGAAAACCTCTTCCAAATATGGTTAGGGAACAAGTGGTCAAATTACATCAGCAAGGTAGGAGCCAGAGAGCCATTGCAGATGTTTTGCTTATAGACCAGAAAACTGTTGGAAATATTGTTATATATTATTATGAGACAGGAAATGTGCAAAGACCTGTTTCTGTGTCTGATAGGGGTAGAGAACGACAAAAGCTTACTCTGGAAACCATGCGAGCTATTGGACTTTATAAGTTAGAAAAACCCTCAATTTATCATAAGGAAATTCAGAATTGCTTGAAGATAATGTTTGTGCACAGGAAAATTTACCATCAGTTTCATATATCAGTAAAGGCGTAAAGGCAATTGGATACACACACAAGAAAATCACATCTATTCCCTCTGAATCACAGACCCCTGAGAGTCAGGCTAAATATGATAACTTCATTAGTTACATTTCGGATATTGGTGTTCATTCTTTACATTTCTTTGATGAATCTTCAGTGACAAAAACTACCGGTAAACGGAAATATGGCAGCAGTGAAATAGGAAAACGTGCAATCGAGTTTCAGCCTTATGCTTCAAATGCCAATTTTACTATAAATTTGTTGCACAGTACTCGTGGAATTGACTTTTTCAATATTTTAGAAGGTGCATCTAATGAACTAGAATTATTAAATTTTTCAACGATGCGCTTGATGTAAAGCACAACGATGGATCATTTAAACTAAGCGATGGGGACGTAGTTGTTATGGATAATTGCGGTTTTCACCATGGACGTAACACTGAACCCCAACTACGAGCAATGCTTGCAAATAGGAATGTATCATTAGTGTTTCAGCGTGTTGTGTCACCCCACATGTTCTCACTTTTTCGTAAACCTGCCATTTATCAGAATAATAGACTTTTCATGGGTGAAAATGATTATTACTGATTCAATGAATGGAGGTTCAACACCTTAAAATTGACACAAATTGGTTTTGACACAAGGCCTTTCAATGACCAACCACACATCTTTTGTTAGCCAATCAATGTGAGAAGATCTTAAAAAGATAAGACAAGAAAGTTAACAAACTCTTTCACAATTTGGTTTTGAACCCCTCAAACAATTTGACAATCAATTCAGATATTTGAATAGAATACTGGGGAGTAAGTAAGAGCTTTGCCGATGGCTAGTCAAGCGGTTTGAGGTAACAGAAAAGGAATCCAGCTATAACACATTTAATGTGTTGCCACAGTTCACACGTGTCACATAGAACTGCTCTATGATTCTTTGCAACAGCCCTGTGACAAACACCACATGGATATTTTGGTGGGCCAGGGTTTAGTTCAATGTCACCTGACAGCATGTGTTTTCTTTCAAAGTTTGTACTAGGTAAAATGTCACACGGAATCTGTTTTCTACTCTCATACCTTTGTTGGGCTGTGATAATGGGGACAGGCGATATTAAATATCTAAAATAACTCCGCCCATATATCTAGGGGTTGTAGCATTAGGACACAGCTTAAAACCAAATCTATGCTCGGTTAAACAATGGATGCACTCGTTTAAGGGACTCATTACGAAAATACTCCTATTCAATTGAAAATTTTACCATCAAAAAAGTCAAAATTATCAGAAAAAGAGTTCCGATATGTACTCGTTAGAACTACCTCGACGCGACGGACCTAACGATACCCACAGACTTTATTTTGAGCAGACGTAAAAAAAACACAATACATACCCCTGTTAATTGCTAAAAACAGAGATTGTGGATACTCGTTAGAACCGCCTCGACGCGACGGTTCTAACTATACCCACAATCTATTTTTAGCAGACTTAAGACAGAAAGTACACACTCTGTAAATCATTTTCATTTTTTGGTGGTAAAATGTTTAATACATGTGAACAGGCGTGTTTTCGAAATAAAGAGGACACCAGCTATATCAGTTAACCAACTGCAGGCGGGAAACCCCAAAAGGGGTACCTTGGCAAACAGTGCAGGCCCAGATCAGACGCCGCACAGGGCCTGCACTATTTGCTAACAGACGTTTTCATAAAAATAGAATAAAAATGAAAAAAAGGCCTACCACCCCCCAATATGACAAATGGACCTGTCCAACATATAGCAATGGAAAAGTCCACCCGTATACAATGGGTTAAGCTAAGCAGTTTACAAGACAAATAAACAAACAATGAATGTAAGTTTGTATCTAATTCTAAATATGAACTAAAAATAAACACATACATTAGAATTGGGCCCCGTCAAGCGATTTTGGTACTTATCGCCTATGCGAGCAGCGAAGGTTCAGGCGAGCCTGCGCATCCGCGCAATCTCGCCAGAACCTTCGCTACTCGCTCATACAAGCAGTGAATCAAGAGGAACCTTCAGACAGAAAGCCATATCCCAGGCCCCTCTGAATGGCTGGGCATGCGCAGTTAAAATTTGTCATGACGGAATGCTCGAAGACACAAATTCGCTTGGCGGGGCTCAGATGATGAAAAGATAGAAAGAGAATAAAATGACCGCTCCTACCATGGCGAGCTCCACAACAACGAGGATCGGCATGCCGCGGACACACAACGTGTATGCAACCGTATTGCAACATCATATTAACGTCGATACAACGTTGCGCCTCATCGAGGCGGTTCTAACGAGTACCCACAATCTATATTTTGAGCAGAAATAAGAAAAATATCAAAATTTTTCATCTGAAATTGTCGATGTTTTGGCGGTAAAGTTTGCAATGTATTTGCATAGGCGTGTTTTCGTAATGTTAACTTAATTGATATACCTGGCGTCCTCTTCAATACGAAAACACGCCCGTTCACATATATTTAACAATTTACCACATAAATGAAACTGATTTACAGGAGTATGCATTAGTTTCTTATATCTGCTAAAATAATTTGTGAGTGTCATTGTAACAGTCGCATCGAGGCAGTTCTAACGCGTACCCAGGTCTATGTTTTTTTGTTTTTTTTTTGTTTTTTTTTTTTTTGTTGTTGTTGTTTTTTTTAGCAAAAATCTAAAAATTATCGGAACTCTTTCGGATAATTTTGACTTTGTGGTAAGTTTTCAATTGAATAAGCGTGGTTCGTCATGGATCCCTTAAATGACATGGGTGAATCCATTGTTTAAGAATTAAAGAACCACTTAGCATAGATTAGTAAATAGAACCATATGCGTTTAAACCTGTGTCCTCCAAACCACGTCCAAATGCTGCAAATCCTAGCATATGGAGCAGTTTGACTATACATGGGTGGAGTTATTTTAGATATCTAATAATGACAGTACAATCAGATGACTGTAAAATCTGAAACATGCTTCTGCAAGTAACAATAGATACATCCAAGCATTACGTCATCGCCCAATCATTCTATTTGCCGGGACTTACCGGTGGTTGGCAAAAACGTCTTTCACACTTTATCGCCATTGTAAACACGATTTTTTTTTCTGTAAGCATGCCTTTTTATTTGATTTGAAATGATGATCTTGACCTTTAAACAATTAAACATGTCTTAGCTTGTAATTAATGATTTCTATAAGAATCGAGACTGTTTTGATGTTATTTACTCGCCATATTTACGGCGGTAACAAGGCGGGATGGTCTTAGTTCTGTCTGATCTATAGCAGAAAATGCATCGATTAGTTCCAGAATATATTTAAGTGCCCATTTATAGTGTAATTCGATAGATTATCTGTGAAAGTCAACTGAAATAATCGTGGAACAGAACCCCTATTTGCAGTGTGTTAACATTTTGCCAACCACGACGAACGGTAATCCATGTCAGATTTCAAGGGGAAGTAATTCGCGCATGTGTAATGAAATGTAAACATAGTCACGTGCCAAAACATTGGATCCGTTAATACAAAATTGCTTTAGCACAAGAATTACTTCTATCGCACTTGGAAATCGTCGATAAAGACACTGACTGTACATGTATTTTGTTTGTTTGTTTGTTTGTTTGTTTTAAGGTTTAACGTCCCCATCAACACTGTATAGGTCATTTTGAAGATGTTGCTTCCATTTTTGTGGGACTTTTACCCGACATTGAGATGGAATGACATCTCAAGCCCGGACAGACCTTTTTATCGGTAGAAAACACGTTCACGCATGCTTAATGAGCTGATACTGGCGTATGTTTTCAGGTAGAATCATTTCAAGTTTTGAAAAATTTATCAAGCCATTCCAGTTGTTTTTAAAAGTTACTCAAGGCACGCTTAAGTGTCTGACATGTTCCTTATATATCTAACTCATAACAAAGGTTTGAGGTATAAATGAGCACAAACTTTACATCTCGTGTCATCTTCAATTGATCCGACAAGTATCCAAATGTCACTGTATAGAATCGCAGGTCACATACAATCCCAAACACTGTACATTTCCGACCCTTCACTGTGATCCTATGGCGTTTATTTTTCGCAATTAATTCGATTTGCCAGAGTGTCTAGCCATGTAACTGACTTCAACACTCGTAATAAATTGTTAACTGCTTAACTTCTTAATCAGGGTTATCGGTATCATAAACTACGCAAAGCCTTTTCTAAATTTTATAGTATAAAACCCACAAACCAAAACCCGATCCCGAGCTTAACATACTTTCACAAACCAACGCGTTTTTTTCAGGTATAATAATATCAAAATATAAATTACTGAATGTAGTTTGTATGATAGAAAAAATGTCTATGATTTAGTTTGTTATTAGAAAAAAAATGAATTAATATAGTCGCAAGGGGTATGAAACCCACAACTCGTTTCGTATCGCGGTTTTGTTGATCTAAGCTATTAATCTCAATTTGTTTGACGACGAACATGTTTCGTGTGTTTTTTATCATCTTCTTTTCATTTGTCTTTGAAAAACTGCCACTTTAATGATTTTTTATACCGCAACCAGCCATTCTAGTAACCTAATAAAAGGGGTCGAATAACTGCACGCTATAATCGGTAGTGACCTACAATACCTTCTACTGACCATAATACGTCTAGTGACCGATTATAGACCGGACCTATTTTTCTGGTCCCGAATTTGCAAGCGTAAACAATAACAGGCAACCTTTTATACACGAGAAAACAATGAAACTGTAAGTTTTAATCTTTTGCAATATTTATTTAAATAGATTTTCAGAAATTTCAGCTAGGTATATTCTTACCTTCTCGGGCTTTCCTGGTTTGAATGGCCCGTTGGAATAATTGCGCACTGCTACTGCGGTTGCGTCTCAACCTCGAAAATATTTTCTTAAGCTAAAATAAACTATTTATTTGCAGATTTTTATACAGAATGTTAAGCGCTGAGAAACATTTATTCGAGCGTCCATGTTGTTTCCTGCATCTCCGTGGCGCGGTGACGTCAGAAACTTTGCGCTATTTGACGTCACGTTATACTACGTGTGCGCGCCATGGCAATGATTGTCGTTTAACATGCCACCCTGTCTGCTGTCTTTTTTGCTCAAATTTGCTAAATCATTGCAAAAGCCTTGATTGTTTTGAATTGCGGTATAAACTAAATACATGATTAGTGTCTTTAATAATAAAATATAATCGGTTCGCCACGACAATTTTATAGGGGCTCGCTAAAGCTCGCCCCTATAAAATTGTCTAAGGCTCACCGATTATATTTTATTATTAAAGACACTAACCATGTATTTACTATATTTGTTTCCCAAAAAATGAAGTTTTTTGTGTTTGCTCAGTAAACAGCACGTAATGAAAATGAAAGAAAGTACCGGTTAATAATTTCTCACATCGAGAAATTGGATGCAAATTTGTGTCATAGTTTTCTCAGGAACTACTGGGCCTACAATGTTGAATTTTGGTACAGATGTGGACATCTATAGTTCAATATGTTGTGTATACCAGAATCAGGCTGCTGCTGTGACAAAAAGTGGAGGGCTCTGGTCTACAGGTATTGCTTTTGTAACTAACTGCATGCATTTTTTAATAATTGATGACATTACCTTTAAGAAAATTATATGAGCCATTTGATGAGTAGTTAAAAACATGCCACATGGAAACAACATTAGTAGCAGATCAGACTGTTAACAGAAAAACTCTGAAAGTGCCTTTGTCCTTTGCACTTCAGATAGTATGATTATTGATATATCAGATTATGTCGATGAAATTTAACACCCATGTCTATCTTCTGTTGTTGCTCAGGCCAGTTGGTGTCACGTTCTGTTGAGAACCAAGAAGATAGTTGTTCTTGTGACAATGCTCTGCTCAGATACTCATTATAAGTTGACCCATGCATTTGCATATTGAATGACTGGAATGTAATAGATCAGCTCCAACAGTAAACAATCATTGAATGTTAAAGGTAAATAACAGTTACAGATGGCTTGTAAGAAAACTCCAATGAGGTTAAGATAATGGTGAGATAATAATTATCTGTTCTGCAAAATGATGCACATTTAATATACTGTACTGGATAACTGCTTTATAGGTCTAAGGTATCCAAGGAAAAGTGGTTGTTAACCAACTGTCAAAACATTATCATCTAGTTGTTAACTTGCACATGAAACAACTTATGATTGAACTGTGTACTGTTGTTAATGTCCATCACAATTATTTGTCTCTGCAGTTATATATAGAATACCAGGTTTGTGTATTTTGATATCAAGTTTATCAGGCAAGGCTTTTAGAACGCTTGTAGAATCGCGAGGCTTGCTGGTAAACTTGATATCAAATGACACGAATCTGGTAATCTATTTATCAGTTACACGCATTGTACACTCTTAAAATATGCAATTAATACACAGATATCGATTGTCGACAGTGCTTCCCAACATTGCGGCGTATAATTTTTAGTATCATCTGATCCTAATTTTTCCTATGATATTTTTTTTCTTTTTCATTAGGTTTCGATGTTTAGAGCTATAATAACACAATATTTTTGCAATTTTTCCTGGTAGTGTGGTTTTATCCATTATAACGCAAAGTCATGTTGATGACGTCATGTTGACGACGTCACGTTGACAACGTCACGTTGACCTGATAAACCTCACTTGTCCTGAGATAGCCTATCTTTATCAGGTCAATGCGCAACAATGGATTTAGTATGGGAGGTAACTGATAAATTTTATTTTGTAGCAAGTGTGACTCATGTTCACTGAAGAAATTGCATGTTCAATATCTGTCAACATTAGCAGGTTGGCAACAAAATAATAAACCAAACATTTCTTACAGGTATAAGACCATAAGAGATGCAAATCAACAGACAGGTCAGGGACGCAAGAGAATGAAATTTTTCAATCTAATGGATGATGTTCTAGCCGGGGACCCATCAGTGAAGCCGGCGCTCACCATATCATCATCAGAGGGAGGTAGGAACAAGTGAAACAGAGCTTCCAATAAATAACTTTAGAGTGGGAAAAGTAATAAAATGCTATGCAAAGCCTCACATTCTTATTTCTCCCCGCTACTTTAATTAATTCAGCTTTACATTTACATGAGCACTCATGTATCATAAGCCTCAAACAAGAACAAAGTGTTTTCGTTACATATTTTGAGCTTATCCACCATATAATGGTTCTTACTACCCTCAGTAAACCCAGTCTTACAAAGTGGCTACAAGTCATGTTTTTGGTCAGCTCTTCTAACGTATATATAGAGTTAGGTCAGCAAAGGCTCTGGTGAGACTGCACCAATGAACCATCTCACCTGAGCATTTGCCATAAAAGCCATTATTTCATGGGCTGTATTATTTTAAATGTCACAAATTATGAAACAAAGATGTTTGCAAAGTTTAACAAAGAAAACAACTTTATCATATGACGTCGCGTCTGAGAGTGTAATAACGTCATGCATTAAATTCCGTAATCCACTAGTGGATTAATTATGCAAATTACTTAGATACGCCCCGTAACGTTACATGTACAATGTCCTTAGCGACGTCGCGATTACTTATGGCGGCATATTGACATTTTCGCATACAAATTGTAAATAAAGTGCGTTGTATATGTCATATGATAAATAGAATCTTGCATTCGTACTCATGTACTTATTAAACTTGTTGAGGAAAAAAAGCCTCGCATTTTATGCCTTTCCCTCAACTTGTTTAATAAATTCAATAATACATGAGCACTCATGTAAGATCCTCTATATATATACTTTAGGTATCTACCCTGCAGCTGGGAATAGGTGTATGAAAGCTTTTGTTTTCAGTATATGCTACTAAAGTTGAAACGTGACTCAGCTCAGAATTCGCAAAGACAGCTTTTTTTGTCGCACATGCTCTGTTTTTTTTTTTTTTTTTTTTTTTTGCAACTTGACTCATTTATGAGCTAGGGCATGACAACAGCAACATGACTGTGTATCCAGAAAAGAGACTAAACTTTGCCTGGGCATGTGCCCTGTCGGGTCAGTGTTTTCACTGTACAGCCATTTAATTACCACTGAGTTCATAGGCAAGACAGATCAGACTGGGCTGATGCTCATGCTGAACTGAGGTATCTATGGACTTACAGGCAAGTTTGTTGTTTTTGTTTCTCACTTTGACTCATATTACATGTTTATTGTATTTTAAGTGATGCAAAATGAAAACACAGCAGTACACACAGGACCTCCAGGGACACCACCAGCAACTCCAACCAAAAGACCAGCCAGCACGGGGCCACCATCTTCAACAAAGAAAAAGAGACAAGCCAAGCCTCCAATTTGGCTTGATCAAATTATACAGGCGCAGAACGCCCAAGTAGAGAGATTAGAAACTGTTGCCAAAGAGTACAATAAGGTGCAGATGGAGAGGAACAACATTTTAAGAGACCTTCTCAATAAGATGTAATTGATTTTTTTTTTTTTGGTTTAACGTCCCCGTCAGCACAATTTAGGTCATTTTGGAGACATTGCTTCCATTTTTGTGGGACTTTTACCCAACAATGGGATGAAATGACATCTCAATCCCTGCCGCCCAATAAAACTAATGGGCGGGCAGACTTGCAGCAGTTTTCATGGGCAGGCTTAGCCTTCTAAGCATATTACCAGTACTAATGTGCGGTCGGTATCAAATCTGTGTGGAAGCATGGCAGATCTCACACCAGATCTAAAGGCTTTTCTATCCTGTGGATCGATAGCAGAGATGATTGGGAAAATAATTTGAGTCGGCGCATGACAAAACCTACAATTAGACAGATGTGACCAGCAGACTCGAATCAACCTGTGCACCCATCCACTAGGACAAGACATTTTGCCTGTGTCTCTTTCCGTAGCGTATAGCAGGAACATGCGATCAGTGAAGACAGTGATCAGGCTGCGCGGATGCGCAGGCTGATCCGATTCTTCACTGGTCTCTCAAGCCATCTTGTAGGTTTTGTCATGCGCTGGCTCATTTGTTTTAAGCTGGCACCTTTATAACATAAATACACACACAAAAAGTATTCTTTTTAGTTGAATACCAAATATATTTCATCAAATGTAATGAAATTATCAGTATTTTCACGAGTTCATAGCAAGAATGGAGATTCTCATATTTTCAATACGAAAGATGAAATAAATTTGGTATTCAATTAAAAGTGGAAAGAGTTTTCAATACAAATAAGAAATATAGGTGGTATATAGAGGATATTTACTTTTTTGATATAAATATCAAAAATATTTCGTCGAGCTAGGTGAAAAATCAGATTTTACACGGGTGCAAAGCAAGAGTAAAATTCTGATGAAATATTTTTGGTGGGTCTATTTATCAAAAAAAAAGTATTTTTATTTTATCATTTATTAGGACACTTACGGTAATTGATCAATCGTAGCCTACGTCACAATTTATGAATACACAACTGTCAGTTTCAAAACTTTAACTGATCGCCATTTTGAAATCAGCATATTTACAGCTCAAAGATTACTTTTCGAGGTATTTCACAGAATTATTTTATCGATAAAATATGACTTTAATGAAAGAATAGCCCGGGCGGCAACTGTGAAAGTAACAAGTTCTTGTTGTTGTTCAATGTAACCGCCCGGGCAATTTTCTTTTCATTAAAACCACATTTAATCGATAAAATAAGACTGTAAAATACATTGAAAAGTATTCTTTAAGCTGTAGAAATGTTGATTTCAAAATGGCAATCTGTTTATGTTTTGAAACTGAGAGCTGTGATGTTATAAACTGTGAAGTAGGCTTCGATAGATTAATTATCATAAGTGTCCTAATAAACAATAAATAAAAAGAAAATTTACTTTTTTTTTTTTATAAATACCGAAAAAATTTATCTATTAGACGTAAATATCCTCTATTTATTTGTTTGTGATATGCATTGATTTCACTGCTCAGTATAAAATAAAGTTGGTTTATTAGAGCAGGTTGAATCTTTGGTCAACTGCTTCTAATCTATCACCCACGGCTGTGTATATCACTTATTTTACAAATAAGAAATAAGATATGATTAGAGAAGTCTTTGCGCAATATCCAGTCGTTTGCTGGCAGCCCCTGGAACTATCTGCTCTGTGTCGGCTTCAATTTCAGCATCTACCTCTTCCTGATCACACTCGATCTCATCTAGATCCAAATCACAATGTTTGAGTATGAAATTGTGCAATACACATGCTGAAAATATAATGAATGGAGTATCTAGAACATTATACATTTCCAAGAACTTCAGCCGTCGAAACTTCCCCTTTAATAGGCCAATAGACATTTCAACTTGAACTCTTGTGGATGAATGAACCTTGTTGAATTTCTTCTCAAGGTTGGTCAGATGGCCATTATCCCTGAAAGGGACCAGCAGGTGCTGGTTTAAGGCATATTCTGAGTCCCCAATCAGGTGATACTCAGGTGGGAGAGTGTCCAATCTGGTCTTTAGAGGTGAATTATTGAACACTCTACTGTCATGCACTGACCCTGGCCACCCAGTGTAAACGTCCATGAACTGCATATTCCTGTCACAGACGACTTGAAGTTGCATGCTTGGAAATCCCTTGCGGTTAATGTAGGCATCTCTGTGCTCTGATGGACCTGGAATCTTTATATGAGTTCCATCAATGGCGCCGATGACTCCTGGCATAACACCTACCTCCTCAAATTCTTGGGCGATACTTTGAAGTTGACCATTGGTTGTGGGCCAACATATCACATCCCCTCTAAGACATGACAATTCTGTGCAACGAACCTTTGTTCATGCCAAAACGGTCTGCCACACTTCTGAATGACTCCAAATTGCTCAGCAACCACACAGTTGACAGCATTTTTTCTCAATGGTCACTGTCCTTTCTTTTTCAATATGTGGGGCCACCCATTGGCACAGCTCCTGAAATTGAAATTTAGTAGCTATTTAAGGTGGGTATTTTGTGATAAATAACAGGTAACTTTATTTTCCATAAAAGCATGATCTGCAAGTACCGGTACTCATTAGAAATGCATCTTTAGGGAGGCACTTCTAATGAGTACCCACAACTTGTTTATATTGAGAATTGACAAAAATTATCATTACATTATCACCAAATGCCCACTTTATTTAGGCAACTGTTGAAATTGTAGTACTCAATGCAAACTCAAAATTGTGGTTTCAATTTTAATATTGTTTAATATTATATATAGAGGATCTTACACGAGTGGTCATTTCATGTTGTCCCCATCAACACTATTTAGGCCATTTTGGAGACATTGCTTCCAATTTTGTGGGAGTTTTACCCGACACTGAGATGAAATGACATCTCAATCCCTGCCGCCCAATAAAACCAATAGGGCTAATATGCATGGATGGGTCGACTCGCAGAAGTTTTCCGGGGCAGGCTTAGACCTTCTAAGTAGATTACCAGTATTCATGTGCGATCGGTATCAACTCTGCGTGGAAGCATCATGCAGCCCATCTATTTCTCCAAGCACCGATGGGTGTGGGCTAATCTAATATAATAAATAAGCTATCTAATATGTTATATGAGATATCTTATATGCTATATTAGATATCGTATTTAGAATATTAGATATCTTATATCTGATATAAGATATCTTATATCTGATATAAGTTATCTTATATATTATGGATCTAATATAGCATATAAGATATCTTATTTACCAAACCTTTACGATATCTCATATGCTAAATAGGATGTTTTATATATTAAATAAGATTATATAACACATAAGATATCTTGTATGACATAATATATCTTATATATTATATAAGACATCTTATTTCCATCTTTAAATATGATATCTAATATGCTATATAAGATATCTTATATATTATGTCAGATGTATTATGTTATATAAGATATCTTATTTAGTATATTATATATCTGATTTAGGATATCAGATATCTTGTATATTTGTGTAAATAAGATATATGTTATATAAGATATCTTAAATAGTATATAAGATATATAATATGGCATATAAGATATCTAATAAAACATATAAGATATCTTATTTACCAAAATATATTGATATCTTATTTAACAAATAAGATATCTTATATATTTTTCAAAAAAATAAAATACTGCAAATGGATATTCGAACCAATCAAAATTCATTATTAAATGTGTGTCAGTACGGCTGTTATCATAGGGGCCTTGAATTGTTTTTTATCAGTTACCCCCCATATTAATTACGTTGTAGTGCATTGACCTGATAAAGATAGGCTATCTCAGGACATGTGAGGTTTATCGGGTCAACGTGACGTCATCAACTGGACGTTGCGCTTTAATGACAATCGATATCTGTTTATTAATTGCATATTTAAAGAGTGTACAATGCGTATAACTGATAAATAGAATACCAGGTTCGTGTCATTTGATATCAAGTTTATCAGGCTCGGCTTCGAGAACGCATGTAGAATCACTCAGTAAGCATCGCGATTCTACAAGCATTCTCAAAGCCTTGCCTGATAAACTTGATATCAAAAGACACGAACCTGGTATTCTCTATAACCCCACCCCTACCCTGGCCCAGACTTGCGTTGGGTTCCCCAAAGCACTTTTCTGTATATAAAATGGCTGGTTATGTCGGTAGTGGTCACCAAATTATATTGAAAAAAAAAAAAATAATGTTGAGGGCCGGGCAGAGCAGAAAAGAGAGACCAATTTTAAATTTAATTTCCGAAGAAAAAGAGAAGTCAACTGTCACTGTTTGAACTTGGTTTACTAATGTATTAGTAAACCAAGTTAATTATTTTGACATATGTTGGCTACTACACAAACATGTCTGAAAGGCATGTATAGGTTTGGAATCGGAAATATCATTCTGTAGTACTGTTCATTTATCAAAAAGGGAGCAACTATTAGTTTTCATCTCCCACAAAATTTAATTAATTTATCTTGTATGTTTAATAAGAGATGTTTGGTAAAATAGGTATATAGTAAATAAGATATCTGATATGCTAAATAAGATATCTTATATGCTGAATAAGATATCTGATATAACAATTAAGATATCTTATTTTCCAAAATAGATACAGTATCTTATATGCTATATTAGATATCTGATATGTTATATAGGATAAATTATGTGCTTTATTAGATATCACATTTAGTATATTAGATATCATCTTTAGCATATCAGATATCTTACATATTTTGGTAAATGAGATATCTAAATTGGCATATAAGATATCTAAATTGGCATATAAGATATCTTATTCAACATATTAGATATCTTATATGTTACATAATATATTTTATTTAACATACATGATATCTTAAAAGTGTTTGTGAATTCGGGTTTAACGTCGCTTTCAACAATTTTTCAGTCATATCACGACGGTGTCTGGTTGCGACAGGGAGCTCAATGCTCACTTTTATAGTGCTGCCTCATTGAAGTATCATGTCCCAGACACATTACATGATACCACACCCAGTCACATTATCCTGACATTGGGTAAACCAGTCCTAGCTCTACCCCGTAAATCTGAGTGCAAAACGAGGAGCAGCTAGTACCATTTTTAACGACTTTGGTATGTCGCAGCCCGGGATCGAACCTGTGACCTCCCGTTCCACGGAGCGGACACTCTACCAACTGAGCTATCGGGGCCGGTATGATATCTTAAATATCATATTAGACTGACGTGTATAATTTAATAAGATATCTCATATAGGATATCAGATATCTACCTTAGGATATAAGATATCTTATTTGTTATATAAGATATCTTATTTGTTACATAAGTTATCTTATATCCTATATAAGACATCTTATATAATATATAGAGGATCTTACATGAGTGTTCATGTATTATTGAATTTATTAAACGAGTTTAGGAAAAGGGATTAAATGCGAGGCTTTGCCGAGCATTTTATCCCTTTTCCTCAACGAGTTTAATAAATTTAAAAATACACGAGCATGAATGCAAGATTCTATTTATCATATGACATTATAACACATATTATATATGAATTACTTAAAAATGTCAATTTTCCGACATTAGTAAACGCGATGTCGTTAAGGACGCTGTACATGTAATGTTACGGGCGTATCTAACTATTTTGCATATTTAATCCACTAGTGGATTACGGAATCTATTACATGACGTTATTACACTCTCAGACGCAACGTCATATGATAAAAATCTTATATTCTATATCTACATTCCATTATAAACTGGGACTTCCATAGATGGTAAAATGTGGATCTAAATGAAAAAAAAATTGTGTTGTTTACTTGTCATTGCCTGCCTGCATTGGTTGCATTGGCAACTTTATGTTTCCACAAACTTATAATCGGAAAAGAGGGAATGTGTTAATGCAGGTATTTTGACAAGAGTTTAACACAAATGTTTCTGGATTACATGTTATTTATTTGTAGCTATTTTACACTTGTTAATATTTACTGCTGTTTGTTGGAAAATAGCTCTTGCGCTAATGTTATTTGTTACATATATAAATGACACACAACAAATTCTTGTATCTTGTTTTTGGTCTGATCCTTGATCATCACTGATGTTCTTATTCATATTAATTTTTTCATTTTTGGGGGAACTGTTTCGTCCCTGCCAAGGGTACTCATCAGGTGGCTGCTTTGGCTACCACGACAGTTCTTATTATCTCCTTGTTTCATTCACTTTTTCTGCTGGGGTGGGTGTGTGGAAGGGTAGTTGTTTTGTCCCTGCCAAGGGTACTCTATCAGGTGGCTTCTATGGAGAACACGGCAGTTTCTATTTTCTATTTTTAATATGATTTGTTTTTCTGTCATTTTTTTCCTCATCCCTGCCAAGGGTAATCATCAGGGGTTGCTTTATTGGCTACCATACCAGTTTTTATTTCATCCTTTTGTAATTTAATTATCCCCCTGTTTTTCGAAGAAAAAGTGGGGATATTGTTATCGCCTCCATCTGTCAGTCTGTCTGTCTCCTCCTAAACCGTTGATCAGAATCCAACCAAATCTGGGGTGTGTGTTGCTTACACGAGTGGTTCGCCCAATGACACATTTAATTTTGCCACCACCCCCCTACCCCCCGCCCTCAGGGCCATGGAGAGGGGTCAAAAGGCCAAATATCATAATTCAATTACAATGTCAACTTTATCAAATTTTTGCAACCAAACTTTGCTGAAGTAATTATTAATGAAATATGTAAAACATATTGAACAGGACTTTGGCTGTGACCCCTGGGTCATGCCCCATGGGGTCACCCTTGGGGGTCGGGGGGGGGGTCAAAATTTAAGTTTTTCAGAATATAGTCATGTTGGATATCAAATCGAAGGGAATGATTAGTAGAATACAATAAAAGTAAAATTTTGACACTGGAGTCAGACTGGGACCCTTTGAGAGGGATCAAAAGGACAAAATTAGTTTTTGTTAACATAGTCATGTGGCATATCAAATTGAAGGGTATGATTTAATAGTAGAATAAAATAGAAGTAAAATTTTGACACTAGGGACAGATTAGGGACAAGAGGAAGGGGATTTTGGTGCTTAGTCCCTGCGGAGAAAATGTGGGGATTTGCGATTTGGGATCGACCGCATTCTAATTTAATTTTTCTTTCATCTTTTTTGTGGGGAGTTGGGGGCAACTGTTTCGTCCCAGCCAAGGGTACTCATCAGGTGGCTTCTATGGCTACCACGACAGTTTTTACTTTTTTCCTTATTTTATTATCATCTTTTTCTTTCTGCTTCAAACTGCTTTGCTTGTCTTTCGGTAGAGTGCATCATGTCCAAGAGCCTTTTAAGCAAATTATTGAATATGCAATGTCATGAGAAAATCCTCATTTTTGTTGCTCACAACAAAGAAAGTCTGACATCAATTATTCTCATAATACAGAATTTCAAGACTCTTATCAGATTTATCTAAGAAAATCGACAAGTATAAATATTTCAGACATGAATTTCATTTTTTCTGAGGTTCATGCAGTTAGGGACCGCAGTGGGTCATGTGCAAAGTTAATCAGCCCCTATGGGGATCATGTAAACTTTGCTATCGACCCACTGCAGTTCATAACTCCATGAACCTCAGAAAAATTTAAATCAATACTTATATTTACATTCATTCCTTCTCACAATTTGTCAAAAAATTAGCCTGTTAAAAAATAGGCATAAACTATGATGGTACTAGGAAGTTCAAGATATAAAATCATCAAGATAGCTTAACCACAGGTCACCTATATTAATTCTGGTTTCAAAGGTTGGGTCATACCAACTCATAATACAAAGCATCTTGTTCATATATTCATAATCAATGGTCTTGAAAATATTATTGACAAAAATACTGACCATGAAATATAGTTAACTGTGACTATATTTACAAAAAAAAACAACAGATAATTAACAGGCAATTGTCATACAAACAGTGGGATGGCGCCAATGACGTCATAATGTTAGCAACGTCCAACCAGATTTGTGAGAACCATGGTGTATTTTGATGTCATTAACGTCATGTGATGTTGCATGAGGCGATGCAGTTCATCAAAGTATGAACGCATTTGGCTTCTACATTTTTATTAATGCTTGGTATCAGAAATGTAAAAAAATGGAGATATATCGCCTTTTCAAAAGCATTTCAGTCTATGAGCAAGTGTATACCTCAAATGTTCCTCTCGACATCCGAAAGTGGTCCCTAAACTGTCTATCAGTATACCTTTGTACAACCAAATCAACATAGCCATCCACATTAGCTTCAGGATCCCTCTGCTCTTCACAGGCAAAGCCTGTCAACAACATGGTGTTCGTTGCGAGTAAATTTCTGGTCTCCTGAAATGTAAGAAAACAAAGATGGCTCGGCGCAAAACTAGACTATTATCATTAAAGTCAATTTTTTGTCCAAATTAGTTTTTTTCATGAATTCTGGAAATTGTGCTCTACAGACTCCATAAACAGTTACCAGTGATATTATTTGAGAAGTGGAGTACATGTGGTTTCATCCCCATAAGATCCTTAAATAGTTCATAAAAGTTTAGACCTATCCTGCTGAATGAGTTAATTTGGCCACACCCATTGCTGACTATCAGCCCGTCAAACTGTGAGTGATCAAAGTACTTGATATATTGTAAATACTCATTCAAATCACAAATTTCATTACAGTGTAGATCCTGATCTGACTCTACACTGCAAAGGTAGGTGTTATCATGTTAAAACTAGAGCAAGTCGATGGTGCACCATCTCAAATACCCGCTTTTTCTAAGTTTTACCTTTACTGTGACCCCATAACCCTAGGGGGTCAGACCTAGGGGTCAGATCATAATTTGGAATTGTAACTCCAATGGTTCAGAAGATATGACCATGCCCTGCTGTTTGACCTTTGACCTTGGAGGCCAAGGTCACACTCAAAGGGGCCCAGTACACCCTACATTTAAAGGACAATCCAATAGCCCAGTTTCAGAAGTGTAACTCAAACGGTTAAGAAGACATGACCATGTCCTACTCTTTGACCTTGAGTGTCAAAGTCACACTCAAAAGGAAATTCCAAGGACCATCCAATAACCAAGTTTCAGGAGTGTAACTCCAATGGTTTAGAAGATATGAACATGTCCTAGTTTTTGACCTTTGACCTTGAGGTCAAGGTCAGACTCAAAGGGGCTCAGTACATCCTACATTCCAAGGAACACCCAATGACCAAGTTTCAGAAGTGTAACTCGAACAGTTCAGAAGATATGACCATGTCCTACTTTTTAACCTTTGACCTTTGGGTCAAGGTCAGATTCAAAGGGGCTCAGTTCATCCTACATTCCAAGGAACATCCAATAATCAAGTTTCAGAAGTGTAACTCCATCGGTTTAGAAGATATGACCATGTCCTACTTTTTGACCTTTGACCTTGGGGTCCAGGTCACACTCAAAGGGGCCCAGTACACTCCAACGGTCTTTTTTCTTCTTCTTCTGCCTTTTACGCTTGTCATGTGTACATCTGCGTACAGGTAGCTACGCCCTTGGCAGTGATATTAATGTCATTGTCGAAATTAGATTACTGGCGAAATATGACTAGTGCACTAAAAGTCTATCTATCTATCTTCTATCTTCCAATACATCTTAACCTCCTTGGAGGACTTCAGATGGTGATTCCGGTAAAACCAAGAGCTAAAGGGGGTTAGTCGAACAAAAAAGGGGGGATAGAAAAGTGGGTGAAATGAGTTTGTACAGTGCGAGTGAGAGTGTTAGTATAGTTAAAAGATAAAAACAGTAACTGGCGTTTAAGGTGATGAGTGGAATACCTGGCAAACAGCTGTACTAAACTGTGCCACAGTAGGGAGAACTGGTATGTGGACTGGTAGGGCGTTCCAGTGGATGATTGTGCGGGGGAAAAATGTGTACTTATAGTAGTCCTTTAGAGTCGTGATCTGTCTGTATGCTAGAGAATGATTTCTTGCAGAGGAGCGGGTGTTCCGGATCAGGTAGTCAGTAGCAGGTATGGCAACAAGGTCATATGTGACCTTATATAGTCGTTGTTGTTGTTGTATATCTATAAGGCATTTTTTCGCTGCCTATAAACTCATGGTACTTAAGTAAGTCACTTGTGCATTTCCCTATGTGAAAAACACATGATGCTCATATTACAATGACCTTCAAAATCTTTTAGTGCTCCTGATGTATTCCATCAGTGCATATGTCAGTTCCTTCCTTCCTTGCTTACTAATGTCTTCAATCATGCCTGTCAACACTTTCAAGTTAATGTCTGTTACCAATTTCACCTCCTCCCTGGCCAGAATCTCTTCCACATTATACTCTAAAGTATCCCTTTCTGATTTAAATCTCTGACAGTGGAAAAGAAAATGATCCACATTCTCTTTCATGTTGCATGTCTCGCACAAACTTGACTGATCTTTGTTAACTTTTGCCTGGTGATCATTTAAGATTGAATGTCCACACAGCAACTGATTTACTGCAGAGAAAGTCCTTCTGTCCCTATCTCCATGACAGATCCTTTTTCCCACTTCCCCAATTATTTCCTGCAATACGTTCACTTTGTCTGAGCACTTGTACCTTCTTTCCCATTTTTCCCTTCCCTGAGATTTACACTCCCGTACTGCTTCTTTCTTGTCCAGGGTCGGTTTTACCTCATTATTTTTAATCATCTCTGATGCTGCCGCCTTTGCTTGTTGATCTGCCAACTCATTCCCCTCAATATCTTTGTGTCCCGGCACCCAATGAACTTTGACAATATTCTCCCTACACCTTACCTTTGCTAAACTCTCCTTGATGCTGAGAACTGTTTCAATCTTGTTAGTTGGCATTTCAGTACTGAAAGCAGTCTTAATAGCTGGTTGACAATCGGTCAGAATATGAACTACTCTGCCTTTGAAGTCTAGATCAGCCAAGAATTCTAGCCCGATCTGTATACCTACCAATTCTCCAGTGTAATTATTACCTATAGGAGAAACTCCCTTGTTCATCAAATCTGGTGTGCTGGAGTAACCCTCTAGGTAGACCACAGCACCAGCTCCAGTCGGACCTGGATTACCTAATGCTGAACCATCTGTGAACATTAATACATCATTTTTATCACAATTGCTTAGAAGCTCTAATATATTTTCTTTCTGTTCTTCCTTGGAGAATGTGAATTCTTCCTTGTGTACACTTCCTGTCTCTTTGATGAGCCCCATCAATTCCTTGGTATATCTGAATTCCTTCTCAATGTTCTCAAACTCTAACATTCCCTTCAATTCCCTAAACCTAGACATCAATAAATGAAAAATAGTAGCTCTTCTACCCACAGTCTTATCCCCCTCTATCCATTCATCAAACTCTTCCCTGAGAGGATCATCTTCATACTTGGCACTGATTCTGATGACTTCTTGTGCTTGTCTTATCTTCAGCTGTAGGTCTATAGGCATGGTGTTTGTCAAGACTTCCAAAGCTTCTGTGCTGGTACTGTTCAAACAACCTGATGCCTTTAGCATCGCTGAACTCTGAACCTTTCCAAACTCCTTACTGCATTCTTCAAGGGACTCGACTGTCACAGCTGCTCCATACTCCATCACCGGAAGAACCAAGGATTTGTAGAGTCTCATGTATACTGTTTGGCTGCATCCTCTTTGTCCTTGAACGAAATTATCAAGACATTTCAAGGCACTGAAACCAGCCTTTGTTTTCTGTTGAATATGTTCGTGAAAGTTTAATTTATCGTCTACTGTGACACCCAGAATTTTCTTTGAATTGGTTGTTTTTAAAACACTCTCGCCCAACTTCACCTCTGCCTTCACTTCTGAATCTCTGCCGTTATGTTTAAATACCATTATCTCTGTCTTATCTGGTGCAATCAACATATTCCATCTCCTACACCAATCTACCACAGATGCCAGTTTATCATTCAACGCAGCAAAACTTTCCGCCACTGATGTATTACTTTCCCAAACACAGCTATCATCTGCAAATTCTGCATGATTACCTACCACTTCCTTCATTGAATCACTTGTATACAGATTACAAAGCACTGGACTGATAACTGATCCTTGTGGTATGCCTACTGCAGACTGGAATGTAGGAGATGTAAAATTGTTCACTTTCAGGAAGTACTTCCGGTCTATAAGGAAGTTTTTAAGGTATAGCCATAATCTGCCAGTAATCCCACTTTCAAATGCCTTTTTCAATAAACCTGCTCTCCATATTCTTTCATAGCAAGACTCATAATCCATCACTGCGAGCACTGTACTTTCCTTCCTATTCCTTGCTTCTGAAACTGAATTACACAGCCTTAAAAGAGACTGAACACATGACTTTTGCTTCCTATATGCGTACTGAGTTCTTGCTATACCACCTTCAATTTCCAACTTCCAAATCAGTCTTTTGCTGATAACTCTTTCCATAATCTTACCTATCACACTTTCTAAAGTAATTGGCCTATACGATCTAACACTGTTATAGTTTGTTTTTCCGGGTTTGGGAAGCATTACCTTTGGGTCTAACTTGAAATCATCAGGCAGTACACCATTGGACCAGCATTTCTGTATTAAATAGTGTAAACCTTTCACAATGGCTTCACCACCCCTTTTCAATAAAATATTAAACACTTTTTCTTCAGGGCTAGGTGCACTATTATTTTGCAGTTGAGAAATTGCTGCTTCCACTTCTTCAATGTGAATATTACTATTTTCATGACCACATGTTTCTGAGAAATTTTCCTCTTGAATCACCGTTTCCTCTAACCTTAATCTATCCCTCATCTCCTCTTCCACTGAATTGAACCACTTTTCATCAAAATCCTTCACATCTAAGGTCTCCTTACCATACCTACCTTTCAATTCTACAAAAATCTCTTCATCTGACACAGCCAATGAACCATCGTCTCTAACAATTGGTTGCACAACTGACTTAGTCTTATCTTTTCTCACTGCATTTATCACTTTCCAAAACTGATCAGGCTTGTGAGGATCCATCATATCTACCATCTCAGTCAAATAATTTTCTCTAGCCTTGATTTCCTCCTCTTTGAATAATTTATATATTTATATAGTCGTTTGTAGCTGTTGAAAAAATAAATAATTGTGTGTGCGTGTGTGTTTGTATTTGCAGTATTGTCAGTACTACTAACCTGAAGCCAGCTGCCAGGCCCTGCGTCGCTGCATTCTTCCAAAACGGTTAATGATATTATTTTTGTTTGGCTTTCGCTAATTTCGCTGGCGGCAGCCATTTTGCAAGCGCTCTCACGAAACGGATCGTTGCATAGACCACACGAATTGCTACAAAGCGCTACAATAAAGCGCTCGCCTTATGCAACTCTCACCTGCTCCTTTCCTTGATCATGTTTCTTTTTCTCAAAATTTTACACATTCAAATTGTGTCACAATTTTCTCAGAAACAATAAGTTGAAACTTAGTACACAAATTGATAATGACGTATACCAGAATCAGCCCGCATATGGTTGTGTTCCATTTGTTGCTATAGTAACCAAAATCTTTCAAAATCTCCTCTATGAGGGCTGCTTGGATTTTTTCACAGGAATGCTTGTTCAATAGAGGATTTTGAAATATTGTTAAAACAATTCAGTTGGGCGGGGCTGGAGAAATAGATTGGGCTACACAGTGTTCCACTTTGTACACTTTATCAAAAAGATGCCCGATTGACAAGGGTTTTTCAAAAACTTTTGATACTGTTTTTGAATTCGTAATAAAGCTTATATTTCAAAACAGTTCTTCTTTTGATACTGAACCACAAAATAGATTCAATTTAAATATTCAAGTATCTCTTATACCATTTATCTTTTTTAAAGATATTTCTTGTTACAATTCTGGTTTCTCTCCAGTATGCATTAGGCTCTATGTTTAAGAGGGTATTCGGGATGTCAACCCGAATATAGTACTGAGCCGAACAACGCGGTAACTGTAATACGCATGCGCACATTGGGGAATGGGGGGTGGGGGTATGCTAAAATTTGCAGATACTTTTTTGATCTGATGATATACTGCATATTTTTGGGGGTACACTCTCAATCTGGGTATTTTTCGGGTCCAGCACTAGATGCTGGGTCCTAGCCTATATGTAACAGGTAAACATTAGAGTACCTCCCATCCCCTCGGGGACGAACTGACTCACACTTCTTTGTCTGGCAGGGCAGGCTTAGTCCTTCTAAGTGGTTAACCGTCCGTTTCAGGTCTGCGAGGAAGCACCATGCAGCCCAATCTATTTTTCCAAGCTCTGATGGATGGGGTGATTTAAAAAATCTCAAACGACCTGAATTTGATCCACAAGTTTTATCGGTCAGTCTAACAGTTGAGCGTGGAGCATGATAGCTCAGTGGCTATAGTGCACTTGCCTCTGCTGCTAGAGGCCCCGGTTCGATCACCGACAGCGGTGATAAAAATTCGGTGTCATCATACTTCATTGGCATCATTTGCAGGGATGAATGTCATAAAGTGCGCTGCGCGTCCTTCGGATCGGGACGTTAACTGGAGCCCCCTTTGTGCAGAGAGAAACCATCCCCATGTGGAGGTTAAATAAACCTACCGTAATTACGAGATGATTACTGTGTAGGCTTTCATCTTGTAAAATTGGAGTGTATCGCCACCCCTGATTATGTTCCGCCATCGCCGGCAGGTCCATCGAGCATGCTCAAGTTGGGGTTGCGTCCCTGGGGGTTCGCTACATAGGCTGGGGCCCCGCAGTTAATGTTCGATCCAAAAAAAAAATACCTAAATTGACAGTGCATCCCAAAAACGCCTAGTACATAATCAACACCGAAACTATATATCTGCAATTTTTAGCGACCACACACCCGCCAAAAAATCCAAAATTATACTGGCTTGCTTTCTATTAAAAAGTGTTAAAAAGTGTGTTTTAACCCCAGAGGGAGTTGGGGGTCTCTGAATTTTGCCTGCTACACTTGACTGGGGCTAATTTGGGACTCGGACTTATAAATTGCAGTATTTTTTTTATTGGAGGGGTAGAAAAACGGGTAATTTTACGGGTATAGGTCATTTAGCAAATCTTTGGTATTTTTTTAAGCTTTAAATGCTTAATGGGTATTGGTGACACACTATTCTACTACACTGATCACGAAAACATGCCTATACAAATACATTGTAAACTTAACCGCCGAAAAAACGAAAATTTTAAGATGAAATATTATGATAGATTGTGGATACTCGTTAGAACCGCCTCATCGAGGCGGCTCTAACGAGTATCCACAATCTATATTTTAGAGCAGAAAAAAGAAAAATAAGGTTTACCCCTGTACACACAAGTTTTATGATATAAAAGTGGGGTCCAAGGGAGTCAAAAATATAGGCGTGTTTTCGTAATGGTTGCCACCAAATTCAAGCATTAGAGGCAACAATTATTGAGAGCACACTTTTCTTTACAGAAAGGAAGTCAGTATTACTTAGGATTATTTTTGGTATGCTAAAATTTGCAGAATGTTTGGGGGTCCGGTGATATACTGGATACTTTTTGGGTACACTGTCAATCTTGGTATTTTAGGGGTCGAACACTAAATGCTGAGTCCCAGCCTATGTAGCAGCAAAATCAAGAGTACCCTCATCGATAAAAAAATAAAATACTCTTTTCCTGCCCCTCCCCCAACCCCAAGAACGAATATTTAATGTTTTAACCACCAAAATAGTCTCAGCCTATGTAACAGCAACTATTAAACGTACCCCCGCCCCGGTGTTGGTGTTTGTTTGTTTGTTTGTTTGATTTGCGGTTGAACGTCCCCGTCAACACTGTAAAGGTCATTTTGGAGACGTTGCTTCCAATTTTGTGGGACTTTTACCCGACCTTGAGATGAAATGACATCTCAAGCCCTGCCGCCCATGAAACCAATAGTGTTTATTAACATGGACGGGCAGGCTTAGATCCCCTAAGCGGTTTACCAGTACTCGTGTGCGGGTCGGTTTAAGCTCTGCGTGGAAGCATCATGTAGCCCATCTTTTTCTTCAAGCCCCGATGGGCGGAGGCTGCGGTGTTGGTGTCGCACCTAGGTATGCAATAACCCGTGTCTGATGAGGAGCAACAGACACATTACATCTATGAAACCCAAATGCCCTACTTGTTTTGGACGTTATCTTGGAAATTGTCGCCCTCTTCTGAGGGAATGGTCCTAGGTATATTTTATGATTCAGTCATATTCAGATATGATGGGATGATTTAACAGATACTTCATAGCTTAATGGTCATGATGACAACAATCTGAAATAGCTGAATGGGTGGTATTCAAGCATGTATACACGTTAATCGCAATGGGAATACAGTTATTAAGGAAGCGTGCATAAAACTGCGTCTTTCAAGTTCGCTGTACAGACCTTTTCTTTACTGGCGTCATAAAAGTCGAACACGCACAAATTTACTGATGTCACCGAAGTAGTTTTATCTCTGCCTTTCAGTTGCCCACAGGAGCTTGAAGTTCTGTCAGGAATACAAGTCAAAATAGCCCAAATCGACTATCCTATATAGCTTCGCCAAAGTCGACTATCCTATATAGCTTCGCCAAGCTATATAGAATAGTCGATTTGGGCTATTTTGACATGTAGGCCTACAAGCTCTGTGAGTTGCCATATCTCGCTTAATGGAAACAGCAAGTATTTTATCTGACACATTCTGTATGCATATACTGCATATGTAAGGTCCTGCAATCTCAAACATAAGCAAAGAGTTTCCAATGGTACATGTATACACCCAGTAAGCATTCTACATAAATCTACAGCGGGCCGTTAGCGGCCCGTCAGGGTAGCTGACGGGCCGCTAACGGCCCGCTGTAGATTTATGTAGAATGCTAGCAGGGATATATTGTTTTCAACAAAATTTTTATCGATATATTACTTCATCTCAACGTCGGGTAAAAGTCCCACAGAATTGGAAGCAACGTCTCCAAAATGACCTTTACAGTGTTGACGGGGACCTTAAAGCTCAAATCAAACAAACACACTTTGAAGTATATGAATTATCTTACAGTTAAAATTAGTAATTTGCAGCGGGTAGGGTAACTATTCCTTTAGTTTTATTAACATGTTGTTTATTTTACACATTGTAAATCAAATAATACAAAAACATGTCTCTATAGGAAGGGAACGCCTCAATAGGCCTTGCGCCCCCGCCTATATAGATTGGGCTGCACGATGCTTCCACGCAGAGCAAAAGCGACCGCGCATATGTATACTGGTAAACCGCTAAGAGGCTCTAAGTCTGCCCAGACAAATTGGTGCGAGTCGGACTGTCCATGTCTATAAACCCTTTTGGTTTCATTTGGCGACAGGGCCTGAGATGTCTCTTCATATCAATGTCGGGTAAAAGTCCCACACAATTGGAAGCAACGTCTCCAAAATGACCTAAATTGTGTTGGCGGGGACGTTAAACCCCAAATCAATCAATCTTAGTAGGCCTAGTTGTCAAAAACTCTGAAAACTCTGAAGTCGAGTTCCTTTTGTAGTTATCCCTGACCCTTCTATTTTTAACATATTCGTTGCAGTCAAAATGTGGTTTTGTATGGGGTAGTATATTTTAAAGTTAGAAATCTAACATCTGGGGCCAGTTGCTCAATTTGTTTGATTTGAGGTTTAACGTCCCCGTCAACACTGTAAAGGTCATTTTGGGGACGTTGCTTCCAATTTTGTTGGACTTTTACCCGACATTGCGATGAAATGACATCTCAAGCCCTGTCGCCCAATGATACCAATAGGGTTTATTAGCATGGACGGTCCGCCTCGCACCGCAGTTCCTGGGCAGGCTTAGATTCTCTAAGCGGTTTACCAGTACTAGTGTGCGGGCCGGATTCAGCTCTGCGTGGAAGCATCATGCAGCCCATATATTTCTTCAAGCCCCTATGGGCGGGGGCCGGGCCCGTGTATTGGGAATCTAACATCTGGCCATCATTCCTAACATAAATTATGTAGTTTTGGTACCTATTTATACGGAAAACCTCAAAGCGGGTTCGATACCTGCCGGGGTCGCAACATTCTCTCCCTTCCGCTGATTCAAGAGGAGCGTTTGTCAGTTCCTGGCGAAAGAATGTGCACTGTACTGGTTAACCGCTTACATATAAGCCGGCCCAGGAAAGTGTGGATAGGTAAACTGACCGGCTCATAAATTACCTAAAATAGTGTTGACGGGCCGTTAAACTGCAACACAAACAAAACAAAATTGACAAAGAGCGAAGACCGCGTTTTTGCAAAAGGTCCCGCTTTGAGGTTTTCCGTATAAATAGGTACCAAAACTACATCTGAATATAGCATCTGTGTGTGTGTCGTCTGCTGCGTTTTCGCATTTCAAGTTTTTTTTCATATAGGCAAACATTGTGAACCCTAATCAGGCTGCCACTAGAAGTCTTGTCTTAGAACACAATGACTGTTAAAGTACCCAGCAGACAACAAAGCAGACGTCAATTTTGTGAAATATTTGGCCTAAATTTTGATCCAGTATGACCAGAAACAACAAAGCAGATGACAATTTTTATAAAAACTTTTTATTAACTAGATCGCGCAGTATATTTATTATGTATTATGCAAATAAAATAAAGTTTAAACCAAGTACATGTGCAAAGTTTGGTATCAAAATGTAAAACAGTGACTTTGTAATTGAATTCTATTGATACAGTAAAATTCCTATATTAAGACCTCCTCCTTTGGGACTGATCAAAAGTGGTCTTTAAGACCACTTTTGAACAGACCCAAAGGTAGTCTGTTACTAGATGACACTGGGTGCAGAAAATACAAAGAAAGAATAACTGAAAACTTTAATATGGGGTTTTAAAAGAGGAATTTTGGCTGGGGTTAATAGCAGAATTCTACCCGTATTTGACCTTTTGACCCCTCCCCAGCCCCCCCCCACCCCCACTCCTGGGGGCGGGGCCAATAATAAATACGCTGTTGCACACCCCAGTCATGAAAGCAACCCACACACCAGATTTAGTTGGCTTCCGACTAACGATCTAGGATGAGATAGCCGGGCGGACGGTGATAACTATTTGGCCTAGATTTTGATCCAGTATGACCATTAGTTAACACTTAATAAAAACACGATTAAGGGTGTGGACACAATGTACTCAAGAATAAGTGAATACTTTAAGTAAATAATAAAAATCGCTCCTGTTTAACCCTTAAGATGCCGCGAAAAAAAGTGCATCTGAAAATGTCGTCTGTTTATGTCGTCCGTTGCATTTTCTGAAAAACTTTCAAACTTATTTTGCATTCAAGCAAACAGTGTAGACCCTGATCAGAGGAGCAGTCTCATCTGGGACCACATCGTTTGCTAAAATGACTTACAAAGTTATCAGCAGACGACAAAGCAGACGACTATTGTTGTGATTGGCATGTTATGGGTTAAGAATAGCTCTCTTTTTGCCAGGGGTGCACTTTCCTGGCTACAAAGGTCGTCTGGATAGTTTACAAATTCACCTTAAAGACAACCAAGGTCTTTTGGATTAAAATACTACAACCATCTTTTGGTAAATAAATGACTTCTATACAAAATGGGAATTTTCAGCGAATGGCGCTCTCCGGGGACCACAAAATACAAACTTGCAATATGCACTTTATGCATTTGCTGTGCAGGTTAGTCTTATTCTTCAGTTACATGTATTCTTGAGTAAAACCATAATGATTTGTTTGTTTGTTTGTTTGATTTGAGGTTTAACGTCCCCGTCAACACTGTAAATCTGGTCATTTTGGAGACGTTGCTTCCAATTTTGTGGGACTTTTACCCGACGTTGAGATGAAATGACATCTCAAGCCCTGTCGCCCAGTGAAACCAATAGGGTTTATAAGCATGGACGGTCCAACTCGTACCGCCTTGCCTGAGCAGGCTTAGATCCTCTAAGCGGTTTACCAATCTTCGCTTACCTCCCTTTGGATAGCACAGAGCCCGCGGCTATTGAAGGCTCGCTGTGAACAACGAAGGCTTTAATCAGACTGCGCAGAAGCGCAGACAGAGCTGTCTTTGCTGCTAGCACAAGCCATCTTGCTGGTTTCACAAAACAGCGGAACAACGTCGGGTCGACATCGATACGATCGATGTTGGCACATTCTTTGCTGACTGGGATTCTGAAAATTCTAATACACATGCACGGTCCGCGACCAATGAACAACGGAGATTTTCTAAAGTACATACTATATACATGTAGATGTTTCTTCAAAACCGATAAAAAATCGTTTTGTACACTAACCAAAAGCCTGGGCCGTGCAATAAAAACAAAACTACAGTTTTTAATATGCGCGAATTGTCTATTCGTTGTCCATTAAATACATAATAAAGTTCTATCTATTAGCACAATAAAGAGAAAACAGACATTACATATAGTTGCGCCGCATTTATATGAGGTCATTATTTCTGAGTACGCCGGGGCGCTGTTTCTACGAATACGCCATAGACAGTGGTTGTGTGGCCATTGAAAAGGGCTGATAGTTTGTTTATTTGTTCGTTTCATGGAGGTTTAACGTCCCCGTCAACACTACTTAGATCATTTTGGAGACGTTGCTTCCAATGTTGTGGAACTTTAACCCGACATTGAGATGAAATGACATCTCAATCCCTGCCGCCTAGGTTTTATATGCATTAGACGGTGCGACTCGCAACACCTTAGACCGCCTTAACGGTGTACCGTTACTCGTGCGTGGTCGGTTTCAGCCCTGCGTGGAAGCATCATGCAGCCCAATCTAGTTCTCCAAGCCCAGATGGGCGGGGGCAATGGACCGATAGTAGGAGGGAGAGAGAAATCAAAGCACTTACAGCACTGGTGGGTCGACTGGCTCTGCATCACGTGAACAAGTCCGCGAAATAAATACCCCCCTAAACCACACTTTATATAGAGAAAACTGGGGTTTACGGGGGTAGTCATTATTTTTCTTATTTCTGCTCCAAGACATAGGTTGTGGGTACTCGTTAGAACCGCCTCACCGAGGCGGTTCTAACGAGCACACACAACCTATGTTTTGAGCATTTATAGGTAAAATATCAAGGATTTTCATCAGAAAAGTAGCTATTTTGGAGATGTGAAAAACGCACTATGCCTTACGGGGGTGTTATCGTAATGGACAGCAGGCTGGGAAAATACTTGTGCTTCATTAGCAAGCATAGTCAGCCTTACCATAGCACATCATGTGACATAGTGTGTTCTTTCATATCCCTAAAACGGTTCTTTTTATGCCCCCAACTTCGGAGAAGTTGATGGGACATATTGGTTCTGTCTTGTCCGTCTGTCTGTCTGTCCGTTACGCTTTCACCCTGTAGGAAACTCAAGAATGGTTTGAGCTAGGATCTCGAAATTTCATATATGGAATGTGCATGAAAAATAAGCGGACACGTATTTTATTTTTTATTTTTTCGCCGGACTTGTCTTTGCAGAGTTACGCCCCTTTTCGGATTTATGCATTGTGGCTATGGGGAAATCTTGTGAGCAAGATATCTGGAGAACCACTTGAGCTAGGCCAAGTCGGCCCATTTATCATAGAGTTACGTCCCTTTGATTGCTGAAAATGCCTATTCGCCGTAGCCCCTTCAGATTTGATCGGATCTTTATGAAACTTATATGTAATGTGGCTGGGGATAAAAACTCAGATGATCGCCCACGCTTGAAGAAATAGATGGGCTGCATGATGCTTCCACGTGAGAGCTGAAACCGACCGCACACCTTTACTTGTAAACCGCTTAGAGGATCTAAGCCTGCCTAGGCAGAGCGATGCGAGTTGGACCGTCCATGCTTAGAAACCATATTGGTTTCATTGGGCGACATGGCTTGACATGTCATTTCATCTCAGTGTTGGGTAAGAGTCCCACAAAATTGGAAGCAACGTCTCCAAAATGACCCATACAGTGCTGACGGGGACGTTATCCCTCAAACAAAACAAACAAAACAAAAACTCTGATGAATTGGAAAACCGGCCAAGTAGGCCCATTTATCATAGAGTTATATCCCTTTGATTGCTGAAAATGCCGATTTGTCATCAGCGTAGCGCCTTCAGTTTGATTGGATCTTCCTGAAACTTATGTACAAGTAAGTCAGGGTTAAAAGCTTGGATGAGTATGAAAACTAGCGATGTGGGTCGATTACTGATGGAGTTATGTTCTCTCCTTTGCTCTCCTTATGTTCTATCTTTTGCTAAAAATGCTTATTTTTGACCTTGTCATCTTCTTTAAACTTACAAACAAGTAAGTCAGTGATTAAAGCTCAGATGAGTTAAAAAACTGACGAGATTAGCTCATCTTTTGTAGAGTTTCGTCCCCTTTAATGCTGAAAATGCCTATTTTTGATCTTGTCATCACCATCGCCCCTTCAGTTTCCATCGGATCTTTTTGTAACTTACATGTTAGTAAGTAAGGGATAAAACCTTGACTGAGTTCAAAAATTGGTGAGGACGGCCTATATCTCGGAGAGTTATGTCCCCCTTGATTATAGAAAATACCCTATCATCACCGTAGCCCCTTCAGTTTTGATCAGATCTTCCTGAAACATACATACAAATAAGTTGGGGTTAAAAGCTTGGATAAGTTCGAAAATTAGCGATGTAGGTCAATTACTCATGGAGTTATATTCCCTACTTTGCTGAAAATGCTTTGTTTTGACCTTGTCACCTAGCCCCTTCAGTTTTGGTTGGATCTTCTTGAAACTTACAAACAAGAAAGTCAGGGATACAAGATCGGAGGAGTTCGAAAACTGACGAGGCTGACTTAACTATCGTAGAATTGCGTCCTCTTTACTGGTGAAAATGCCTATTTTTGACCTTGTCATCACCATAGCTTCGGTTTTCATCGGATCGTCTTGAAACTTACATTTAAGTAAGTAATGGATAAAACCCTGGCTGAGTTCAAAAGTTGGTGAGTAAGCCTATATTTCAAGAGTTATATTCCCACTCGATTACAGAAAATGCCAATGTTTAACCTTGGCATTGCCGTAGATCCTTCAATTTTATTGGATCTTCTTGAAACTTACATGTTAGTAAGTCAGGGATAAAATGGATGAGTTCGTGAACTAATGAGGTCACCTTATTTATCACAGAGTTACATCCCTTGGATTGAAGAAATGCCTCTTTTTTCTTATCGATGAAACTCATTCAGTTTTCATCGGATCTTCTTGAAATTTATATGTTAGTGAGTTGGGGATAAAAGCTCAGCTAAGTTTGAAAACTAGCAATGCCAGTCAATTAATCATTGAGTTGTGTCCCCTGCTTGGCTGAAAATGCTTATTTTGGACCTTGTCATCACTGTTGCGCCTTCAGTTTTGATCGGATCTTCATGAAACTTACAAACAAGTAAGTCAGGCAGAAAAGCTCGGAGGAGTTTGAAAACTGGTGAGGTTTGCCTATTTACCATAGAGTTACATCCCTTTGATTGCAGCTATTAACCCATTTAGTACCAGAAATCCTAAACGGGTACCCTGTTAAACAGTGCGGGCCCAGATCAGACGCCGCAGAACGCGGCGTCTGATCAGGGCCTTCACTGTTTGCAAAAATTTCAGCCATTTTCCAAATCAATTTTGAAGAAAACACAACCTGATACCCCTAAATTTTGGAATGGACTCCTAATATATATAAGGAGGAAGATTCCATCTGGTACAAAAAGGGTCAATTGCTTATTTTTGACCTTGTCATCACCATAGCCCCTTCAATTTATATCGGATCTTCTTTTAAGTTACATATAAGCAAGTCAGAGATAAAAGCTTGAATGAGTTTGAAAACCGGTGAGGTCAGCCGATATATCATAGAGTTACGTTCTACTTGACTGCAGAAAAGGCTTAAGGTGTCATCACCTTGTCCTCGAATAAATCCTTCAGTAAAGGTTGGCACTTCCTGAAACTCTGAATCTGTTTGCTCAGGTGAGCGATATAGGACCATCTTGTTTGTTTATTTATTTTATTTATTTTATTTATTTATTTATTTTCAGGTTACACCTTGTTTATCATCCAACCTTTCTCTGCACCAACTGTGTTGGAAGTTGGAGGATCAAGAATGGTTAGTAGGCTAATTCAATCAGACATAAACGATATCGACTCATGTTTGTTTGTTTGTATTGGAGTTTAACGGCCCTGTCAACACTATTTTAGGTCATTTTTCAGCCGGTCAGTTTACATCCGAACTTTTCCTGGGCAGGCTTATACGTGAGCGGTTAACCAGTACAGTCCACATTCTTTCGCCAGAAACTGACAACTGCCCTTCTTGAATCAGCGGAATGGAGAGTAAGTAAGTAAGTAAGTAAGTAAGTCTTTATTCAATGATTTGAAGCGACGTTAAACCCGAATTCACACACACACACATTATTCAATGATTTAGGCCTCTGGCCCACTACATGTAACAACAATCAATACAATTTCATATAGCGCCATTTGTTTGCATTAACCCCCATCATGCAGAATATTCAAATTAGCCACACCTATTCATGATTTTCAACCAATCAGATTACTTTATTCAATGTATAGCTACAAATTCATAAACTGAATGTCAAACAGCGTAGATCCTGATCAGATGGCTTCTTCAGAAGCCATCTGATCTGGATCTACACTGTTTGCAAAGATAAGGCTTGTCGTGAACTGCAGGACAAGGGTTAAGTTACAATTCAAGGTTGTTTCTTTTTTTCATCAGAAACTGACAACTGCCCTTCTTGAATCAGCGGAATGGAGAGAATGACCGTAGAAAAGATTTCACGATACATCTTCACGAAAGAATGTTGCCGACCCCGACATCAACTCATGTAGATAATTATCATCGTAATTTTTTGATGAAAATATGCTTTTTTCTTAATTTTGCCCCCATAAGAATCTTTTGAACTGCCTCATTCACGGATTTTACGGCCCTCTCAGAACTATCACTCTTATAGAGCCTATCGTTAATTAGTGGTGAACGAAAAATGGATAACAGGGCGAAAAACCACCTGACCTTCCACTGCAGGCCAATATAATCTAGATTTCTCGCAAACTCCACGGCTCTCTACAAGGACACTCAATTTGTTCAGCCGACGACATGCTTATTTTTCACGAAACACTGTTGGAGCATTAGTTATGCTTTGCCTTCGCATATAACATGGCAATTTGGAGTGTTGTCAAAACTATTGCCCCGAGGTGCTGTGGAAGATCTGATGCCCGATTGTTTGGACTATACTCAAAGCTGCCATGATATCTAATCCATCGAATGCACCGTATAAAAGATCAATGAACAGTTGTTTTAAAGAGATATGATACTTTCAGACCTAGAGAAAAAAATTCATTTATTATTATGACTTTAATAGCACAAATAAAGAACACATTAGACGTGTTTTCACTTGGTTCTTTATAACGCTGTTTCGGCTATACCAAGGTTCAAAAATGGATTCCAAAAAAATGCATATATTGCACAGACCAAAGACCGTCCAATATAACCGTCCAATGGTGAAAAATAAATTATTATTGGACAGTGCTATAGTTCATTCTGGTTAAAACCGGTTTAAACTCACCCTATAGACAAAAATATAATGTTATTAATCAAGTATTAGTAATTTTGTATTGGCCCAGTTACAAGTCTGAGGTCTGCTGTATTGGCCCGAGGCCGAAGGCCGAGGCCAATACAGCTGACCGAGGATCTGTAACGTCATGGGACAATACGAAATTGCTTGATTAATGACAATTTTATTAATTGACACCTTTAAAACATGATTATTGATTGTTGACCTCAGTGTTAATACGGATGACCTCCAAACAATACAGGATAGTCAATTAATAATTTGTTTGATTTGAGGTTTTACGTCCCCGTCAACACTGTATAGATCATTTTGGAGGCGTTGCTTCCAATTTTATGGGACTTTTACCCGACATTGAGATATAATGACATCTCAAACCCTGTCGCCCAATGAAACCAATAGGGTTTATAAGCAT
Organism: Lucinisca nassula; assembly: GCA_963580285.1. Classification (NCBI taxonomy): domain Eukaryota; kingdom Metazoa; phylum Mollusca; class Bivalvia; order Lucinida; family Lucinidae; genus Lucinisca; species Lucinisca nassula. The sequence continues at coordinate 92,189,972 of OY757010.1, read as the reverse complement.
CGAAGGTCCTACTCGCACCGCTTTAGTCAATTAATAATACACCATAACACTGGATTGGGTAATAATAACAAATTTGCGAGAGGTGGTCCAAATCAAACAGGAATAATCGTTAAAATAATGAATAAATTGAAAAGAAAAAAAATATGGTTTGCAAGATAATTTTTATTTGTATTAATTCAATCCGTTGGGGTGGCCGGACTATCGGATGCGAGGCTAAACCCGGTTCCGGGATCACCCATGGTTTTTCATGCATTGACATTTACCGGGTCAAGAGGAGGAGCCCGCTAGGCCGTGTGTTCAGATATTTTACGGGGGACGCGGCAAATGTTATTGAAATGAAGTAAACAGCGGCCTGGGGTGAAGAGCGCTGACTCTTGATCATTAGGTCTCTCACCGCTGTGGTTCGAGCCTCGCTGATTAACGATCGGCTCGATATGAGTGAAATAATCTTGAAAGGGCCGTAAAACCAACCCCAGCCCCCCCCCCCCCCCCCCCCCAAAAAAATGAAGTAACCAAGGTTATTGTTGTAAAACTTATTCGATCCCAACGGCAAATATGTGACGAAAACGCCCCAAAACTCCATAAAAACTCAAATGCGACCGGAAAATCAACAATGACGTCAGTTTCTAATTGTTCAAAAACTAAGACTGACTTGTCAGGTGGGACATGTATCTTAGCGGATTTGGTTTGCACTTTTTGTTATATTTTAAATTTTGCAAGTCTCGCTACTTTGGACATCTCCTTCCTGATGCCCGGGACTTCCGTGGAATGTGGGTCATGTTTGCTGATGTTGGCTCGGTGGGGACCCTATAAGTCCGCGGGTAGGCTCTCTTGCCTGATGCCTCCAGCTGACCTGTCTCATAGGCTACGTCGGTCGGTGTGTGCTCGGAGGGGGATGTTCTGTGTTTGCCGGGTCTTGTCCATCATCCGTTTCGGTTTCAAAACTTTGGGGTTGAGACACACTGATGAAGATTAAATATCAGAAAGGCCTCTGTGTCACTAAATTAGGTATAGTTACGCCTTAATTTCACACCATTGAAACAAACACTTGTCATATGAGCCCAGCCAAGCGAATTTGTGTCTTCGAGCATTCCGTCATGACAAATTTTAACTGCGCATGCCCAGCCATTCAGAGGGACCAGGGATATGGCTTTCTGTCTGAATGTTACTCTTGATTCACTGCTTGTATGAGCGAGCAGCGAAGGTTCTGGCGAGACTGCGCGGATGCGAAGGCTCGCCTGAACCTTTGCTGCTCGCATAGGCGATAAGTACCAAAATCGCTTGACGGGGCCCATATGCTAACTTCACAAGGGATGATATGCCATTAGACTACTGATTTCTTAAAAACCCTATTGGTTTTATTCGGCGACACGGCTTGAGATGTCATTTCATCTCAATGTCGGGTAAAAGTCCCACAAAATTGGAAGCAGCATCTCCAAAATGACCTAATTATACAGTGTTGACGGAACTGAAATTATTAAGCCTTAAAATGTCAAGAAAAACTGCATTGAAAATGTCGTCTGTTAATGTCGTCTGCATATTTTTGCATACAGGCAATCAGAGTGGACCCTGTTCAGACTGCTCTGATCTGGATCCACGCTGTTTGCAGCAATAACTTTTGAAGTAACCAACAGACAACAAAGCAGACGCCAGCTGTTGTGATTGGCATCTTGTAGCCTAAGCATGGCTGTTTATTTTTGGTTCCAGGTAAACTTCTTCAACAAACATCCTGATATCAGAATGAAAAGGCGAACGCAGCAGGTAAAAGAGAGATGTGCAAATTTTCGAGAACACTTGTCATATGCTAACTTCACAAGGGATGATATGCCATCTAGACTTCTGATTTCTGACCGCTTCAATATCATTGGCTGCAAGGCAGCAAAAGTAGCTAGTACTAAGCTACAAAGAATCTTTTACATTCTGAACGGTTTAACAAATGACACAGACACTGGACATGTTAGCAAAGGAGCTGCCAGAAAACACACCAACGAATTCTTCCGAAATCGGAAAAAATACACCGCTACTGATCTGATCCATCGCCTACAATCTTTTACAACTTTTATGTTTGTAAGGCATCCTCTTGAAAGACTAGTTTCCGCTTACAGAGACCAAAAACCAAATGGGTTCTTTAGACCATTAAGGAAGAAAGGAAAGTTACCAAGCTTTAGAGAGTTTATTGACCATATTCTCATTCCAAGAGGACATTATGCAAGACCACTACAACCTTTGTACCTCTTATGTAAGCCATGTGAAGTTCAATACGATTTTATTGGTAGTTTGGACGAATTTGATGACGATATAACAAAAATTCTGGCATCTGTTGGAGCAGTTAATGCTGTCACAATTCCAGAGAGAAATGAAACTGGATACAAACAAAGGAAGAGTTCCACAGTCGTGAGAAACTTTTACAAAGACATAGATTTACACAAAATTGAAAAGATAGAAACAATATATGAAAAGGATTACTTCATATTTGGATTTGAACGTTTGAGCAACATAAAATGATTCTAGTTTTTCAAAGCACCAAAAAGCATAACGAGCTTGTTAGTGGTCAAAATATTCTGTTCTAGCAAGTACATTAATACTAAGACTGGCTAATCGGAGCTGAAAAGATAATCTATCGATCATCATTGCTGCCATTGCGATCGATAATCTATTAGTAATCCCTGATTTTTTGGTCATAATGTTTTTGTTTTTGTTTTTAACTCTGAGAGTGTAATAACGCCATGTAATATTTTCGATAATCCACTAGTGGATTAAATATGCAAATTAGCTAGATACGTCCCGTAACGTTACATGTACGACGTCCTTAACGACGTCGCATTTACTAACGGCAGAATATTGATATTTTTGTAAACAATCGTGAATAAAATGCGTTTTAAATGTCATATGATAAATAGAATCTTGCATTCGTGGGCCTCCGTGGCCTAGTGGTTAAGAGCGCTGACTCTTGATCATTCGGTCTCTCACCGCTGTCGTTCGAGCCTCGCTCGGGTCACATGTGAGACGCCAAGTTCTGCAACGCAAGGTCAGGTGGTTTTTCTCCGGGTGCTCCGGTTTTCGCCCACCTCTGATTAACGATCGGCTCGATATGAGTGAAATAATCTTGAAAGGGCCGTAAAACCAAAACCAAAAAAAAAATCTTGCATTCGTGCTCATGTATTATTGAATTAATAAAACTCGTTGAGGAAAAGGGATAAAATGCTCGGCAAAGCCTCGCATTTTATCCCTTTTCCTCAACACTGTTAATAAATTCAATAATACATGAACACTCATGTAAGATTCTCTATGTAATCCTTGAAGTTTTGGCCATAATGTTTATCTTTTGGTTTTCTGTCGGAGCATGACTCGTACCGTGTTATAATTTACTGGCCAGACAGGCCTGGGCAAACAGTGTAGACCCAAAATGTTTCGCCTAAAACTGATGATGTTATGAGAATGAATAGACAGTGGGAACTGTTTGAAAGGATCTTCTCTTAAATTTTTCATGGATCGTTTTGGAAACTTTGAAGATGTTTTGTACATGGAATGAAGTTGTGCAAATGCTGTTTTTGCTAGTTTTAATTCACCTGGGCACTTGGTCACCGGAGCACAAAGTGCTTTTAGTGAGCTATTGTGATCGCTAGCTGTCACTCGTTCGTCTCTTCTTCTCTGTCCTTATATATATCATAGCAACAGATAAGGTTGGTTTGTTTGAATTGAGGTTTAACGTCCTCGTCAACACTGTAAAGGTCATTTTGGAGACGTTGCTTCCAATTTTGTGGGACTTTTACCCGACACTGAGATGAAATGACATCTCAAGCCCTGCAGCCCAATGAAACCAATAGGGTTAATAAGCATGGACGGGCCGACTCGCACCACTTTGCCTCGGCAGGCTTAGATTCTCTAAGCGGTATACCAGTTCTCAGTTAAGTTTGATAGTTTGTGATAATTGAAGGCTAGTTTTTATCATTTCTCCATAAAAGCCTATGTTGTGGGTATTCATTAGAGCCGCCTTGTCGTATAGAGATTTCTTTGCATAGCTCCAGATAGCTACAAATATCTATTTTGTACTAAAGCAGTGAAATCAATGCATATATGAAACAAATAAAAGAAATATTTTCACAGTGTGAAAAATAACATGACCATGATAAGACGCATTTAGGGACAACAATCTTGGGCTTTCCTGGGTTCAATAGGGCATGCCCCAACCCCTCCACCACTTAAGAGGCCTTTTATTTCCGACATAAAGATCCCCACTGGTATATATTCTTGTTCCTTATGATGAGACGCATTTAGTGATACCAGCCAGGGACCCATTGGGGCCATGCCCCACCCCCTCTACTTCATAAAAGTCCTAATGCTTCAGATATTGAGTCCATATGGGTGATCATTTTGATATGGGGGTTCATTTGGGAGACTTTATAATTGGTAGATTAAAATGATATCATGTTAAAATACATGGCTGCCATTGGGTAGTGCGCACCTGAGCTCTGGTGAGCATTGTGGCCCATGGGCCTCTTGTTGGTTATAAAATAAAAAGAAAATTTACTTTGTTCGATAAATACCAGTTTATTTCACCGAATGTTTTGAAAACACCAGAAAGGGGGAGTTCCAGCCTGTGGTAATTTCCATAGGGTTCTGCCCACGCACAGATGTCCATGATATTATGCATAATTACTACCTGGTAAACGACTGTTCATTATTTAGCTATTTCACTCTCATATCTTTTTTCACTATAAATCTACAATGTTTTGTTTATTTCCACTTCTGAATATAGGGGTACCCCCAAACTAGCATGTATATACATTCCAGCTTCTGGTGTTTTGGAGTTATTTTGTTCTCAGGCGTCACTATAGTCATCTGTGATTATCTTTTTGTCACATTTACTATTGTTCAAGTAAAGTTCCATAGACAATGCTCTATTTCATATGGAGAAGACCCAAGACTCCACAACAATAAAATCTTTTGGAGTGTGTTCGATGTATGATTTGGCACTGTTCTAGTTCTTGTCACCCCATCATTTTAATTTGAAAATTACCCATATATGTGTAGAACATTTGGTCAAACTTTCTTGAAAATCTGAGACCGGTGACATACTGCATTTGAACATTGAATACTAATGGTCAGATTGTTGAATGTTTCCAAACCATTTGTAGATATCATATGGTATGACATTTTCAATCAAAATATGCTCGCCAATATATAATAAACATGAATATATATATGTTTATATGATGGTGGATAGTATAAGCTCACATGTAATCAGCATTTGTATCAATTATGGGGCCCTGTGGAACACCAAAAACACAAATCATTTCGATCTTTCGTTTACAATTCAATCAGATTATTAAAAAGGAGTTCATTTCAGAACAAGCGCTTTTGCATCTAATGCAATTCTAAAGCCTGCTTAAGCTTAGTATGACAAAGACTGTTGAAATGGCAAGTAAAATGGGTGGTCCTGTAAACCAGATCATTTTCTTGATTCTAATAAGTATGTATTGAACTGATGCAGTCTACTTAAAAAATTTGTAAAATAGAAGTAAAGGCAATTATCAGGAATCGATACAATTAACCCACAACTCTCATTAGAGACACCAAAGGGAAAGAAACACAAACATGAAGCAACAGACCCCAACGGAAACACCAACAGCGGAAAGTCAAGAGGACAGTTACTTTCCCACAAAATGGCCAAAAGGCTATCCAAAATAAAATAATATAAGCGACACAAACACCTAAAGACAAACCATAACAAAAATAACCGCGACAGAAGAACCGCCTTGGAACGGTCAGCGGAAAGAATTCCACTAGGGGGGCTTAAATCGATTTTACGTGGCCACAATCCTCGCCCTTACTTCCGTCACGATAAAGATAAATAATTTGTTCAGTCCGCATGAAGGCCTCCTAACTCATCAGTGCAACATCTCCGTGAACACAAAAATAATAATAATAATAAAAAAAAACACTGAGATGAAACAACGGTGAGGACTCGACAGCAAGAAACAACAGAAATGCTGGAGCAAAAGAAAACCAACAGTTAGACTCCAACGGGCCCGACCAGAGACAGAGCATCAGGTACCAACCAACATAAGCCTTCACGTTGGAACCGTCATAGAATCCGAGGCCTGACCCACTGGCGTGCAATTAAAGAGGGAAGCAAAGTTGTCAACCGTGATTGGGTTAACTACCATGCATGCATGCAGTCTGTCGTATAATAATTATGTTGTATCCAATCTTTTTATATCGAAGAATTATTTTACGAAATTGGGTGCTGAAGTCATTGCGGTTATAAATTTTTATAAATTTATATACTAAGTCACCATAAAATTCGGTTTCCGATAGACCTTGTTGCAGAAGTGATTTAAGTCCAATATTGAATTTTTAAATTAAATCATAATGGCGTCTATAATATTTGGAAAGGCTTTGCGTAGTTTATGGTGCCGATAACCCTGATTAAGAAGTTTAGCCGACTACATATGCGAATGGTATTACAGCATCTAAATATAATATCAGCTATCAAATGAATTAGTTACAGCAATTTGCCTTCCATCTTTTTCATTTCGGAGAGTGTCTGCAGAATGCTTAATGTACAACTAGTTCCAGTGTGACTAGCCATGCATTTAGTTTGACGACGAAAACATTGTAACTTACACTTTTGCAGATGTTTTAATGAACCTAGAAAAAATGCAGAAAATGCTTTTCATGATCTCACAAAACCTTTGGTGGGGGAGCAGAGTATGAGTCTCTTTGACCAAGTGCTTTAAGAAAAACATACCAATACATGGCCCGATCACTCGTAAGAACAAATCAGAAAATCAGCATGTCCCTTCACAGATGGAAAATTATTGACTGCTGTTTTATTTTAAAGAGGAAAATGACAACAACAAAAACAATTAAAGAAACAACAGGATTATGAAAGTAATTTATTAGCAAATTCAATACACCGTTGTGTATAGCTGACATCAAGTATCTGTGTACTGCAGGGTTTAAAAATGTACCAAAAGACTAAATCAAAATAGGGTCAAAATGATCCACCTTGTATTATTCCCATTGTGTCATAACATGTTTTTTCAGCATTATCATTCTTGCAGTGCTGTCAACACTAACATTCATCATGGGTGCATTTGATTTTTTCTCTTTGCTAATGTATGTTCTCATCAACTTTTTAAAAGCACAGCTAAAATACATTATCTGTAAACAGTGTCATTTTGTTTTGATGGAGGAGGATGGGGGGGGGGGGGGGGGGGGTTGCATAAGTGCGGTTTATATAAATGCCAATGCTAAGTTTGTATGATAAGGTGTAAGGTGGCACTAATTGGTCATAATAATACAATAAAAATACACTTTTAGAAAAGTTTTGTACCCTGATATTGCAACTGATTTTAGTACAAACATAGACATGAACACATATCTAGCAATCAAAAACATTGTTACCGGTTGCTGATTTTTTTTTAATTTGTTTGCTATATAGAGGATATATGTGGCCTATTATATGTGCAATATCGTGAGGTGACAAGATCAGTAACACATCTAACACTTAGGTTAAAGATCTTACTTTTTATAAATTTTCATGAAAAAATGAAGAAAGTTTGAAAATAAATTTATCAGGAAAATTATAACACATAGACACATTTACATTTATTGTATTAGATTAATCCATATAGAGTTCTGTTGCCAATCAAAGCATCAGAATTTGAAAATAATAAAGTTTGTTGATTTAAGAACGAAACGTTCACAAGTGTGTATGACCTCAACAGGGGGGCTACCTCAGGGACCTCTCCTGAGACCTATAGTAATTTATCAAATGAAACAAAGTTATATATATACCCTGCTAGCATTCTACATAAATCTACAGCGGGCCGTTAGCGGCCCGTCAGCTACCCTGACGGGCCGCTAACGGCCCGCTGTAGATTTATGTAGAATGCTTACTGGGTAGTTGATAGACCTCAAGTAAACAACCACTGAAGTTTCAAGAAAATCTGTGCGTGGGCAGATTTGGAACTCCCCCTTTGCTCTATTGCGAAGCATGTTACGGACAGCTGTTCAGTTACAGTACATCGCCAAAGTCACATATAAAATAAAAAAGAAAATATACACATTTCAATAAATATAAAAAATATTCCATCTCGTGTGTTGAAAATTCTGATGTTTTACATTTTTCGATAAATATAAAAATATTCCATCTCGTGTGTTGAAAACTGCAGAATTTTCCACACACTCGATGAAATATTTTTGGTATACATCTCAAAAAAGTAAATATCCCCTATATATTTAAGCTTTTATTGTGAAAAAAGGAATGCTGCCTGTACTCATTATAATCGTCTCACTGAGGCGATTTAGAGTAGTTTCCTTTCAACTATACCATTACGAAAACAAGCCTATACAAATTATACATTGTAAATTTTTTGCCGAAAAAAACCCTAAAATTTTAGAATGAAAAAGTGTGACATTTTCCTTATTTCTGCTCAAAATATAAAGTGTGGGTACTCGTTACAACCGCCTCATCAAGGTGGTTCTAACGAGTACCAACAATTTATTTTTAGAGCAGAAATAAGAAAAATATGGTTTACCCCTGTGAACCCCAGTTTTACTATATAAAAGTCGGGTTCAACGGGGTCAAACTTTTTTAGGCGTGTTTTCGTGATGGACTAAGTACATGTTTCATAAGGCCGGCCTCGGTAGCTTAGTCGGATGTGCGTCTGACTGGTGATCAGGAGGACGCGGGTTCGATACCTGCTGGGGTCGACAACATTCTTTCGTGGAGATAGATCATGAAATCTTTTCTATGGTTATTCTCTCCCTTCCGCTGATTCAAGAAGGGCAGTTGTCAGCTTCTGGCGAAAGAATGCACTGTATTGGTTAACCGCTTACGTATAAGCCTACCCAGGAAAAGTGTGGGTCGATAAACTGACCGGCTCAAAAAATGACCTAAATAGTGTTGACTGAGTCGTTAAACGCCAATACAAACGAACAAACATGTATGATAACAACAAACGTCTCCAAAATGACCTAAATAGTGCCGACGGAGAAGTTTAACCCCAAATCATAAACCCGTTATTCGGTTTATCACCAGTATGCATAACGGGAACAAATGATAAAATCAGAGGGACAGATGAAAGTTGAACACAGGCATCTGAAGAATGTTTCAGTCGTTCTTCAAGTGGAGTAGCTGGGAAAATCTACCACAAAGAGACCATGACTTTCTCACAATTCAGTTTAAGTAATGAAAGGCAAGTTTTGCTATGTACGTGACACTCTGGTAATCGGTAACCTTATTCTTTTGTGGAGTTTAACCCTTAAGATGCCAATCACAACAATTGTCGCCTATTTTGTTGTCCCCTGGTTACTTAAGAAGCTCATTGTTTCAAACAGTGTTGACCCAGATTAGATGCTCCTCTAGGAGCAGTGTGATCACGGTTCAGACGCTTGTGACGTTTTCATTACAGTGAAACTATTTAAGAAATAATCTCCACGTACCGTGTGTTATCGTGATTAACACACGGTGTTGGGGGGCAGATTGCGAAATATTAATTCACGACGGCGAAGCCGGAGTGAATTAATATTCGCATCTGTCCGACAACACCGTGTGTTAATCACGATAACACACCGGGTGCGTGGAAATTATTTCGATTCTAACATGATGCTAAACTGAAATACAGTAGTAACAAAGCGTTATCTTGGGGACTATTTTGCAGCGGATGTCGACAGAAGGAAATGTTTACATGCAACGTCACGATGACGCCCAATTGCACGCACCACGTTGACGACGTGAATTATCGCATATTTGCAAACGCTGACGTTTCCACTGGGTTCAATGGGAAAAACGTTAACGTCATGTTAGAATTAAGGTTCGTGTTTCTTTCCCTTTGGTGTCTGGGATGGGAGGTGTGGGGTACAGTAAAATTTCTATATTAAGACCACCTTTGGAACTGTTCAAAAGTGGTCTTTAAGACCACTTTTGAACAATCCCAAAGGTGGTCCCTCACCAGAAGATACTGTGTGCAGAAAACTCAGAAAGAATAAAAACACAACTTCTGAATAAGCCTTTTAACCCATTTAGTACCAGAAACCCCAAAACGGGTATCCTGGCAAACAGTGCAGGCCCAGATCAGACTCCACAGAATCCGGCGTCTGATCATGGCCTCCACTGTTTGCTAAAAGTTCAGCCATTTTCCAAATAAATTTTGATGAAAACACTGACATCCCTAAATGTTGAAATGAACTCCTGCTATGTATAAGAAGGAAAATTTTATTTGCAAAAGGGTTAAAGCAAAAGCAGAGTTAATTTTAGGTGGTCTTATAAATAAAAAGCGGAATTTCACTGTAATTATTTCGATTCCTGATCATTGCCTTCACTTCTATTTTTAACATTGTTTGTCCGGTTGAAATGCTTACAGGTAGAAGCAGCAGACACCATTTTCAGATGCAGTTTTCTTCGCATTTTAAAGGTTAATTATGATCTGAGAAACTTGCAGAGACCCCAGAAAAGAGATGCTGTCGTAAACTACTGGTGTTGGGGTTTAACCATTTTTGTACCAAATGGAATCTTCCTCCTTACATATAGCAGGAGTCCATTTCAAAATTTAGGAGTGTCAGGTTGTATTTTCTTCAAAATCTATTTGTAAACTGGCTGAACGTTTTTCAAACAGTGTAGGCCCTGATCAGACGCCGCGTTCTGTGGCGTCTGATCTGGGCCTGCACTGTTTGCCAACTACCCCTTTTGGGGTTTCCGGTACAAAACGGGCGACACGTCAACCATTGTGGAACATTTTCTGTTGTCTGCCAGAGAAAGGGAAAAAAGATAGAAGAGAGATAGTAGGGAGAAATATGAAAATAAACAGAAGTGTAGAAACAGAAGAAATACCAACATTCGCCCTCTACCCTTACCTGCTGCACGGACACCAGGCCTTGCCCATTACGAAAACACGCCTATACAAATGCATTGTAAAGTTTATCGATGAAAAACGAAAATTTTCATATGAAGAGTCGTGATATTTTTCTTATTTCTGCTCAAAATATAAATTGTGGGTACTCGTTAGAACCGCCTCTTTGAGGCGGTTCTAACGAGTACCCACAATCTATACTTTAGAGCAGAAGTAAGAAAAAAGAAATAAGAAAGATAACGTTTACCCCTGTAAAGGCGGTTTACCCCTAATATAAAAGGGGGCTCAAGGGGGGTCAAAATCATATAGTTGTGTTTTCGTGATGCAAACTGTAGTGGAATTTTTTTCCCGGGGACCCAAGAACGAGCTCGAACCAGACATGGTAAACGAGCCATCGGTGTTCGCGTCATCGCAGTTTCGTCGTACCAAAAATGAGGTTCTTCAGAGGGACGTGTAAACGTGAAGATTGCTTGAGAAAAGAATAAACAAAATGATAGGCGTTGGTTTGTTTGATTTGAGGTTTAACGTCCCCCTCAACGCTCTATAGGTCATTTTGGATACGTTGCTTCCAATTTTGGGGACTTTTACCCGACATTGAGATGAAATGACCTCTCAAGCCCTGTTGCCCAATGAAACCCATAGGGTGTATAAGCACGGACGGTCCGACTCGCAACGCTTTGCCTGGGCAGGCTAAGATCCTCTAAGCGGTTTACCAATACGCTTGTGCGGTCGGAAGCATCATGCAGCCCATCAATTTCTTCAAGCCTCGACGGGCGAGGGCCGAAATGATAGGTGTAATGCAAATACGTGTCGCGAATAGCTGCATTCACACTCATTCGGCATTGGCAAGATGCGCGCGCATGTAATCTTTGGTCTCAGTATTGCGCGAGCCCTATCATATAAACATGATTCACTTTCATATAAGCCTCTAGGGATAATGCAAATACGCTCGCTATCTAAAACTCCGAGGAACTGGAATTTTCAATTTTCAAATCTAATGAAAAAGTAAAACAACACACCATTGCCCAAGATTAAGTTTAAGCAGTAGTATGAGATATCAGTATTTTAGATAACGAGAGTCGCCAACAAATGCAATCATACTCATTCGGTGTCGACAAGATGCTCGCATGCACATCTGTGGTGCCAGTATTGCGCGAGGTCTGTCATATAAACAGCATGATTCACTTTCATATGAGCCATGTCATGAGAAAACATATATGATCATGCGCTTCCGCACAGTCTGGTCAGCACTTTATATTCACTGCTTGGGTAGAACAACACTTCTTATTTCTATATCATAACATTTGCTAGTCAGATCGTATGGTGTCTAACCTGGTCGCACACCCTAAACATCACGAAAACACGCCTATATAATTTTGACCTCCTTAGACACCACTTTTATATAGTAAAACTGGGGTTTACAGGGGTCTACATTACATTACGAAAACACTCCTATACAAATACATTGCCACCTTTATCGCCGAAAAAAATGAAAATTTTATGATGAAAAATTGTGTTTTTTTTTCTTATTTCTGCTCAAAATATAGATTGCGTAACGAGTACCCACAATCTATATTTTAGAGCAGAAATAAGAAAAATAAGGTACACCCCCGGAAACCCCAGTTTTACTATATAAAAGTGGGGTTCAAGGGGGTCAAAATTATATAGGCGTGTTTTCGTGATGATTTCCTTATTTCTACTCAAAAGAAAACATTATTGTGGGTACTCGAATCCATTACGATGAATCACCCGTACGACAAAGTGCATTTTTCACATCTCCAAAATGGCTACTTTTCTTATGAGACTCCTTTATATTTTTCTTATAAATGCTCATAACATAGGTTGTGTGTGATCGTTAGAACCGCCTCATTGTGGCAGTTCTAACGAGTACCCACAACCTATGTCTTAGAGCAAAAATTAAAAAAAATAATGACTACCCCCGTAAATCCCAGTTTTCTCTATATAACTTGGGGTTTAGGGGGGTCTTCATTTCACGGACTTGTTCACGTGATGTAACGAGTCTCCGCAATCTATGTTTTAAACAGAAATATGAAAAGTATCAGAAGTTTTTATCTGAAAATTTCCATTTTTTTGTTTGTTTGTTTGTTTGTTTGTTTTGTGGTAAACCATGTGTGTTTTCGTAATGAAGACGGGGTTCATATATTGACCAACTATATTGTGAACATTGCGTATACATGTACGTCAATTTGAAAGATAGTGGTAAAATGTACCTCAGTTTGAGAAAGATCGCCCAAATATTAAACATTTCTTCCATGGCACAGTAACAGCTGTTGAATGGGAGACTCTGTGCCACTTGAGAGCAATTTCTTCCTGTTTTTTTTTTCTGAGGAAGGCGATTACCAACTATACGGCTGAGTGTGCATGTTAATTGCGTTATTCGGTTCATCACCAGTATGCATAACGGGAACAAATGAAGAACATTTCAGTCCTATCGAGCAGAACTATTAACCCTTGTCCTGCTAAGCCCGGATTTGTCTTATCTTTCAAACAATGAAGATCCAGATCAGATGGCTTCTGAAGAAGCTATCTGATCAGGATCTACATTGTTTGCCATTCAGATTGTGAATTTGTTGCAATAACTTGCATTAAGTAATCTGATTGGTGATAATCGGTACTGGGTGTGGCATATATGAATATTCAGCAGGACAAGGGTTAACTTCAAGTGGAATATCAAGGAAAAAATCTACCACAAAGAGGCCGTGACTTTCTCACAAGACAGTTTCAGTAATAACAGCCAAGTATTGCTATGTACTCTGGTATTCGATAAACTGGTAACCCTTAAGATGCCAGTCACAACAATTGTCGTCTTCTTTGGTGTATGTTGGTTACTTTAGAAGTTATTGTTCCAGTGTTGATCTAGATCAGATGCTCCTCTATGAGCAGTCTGGTCATCCACAGTCCTTTTCTGTATGTAAAAATATGTTTGAAATGTTTGCAAATAGAAGCAGTAGACGACATAAGTAGGCACAATTTCCAGATGCATTTTTTCTTCCATTTTAAGGGTTAATTATGATCTGAGAAACTTTTAGAGACCCCAGAAATGAGATGTTGTCGTAAACTACTGATGTTTGGGTTTAATGACACGTCGACTCTTGTGAATCTTTTAGTGTTGTCTCTCAGAGAAAGGGAGAAAAAAGATAGAAGAGAGATAGTATAGGGGATGAAAGTGAGTGACAGAGGAGAAAGATGAAAATAAATAGAAGTGTAGAGAAACAGAAGAAATAACAACATCCCCCTCTATCCATAACTGCTGCAAGGACACCAGGCCTTGCCGAGCTGTAAATCAATATCACATCACGAAAACGTGCCTGTATAATTTTGACCCCCCTTGAACCCCACTTTTATATGGCAAAATTGGGGTTTACAGGGGTAAACCTTAGTTTTCTTATTTCTGCTCTCAAATATAGATTGTGGGTGCGCGTTAGAACCGCCTCATAGAGGCGGTTCTATCGAGTACCCACGATTCTGAGCAGAAATAAGAAAAAATATCACAATTTTTCGTCTTAAAGTTTTCTTTTTTTCGGCGATAGAGGTCACAATGTACTTGTATAGACGTGTTTTCGTAATGAGTAGGACACCCCAGTGACGTAAGATACACGACACAGTCGCCTCACCCAACCACCCACAATAAAGTACTGGGTATCTTTTAGAACATTTTACTGATAGAGTCGTGGGTTCCTAACATACTGCTGGGAAATGGTCTCGTCCAAAGCTACGAGGTAGAACCCAGCATGCACGTGACGTAATTGTGACGTCACATCAACGGCGGTACAACGTCATAACGTTTATGCAACGTCACATCACCGACGTTGCACCGACGTTGATTTGACGTTGCCCTAGCCACGTGTGGCTGCTGGGCTTCGAGTCAATATGTTTGTTTGTGTTGTTTGTGTTTGTTACGTTCCCTTAAACACTATTTGGGATATTTCGGAGGTGTCGCTCCAATTTTGTAGCACTTTCGTCTGGGCGGCGTAGACCTTCTAAGCGGTTTACCAGTGGTTTCAGCTCTGCGCAGAAGCACATTGCAGCCCAATCAGTTGTTCCAGGGGCGTAGATTTAATGTGTGAGTTAATGAGGGTTACATAATCAAATCTCTCATCTTCATCTGACAATGGTCAAGAATCAGAGACTGACTGTAACTGCGTTTTATATGCATCTCAGCACGTTGCCTGGACACAGTCCTCTAGATCTTTTATGCGGTTTGACAGTCATACAGTGGTTTTAGCTCTGTGCGGAACCAGTCAATTTCTGCACAGGCCACGATGGGCGAGGGCGTGTATTATATTGTTTGTTTGATTTTATGTTTATCGTCCCCGTCAACACTGTAGATCATTTTGGAGACGCTGCTTCCAATTTTGTGGGACTTTTACCCGACATTGAGATGAAATGACATTTCAAGCCCTGTCGCCCAATGAAACCAATCGGGTTTATAAGGATGGGCGGTCCGACAAGCACCACTTTACCTGGGCAGGCTTAGATCCTATAAGCAGTTTTCCAGTACTCGTGTGCGGGTCGGTTTCAGCTCTGCGTGGAAGCATCATGCTGCCCATTTATTTCTTCAAGCCCCAATCTAGATTACATTGTTACATATACATGTTTATGGGTTAAAGTGGGTTGCACAATCAAATCTCTCGTCTTCAACTTCCTCTGACAATGGTCAAGGATCAGAGACTCTAACTGTAATGGTAACTCGTGGTCCGAAAAAAAATCATCACGAAAACAAGCCTATGAAATTTTGACCCCCTTGAACCCCACTTTTATATAGTAAAACTGGGATTTGCATGTGTAAACCTTATTTTTCTTATTTTTGTTCTAAAATATAGAGTATGGGTACTCGTTAGAACCGCCCGTTCTAACGTGTACCCACAATCTATATTTTAAGCAGAAATAAATGCAAATATTACACTTTTCATCTTAAAATTTTCCTTTTTCCGGCGATAAAATTTACAATGTATTTGTATAGGCGTGTTTTCGTAATGAAAAACAAAATAATTGTATTTTTGCTTTGAGGTTTAACGTCCCCGTCAACACTGTCAATGTCATTTTGGAGACGTTGCTTCCAATTTTGTGGGACTTTTACCCGACATTGAGATGAAATGACATCTCAAGCACGGCCGGTCAATGAAACAAATGGTGTTTATAAGCATGGACGGGCCGACTCGCACCGCTTTAGATCCTCTATGCGGTTTACTAGTATTCGTGTGCGGGTCGGTTTCAGCTCTGCATGGAAGCATCATGCAGCCCATTTATTTCTTCAACCCCAAATCTAGATTATATTGTGATTAATATACATGTACAAAATGTATATGGATTAATGAGGGTTACACAATCAAATCTCTCATCTTCATCTGACAATGGTCAAGGATCAGAGACTCTAACTGTAATGGTCACTCATGGTCAGAAAAAAAAACATCACGAAAACAAGCCTATAAAATTTTGACCCCCTTCAACCCCACTTTTATATAGTAAAACTGGGGTTTGCAGTGGTAAACCTTATTATTCTTATTTCTGCTCTAAAATATAGATTATGGGTACACGTTAGAACCGCCTCATTGAGGCGGTTCTAGCGTGTATCCACAATCTATATTTTGAGCAGAAATAAGAAAAATATCACACTTTTTCATCTTAAAATGTTCCTTTTTCCGGCGATAAAATTTATTTATATAGGCGTGTTTTCGTAATGAACACAACAACAACAACAACAATAACAACAAAACAACAACAACAACAACAACAACAACAAAAAAAAAAAAAACAAACAAACAAACAAACAAAAAAAAAAAAAAAACAGTTTTTGCCAAGAACAACAGAAGGGTGGAAGTGGCGTTGCAAGGAGAAATACACTCACGTGACGTTAACATGCCCGAGTCATGAATGCTCTTGTTGACCATGTGTTAACCCCGTATAACTTGAAGAGAGACGAAACAATCAGTCTTAGTTTCCGTTCAGGGTCATTTTCCAAACCCACACTCAGAGACAGTCGACCCATCAGTGCTGTTAGTACTTTGACTCATGACGGAGCGAGGTAGTTAGAATAGTATCTACTGGACGGAATGTAAGTGTCCTCAATGCATAAATCGTCAGATAAAATTCATCAACGTTTTCACTTAAAATGTCACAATTGATCATTCCCCACCGTTTCGGACATCTTCCCGAGAAATTAAGATTTTGTCATGCTGGCGGACTTCTAAGGATGCCGGTATATTCGGATCCATATATTGCAATGCTTATTTCCAAAGGTGAACATTTTTAACATAGGTTTAACGTTAAATTTGTCTTTTTATTTATCATTGATTGATTATTAACAATAAAAATGCTTTCTTAGTCAATTTTCATGTTGTCGGACATTTAGGGATGGCGGACACTTAGGGATGCATGGGGCACCCCGAAATGTCCGACAAGAAAAAATTGAAGTTAAATTTAGAATATTTCCAAAAAAAAATTTTTCGAAATTTTCCCTTAAAATGTCATAATTGAACATTCCCCACCGTTTCCAACAATTTTGCGAGAAATTAAAATTTTGTCGGACACTTAGGGATGTCGGACGTTTAGGGATGCAACATACGTCTGCCCGGGATACGATCTCACTGATGTACACTGCACAGTTCCTGATTGCACTCTTGGTGTAACTGACAAGTGTGTGTTTGATTTGAGGTTTAACGTCCCCGTCAACACTATATAGGTCATTTTGGAGACGCTGCTTCCAATTTTTTGTGGGACTTTTACCCGACATTGAGATGAAATGACATCTCAAGCCCTGTCGCCCAATTAAATCAATAGGGTTTATAAGCATGGACGGCCTGATTCGCACCGCTTTGCCTGCCATGGGCAGGCTTAGTTCCTGTAGGTGGTTAACCAGTAGCCTACTCGAGTACGGTCGGATTTCAGCTCTGCATGGAAGCCAATCTATTTCAGCAAGCCCCTATGGGCGGGAGCCGACAAGTTGGCCGTATTTCTCTAATATAGGCTACCAATGATAATGCGACGTCCGTCAAAGACCAAAAATTCTAATGACACGAAGTAAAACAACGATGAAAATGACAAATCAAAGCACTGACAGCACTGGTCCATTGTCTCAAAAATGGTCCTGAACGAGGACTTAGACTGTGTCGTTTAGCCCTTAAATCCCTGCACTGTGAGCAAACAGTGTAGACCCTGGTCAGACGCCGCGTTCTGCGGCGTCTGATCTGGGTCTATACTGTTTGCGAAGCCCTATCCATGATTTAAATACAGCCCTCTTTGGCAACACTCTGACCCAAAAACTTGAGATGTGACGGGTAAAAGTCCCACAAAATTGGAAGCAGCGTCTCCTAAATAGTGTTGACGGGGACGTTAAACCTCATCTCAAACAAACAACAAAATCTGTGCAAAACTTGACCCGTTTTTCGCCGTTATAGTAATGCCCATAAACTACTGCGCGGGGAACCAGTCTGTCAATTGGTTGCCCATAACAACATGACGCTTTGGACAGGTGACCTCGAGCTTTACCTGTATCACATGATATAGAAATTAGACACCATTGGATAAATTCTCCAATATCCGATAATAGACTGCGTCAATGTACAAAAATTAGACTTATTATAACAAATTTAGAAACATATAAGGTAATTCCTAAGTATTTCGTGACTTTCGAAAACAGGATCTTGAATACTTATTTGAAAGAATAGTAGCAAAATGTGTGGTGGTGGAAATGAAGTAGAGGATTCGGATGGAGGAGAAAAATACGGTAAGAATCGTGATCACTGCCAGAATACCCGCGTTTTTCAACCAACACAAATAGTATAATTTATATAATGTTCAATCACGAAAACACACCTATATAATTCTGACCCCCCCCCCCCCCCCCCCCCCACCGAACCCCAGTTTTATAAATTTAAACTTGGGTTTACAGGGGTAAACCTTATTTTTTTCTTATTTCTGCTCTAAAATATAGACTGTGGGTTTTGTTTGTTCAATCAGAGGTTTAATGTCCCTGTCAACACTGTAAAGGTCATTTTGGAGATGTCGCTTCCAATGACATCTCAAGCCCTGCCACAGAATCAAACCAATAGGGTTTATAAGCATGGACGGTCCGACTCACACCGCTTTGCCTGGGCAGGCTCAGTACCTCAAAGGCTAAGCAGTTTACCAGCTAGTACTCGTGTGCTTGCCGATTTTAGCTCTGCGTGAAAGCATCATGCAGCCCATCTTTTTCTTCAAGCCCGATGGGCGGGGACGGACAATGTATTTATGTAGACGTGTTTTCGTAATGTCTGCTAAATAATGGATTGTTGGTGCTTGTTAGAACCGCTTCAGTGAAGCAGTTCTAAAGAGCACCCACAATTTCTGTTTGAGAAAAAGTATACCCTTGCAAACTCAGTCTTCTCTGTTCATATGTATATGAACAGATGAAGTGGGGTTTCCAGTGTTCATTACATTTCATGATTTGTGCTAACTTTTGATGAATGAATCTTAACCCATTGTACACTAGTGGACTGTTCCATTGCTATGACTTGGACAAGTCCGTTTGTTATATCAGGGGTGTCAGGCCTATTATATTTTTTCGTTTTTATTCTATATTTGACAAAATTATGTTAACAAATAGTGCAGAATCTGATCAGACTCCACAGAACACCACATTCTGCAGTGTCTGATCTGGACTTGCACTGTTTACCAAGGTACCCCTTAAGGGGTTTAACGCATGCAATAGGTTAATTTATTATAGAAGTTTGTTTGTTTGATTTGGTGTTTAAAATACCCATCAACACTATTTAGGTTGTTTTCGAGACTTTGCTTCCAATTTTGTGGTACTTAAGCCCGACATTGAGGTGAAATGACATCTCAAGCCCTGCTGCCCAATGAAACCAAAAGGTTTAAAACGCATTGATGGTCCAACACACATCACTTTTCCTGGGCAGGCTTAGACCTTCTAAGCGGTTTACCAGATACACAGTCGGTGGAAGCATGTGCAACCCAATCTAAATTTCCCCAAGTGCCGATTGGCGGGGGCGTGATTTATTCTAGAAGTGGGGAGTACAAGGGAATATAGCATTTTTATGCCCCCGGAATCAGAGATTCGGGGGCATATAGTTTTTGTCTATCCACAAAAACCTTAACATTGGGCATAACTTTTGAATTGAAATTGATAGGGCTTTCATATTTCATATGGCATTCCTTGTCACAAGACCTTTCCAGTGGTACCATAATATTTTATCTTGTGACCTTGACCATTGACCTACTTTTTAAAATCATTAACATTGACCATAACTTTCGATCGGTAAGTGATAGGGCTTTCATATTTCACATGTGCATAATTTTTAACCTCTTGACCTTGACATTTGACCTACTTTTTAAAAACTTTAACATTGGCCATAACTATTGATTGGTAAGTGATAGGGCTTTTATATTTCACATGTGCATTCCTTGTCACAAGACCTTTTCAGTGGTATATAGCATTTTTATACCTCCAGAAACAGAGATTCGGGGGCATAAAGTTTTTGGTCTGTCTGTCTGTCCATCTGTTTGGCTGTCCACAAAAATCTTAACATTGGGCATAACTTTTGATGGTATCTGATAGAGCTTTCATATTTCACATGCGCATTCCTTGCCACAAGACCTTTCCAGTGGTACCATAAATTTTTTTATCTCTTGACCTTGACGGCTGACCTACTTTTTAAAAACACTAACATTGGCCTTAACTTTCGATTGGTAAGTGATAGGGCTTTCATATTTCACATGTGCATAATTTTTAAACTCCTGACATTGACCTTGACATTTGACCTACTTTTTAAAAACTTTAAAATTGTAAAATTGGCCATAACTTTTGATTGGTAAGTGATAGGGCTTTTATATTTCACAGGGCTTTTATATTTCACATGTGCATTCCTTCACACAAGACCTTTTCAGTGGTATATAGCATTTTTATGCCCCCGTAAACAGAGATTCGGGGGGCATATAGTTTTTGGTCTGTCTGTCTGTCCATCTGTTTGGCTGTCCACAAAAATCTTAACATTGGGCATAACTTTTGAATGGTATCTGATATAGCTTTCATATTTCACATGCACATTCCTTGTCACAAGACCTTTCCAGTGGTACCATAATTTTTGATCTCTTGACCTTGACGGTTGACCTACTTTTTAAAAACTTTAACATTGGCCATGAATTTAAATTGGAAAGCGATAGGCAGAGGTGTAAAATTTCCCTCAAACTTACTCGCCCTTATTGTCTAAACTTTTCATTTATGTGCTAAAAATGAAGAAAAAGTAAGGTTAGTTTTGAAAATCTTACTCGTCCTGCCTTAAAACTTACTCGCAAATGCGAGCGGGCAAGTGGAATTTTACACCCCTGATAGGGCTTTCATATTTGACATGGACATTCCTTGTCACCAGACCTTTTCAGTTGTACCATAATTTTTGACCTCTTGACCTTGGACCTACTTTTTAAAAACTTTAACATTGGCCATAACTTTCGATTGGTATGTGATAGGGCTTTTATATTTCACATGTGCATTCCTTGTCACAAGACCTTTTCATTGGTACCATAATTCTTGACCTCGTGACCTTCACATTTGACCTACTTTTTTAAAACTTTAACATTGGCCATAACTTTCGATTGATAAGTAATAGGGCTTTGATATTTGACATGGACATTCTATGTCACAAGACCTTTCCAACAGTACCATAATTTTTTACCTTCACCTTGACATTTGACCTACTTTTCAAAAACTTTAATCTTGCCCTTAACTTTCGATTGGTAAGTGATAGAGCTTTCATATTTCACATGTGCATTCTATGTCACAAGACCTTTCCAATGATCCCATAATCTTTTACATGTACCTTTTGACCTTGATGTTTGACCTACTTTTTAAAAACCTTAACGTTGGCCATAACTTTTGATTGGTTAGAGATAGGGCATTCATATTTCACCTATGCAAACCATGTCACAAGACCTGTCCAGTGGTACCATAATTTTTGACCTTGACATTTGACCTACTTTTTAGAAACCTTAACATTGGCCATAACTTTCGATTGGTAAGTGATCCAGGTCTTTTATATTTCACATGAGCATTCCTTGTCACAGACCTTTTCAGTGGTACCATAATTTTTGACTTTATGACCTTGACCTGCTTTTTTTAAGACAAACATTTTGATTGGTTAGTGATAGGGCTTTCATATATCACATGCGCTATCCGGGGGCATCAGTGTTTCACAAACACATCTTGTTCTTATTGAGAGTATGGGCTCTTTAGGGCAGTGAGGCTGACAAGCATGCATATTATGAGGATCTAAGCCTGCCCAGGCAAAGCGGTTAGAGCCGGCCCGTCCATGCTTATAAACCCTATTGGTTTCATCGGGCGGCAGGGCTTGAGATGTCATTTCATCTCATTGTTGGGTAAAAGTCCCACAAAATGGGAAGCAACGTCTCCAAAATGACCTTTACAGTGTTGACGGGGACGTTAAACCTCAAATCAAACAAAGACTCAGTTGTTAAACAAACACAGCTTCAACTTTGGACCCCATTAATAGTCCTATTATAATATTAATAATAATAATAATAATAGGAGGGTAACATATTTAGTTCCATGTGGCCCTCTTTCCCTGGGTAGAAACCAGTACTAAGCAATGTGAATAATGTCTCTTGCTCAAACACTTGGCACTTGCGGTGATTGAACCGGCTACATCTCGATCTCAAATTCAATGCTGCAACACTGCACTTCACAAAAACGTTGACGTCATCAGGATAGGCCCGCATTTGGTTTTATGCAGCTCCCAGTGCTTGACACTTTGTGCAAAATACTTCAATTTTTAACTTAACAACTGAATAAGTGTATTAGAATGGAGATAACTGTATTGACTTGTCATTTGGGGTGGTAAATTGTCAGCCTTACGGTCGCAAACTACGATTACAGGTCTGCTAACGTCAGCATAAAATCAGATTTCTGACTGTAAAACCTCAGATTTACCTCGCCAAAACAGTTATATTCCACTAAATTTACTGGGCCCAGTTGTTCAAAGTATCATTTAATGATTAGCTTAATGAGCCCATGAGTAGTCAAGTATGTTAATTAGTATCTTACACTCAGGTGTTTATGCTAAATAAGTGTGAGTAGCGGCTCCCGCTCATCGGGGCCTGAAGAAATAGATGGCTGCATGAATGCTTCCATGCAGAGCTGAAATCCGACCGCACACGAGTATTGTTAAACCGCTTAGGGGATCTAAGTCTGCTCAGGGAAAGCAGTGTGAGTTGGACTGTCCATGCTTATAAACTTTATTGCTTTCATTGGGCAACAGGCTTGAGATGTCATTTCATCTCATCCCACAAAATTGGGAGCAACATCTCTAAAATGACCTATACAGTGTTGACGGGGACGTTAAACCTCAAATCAAACAAACTAGTGTGAGAAGCGTTTGACATTTTCCAGCAAAAATGTTAGTGAATTCTCCTAAAATTTTAATAAATTTGTTTCACGATCCTGCAAGGAGTCCAAAAAGTGCAGATGGAATGGCAAACAATGTAGACCTTGATCAGACTGCTCCTGTGATCAGGGTTATGCACTGTTTGCATAGGCCTGTCTGTCTCAATGCTTAGGATCATATTGTGGCATGTTTGTTTTTTCTTTTCTTCTTTTTTGTATGTGAACTAATGTGAGCTACAATTTAAACTACTGTTTGTATGCTCCAGTGGCTCTCAATTAAAAGGAAACTGAATTGGTTGATATTGTAAATATTCGAAATGCAAGTATAAGCAAACAACGTAGACCTAGATCAGATTACTTAAGAGGGAGCAGTTTGATCAGGATCTGCACTGTTTGCTTTCCATCTTGCAGCCTTCTAAATTCAGATTTATATCTTCAGATTTTTGGATAATTTCTGTAAATTGATGATCTTTCCTAAAATTTTACAGTAATTTTGTCCTATATTTTTTCATCCTTGTAAATTCTTATAATACAGAGGTAACAATGAATAAAACTGCTTGGTTGACTTTTTATTTAGACAAATTTTGAATACTTACCCAATATTCATTTTCTTTTCTCATGAACATGACATTAACTTTATGAAGTGAAAAGAATTTTTTTATAGTTCATGAGTTGCCAAGCCATAAATAGAATGCGGATATTTCCCCTGTGACTGAATGAAATTATATAATTATACAGATGACATTATAAGTTATTTTGATTCTTGATGGGGAACATGGGATCATATACATGTCACTCTTGCCACACCCAACCACCCCCAGGGTAGTTTGAGCCACTGAGGGTTGATCATAGCACCAGGTCTGGAGACATGATAGGCCTATCTTTTCGATTTTTTTTCTTTCAATAAAGTGATTGTAATGAGTACACACAACATACCCTTTAAAGACGAGCACTGCATACGGGCGCCAACGCTAGGCTGCAAAAATTCTAAGTCGAAAAAGGGGCATAACTGTGCCAAAAATATTTTGAGGGTTACCTCACCTATTGGTATGAGTTCCCCTTTTCATAATGAACAACTAGTCCGAGTTTCAAGTAAATATGTTCAGTAATAACAGAGATATTACAAAATGTCCAAGTTTTTGCACGACGACGGCGACGCAGACGATGTCAGAGCTATGACAATACCTTGTTGTTTTCTTCGAAAACAGCCGAGCTAATAAAATGAGTAAAAATATGTCAATACTTTCAGTTATGGGGAACTTTTGCTAAAAGCTCAAGAACAAGTTCAAAATAGCCACTGTTTAAGGGGAATGGGAACACGATGGGCTGCATGATGCTGCCACGCAGAGCTGAACCCGACCCGCACACGAGTACTGGTAAACTGATTAGAGGATCTAAGCCTGCCCAGGCAAAGCGGTGTGAGTCGGACAGTCCATGCTTATAAACCCTATTTGTTTGATTGGGCGACAGGGCTTGAGATGTCATTTCATCTCGGTGTCGGGTAAAAGTCCCACAAAATTGGAAGCAATGTCTCCAAAATGACCTGTACTGTGGTGACTTGAACATTAAACCTCAAATCAAATAAACAAATAAAACTGCATTAAATCTAAGATGGCGGACATCATGATTCAGCTAAAGCAAGCGCAAGAGGGGTATATATTTTTGCTCATGGGATATATGGAAAATAATTGCCCTTGCGCTGTCCAATCAAAAGCCTGGAAATTTCTTTGCAGTATAACAATATCTATTTTTTATTTATTTTTCTTTTTTGGAAAATCTTGCTTTACAATACATGAATTGTCTGTCTAACATACTCTTCACGTGTGTCTGATAATGTCACCTGCTATTTTCAACTTATAATATTTCGGCTCCGCCCATCGGGGCTTGAAGAAATAGATGGGCTGCATGATGCTTCCACGCAGAGCTGAAACCAACCCGCACATGAATACTGTTAAACCGCTTAGAGGATCTAAGCCTGCCCAGGCAAAGCGGTGCAAGTGGGCCCGTCCATGCATATAAACCATATTAGTTTCATTGGGCGGCCGGGATTGAGATGTCATTTCATCTCAATTTCTGGTAAAAGTCCCACACAATTGGAAGTGGCGTCTCCAAAATGACCTTTACAGTGTTGACGGGGACGTCATACCTCAAATCAAACAAATCAACATTTAATAATCCTAAGTAATTAAAGCAAGTGCAGACCCAGATCAGACTGCTCCTGAAGGAGCAGTCTGATCAGGGTCTACACTGTTTGCCAATCCATCTCCACCTTTTGTACTTAACGATATTGCTGGATCATTAAACAAATTTGTTAAAATTATCGGAGAACTACAGCAAGGTGTCCAAATTTGTAGGATTTTTTAAAGTATCGGTGCATTGAAGGTTAAGGTAAAATCTATCTCATTCTGTTCTGACTGGAATGGGCCAACGCCCATAGGGGCTTGGAGAATTAGATTGGGCTGCATGATACTTTCACGCAGAGATTACCGGTAAATGTTACTCCAATTTTACACAAGAGACCCTTTTCACATTCAAATACATGATCACTTAGTTTTCCCATATGGATATGATTATGTCCTGACTGTCCATGTGATCAATGTACAACACTTGGCCCCCGCCCATTGGGGCTTGAAGAAATAAATGGGCTGCATGATGCTTCCACGCAGAGCTGAATCCGACCTCACACGAGTAGAGGCAAAGCGGTGCTAGTCGGACCGTCCATTCCATGCTTATAAACCCGATTGGTTTCATTGGGTGACAGGGCTTGAGATGTCATTTCATCTCAATGTCTGGTAAAAGTCCCACAAAATTGGGAGCAGCATCTCCAAAATGACCTACAAAGTATGGCCTGGATTTAAAGAATGGTCCAACTCGCACTACTTCTCCTCGGAAGACTTATACCTTCTAAGCAGTTTAACAATACCCAAGTTTGGTCGGTTTCAGCTCTGCACGGAAGCACCATGCTCTGATGGGCGGGGTGCAATTACGGTACATATACTAACATTGATTAGAAAGAATACATTAGTTACTGTTTTGGAAATATATAAATTAATTACATGTGTATTTGTCTTCCCTTCCAGGAAAACCCAAAGAACACAAGAAAGATTTTAAAGGGCCAATTTCCAAAAGGTTAGTATTACACCACAACCTCTTTATAACACTATTGTTGGGGTCCAAAGCAGAAATCGTGTTACTTTAACAACCATGTTATATCCAAACAAAAATATATAGATTATACAGAAAAATGACCATTTATGGTCAAAAAAATAAATGGTCATTTTTCTATATAATCTATACATTTTTGGGATCCATCTTGAAACCGTGTTATATCCTTAACTGTGTTTTAATGAACCGTGTTATAATGTGTGTGTGTGTGAATTCAGGTTTAACGTCGCTTTCAACAATTTTTCAGTCATATCACGACGGTGTCTGGTTGTGACAGGGAGCTCAATGCTCATGAACTTTTATAGTGCTGCCTCACTGAAGTATCATGTCCCAGACACATTACTTGATACCACACCCAGTCACATTATCCTGACACTGGGTCGACCAGTCCTAGCTCTACCCTGTAAATCTGAGTGCCGAGCGAGGAGCAGCTAGTACCATTTTTAACGACTTTGGTATGTCGCGGCCCGGGATTGAACCCGTGACCTCCCGTTCCCTGGAGCGGACACTCTACCATCTGAGCTATCGGGGCCGGTGGCCCGTGTTATAATGAAGTTGTGGTGTAATTAAGTAACAACCTGTAGTTTTTAGCCAACATGTGGTCAAGTTCTGACCCTTATCCTGCTGAAAAAGACATACCAGGCTGTATAGTACCTTTGCAAACAGTGCAGATTCCGATTAGATGGCTTCTGAAGAAGCTAGCAATCTGATCATGATCTACACTGTTTGTCATGCAGTTTGTGAATTGAATAAATATATTAATTTTGTTAGTATTGGAGTTTAATGGCCCAGTCATTTCTATTTTAGGTCATTTTTGAAGCGGTCAGTTTGCCTATCCGGTTTCATTGGGCGACAGGGCTTGAGATGTCATTTCTTCTCAATGTCGGGTAAAAGTCCCACAAAATTGGAAGCAACGTCTCCAAAATGACCTTTACAGTGTTGACGGGGACGTTAAACCTCAAATCAAACAAACAAACAGTTTGCCTATCCACACTTTTCCTGGGCAGGCTTATGCAAAGCAGTTAACCGGTACAGTGCACATTCTTTCGCCAGAAACTGACAACTGCCCTTCTTGAATCAGTGGAAGGGAGAGAATGACCATAAAAAAGAATTCATGATCAATCTC
Source organism: Lucinisca nassula (assembly GCA_963580285.1). Lineage (NCBI taxonomy): Eukaryota > Metazoa > Mollusca > Bivalvia > Lucinida > Lucinidae > Lucinisca > Lucinisca nassula. The sequence continues at coordinate 92,162,404 of OY757010.1, read as the reverse complement.
CACGAAAGAATGTTGCCGACCCAAGCAGGTATCGAACCCTCGTCCTCCTGATCACCATTCAGATGAGCATCCAAACAAATATATTTAATCAAGTAATTTGATTGGTTGATAATCAGTAATGGCCTTGGATAAAGAAATTTATTCAGCAGGGTAAGGGTTAATAGTCACCCATTCCATCAGGTGTAGTGTCAGGTATGGAGACATAATTGAGATAATTTAGGGATAACTTGTCACTCTTTTATTTATAGTATAGAGAAAGGTCTCCTCAATGCGGTGATTTTTTTATGATTACAACACATGACATACCATATAAAGAATCAAAGCACTGAGAGTATTGGAGGGTTGATTGTCTCTGAGTGCAGGCTGGGAACATACTGAATCGTTAAACCCTTAAATTCTAGTTTTAAGCAAAATGTGTAGACCCTGATCGGATGCTGCGTTTTGCGGCATCTGACCCTTAAATTGCTGTACTGTAAGCAGACAGTGTAGACCCTGAACAGGAGGATGCGAGTTTAATACCTGTCGGTGTATCTAATATTCTAATCTTTTCTATGGTCATTTTCTCCCTTCCGTTGATTCAAGAAGGGCAGTTGTCAGTTTCTGGCGAAAGAATGTGCACTGTACTGCTTAACTGCTTATGTATAAGTATGCCTAGGAAAAGTGTGGATAGGTAAACTCACCAGCTCAAATGACCTAAATAGTGCTGACTGGGCCGTTAAACTCCAATACAAACAGACAAATAAAGACCCTGATCAGGTTTACACTGTTTGCAAAAGCTAACCCATGATTCCAGCCCAGATTCTAGAGATACATGTACACAACACTGACCTCACTGCTATAAAATTATACTGTTATTTTCTTTAACCCTTATCCTGCTGAATATTAAGTTTAGCCACACCCATTTCTGACTTTTCACCAATCAGATATAATTTATGCCTGCAAATTCATAAACTGAATGTCAAACAGTGTAGATCTTGATCAGATGGCTTGGCTTCTTCAGAAGCCATCTGATCTGGATCTACACTGTTTCCAAAGATAGGGGTTGTCGTGAACAGCAAGAAAAGAGTTAAATAAGTCACCTGGATTTCCTACAAATCAGCGATAGTCACATGGACTTTAGCACTGAAGAGTTTGTATGCTTAATAACCTTGGGTCAATTGACAAACAATTAACCCAAAAATACATGTAAGAAAATCTCCATTTATTATCTATACATTGTTTTGTTTGAGTTGAGGTTTAACGTCCCTGTCAACATTATTTAGATAATTTTGTAGACATTGCTTCCAATTTTGTGGGACTTTTACCCAACATTTAGGTGAAATGACATCACAAGCCCTGCCATCTGATGAAACCATAAGGCCTATATGCACTGGATGGTCTGACTCACATCATGCTTAGTCCTTCTGAGCATTTAACCAGTACTCATGTGTAGTCAGTTTCAGCTCTGCATGGAAGCGCCATGCAGCCCAGTCTATTTCTCCAAACGGGATTATCTCTACATACTTGCTGTCTGAGAAACTGTTGGAAAAATTACTTAGAAACTGAAGAATGAGTTTGACTTATCCATAGTTAATATAGAGGATCTTTCATGAGTGCTCATCAGCTCATGTCTTATTGAATTTATTAAACGAGTTGAGGAAAAGGGATAAAATGTGAGGCTTTGCCGAGCATGGGCACGAGTGCAACATTCTATTTATCATATGACATTTAAAATGCATTTAATTCATGATTGTTTACAAAAATGTCAACATATCGCCATTAGTAAATGAGACATCATTAAGCACGTTGTACATGTAACGTTACGGGGCGTATCTAACTAATTTGCATATTTAATCCAGTAGTGGATTATCGAAAATATTACATGGCCTTATTACACTCTCAGACGCGATGTCATATGATAATACATAGAAGTTTTAAAAACTACATCTGAACTACATCTGAAAATGTCTTCTGCTTATGTCGTCTGCTGAATTTTTTTTGCAAACTTTTAAAAATATTTTTGCATACAGGCAAACAGTGTGGGCCCAGATCAGACTGCTCCCTACAGGCAGACAGCAAAAATGACGACAATTGTCGTGATTGACATTTTATGGGTTAACCATGGCTCTGCTGAACCAGGCTATGCTCTACCTTTGAAAACACTTTAGATACAGATCAGATGGCCTCTGAGGAATCCATCTGATATGTATCTACACAGTTTGGCATTCAGGTTGTGAATTTCTAGTTATGAATTATTACATCAATTTAATCAATTTGATTGGTTGATAGTCAGAAATGGGCATGGCTAAATGAACTTGCTCAGCAGGGCAGGGTATTTACTGTAATTCTGTCATGTTTTTACAAAGTTTAGCTCACTTGGACAAAGCTGTTACACTGAAATGGACAAAGCTATTACACTGAAAGGCAGGCAATTTGTCGTCAGCATGCCCTAATTGGCAATTTGGAATTGGCATTGCCGTCTTTATTTATGTTCAAAATTTTTAAAGAGCTCGTATTTTCAAAACTGTATGATGGTTTTTTTTTTTTTTTTTTGTTTGGGTTTTACGGCCCTTTCAAGATTATTTCACTCATATCGAGCCGATCGTTAATCAGAGGTGGGCGAAAACCGGAGTACCCGGAGAAAAACCACATGACCTTCCGTTGCAGAACTTGGCGTCTCACACGTGGCCCGAGCGAGGCTCGAACCTACGGCGGTGAGAGACCTAATGACTAAGAGTCAGCGCTCTTATCCACTAGGCCACGGAGGCCCGTAACTGTATGATGGATTTGGTTCATATTCAGTATAATGATAGATATTAGGTCGGAAGTTTTATTCAGCCACTTCCAAGCCAATGCCTGTGGCTCAAGATCAAATTCAATAGATACAGTGTCTATCAAACCTATGTCTATTTTTTGGCCATTTTAGCCAAAAATAACCCTGTACGTGCCGGCCCCCTATGGTTCACTGACTCAAAATTTCACATTATGGAGCTCACAGTTTCCAAACCATGTATATATTTGTTGTTACATGGATACTACATGTAGGTCCTATGTTTTTTCAGCAATATCCCACCACAAGGTCAAGGTTACAGATGTGGATATTTTAAGTTATGTTTTTATGAAACCCTGTTGGTCAATGGATCAAAATTACTTTTGGCATAATTCACCAAAATGTTTTTGGGCTTGAATTAAATCGCTATTTTCATTTTAGATTATTAATCAATATTAACCCATTTTATACCGGGAACCCTAAAACATGTAGTTGGCAAACAGTGCAGGCCCAGATCAGATGCCGCAGAACCCGGCATCTGATCAGGGCCTACAGTTTGCAAAATGTCCAGCTAGTTTCCAAACAGATTTTGTAGAAAACACAACCTGACACCCCTAAATTTTGAAATGGACTCCAGTTATATATAAGGAGGATGATTCCATTTGGTACAAAAAAGGTTAAATAGGTTTTATAGTCTGCCTTGAAATTTACATTTTAAATTTTGTTACCTGTAACAATTAAATGACGTCAATTGTTTACCTGGACCGATCTGCAGTACAATCATTAATGTAATATTGATTCATGGTTCGAGTATTGACCAGTATTAATAATATAGAATAGTACAAATAATTATTTTGTTATTTGGCATGGTTTCTTATCACACACAATATATGTACTTAACACTCTAAGGAGTAAATTGCAGTCTAATTTCTAAATTATTTTTGACAGAAAATAAGGTTGGGCATTTCATGTGAATTGCCTAGCAAATTATTCACATCAAATGTCAAACCTAAACTTCCCTGAAAGTTAAGAAAAAAATATTACCTGCTAGTTAGGATTGCAAGCTTAACCCTTTTTAGCTCACCAGAACTTTTGTTCCGGTAAGCTATTCTACTACCCCCGGCGTCGGCGTCCACAAATGTTAAAGTTTTGTGTTAAAGTTTTTAGAAGCTCATTTCTTTTTTATGCCTACATGGATTGAGTTTATATTTGGTATGATGTTAGATACGGTCTATAGTTTTTATTTGCAATATCGGCAGCCATATCCGTGACCTTGGGGTCAAGGTCACAGACTTAGAATTCTAATTTTCAAGTTTTTGTGTTAAAGTTTTTAGGAGTTCATTACTACTTTACCTTCAGATGGAGTGTTGACGGGGACGTTAAACCTCAAATCAAACAAACAAAACCTTCAGATGGATTTAGTTCATACTTTATCTCAATTATTATGCAGCAGCATCAGCTCTCATGACTGTAACCTTGGGTCAAGGCCACATACTTTGAATTTTTATGGTAATTATGGTAATTTCTTTGTTTTATCATAACTTTGGAGCCGTTTCAGATAGAGCCTTCATACTTAGCATGTGGGTTCCTTGTGACATTACCTTCCCACACATACAAAAAAAAAAAATTCGACCTGTAACCATGACCGTCACCATGGGTTCAAGGCCACATACTTTGAATTATTATTGTAATTATGGTATTTTTTTGTTTTATCATAACTTTTGAACCGTTTGAGATAGAGCCTTTATATTTGGCATGTATGTTCCTTGTGACATTGTCTTCCCACTCGTACAAAAAAATTGACCTTGACCCTTGACCTTTTGACCTACTTATCATAACTTTTTAATCGTTTGAGATAGAGCCTTCATATTTGGCATGTATGTTCCTTGTGACATTGTCTTCCCACTCGTACAAAAAAAAATTGACCTGTGCCCTTGACCTTTTGACCTACTTATCATAACTTTTTAACCGTTTGAGATAGAGCCTTCATATTTGGCATGTAGGTTCCTTCTGGCATTCCCTTTCCACTCATACAAAAAATTTTGACCTGAGACTTTGCCCCTGGACCTTTGACCTACTTTGTCATAATTTTTTAACTATTTGAGATAGATACTTCATATTTGGCATGTAGGTTCCTTGTGACATTGCCTTACCGCTCATACAAAAAAAATACCTGTGACCTACTTTATTATAACTTGTGATATTCCCTTTCCACTCATACAAAAAATTTTGACTGTGACCTTGACCCTGGACTTTTGACCTACTTTTACATAATTTTTTAACTATTAAAGATAAAGACTTCATATTTGGCATGTAGGTTCCTTGTGACATTGCCTTTCCACTCATACAAAAAATACCTGTGACCTTGACATTTGACCTACTTTATCATAATTTTCTTACCATTGGAGATAGAGCATTCATATTTGGCATGTATGTTCCTAGTGTCATTGCCTTACCACTTATACAAATTGTTTTTACCTGTAACCTTGACCTTTGACCTTTTGACCTACTTATCATTACTTTCTAATCATTTGAGGTAGAGCCTTCATATTTGACATGTAGGTTCCTTGTGACATTGCCTTACCACTTATACAAAAAACTTTACCTGTGACCATGACGTTTGACCTAATTTATCATAATTTCATAACCATTTGACATACAGCCTTCATATTTAGCATGTAGGTTCTTCGAGACATCACCTTTCCACTCATACAAATTTTTTTTACCTGTGACCTTGACTTTTTACCTACTTAATCATAACTTTGTAACCATTTGAGGTAGAGCCTTCATATTTGGCATGTGAGTTCCTTGTGACATTGCGTTTCCAATCATATAAAAAATTTTGACCTGTGACCTTGACCATGGACCTTTTACCTACTTTGTCATATCTTTTTAACCATTTGAGATAGAACCTTCATATTTGGCATGTAGATTCCTTGTGACATTGCCTTACCACTTATACAAAAAACTTTGACCTGTCACCTTGACCCTTGACCTTTGACCTACTTTATCAATTCATAAATATTTAACCATTTCACATAGTCTTCATATTTGGCATGTAGGTTCCTTGTCACAATGCCTTCCCACTCATGCAAAAAATTTTGATCTTTGACTTTGACCCTTTACCTGCAACCTACTTTATCATAACGTTCTGTTTTAGCTTTCTTACTTGATATATATGTTGCATGTCACATTGCCTTCTCATTCTTTTATAAAATTTTGAGCTGTAACCTTGATCCTGGTCCTGTGATCTACTTTTTTGATAACTTCTTGACCATTTGAAATAGAGCCTTTATATTTGGCAAGTTTTGATTCGTTGATTCATGTCTAAGGGTTAAATGGAATTAAAAGTGATACTAATGAGTCAAACTTGAATCATATGTGAGCCCCAAATATTGATATAGCACTGGATTCTTTCTTAGTGACTTTGTTTCTATTATGAGCCTGAAAATTTGACTTTGCACGACTAGTCAAAGCGCGACTTCCGGTGAGCTACCCTGTCCGGCGACAGGTCTTGTTATACCAAATGGAATCATCCTCCTTATGTATACCAGGAGTCGATTTCAAACTTTTGGGATGTCAGGTTGTTTTTTTTCTTCAAAATTTATTTGGAAAATGGCTTAACTTTTCGTAAACAGTGTAGGCCCTGATCAGACGCCACATTCTGGGCCTGCACTGTTTGCCCTGGTACCCATTTTTGGGGTTTCCCTTACTAAATGGGTTAAGGGCTCTTACAGTTTCAGTACACATCAACTGAGAAAATTCTTCAAATTTTCACTTGTCCTGCATGACCAAGGGTATGTAATTTTAACCCTTATCCTGCTGTTCATGACAACCCCTACTTTTGCAAACAGTGTAGATCCAGATCAGATGGCTTCTGAAGAAGCCATCAGGTCAGGATCTACACTGTTTGTCATTCAGTTTGTGAATTTGAACGAAAATATTATTTCATGTAATCTGATTGGCTGATAGTCAGAAATGGGTGGGGCTAATTTAAATATTCAGCAAGATAAGGGTTAAGTTTGGAAAATTTCGTAGGGAAGTGACAAAAATTTTACTTGTCATGGAGAGAGGAATTTTCAAGCCCTGCATCAGTTTGTTTGTATGTTAGATTTGAGATTTAACGTCCCAGTCAACTAGGTTATTTTGGAGACGATGCTTCCAGTTTTGTGGGATTTTTACATGACATTAAGATGAAATGACATCTCAAGCCCTGTCGCCCAATAAAACCAATAGGGTTTATAAGCATGGACTAGCACCACTTTGCCTGGGCAGGCTTAGATCCTCTAAGTTGTTAACAGTACCAGCGGTCGGTTTCAGCTCTGCATGGAAGCATCATGCAACCCATCTATTTCTTCAATTCCCGAAGGGCGGGGGCCGGCCCTGCATCAGTACAGTCTTCTCTACACTTAATTTGACAATTTCAATACACTCATATACAGCCGGCCTTGGTAGCTCAGTCCGTTGCGCGTCTGACTGGTGATCAGGAGGACACGGGTTCGATGCCTACCGCGGTCTGCGACATTCTTTCATTTAACTAAAATAAAAAAAATAAAAATAATAATACAAAATATCTATGCAATTATGTCATTGTGCTTTACGTCATTTAACCCTTATATGACCTAATATCTATCTTAGGACTGGTCCATTTCCATTTATAGTGGTGTCATGTTTGTTTTGTTTATGTCAAGTTTTACAAAAATGTCTGTTCATTTTACAAACAGTGTAGACCCTGATCAGTCTACGCTATAAGTTTGCCAATGTCCCAAAAATGGGATGCTAGGCATACTATAATGATCTTAAGTATTGGGACAGACAAACCTAAGCAAACAGTGAAGACCCAGATCAGACTGCTCTTGAAGGAGCAGTCTGATCAGGGTCTACACTGTTTGCCATTCCGAATCCTTGCTGGGTGCAAGACAAACTTGTTAATATTTAAGAAACACGGCAGTAAGTCCTCAAGGTGTCCAAATTTTTGGGATTTTTACAGTTTATGGGTTATTTTTCAGAATAAGACAATTTGCAAGTAATATCATGCCTTATTTTCTCTGAAAAATAAAACTGAAAATAAAATTGCTGTCTGAATTATTAGTTTTAAGCCTTATGGTTTCAATGGGCAGCAGGGCTTGAGATGCAATTTCATCTCAATGTCGGGTACAAGTCCCACAAAATTGGAAGCAGAGTCTTAAAAATGACCTAAATAGTGTTGATGTGGATGTTAAACCTCAATTCAAACAAACAAACAAATATGTTAAGGGGAATGAAAACAGTTCTGTGGCAATTAACTCTTTCACAAATATGTCTGTCTCTCGTATTAATAGAGGCCACCTCTTATTGAAAAGTACTGAGGAGAAAAATAACTTCTTGGGTATCTCAGGGGCGTAGCCAGAACCAAAATATTATTATGCACAACAAGGAAAAATCTTTGTAAAACATCTTTCTCCAAGACGGGGGCTACTCCGAGATGGGGGCTACTCTTAAAGGAAAGAATTTGCTCCCGAGGGGAGAAACACAATATGTAATAGAGAACACTATTATTTAGGTGCTTTCTCTTTATTGCAAATATTTTACATTACGCACTTGCGTAATATGCGTAATGGGCGTTACGCTTATGTACGAGTGTGATTGTGTATATATCAAAACATTTTCCTATTTATTTTTTTTTCCAGATCCTGCACAGATATAATATGTTGTCTTTTGTTCCTGATCTGTATCACTGCTATGGTTGCGGTATCAGCTGTAGGTAGGTATAGTATGGACTACATGTATATTCATGTACATCATATTGAATACCCTAGTTAACCCCACTTTATATGGGGCTTTTCCAAGGATATGCACCAGGTTGTTTTTCATAGTATAACGTCCTTGTTATTTGGTGGAGTGAGTGAGTGTTTGAGTTTTACGTCCCACCAACAGCTAAGGTCATACGGAGACGGGACCTCGGTTTAAAGACTCGTCCAAAAGTCTGGAGAAGCCCGGGATCAATCCGGCCGTCCCTGGTTTACAAGGTGAGTAGCGTAACCATTACACCACAGAGGCTTCTATTATTTGGTGGATAATGTCATGTGACCACACCTGTAATAACATATGGTTACTAGAATGCAAAGTCATGACGCTGTCTGTGTCAACCCTATATTTTCTACTGAAATTCCTCAGCAATAAAATCTGATTTAAAATCGTTATATGATAAACAGAATCTTTCACTCGAGATCATTTCGTATGAAATTTATGAAACTCGTCAGAGGCTCGTTTAATAAATTTCATATATAAATGAAATGATCACTCTTGTAAGATCCTCTATATTCTGACTAAAAACATAAAATCTTGATAATACTTACTTTGAACTGCCTCATTTAAGCTGTTCTAATGAATACCCACAAACCATGTTTAGGCAGAAATAAGGAAACTACATGTACCATATTTACCTATATATTCGGAGAGACAGGCCATATAGCTAACAGTGTAGACCCAGATGAGACGCTGCATTCTGCAGCGTCTCATCTGGGTCTTCACTGTTCGGGCATTAAAATTGTACTTGTACAAAGTTTAGAACAACTTAACAAGTATGGTAAGAAGTTGAGGTGTCTGTATATTTAGGATAAATATTGTATGACAAATTTTCATTAGACAGCTGTCATTCTATCAGCCATGGGAAGCCTTCTCCAGACTTTCGGACGAGTCTTTAAACCGAGGTCCCGTCTCTTCATGACATTAGCTGTTGGTGAGACGTAAAACTCAAACACTCACTCACTCTATCAGCCATGAAAGGAATTGAGGACCTACAGGACTGGTTATTTCTAATGTAATATATGAATCAAGCCTTTGGCGAGTTTCATAAATTTCATATGAAATGAACATGAGTGTAAGATTCTGTTTATATCATATCACAGTTTTAAATGGAGAAGTTCAAAAGCATTCCAGCAGAAAAGTTAGGGATATAGACATTACATTAGACATTACATAGACATTACACTCCAGTAGAAATGTGTTATCACATGTGTAGTGTACATGACCTTATCACCTAAATTACAGGGACATTGTATCATCCCAGTTAACTTTGGATTTTTTTTTTTTAATAATAATATGGAATCTGACCTTTGAATGACTTGAATCAGTATATGTTTTAACATTTTTATTCTGGCCGCAATACTGAATGTAAATGTCATAATGTTAAAAGATCAGAAATCATTTACACCACCATCTCTTCATGCCGAGGCGGTCCTAATGAGAACCCACAACATAGGTTTTTATGGAGCAATAAGGAAAACTATCCTTCAATTATCACAAAATAACTCTACTTATCTTATCTGTTTTTATGCTTTTATGGGCAGTATAATATTCTGTTTCAAGTAGATCTACATATGGGCCCCGTCAAGCGATTTTGGTACTTATCGCCTATGCGGACAGCGAAGGTTCAGGCGAGCCTGCGCATCCATGCAGTCTCGCCAGAACCTTCGCTGCTCGCTCATACAAGCAGTGAATCAAGAGGAACCTTCAGACAGAAAGCCATATCCCTGGCCCCTCTGAATGGCTGGGAATGCGCAGTTAAAATTTGTCATGATGGAATGCTCGAAGACACAAATTCGCTTGGAGGGCTCATATGACCCTTCTTACCACCTTCGATAAACACTTATGACAACATAAATTTAATGCTTAACCCATAAAATGCCAATCACAACAATTGTCGTCTGCTTTGTCGCCTGACAGTTACTTTAAAAGTAATTTTTGCAAACAGTGTTGACCGAGATCAGACTGCCCGCGGAAAATTGTTTTCCAGGTGCTATTTAATTTTTCTCATATTTTTCAGAGAAAATCCAACTTGATATTTCATCTGAATTATCTTCCAGCAAAAAGAAGATTCACTTGAAACGTCGAACTAGGCATAGATTGTGGGTACTCGTTAGAACCGCCTCAGTGAGGTGGTTCTAACAAGCACACACAACCTGTGTTTGGAATAAAAATAAGTAAAATATCACAAATATTCATTAGAAAAATATGAGTCTTTGAGATATGATATAATGCACTATGTCACACGTATGTTTTATCGTAATGGAAGGCCCTGATCAGACGCTGCATTCTGGGCCTGCACTGTTTGGCAATGACATTTATGTTTTGGGAAATTCTTGTATAAAATGGGTTAAATCTATTGATTTTGTTCTTTGGCTGAAATGATTCAGCATTTTTTCTCAAGTATTCCTTTCTTCTTTGTTTAACCCATTTATGCCAATGCCCATTTTTAGCTCACCGTCACGTAGTGACGAGGTGAGCTTTTGGGATCACTTTTCGTCCGTCGTCCGTCGTGCGTCTGTGCGTCCGTCCGTGCGTCCGTCCGTAAACAATTCTTTAAGAGACATCTCCTCCTAAACCACTGATCGGATTTTGACCAAACTTCACAGGAATGATCCTTAGGTGGTCCCCTTTCAAAGTTGTTCAAACGGTTCCGGTCCGTTGCACATCTAGGTCATAGAAGACAAAAAGAGATTTTTTTCACCAAAAACTTAAAAAATCTTCTTCTCTGAAACCACAAGGCCCAGGTCTTTGATATTTGGTATGAAGCTTCATCTGGTGGACCCCTACCAAGATTGTTCAAATTATAGTGCTGGGGCCAAAAATGCCCCCGCTCCGGGGCCCTTTGGTTTTACATGGGCTTATATAGGGAAAATCTTTAAAAATCTTCTTCTCTGAAACCGTAAGGCCCAGGTCTTTGATATTTGGTATGAAGCTTCATCTAGTGGACCCCTACCAAGATTGTTCAAATTATAGTGCTGGGGCCAAAAATGCGCCCACTCCGGGGCCCTTTGGTTTTACATGGGCTTATATAGGGAAAATCTTTAAAAATCTTCTTCTCTGAAACCGTAAGGCCCAGGTCTTTGATATTTGGTATGAAGCTTCATCTAGTGGACCCCTACCAAGATTGTTCAAATTATAGTGCTGGGGCCAAAAATGCGCCCACTCCGGGGCCCTTTGGTTTTACATGGGCTTATATAGGGAAAATCTTTAAAAATCTTCTTCTCTGAAACCGCAATATGAAGCTTCATCTAGTGGACCCCTACCAAGATTGTTCAAATTATAGTGCTGGGGCCAAAAATGCCCCCGCTCCAGGGCCCTTTGGTTTTACATGGGCTTATATAGGGAAGAGCTTCAAAAATCTTCTTCTCTGAAACTGTAAGGCCCAGGTCTTTGATATTTGGTATCGAGCTTCATCTAGGGGACCCCTACCAAGATTGTTCAAATTATAGTGCTGGGGTCAAATATGCCCCCCGCTCCGGGGCCCTTTGGTTTTACATGGGCTTATATAGGGAAAATCTTTAAAAATCTTCTTCTCTGAAACCGCAAGGCCCAGGTCTTTGATATTTGGTATGAAGCTTCATCTAGTGGACCCCTACCAAGATTGTTCAAATTATAGTGCTGGGGCCAAAAATGCCCCCGCTCCAGGGCCCTTTTTTTTACATGGGCTTATATAGGGAAGAGCTTTAAAAATCTTCTTCTCTGAAACTGTAAGGCCCAGGTCTTTGATATTTGGTATCGAGCTTCATCTAGGGGACCCCTACCAAGATTGTTCAAATTATAGTGCTGGGGTCAAATATGCCCCCGCTCCGGGGCCCTTTGGTTTTACATGGGCTTATATAGGGAAAATCTTTAAAAATTTTCTTCTCTGAAACCGTAAGGCCCAGGTATTTGATATTTGGTATGAAGCTTCATCCCACAAGGCCATGGTCCTTCTTCCCCCCCCCCCCCCCCCCCCCACTCCGGGGCCCTTTGGTTTTAAATGGGCTTATATAGGGAATATCTTTAAAAATCTTCTTCTCTGAAACCGCAAGGCCCAGGTCTTTGCTATTTGGTATGAAGCTTCATCTAGTGGACTCCTACCAAGATTGTTCAAATTATAGTGCTTGGGCTAAAAATGCCACCGCCCCGGGGCCCTATGGTTTTACATGGGCTTATATTGGGAAAATCTTTAAAAACCCTCTTCTCGGAAACCCCAAGGGCCAGGTCTTTGCTATTTGGTATGAAGCTTCATCTAGTGGACCTCTACCAAGATTGTTCAAATTATAGTGCTAGGGCCAAAACTGCCCCCGACCTGGGGCCCTTTGGTTTTACATAGACTTATATAGAGATATTCCTTAAAAATCTTCTTCTGAAACAGCAAGACCATGGTCTTTGATATTTGGTGTGACGCTTCCTCTAGTGGACCTCTATCAAGATGGTTTAAATTATAGCCCTGAGGCCAAAAATGCCCCCGCCCCAGAGCCATTTGGTTTTTCATAGGCTTATGTAGGGAATATCTTTAATAAAAATCTTCTTCTCTGAAACCGTTAGGCCCAGGTCTTTGATATTTGGTATGTAGCATATCCAGTGGACCTTTGCCAAGATTGTTCAAATTAAATCCTTTGTTGATATTTGGTATGAAGCTTCACCTTTTTAGACGTCTCTGAACATTATGCACATTATAGCCCTGGGGTTAATAATGGCCCTCCCCGGGTCCCACTTGTTACTCTATGGATCAGGTGAGCGATCCAGGGCCATCATGGCCCTCTTGTTTATCTCACCTAAGCAAAGCTGAAGGTGAGCTATTGTGATCACTCTTTGTCCGTCATATGTGCGTCCTGCGATGTGCGTCGTGCGTCATCAACATTTACCTTGTTCACCCTCTAGAGGTCACAGTTTTATTTCAATCTTCATGAAACTTTACCAGAATGTTTGTCTTGATGATATCTGGATCAAGTTCGAATATGGGTCATGTCAGATCAAAAACTAGGTCACTACTAGGTCAAATTTCTTAAAAACCTTGTTCACCCTCTAGACACCACAGTTTTGCTTCAATCTTCATGAAATTTTACCAGAATATTTGCCCAGATGATATCTAGGTCAAGTTGGAATATGGGTCATGTCCGATCAAAAACTGGGTCACAAGGTCAAATTTCTTCAAAACCTTGTTCAGCCTCTAGAAGCCATAATTTTGCTTTAATCTTCATGAAACTTTTCAAGAATGTTTGCCTTAATGATATCTGGGTCAAGTTTGAATATGGATCATGTCAGATGAAAAACTAGGTCACCAAGTCAAATTGTGTGAAAACCTTGTTCACCCTCTAGAGACCACAATTTTGCTTCAATCTTCATATAACTTTACCAGAATGTTTGTCTTAATGACATCTGGATCAGGTTTAAATATGGGTCATGTCGGATAAAAAATTAGGTCACTAGGTCAGATTTACTGAAAACTTGTTCACCCTCTAGAGACTGCAGTTTTGCTTCAATATTCATGAAACGTTACCAGAATGTTTGCCTTGATGATATCTAGGTCAAGTTCGAATATTGGTCATGTCGGGTCAAAAACCAGGTCACTATGTCAAAATTCTTTACAACCTTGTTCAGCCTCTAGAGGCCTAAGTTTTGCTTCCGTCTTCATGAAACTTTACCAAACTGTTTGCCTTGATGATATCTGGGTCAAGTTTGAATATGGGTCATGTTGGGTCAAAAACTAGGTCACTAGGACAAATGTCTTTAAAACCTTGTTCACCCTCTAGTGGCTACAATTTTGCTTCAATCTTCAATCCGTGGAGGGGCCCAGGTCTTTGATTTGGTATGAAGCTTCATCTGGTGGACCACGACCAAGATCGTTCAAATTATTGCCTTGGGGCCAAAAATGGCCCTGCTCCAGGGCCTACTGGCTTTACATAGGCTAATGTAGGGAAAACCTTTGAAACTCATCTTGTCTGAAACCAGAAGGCCAAGGTATTTGGTAAGAATCTTCGTCTAGTGGACCTCTACCAGGATGGTTCAAATTAATACCCTGGGGTCAAAAGTGGCCTCACCTCGGGGCCCACTTGTTTTACATAGACTTACATATGGTAAACATTTGAATAGGGCCCAGGTCTTTTATATTTGGTATGAAGCTTCATCTAGAGGACTTCTACCAAGATTGTTTAGTTTATGGCCCAGGAGCGAAAAATGGCCCCACTCCAGGGCCCACTGATTTTGCATAGACTTGCATAGGGAAAACCTTTAAAATCTTTAAAACGTTCTTGTCTGAAACCAGATGGTCCAGGTCTTTGATATTTGGTATGAAGCTTCATCTAGTGGACCTCTGCTAAGATTGTTCAGTTTATGGCCCCACTTTGGGGCCCACTGGTTTTACATAGACTCACATATGAAAGTATTGGTTTCATTGGGCGAAAGGGCTTACTTATGAAAGTATTGGTTTCATTGGGCGACTGGGCTTGAGATGTCATTTCAGTGTCGGGTAAAGTCCCACAAAATTGGAAGCAATGTCTCCAAAATGACCTATACAGTGTTGACAGGGACGTTAAACCTCAAATCAAACAAAACAAAAAAATATATGAAAACTTTTAGAAACCTTTTGTCTGAAATCAGATGACCCAGGTCTTTGGTATTTGGGATGAAGCTTCATCTGGTGGACCTGTACCATGATTGTTCAGTTTATGGCCCTTGGGCCAAAAAAGGCCCCACTCTGGGGCCCACTGGTTTTACATAGACTTACATGTGGAAAACGTTTAGAAATCTTTTTGTCTGAAACAAGAAGGCCCAGGGGCATAAACTACTGAACAATCTTGGTAGAAGTCCTCTAGATGTTTTTTTTTTTGACAAACACTGTCCAAATTATTTACCTGGGGCCAAAAGTTGCCCTGCCCTGGGACCCACATGTTCAACTCTAAGCTCAGGTGAGTGATATAGGACCATCATTGTCCTCGGGACCCACATGTTCAACTCTAAGCTCAGGTGAGTCATATAGGACCATTATGGTCCTCTTGTTTTGAATGTGGTATAATTATATAGACCAAGATCTGACACCACAGGATACCCAATATTATATCAAACATCATTATGTGTATGTGTGTATAATTATGGCAAGCCAAGTGCACAGTTAATTTTTAAACCACGTACAGCCCCATTAGGGTTTGAAAACTTCAAACCATGGTTTCAAAGAAAAACAGTTAGACTGCAAAAAATTTTTCTTTAAACTAGTTTCACGTTTCAAACTGGGATTTTAATTTGTTTTCTCATACCTTTCCCTGTAGGCACACAACATGTATGCAAGGTGGTATCAACATCGATGTGACATTGATATGACGTTGCCTAGTTGTTATGTGCCCACTGGGTTACTTTAGTTCTTAGTTTAAAAGTGTCAAACCCCAGTTTCACCGTCAATTCAAACAACTGTTCGAAGTTTGAAGTCAGTATAAGATGCAACTTGCACAATAATTTTTCATTTTCACATTTTTTTTTTACAAAGTTTGAAGTCATTTATTTTACAAACTTTCCTTAAAGGATGGTTTCAACCTTTAAACCATGGTTTTGAAAAGTCATTGTGCATTTGGAATTGAAACTTTGGTTTGAAGTTTTTAAACTAAGGATTGAAGTGAAGGTATTAGAAAGTAATTTAAAACCCCGTTTAAAAGTTTAAACCATGATTTCAAGAATTATTGTGTAGTTTTTCTTTGCTATTGTGGTTTTAAGTTTTCAAACCCTAGTTTGAGGGTTTCAAGTCCAAACTGTGGTTTAAAGTAAAGATTTATTGTGCACTTGAAATTTTGCAACAAAAATCAGGTGTTTTTAGCTCACCTGTCACGTAGTGACAAGGTGAGCTTTTGGGATCACTTTTTGTCCGTCGTCCGTCGTGCGTCCGTCCGTGCGTGCGTGCGTCCGTGCGTCCGTGCGTCCGTAAACTTTTCTTCAAACGACATCTCCTCCTAAACCACTGATCGGATTTTGACCAAACTTCACAGGAATGATCCTTAGGTGGTCCCCTTTCAAAGTTGTTCAAATGGTTCCGGTCCATTGCTTATATAGGTCACAGGAGCCAAAAATAGATTTTTTTCACCGAAAACTTAAAAAATCTTCTTCTCTGAAACCGCAAGGCCCAGGTCTTTGATATTTGGTATGAAGCTTCATCTAGTGGACCCCTACCAAGATTGTTCAAATTATAGTGCTGGGGCCAAAAATGCCCCCGCACGGGGGCCCTTTGGTTTTGCATGGGCTTATATGGGGAAAATCTTAAAAAATCTTCTTCTCTAAAACCGCAAGGCCCAGATCTTTGATATTTGGTATGAAGCTTCATCTAGTGGACCCCTACCAAGATTGTTCAAATTATAGTGCTGGAGCCAGAAATGCCCCCGCATGGGGGCCCTTTGGTTTTACATGGGCTTATATAGGGAAAATCTTGAAAAATCTTCTTCTCTGAAACAGCAAGGCCCAGGTCTTTAATATTTGGTATGAAGCTTCATCTAGTGGACCCCTACCAAGATTGTTCAAATTATAGTGCTGGGGCCAAAAATGCCCCCGCACAGGGGGCCCTTTGGTTTTACATGGGCTTATATAGGGAAAATCTTGAAAAATCTTCTTCTCTGAAACCGCAAGGCCCAGGTCTTTGATATTTGGTATGAAGCTTCATCTAGTGGACCCCTACCATGATTGTTCAAATTATAGTGCTGGGGCCAAAAATGCCCCCGCACGGGGGCCCTTTGGTTTTACAAGGACTTCTATAGGGAAAATCTGTAAAACTCTTCTTCTCTGAAACCACAAAGCCCAGGTCTTTGATATTAGGTATAAAGCTTAATCTAGTGAACCCCTACCAAGATTGTTCAAATTATAGTGCTGAAGCTAAAAATGCCCCCGCATGGGGGCCCTTTGGTTTTACATGGGCTTATATAGGGAAAATCTTGAAAAATCTTCTTCTCTGAAACCGCAAGGCCCAGGTCTTTGATATTTGGTATGAAGCTTCATTAGCTCACCTGAGCCTTTAGGCTCATAGGTGAGCTTATAGTATAGCCATGGTCCGTCGTCCGTCCGTCCGTCCGTGCGTCCGTCCGTCCGTCCACCATTTTCAAAGATCTTCTTCTCCTATACTGCAGGGCCAATCAAAGCCAAATTTCATATGGAGCCTCAGTGGGATGGGGGAACGAAAGTTTGTTCGCGGGGTCTGGATCACATGACCAAGATGGCCGCCATGCCCATATATGGTAAAAAGCCTTCAAAAATCTTCTTCTCCAGAACCATTAGGCCAGTGGCCTTGAAACTTGGCATGTAGCATATGGTACTCGGGCCCATCATGGTTTGTACAAATGGTGACCCTGGGTTGACCTTGACCTATTTTACAGCAATGTCAAATTTGTCGACTTAGGCTTTTGCATGGGGCAAAGTGAAAATAATGGATTTATAGGAAACCATTGAAGACAGTGTCACCAAAATTTGTAGATCAGGTAAACTAATTGAATACATGAAGATCTATGGGTCAGAAAGGTCAAGGTCATTCATTGGCCGTAGACCAAGGTCATTCAGGATCCATATTTCAAACATTTTTTTCTCCAAAACTGCTGAGCCAATTTAAGTAAAATTTAATATGGAGCCTTTGTGAGTTGAACAAATGAAAAAATGCCAATACGGTCTAGATCACATGACCAAAATGGCCGTCACGCCCATATATGGTAAAAAGCCTTAAAAATTCTTCTCCTCCAGAACCGTAAGGCCAATGGCCTTGAAACTTGGCATGTAGCATATGGTACTCAGGCCCATCATAGTTTGTACAAATGGTGACCCTGAGTTGACCTTGACCTATTTTACAGCAATGTCAAATTTGCCGACTTAGGCTTTTGCATGGGAAAAAGTGAAAATAATGGATTTTTAGGAAACCATTGAAGACACTGTCACCAAAATTAGTAGATAAGGTAAAGTAGCTGAATACATGAAGATCTATGTGTAAGAAAGGTCAAGGTCATTAATTGACCTTAGACCAAGGTCACGCAGGTTCCATATTTCAAACATTTTTTCTCAGAAACTACTGAGCCAATTGAAGTGAAATTCAATATGGAGCCTTTGGGAGTTGAACAAATGAAAAGCTGCCAATATGGTCTAGATCACATGACCAAGATGGCCACCACGCCCATATATGGTAAAAACACTTCGAAATTCTTCTTCTCAAGAACCGTAAGGCCAATGGCCTTGAAACTTGGCATGTAGCAAATGGTACTCGGGTCTATCATAATTTGTTCAAATGGTGACCCTGGGTTGAACTTGACCTATTTTACAGTAATGTCAAATATGCTGACTTAGGCTTTTGCATAGGAAAAAGTGAAAAAAATGGATTTTTAGCTCACCTGAGCCTTTAGGCTCATAGGTGAGCTTATAGTATAGCCATGGTCCGTCGTCCGTCCGTCCACCATTTTCAAAGATCTTCTCCTATACTGCAGGGCCAATCAAAGCCAAATTTCATATGGAGCCTCAGTGGGATGGGGGAACGAAAGTTTGTTCGCGGGGTCTGGATCACATGACCAAGATGGCCGCCATGCCCATATATGGTAAAAAGCCTTCAAAAATCTTCTTCTCCAGAACCATAAGGCCAGTGGCCTTGAAACTTGGCATGTAGCATATGGTACTCAGGCCCATCATGGTTTGTACAAATGGTGACCCTGGGTTGACCTTGACCTATTTTACAGCAATGTCAAATTTGCCGACTTAGGCTTTTGCATGGGGCAAAGTGAAAATTATGGATTTATAGGAAACCATTGAAGACAGTGTCACCAAAATTTGTAGATCAGGTAAAGTAACTGAATACATGAAGATCTATGGGTGATAAAGGCCAAGGTCATTCATTGGCCTTAGACCCAAGATGGCCACCATGCCCATATATGGTAAAAAACCTTCAAAAATCTTCTCCAGAACCATAAGGCCATTGGCCTTGAAACTTGGCATGTAGCATATGGTACTCGGGCCCATCATGGTTTGTACAAATGGTGACCCTGGGTTGACCTTGACCTATTTTATAGCAATGTCAAATTTGCCGACTTAGGCTTTTGCATGGGGCAAAGTGAAAATAATGGATTAATAGGAAACCATTGAAGACAGTGTCACCAAAATTGGTAGATCAGGTAAAGTAACTGAATACATGAAGATCTATGGGTGAGAAAGGTCAAGGTCATTCATTGGCCTTAGACCCAAGATGGCCGCCATGCCAACAAATATTGAGGTGGCATTTTAAAATTTATGAGCAGGGTAAATGACATTTTCTGCTGATCTAAGTAGGAAAATTGTCACCAGACAGGTGAGCGGTTCAGGACCACTGGTCCTCTGGTCTAGTGGACCCCTACCAAGATTGTTCAAATTATAGTGCTGGGGCCAAAAATGCCCCCGCATGGGGGCCCTTTGGTTTTGCATGGACTTATATGGGGAAAATCTTTAAAAATCTTCTTCTCTGAAACCGCAAGGCCCAGATCTTGTGATATTTGGTATGAAGCTTCATCTAGTGGACCCCTACCAAGATTGTTCAAATTATAGTGCTGGAGCAAAAAATGCCCCCGCACGGGGGCCCTTTGGTTTTACATGGGCTTATATAGGGAAAATCTTGAAAAATCTTCTTCTCTGAAACCGCAAGGCCCAGGTCTTTGATATTTGGTATGAAGCTTTATCTAGTGGACCCCTACCAAGATTGTTCAAATTATAGTGCTGGGGCCAAAAATGCCCCCGCACCAGGGCCCTTTTGTTTTACATAGGCTTATATAGGGAAAATCTTGAAAAAATCTTCTTCTCTGAAACTGCAAGGCCCAGGTCTTTGATATTTGACATGAAGCTTCATCTTGTGGACCTCTACCAAGATTGTTCAAATTATAGCCCTGGGGCCAAAAATGCCCCCGCTCTGGGGCCCTTTGGTTTTACATAGACTTATATAGGGAAAATCTTGAAAAATCTTCTTCTCTGAAACCACAAGGCTTAGGTCTTCGATATTTGTTATGACGCTTCAGCTAGTGGACCTCTATAAAGATTGTTCAAATTATAGGCCTGAGACCAAAAATGCCCCCGCACGGGGGCCCTTTGGTTTTACATAGACTTATATAGGGAAAATCTTTAAAAATCATCTTCTCTGAAACACAAGGCTTAGGTCTTTGATATTTGTTATGAAGCTTCAGCTAGTGGACCTCTACCAAGATTGTTCAAATTATAGCCCTGGGGCCAAAAATGTCCCCGCTCAGGGGCCCTTTGGTTTTACATAGACTTATATAGGGAAAATCTTGTTTTACATAGACTTCTATATGCAGGGTAAACCTTTAAAATCTTCTTTTCTGAAGCCAGAAAGCCCAGGTCTTTCATATTAGATATGAAGCTTCATCTTGTGGACCTCTACCAAGATTGTTCAAATTTTAGCCCTGGGGCCAAAATTGACCCTGCCCGGGGCCCACTTGTTATGCTTTGGATCAGGTGAGCGAACCAGGGCCCTCTGGGCCCTCTTGTTTCTCCAGGTGCTGTAGGTTTTGCCCACCTGATTAACCATCGGCTCAAAATAAGTGAAATAATCTTGAAAAGGCTGTTAAACTAAAAAAACAAAAAAAAAAAGAAAATATGATACCAGTTGACTTGAAGTTTCTGTGACACTGCATATAAATTGCATGTAACATGATCGGAAAATCTCAATAAAACACCTGAGCCAAGGAATAATAAAAGAAATGGATTGTTTTAGGCAAAGATGAAGTTACCTGATTAACCCATTGTATACTGGTGGACTCTTCCATTGCTATATGTCGGACAAGTCCATTTGTGGTATAAGGGGTGTCAACCCTTTTTTTTTCGTTTTTATTCTATTTTTGACAGAAAATTCTAGCAAATAGTGCAGCCACGTTCTGCGGTGTGTGATCTGGGCCTGCACTGTTTGCCAAGGTACCCCTTATATTAAGACCACCTTTTGAAGTGGTCATAAAGACCACTTTTGAACAGTCCCAAAGGTGGTCTCAAGTGGCAAGTAGAGCACCCTGGATGTTGCAAACACCAACAACATGTACCGGAAACCTTCTAAATATGCTTTTAAAAGCATAGTTTGTCTTAATTTTAGGTGGTCTTAATACACCAGTCCTGTAGGGGAATTTTACTGTATATTCAGACATATAGGCCTAAGCAGACAGTGTAGACACAAATGAGACACTGCAGAATGCATCGCCTCATCAGGGTCAAGACTGTTTGCCACTCATCCAGCTATTTTAGACTCATCTTGTAGTAAATTAATACTTGTTCAAATTTTAGAACAAGTATGGTAAGGAGTCGAGGTGTCTGAATACTAAGGGATAAGCTGAATTACAGTAAAATTCCTATAATAAGACCACCTTTGGGATTGTTCAAAAGTGGTCATTCAGACCACTTTTGAACACTCCCAAAGGTGGTCTCTTTCTAGAAGACACTGAGTGCAAAAAACAGACAAAGAATGACTGAAACCATTTAAATATGCTTATGTCTTAATAGCGGAATTTCATCGTGTATTTCGGCCCCCGCCCATCGGGGCTATAGATGGGCTGCATGATGCTTCCAAGCAGAGCTGAAGCCGACCTGCACACGAGTACTGGTAAACCACTTAGAGGATCTAAGCTTGCCCAAGCAAAGCGGTGCGAGTCGGCCCGTCCATGCTTTTAAACCCTATAGGTTTCATTGGGCGACAGGGCTTGAGATGTCATTTCATCTCAGTGTCGGGTAAAAGTCCCACAAAATTGGAAGCAACGTCTCCAAAATGACTTTTTATAGTGTTGACGGGGACGTTAAACTTCAAATCAAACAAACAAATAAATTATTGTGTATTTAATCACTGTATTTGACCCTTATCCTGCTGAATAAATCTATTTAGACACACCAATTGCTGACTATCAGCCAATCAAATTACTTAATATAATGTATTTTTTCATTTCACAAACTACATGACAAATAGTGTAGATCCTGTTCAGATGGCTTCTTCAGAAGCAATCTGATCTGAATCTACACTCTTTGCAAAAGGTAGGGTATGTCGTGCACAGCAGGATATGGGTTAATGTCCTGAAACATTTATTTTTTTTTCAAAATAATTTAAAAGATTTTTTAACCCATAATATACAAGTACCAAGCATTTCCAGAAAGATCAAATGCTGTTTGTTTAAATGTTTCCTTATTTACAGGGGATCCTTAATCAAGAAAAAGGTCAAAGTCTTTAACTAAGGTGTGGTGGTTAATCTCCAGCTCATAAAAAACATTTTCAAAAAATTGAAAGTCAGCCGACTTCCTGGAAATTTGATGACGGTGGAGGTAGAAAATAAAATGAGAAATAGATATAGTTGGTATATACAGTCTGATATAACGTATTCGCCCATTTACCGCACATGCTCATATGAGTGCACACCCAAGATATTTTTGGAAAGAAAATACACAAGTGCACACTTTACAGTAACCTCCCCATGATTTCATATTGAGTTTTGGTGCATTTTTGACCCAGACAATCATATACATAGGTGGTGAACCCCTCTGCTGAAATTCAATTCAATCTGTAATGTGTCCTTGCTATTTTTTTAGCTCACCTGTCACGTAGTGACAAGGTGAGCTTTTGGGATCACTTTTCGTCCGTCGTCCGTCGTCAGTGCTTGCGTGCGTGTGTGTGTGTGCGTAAACTTTTTCTTCAAATGACATCTCCTCCTAAACCGCTGATCGGATTTTGACCAAACTTCACAGCAATGATCCTTAGGTGGTCCCCTTTCAAAATTGTTCAAATGGTTCCGGTCCATTGCACATCTGGGTCACAGGAGCTAAAAATAGATTTTTTAAAACAAAATTTTAAAAATCTTCTTCTCTGAAACTGCAAGGCCCAGGTCATCGATATTTGGTATGAAGCTTCATCTAGTGGACCTCTACCAAGATTGTTCAAATTATAGCCCTGGGGGCCAAAATGCCCCCGCCCCGGGGGCCTTTGGTTTTACATAGGCTTATATAGGGAAAATCATTAAAAAATCTTCTTCTCTGAAACCACAAGGTCCAGGTCTTTAATATTTGGTGTGAAGCTTTACCTGGTGGACCTCTACTAAGATTGTTCAAATTATAGCCTTGGGGCCAAAAATGCCCCCGCCCCGGGGGCCTTTGGTTTTACATAGACTTATACAGGGAAAATCTTTAAAAATCTTCTTCTCTGAAACCGCAAGGCCCAGGTCTTCAATATTTGGTATGAAGCTTCATCTAGTGGACCTCTACCAAGATTGTTCAAATTATAGCCCTGGGGGCCAAAATGCCCCCGCCCCGGGGGCCTTTGGTTTTACATGGGCTTATACAGGGAAAATCATTAAAAAATCTTCTTCTCTGAAACCATAAGGCCCAGGTCTTTAATATTTGGTGTGAAGCTCGACCTGGTGGACCTCTACTAAGATTGTTCAAATTATAGCCTTGGGGCCAAAAATGCCCCCGCCCCGGGGGCCTTTGGTTTTACATAGGCTTATACAGGGAAAATCTTTAAAAATCTTCTTCTCTCAAACCGCAAGGCCCAGATCTTTGATATTTGGTATGAAGCTTCATCTAGTGGACCTCTTTCAAGATTGTTCAAATTATAGCCTTGGGGCCAAAAATGCCCCCGCCCCGGGGGCTTTTGGTTTTACATAGGCTTATACAGGGAAAATCTTTAAAAATCTTCTTCTCTCAAACGGCAAGGCCCAGTTCTTTGATATTTGGTATGAAGCTTTATCTATTGGACCTCTTTCAAAATTGTTCAAATTAAAGCCCTGGGGGCCAAAATGCCCCCGGGGTGGGGGCCTATGGTTTTACATAGGCTTATATAGGGAAAGTCATTAAAAAAACTTCTTCTCTGAAAACACAAGGCCCAGGTCTTTAATATTTGGTGTGAAGCTTTACCTGGTGGACCTCTACTAAGATTGTTCAAATTATAGCCTTTGGGCCAAAAATGCCCCCGCCCTGGGGGCCTTTGGTTTTACATAGGGAATACAGGGAAAATCTTTAAAAATCTTCTTCTCTGAAACCGCAAGGCCCAGATCTTCAATAGGGTGAGAGATTTATTGTATCTAAAATTTCTTAATTTATTCCTGTGAGGCTGTGACAATATCATTACTTAGCTGAAAGGCAGTTGCTTATAGAAGTCTATTCTAGTAATTCAAAGAGTTCAAGGAAGGATGCTTGGCCCCCGCCCATCGGGGCTTGAAGAAATAGATGGGCTGCATGATGCTTCAACCCAGAGCTGAAACTGACCCGCACACGAGTACTGGTAAACCGCTTAGAGGATCTAAGCCTGCCCAGGCAAAGCGGTGCGAGTTGGCCAGTCCATGCTTATAAACCCTATTGGTTTCATTGGGCGGCAGGGCTTGAGATGTCGTTTCATCTCAGTGCCGGGTAAAAGTCCCACAAAATTGGAAGCAACGTCTCCAAAATGACCTTTACAGTGTTGACGGGGACGTTAAACCTCAAATCAAACAAACAATCAGAAAACTAAGAATAATTTGGGGACACTTAAGTTTTCTTCTTATTTTCCCATCAAAATATATGTTGTGGGTACTTGTTAGAATTATCTCATCAAGGCGGTTCTAACAAATAACCACAACATAATGTTTCTGACAAGAAATAAGGAAAATCATCCTCAGTATTCCTCATTATTCCTTGTTATTCCTCCTCATTTATCTGGAGTTATGTTTCTAGTAAAGAATCCCTACATACCCTTCTTAACCCATTTTGTACAAATGGAATCTTCCTCCTTAAATATAGCAGGAGTCCATTTCAAAATTTAGGGGTGTCAGGTTGTGTTTTCTTCAAAATTTATTTGGAAATGGCTTTACTTTTTGCAAACAGTGTAGGCCCAGATCAGACGCCGTGTTCTGCGGCGTCTGATCTGGGCCTGCACTGTTTGCCAGGGTACCCGTTTCAGGTTTCTGGTACTAAATGGGTTAATGGGTATTTTTTATGACATGAATCCCAAAACATACATACGTTGTATTTTTGATTTGACCTTATTTGTGCTTTTGTGAGTGTGGAATGACATACCAATACATGTACGAAATTCTGATACTCTCTGGAAATTTCAAACTGCCTATGTCAGGTGGTTATTCACAAACTGAATCATTTGCATTACAATGACTCCTTATATAGCTATTACAGCTATTTTATTGTTGTTATGAAAATTTTTGTTGTAACTGGTTCACTGTTTATATGTTGTATATTATGTTGACTGTGTATATGTTGTATATATGTGAGGCCCGCATGGAAGATCGGGAAACCGAATGCGCAAGCCTCGTTAAATAAAGACGTTACTTACTTACTTACTTTCACATATGCTTAAATATTTCTTTGCAGGCTGGGCCTATGGAGATCCAATTAAACTAGTTTACCCAACAAACTCAGATGGAGAAATTTGTGGTGTTGGCCCGCAGGAGTAAGTAGTTTTTGGTTTAGGTGTTTATTTCATTTGGTATCTGAAATAACTATAAAATTTGGATACTTTATTGTTTATTTGTTTGTACTGGGGTTTAACGGCCCAGTCAACACTATTTTAAGTCATTTTTGAGCCAGTCAGTTTACCTATCCACATTTTTCCTGGGTAGGCTTATACGTAAGCAGTTAACCAGTACAGTGCACATTCTTTGGCCAGAAACTGACAACTGCCCTTTTTGAATCAGTGGAAGGGAGAGAATGACCGTAGAAAAGATTTCATGATCAATCTTCACTAAAGAATGTTGCCGAACCCGGCAGGAATCAAACCTGCATCCTCCTGATCACCAGTAAGTCGCGCATTGGACTGAGCTAAGGAGGCCGGCTTGTATATTTTATAAGTCATCTACCATTTTTATCCCCTCGCAACAACGTTGCGAATGTTGTTGCGAATGGGGATATAGCATCGGTGCCATGCGTCCGTGTGTTAGTGTGTGTGTCTGTGTTTCTGTGTGTGTGTGTGTCTGTCCGGAACCTTGTGAGCAGGATAGAAGACACAGTATTCATCGTAGAAGCATCAAACCTTCCACAAATGTTCACCATGTACAGAGGATGAACCCTATTGAATTTCAAGATCAGGGGTCAAAGGTCAAGGTCACAATGGACTTGACCTTGAAAACCTTGTGAGCAGGATAGAAGACACAGTATTCATCGTAGAAGCATCAAACCTTCCACAAATGTTCACCATGTACAGAGGATGAACCCTATTAAATTTCAAGGTCAGGGGTCAAAGGTCAAGGTCACAGTGGACTTGACCTTGAAAACCTTCTGAGCAGGATAGAAGACACAGTATTCATCGTAGAAGCATCAAACCTTCCACAAACGTTCACCATGTACAGAGGATGAACCCTATTGAATTTCAAGGACAGGGGTCAAAGGTCAAGGTCACAATGGACTTGACCTTGAAAACCTTGTGAGCAGGATAGAAGACACAGTATTCATTGTAGAAGCATCAAACCTTCCACAAATGTTCACCATGTACAGAGGATGAACCCTATTGAATTTCAAGGTCAGGGGTCAAAGGTCAAGGTCACAATGGACTTGACCTTGAAAACCTTGTGAGCAGGATAGAAGACACAGTATTCATCGTAGAAGCATCAAACCTTCCACAAATGTTCACCATGTACAGAGGATGAACCCTATTGAATTTCAAGGTCAGGGGTCAATGGTCAAGGTCACAATGGACTTTACCTTGAAAACCTTGTGAGCAGGATAGACGACACAGTATTCATCGTAGAAGCATCAATCAAACCTTCCACAAATGTTCACCATGTACAGAGGATGAACCCTATTGAATTTCAAGATCAAAGGTCAAGGTCACAATGGACTTGACCTTGAAAACCTTGTGAGCAGGATAGAAGACACAGTATTCATTGTAGAAGCATCAAACCTTCCACAAATGTTCACCATGTACAGAGGATGAACCCTATCGAATTTCAAGGTCAGGGGTCAAAGGTCAAGGGCACAATGGACTTGACCTTGAAAACCTTCTGAGCAGGATAGAAGACACAGTATTCATCGTAGAAGCATCAAACCTTCCACAAATGTTCACCATGTACAGAGGATGAACCCTATTGAATTTCAAGGTCAGGGGTCAAAGGTCAAGGTCACAATGGACTTGACCTTGAAAACCTTGTGAGCAGGATAGAAGACACAGTATTCATCATAGAAGCATCAAACCTTCCACAAATGTTCACCATGTACAGATGATGAACCCTATTGAATTTCAAGGTCAGGGGTCAAAGGTCAAGGTCACAATGGACTTGACCTTGAAAACCTTGTGAGCAGGATAGAAGACACAGTATTCATCGTAGAAGCATCAAACCTTCCACAAATGTTCACCATGTACAGAGGATGAACCCTATTGAATTTCAAGGCCAGGGGTCAAAGGTCAAGGTCACAATGGACTTGACCTTGAAAACCTTGTGAGCAGGATAGAAGACACAGTATTCATCGTAGAAGCATCAAACCTTCCACAAATGTTCACCATGTACAGAGGATGAACCCTATTGAATTTCAAGGTCAGGGGTCAAAGGTCAAGGTCACAATGGACTTGACCTTGAAAACCTTCTGAGCAGGATAGAAGACACAGTATTCATCGTAGAAGCTTCAAACCTTCCACAAATGTTCACCATGTACAGAGGATGAACCCTATTGAATTTCAAGGTCAGGGGTCAAAGGTCAAGGTCACAATGGACTTCTTCAAGCCCCGATTAGCAGGGGCGAAGTCAAAGGTAATCTATTATGTCTAATTTGTCTAACATATTCAGATTGGATTTTCATGTTAATGAATGGTATGCAGTTGCGAGGGGATGCTACGCTTGGGTTGCCTTGTTTATATACCTTTGTTAACTCATTTTGTACCGGAAACCCCGAAACAGGTAATTTGCAAACCGTGCATGCCCAGAACAGACACCACAGAATGTGGCATCTGATCAGGATCTACACTGCAAAAAGTTCAGACATTTTCCAAATAGATTTTGAAGAAAACACAACCTGACAGCCCTACATTTTGCAGTGGACACCTGCTATATATAAGGAGAAAGATTCTATTTGGTACAAAAAGGGTTAATTTGAACTCTCTCTTCTGTATGTTTGAATTGAGGTTTTACGTCCCTGTCAACACTATGCATTTTGGACATGTAGCTTCCAATTTTGTGGGACTTTTACCTGACATTGAGATGAAAGGAGATTTCAATCCCTGCCGCCCCACAAATAATACCTAAAAGGGTTAATATGTAGGGACGGTCCAACTCGCACTTCTTTGCCTTGGCAGGCTTAGACCACTAAACGGTTTACCAATACTGATGTGCAGCTGGTTTCAGCTTTGCGTGGAAGCATCATGCAGCCCATCTTTTTCTCGAAGCCGGGGCCGTAACTCTCTCTCTCTCTTGCGTCCCTAGAGAATTCATCCTACAGCTTCAAATATCTATATGTTCAGGGAGGTTTTTCGTATTTTATCTTGAAAAGTTTTGTGTACTCACTAGAATCAACGCAATACTAGTCAACACTAATTAGGTCATATCAAGCCAGTAAGTTTTCCTAACCACACTTTTCCTGGGTAGGCTTAACCAGTACAGTGCACTTTTATTGCCAGAAACTTACATCTGCTCTTTTTGAATCAGCAAAAGGGAAAGAATGACCATAGAAAAGTTTTCATGATCAATCTACAAAAAAGAATGTTGCAGACCTGGTTCGTACAACCCATGACCTTCAAATGTACATCGAATGAGCTTCAGAGGGCAGCTGCTTCAATAATAGAGTGTTAGAGCTTGTAAAAAAACACCACTTTGAGATGATTCTAATGAGTACCCACAATCTGTGTTCTGGAGCATAAATAAGCACAATAATATACAGTACACCCCTGTAAACCTCAGTTTTACCTTATTAACCCTTATCCTGCTGTTCACGTCAACCCCCTTCCATTGCAAACAGTGTAGATCCAGATCAGATGGTTTCTGAAGAAGCCATCTTATCAGGATCTACACTATTCGACATTCAGTTTGTGAATTTGCAGGAATAAATTTCATCAAGTAATCTGATTGCTTCAAAGTTAGAAATGGGTGTGGCTAAATTAATTATTCAGTGGGATAAGCATTTAAAAACTGGGTTTTGCATGAATATTCATTACACAGGCTTGTTTATCATATTGAGGCTATATTTTTTTTACCTTTTCAGGGGCAAACCATATCTCCATTACTTTGATATTTTAGACTGCTCCAAAGTTGGTGTGGCAGCCATTGCTTTAGGTTGTCCTACCCCTGCTGTAAGTATTGCCATGACAATCATCATCATCATCATTGGATTTTTCATTGACATGCAGATATAGGGAAGTGGGCCCCCTTCCAAGAAGCTTGCTGCATGCATGACAGCTCTCACTTTAGGTGTCATGAGGGTCAATAGCTTAGAGCTTCCACTCTGTGGGATCTCTCCCTTCCAGATGTTTCCAGGTCATCTTGGGGAGTGAGTGAGTGTTTGAGTTATACGTCCCACCAACAGCTAAGGTCATACAGAGATGGGACCTCGCTTTAAAGACTCAGACAAAAGTCTGGAGAAGCCCGGGATTGATCCTGCTACCACTGGTTTACAAGGCGAGTAGCATAACCACTGCACCATGGAGGCTTCTAGGTTGTCTTGGGCCTCCCAGGCCCACGTTTTCCATCCACCTGTTTGTCAAAGGCTGTCTTGACTGCACCCTTGGAGCATTCCACATGCATACCAGCGCAGCCTTCTCTCCTTCAAGATGAGGCCCATGTACTCAATGCCAAGCTGGGCAAGTAGCTGACTCGACCTCACGGGGACAGTGTCTTCTGGCTTGATATTGCAGATTGCCCTGTCATTCCACTGCAGACACTGGGGGATTGGTTTCGTCAAGGGCCAAGTCTCACTAGCATGGAGCATTGTGCTCCACACACAAGTTGTACACACGGCTGCATATCTTGAAAATGAGGTGGCAAGAGCAGCTCCTTGAACTTCATCCAGTCTGTTTTCACAGGCTGTGATATGGTCGAAAGTTCACAGCTGCCGGCTGCAGAGAGCATGTCTCATAGGTAGCAAAAGGAAGCTACCGTACCACTGGTCACTTGGACTTCCCTTTGAGGTCTTGCAGTTCCCTGGCACCGTGTACACCTGTAATCAGGGTTTTCTATTAAGCACTTTAGCCCACTGCATTTCTTGTGCACCCAGAGCTTGTAACCATTGCAAAAGATATATACTGTTGCTGACCAATCCCTTGTGACATATGGCCCATGGGATTTTGACAACATAATTAATATTTATAGACTTTTAACCATTGCTCTTCAGTCCAAATATATTGAAAAAAGTTGTAATTCACCCTGTCTTATTGTCTAAATTTTAGTGTATTATCTATCTATCTATCTTCTGATACTGCGTCGGTCACATTTGACCATTACTGCAGGTGTATATGACATACACAAGGTTTTGCAGGATGAAAGCCTACACAGTAATCATGTAATTACGGTAGGGATCTTTAACCTGCGCAGGGGATGGTTCTCCCTGCACAGGGGGCCTCCAGTTAACGTCCCGATCCGAAGGACGGTGCACTTTATGACATTCATCCCTGCAAATGATGCCAATGGAGCGTGTTCGGACACCGAAATTTTATCGCCGCTGCCGGGGATCGAACCCGGGACCTCTAGCATCAGAGGCAAGTGCACTAACCACTGAGCTATCACGCTAGAATTGAAATAGATCAACTCAATGGATTTGTTGACTAATAAATCGCAGTTTGTCAGTCAGTTTTTAGTCGACAAGTTACTTGCGCTATACGCTCGTGATTTGATCTACTTTATAACTGACCTCCAATTAATCATTAATTATTACTCAGCAAATCAGTGCTGGAGCTGTTGTTTCTTAACTCTTGTCCTGCTGAGCCCGGATATGTCTTATCTTTCAAACAATGCAGATCCAGATCAGATGGCTTCTGAAGAAGCCATCTGATCAGAATCTTCATTGTTTGCCATTCAATTTATGAATTTTTTGCAATGATTTGCCTCAAGAAATCTGATTGGTTGATAATCAGTGGTGGATGTGGTATATTTAAATATTCAGCAGGTCAAGGGTTAAGTAAAATCAGAATGCTGTAATTAACTCTTATCATGCTGTTCACGACAACCCCTATCTTTGGAAACAGTCTAGATCCAGATCAGATGGCTTCTGAAGAAGCCATCTGATCAGGATCTACACTGTTTGGCATTCAGTTTATGAATTTGTAGCAATAAATTACATCAAGTTATTTGATTGGTTGATAGACAGAAATGGGTGTGGCTTAAATGAGTATTCAGCAAGAGAAGGGTTAAAATTAGAATATTGTCTGTTTCATTATAAAGAAATTGTCTTGCAGGTTTGTGTAGCGACATGTCCGTCAACCTATTGGGTGTATGTAGAGTTATCTGCCTTAGTAGCAGTAGGATCAGCGACTACAACTGATTATGACAAACTTATCTGTAAAAGCAGCATATCAACAACTGATGCACAAACTCAGGTGTCTGGAAGTGTAAGTACAAAATATACCATATGCTCTAAAATGGGTATTTGGTGGTAATTTGAAGACATAATTTTTGTAAGTTCTCAAAAAGAAAAAAAAAATAATAATAATGTTGTGGGTACTCATTAGAACTGCCTCAGTAACTGCCTCACTAAGGCAGTTCAAATGAATACTACAACATAGATTCACATCACGAAAACACGCCTATATAATTTTGACCCCCTTGAACCCCACTTTTATATAGAAAAATTGGGGTATACAGGGGTAAACCTTATTTTTTAGCTCACCTGAGCCGAAGGCTCATGTGAGGTATTAGTATACCACGAGCCGGCGTCCGTCGTCCGTCGTCGTCGTCCGTCGTCGTCGTCCACACTTTCAAAGAAGTATATCTCCGGAACCAGTGGGCCAATCTTGATCAAATTTCATGTGAAGCATTATCAGGTAGGGGGAAAGGCTGCATACTGTTTTCGGGCAGATCGGATTGGAACTCTGGTTGCCATGGCAACAAATAGCTCCCATAGACTTAACATAGGAAAAAGTTTGTCATCACTCTAGCTCCGTCAATTTTTTTCTGATCGTCTTCATTCTTGCAGATAACGAGGACAGGCATGAAATCTCGATCAAGTTCGTTTTTGGGCTGAATCAGATTATTCACTCAGGAGTTACGTGCCCTTGAGCGTTAGGAAAAAGCTTGTTATCACTCTAGCTCCGTCAATTTTTTTCTGATCGACTTCATTCTTGCAGATAACGAGGACAGGCATGAAATCTCGATCAAGTTCGATTTTGGGCTGAATCGGATTATTCACTCAGGAGTTACGTGCCCTTGAGCGTTGAAAAAATTGCCTATTGACTTAACATGGGAAGAATGTTGTCATCACCGTAGCTGCTTCAATTATTTTCGGATTGGCTTTATTCTTGCAGATAACCAGCACAGCCATGAAATCTCGGTCAAGTTCGATAACTGGCAGAATCGGATCATTCACTTAGGAGTTACCTGCCCTTGTGTGTTTTTGCATTAGGGTTAATGGGAATTTCAAAAATGTATATCTTAAAGACTACTCGGCCAACTTTGATCAAATTTCATGTGTCACATTATTGGGCAAGTGGAAAGGCTTCATTAGGTTTTCAGGCAGATCTGAGTGGAACTCTGGTTGCCATGGCAACATCTAGCTCCCATAGACTTCACATAGGAAAAAGCTTGTCATCACTCTAGCTCTGTCAATTTTTTTCTGATCGACTTCATTCTTGCAGATAACCAGTACAGGCATAAAATCTCGGTCAATTTTGATTTTGGGCCGAATCAGAAAATTCACTCAAGAGTTACGTCCCCTTGAGCGCCCGAAAAATTGCCTATCGACTTAACATGGGGAAAATGTTGTCATCACTGTAGCTAGTAACGAGGACAGGCATAAAATCTCGGTTAAGTTCGATTTTGGGCAGAATCGGAATATTGACCTCGGAGTTACGTGACCTTGAGCGACAAAAAATTTGCCCATAGACTTAACATAGGGAAAATGTTGTGACTACGATAGCGACTTGAATTTTTTTCAGATCAGCTTCAAACTTGCAGGTAACGAGGACAGACATAAATTCTCGGTTAAGTTAGATTTTGGGCCGAATCGGATTATTTGCCTTGGAGTTACCTGCCCTTGAGCATAAAAAAATACGTTGTGACCACGATAGCAACTTTATTTTTATTCAGATCATCTTCAAACTTGCAGGTAACGTGGACAGGCATAAAATCTCGGTTAAGTTCGAATCAGAATATTGACCTCGGAATTACATGACCTTGAGCGACAAAAAATTTGCCCATAGACTTTACATAGGGAAAATGTTGTGACTACGATAGCGACTTGAATTTTTTTCAGATCAGCTTCAAACTTGCAGGTAACGAGGACAGACATAAAATCTCGGTTGAGTTCGATTTTGGGCCGAATCGGATTATTTGCCTTGGAGTTACCTGTCCTTGAGCATAAAAAAATACGTTGTGACCACGATAGCAACTTTATTTTTATTCATATCAGCTTCAAACTTGCAGGTAATGAGGACAGGCATAAAATCTCGGTTAAGTTCAATTTTGGGCCGAATCGGAATATTGACCTCGGAGTTACGTGACCTTGAGCGACAAAAAATTTGCCCATAGACTTTACATAGGGAAAATGTTGTGACTACGATAGCGACTTGAATTTTTTTCAGATCAGCTTCAAACTTGCAGGTAACGAGGACAGACATAAAATCTCGGTTGAGTTCGATTTTGGGCGGAATCGGATTATTTGCCTTGGAGTTACCTGTCCTTGAGCATAAAAAAATACGTTGTGACCACGATAGCAACTTTATTTTTATTCATATCAGCTTCAAACTTGCAGGTAACGAGGACAGGCATAAAATCTCGGTTAAGTTCAATTTTGGGCCGAATCGGAATATTGACCTCGGAGTTACGTGACCTTGAGCGACAAAAAATTTGCCCATAGACTTAATTAGGGAAAATGTTGCGACTACGATAGCGACTTGAATTTTTTTCAGATCAGCTTCAAACTTGCAGGTAACGAGGACAGACATAAAATCTCGGTTAAGTTTGATTTTGGGCCGAATCGGAATATTTGCCTTGTTACCTGCCCTTGAGCATAAAAAAATACGTTGTGACCACGATAGCAACTTTATTTTTATTCATATCAGCTTCAAACTTGCAGGTAACGAGGACAGGCATAAAATCTCGGTTAAGTTCGATTTTGGGCCGAATCGGAATATTGACCTCGGAGTTACGTGATCTTGAGAGACAAAAAAATTTGCCCATAGACTTAACGTAGGGAAAATGTTGTGACAGAAATAGCGACTTGAATTTTTAGCTCACCTGAGCCAAAGGCTCCAGTGAGCCGATAGTATACCAAGGCTCCGGAGTCCGTCGTCTGTCGTCCGTCCATCCGTCGTCCACACTTTCAATGAAGCATATCTCAGAAGGCAGCCATTGGGCAAGGGGAAAGGCTGCATTAGGTTTTGGAGCTAGTCTGGTTCATTTGTTCCTTCGTTCTTCTTTCTCTCCATATAGAGATAATAGACCAATGTTAAATTTTTAATCAAAGGTTTCTCAGGAACTATAAAAGCTAGAAGCATCAAATTTGGTATTCAATAGAATAATGATGACTTATTTTGTGTAAGAGACATTGGGCTTTCTCAGCTTATTTGTTCATCTATTCTTTCATTCTTCTTTCTCTCCATTTTGACCAATGTTAAATTTTCGTCAAAGATTTCTCAGGAACTATAGAAGCTAGAAGTCTCAAACTTCGAATGCAATGCAATAATCATGACTTATATCCTGTAAGGGTCAATGGGCTGGATTCTATTAGCAGATTTAGTAGTCAAGTCTGTGAATTGTTAAAACTTAAGTTCCTCAGGTGAGCGGTTTAGGCTCATTGAGCCTCTTGTTTTTACTTCTGCTCTAAAATATAGATTGTGGGTACTTGTTAGAACTGCCTCAATGAGGCAGTTCTAACGAGTATGCACAATCTATATTTTGAGCAGAAATAAGAAAAAATATCACAGTTTTTCATCTTAAAAATTTCGTTTTTCCGGCGATAAAGTTCGTAATGATATGGCAAAATAAGGAAAATTGTCCTTCATTTATTTACCAACTACCCAGTACCTATCTGTTTCTATGTATATAAATACATGTGTTTCTTCATAACCCTACTGTTGCCTAATGCAGAAACCATACTCTTACTCAGGTTGTGTAGGAAATATTTATCACAACTGTCAAACAGATCGCCATTATGATTACAGCATTTTTACAGTTCAAAGAGCCCTTTTCAAGGTATTTTACAGAATTGTTTTATCGATAACATATGAATTTTGGCGAGAAAAAGTAGTCCGGGCTGCTACGGTGAATAATAAATTGAGGATCTTACATGAGTGTTCATGTATTATTGAATTTTTTAATATTTTGCTGATACCCAGTATCTTGGGTAATTAAAAATATATTCAATCTTCTTCAGGGAGCTACAGACCCTGTGAAGGCTACATTGATAGATGATGAAGACTGTGCATCATACTATGTGCCAACAACAGATTGTAAGTAGGCAAGCGAACCCCTCAAACTCACACACTTAACCCATTGTCCTGCTGAATATTTATATATGCCACACCCATAACCGATTATCAGCCAATCAGAAGATACTTGATGCAAATTATTGTAACAAATTCATAAACTGAATGACAAACAATGAAGATCCTGATCAGATGGCTTCTGAAGATCAGATGGCTTCTGAAGATTTCTGAAGCCATCTGATCTGGATCTTCCTTGTTTGAAAGATAAGACATATGCAGGCACAGCAGGACAAGGGTTAAATGAGCTTTTTTTTTTTTTTTTTTTTTTTTACTTACTGTATTTCAAGCCTATTGTTAATCAGAGGTGGTTGAAAACAGGAGTGACCAGAGAAAAACATGACCTACCATTCCAGAATTTGGCATCTTATGTGACCTGAGCAGGAGAGATCTAATATGATTAAGAGACAGCACTTTTATCCACTAGGCCACAGAAGTAGTCAGCTTGTTGTACCAATGCAAATGTGTTTGTTGGCGGGTACTATAGTCTGCATCTGCAAAAGCTGCTCACATTTTTTCAGAAAAAATATTAGCATATTTTCCTTTTTAAATGATCAAAGTTTTAACAATATGTTAACTAACAACATTGTTAGTTTTGAACAACTGACCCCTGATGTTTAATCACTGCACCAGATCACGAGGTATAATGGGTATCTTACGGTCTTCTTTACAGTAAAGGTAATACTATGTTTTTGATACTCATAGGAATAGCCTCATTGAGGTTTCTAATGAGCACTCACACCATACCATTTAATTAATCCACAGCTTCCAGTACTTTCCTTTGATGTTGGCAGTACTAATAAATCTTGATAAATGTATTATCATGTACTGATAACATGTACTGATAAATGCATTGTTATCATGTACTGATATCAAGTACTGTGGATTAAAACAGATATATCCATTTGTTTTTGAGAAACATTGGTAAATATTTGTACTGATTGACATAATCAAAGCACTGAGAGTACTGGTGGGTCGATCGTCTCTGAGTGTAGGTTGGGAAAATAGGCCTGAGCTTAGAATCGAACTGTTCGTTTAACTTTAAGCAAGGCACAGTACAGCTGAACAGACATCGCGTTATGTGGCGTCTGATTATGTAGATTCTGTTTGCCAATGCCCAAGTGTACGAGCACAGTCCACCCAACCCGCCCATCGGTGCTTGAATAAATAGATTGGCTGCATGATGCTTCCACGCAGAGCTGAAAGTCCCGTAACATTGGAAGTAACATCTCCAAATGACCTATACAGTGTTGACGGGGACATTAAACCTTAAATCAAACTAGAAATTGTGTTTGTGAAACACTATGCCCCCAACCATATGCTTGTCCCTAAATTGGACAGTAAACAGAAAATCATGATCATTTGCATTAAAAATAAACCTGTCAAATATTAACAGATTTTAAACTACATTATTCAGGTCATCTATGCCTTAGTAGCAAACTGACTGCCAAATATCATGAGCCTAGCTCAAGTGGTTCTCCAGTTATTTTGTTCACAAGGTTTCCCTATAGCCAAAATGTATACGTCCAAAAAGAGGGATAATTCCAGTAAATATTTTCAGAATTTCGTCAAAAGTTAATCAGGTCATCTACACATTAGACCCAAACTGTATACTAAATATCATGAGTCCAGCTCAAGCGGTTCTCCAGATATTTTGTTCACAAGGTTTCCCTATAGTCACAATTCGTAAGTCCATAAGGGGGAATAACTCCATTAAATATTTTCGGAATTTGGTCAAAAGTTAATCAGGTCATCTACACATTAGACCCAAACTGTATGCCAAATATCATGAGCCTATCTCAAGCGGTTCTCCAGATATTTTTAGGGCCCCGCACTGAAAGTGTGGGTGCCCTATAGTAATCACTCTGTCCATCCGTCTGTCTGTCCGAGCGTATCCGTGGGCACATGTTGGGTCGACATAAGTTGGGTACTTGCCGTTTATTCCGTTGTTGTCCAAGATAAGTAGCCAGTAGCCTGTTGGGTATTTAGCTGATTGTTGGGTATTTTTGAATGGGAAAATTAACACTGTAGTACCCAACAAATGTCCATCTGTAAGAACGTCTGTCCGTCCACAAATTTCTGATAGCGCTGCCGGGGCCCTAGTCAGTTTCACTGACAGCTCTAGTTTTCACAAGGTTTCCCTATAGCTACAATGCATAAGTCCAAAAAGGGGCATAACTCCATTAAATATTTTCAGAATTTCCTCAAAAGTTAATCTGGTCATCTACACATTAGACCCAAACTGTCTACTAAATATCATGATTCTAGCTGGAGCAGTTCTCCAGATATTTTGCTCACAAGGTTTCCCCATTGCCACAATGCATAAGTCCAAAAAGGGGCGTTACTCCATTAAATATTTTCGGAATTTCATCAAAAATTAATCAGGTCATCTACACATTAGACCCAAAATCTCTACTAAATATCATGAGCCTAGCTCAAGCAGTTCTTCAGATATTTTGCTCACAAGGTTTCCCCCATAGCCGCAATGCATAAGTCCGAAAAGGGGCGTTACTCCGTTAAATATTTTCGCAATTTCGTCAAAAGATAATCAGGTCATCTACACTTTAGACCCAAACTGTTAACTAAATATCATGAGCCTAGCTCAAGTGGTTCTCCAGATATCTTGCTCACAAGGTTTCCCCACAGCCACAATGCATAAGTCCGAAAAGGGGCATAACTCTGCAAAGACAAGTCCGGCGAAAAATGTCCGCTTATTTTCCATGCACATTCCATATATGAAATTTTGAGATCCTAACTCAAACCATTCTTGAGTTTCCTACAGGGTGAAAGCCTAACGGACAGATGGACAGACAGACAGACGGATGGACAGACGGACAAGACAGAACCAATATGCCACATCAACTTCTTCGAAGTTGGGGGGCATAACAAACAAGCACAGTCCAGAATTTTCTTCTTACGCTGCGCTCTGACATCTTAGAGTAGTACTTGGATTTTGTTCAACAGAGTGGGGAGGGTGCAAATGCAGCCCACTCCCATCTTTTGGAAATTATTTCAGATTCATACAGTTTTTCACCCTCTGCAAAATACCTGAAATTCGCATCCTCAACCCGCCCCTTTTCAGAGTCTGCGTACGGCCCTGAATCATGTTCAAAACTGTTGTTGCATACATATGGCGGACAGTGCCGACCTGATCAGAAGCAATGTACTCTATATCCGATCTTGGTCTACGCTGTATGTTTAATGACGGTTCCATCTATAAAGTCTGGGCTACTCATTTTTGCACTTAAACATTTCAGGGTTCTAAAATTTAAGTTCTTAGCAGGAGTGCAAAAAGTCTATTTTTACTCGACTTGGCCAGTTTTATAAATCAAATGTTCCAAAAGATGTCACGTGACATCGTGGCCTGGATTAAGATATTGTTTTCCTTTCATTAAGCGAGCAACCTTGCATTCTTATACTATTTCGTTTAACCCTCAAATGCCACTATTTAAGCAAACAGTGCAGTTCCTGTGCAACCTGCTGATCAGACGCCACATTCTGCTGCGTCTGATCTGGGTATTATCCAGCACACGATTCCTGTCAAGACTATAGATAGCTCGTGTTGCATCGATAAAAATAGCGCAACCTTTCAAGTTCTATTAATGAAACATAATATTGGTTTTCCCAAATAAGTGATGTTTTTTTTTTTTTTTTTTTTTTTTTTTGGTTTGGGTTTTACGGCCCTTTCAAGATTATTTCACTCATATCGAGCCGATCGTTAATCAGAGGTGGGCGAAAACCGGAGTACCCGGAGAAAAACCACCTGACCTTCCGTTGCAGAACTTGGCGTCTCACCAAATAAGTGATGGTCACTTGGACAACTGCATTAATTCCGTTTGGCCATTTAGTAAATTAGGGTTGATCGTAAACCGATCGACCCCAAAAAACTACATGTATATAAAAGGTATGCTTGCATATTTATTTGATGAAGAAAAAACAACAACATTAAATAGATGAAAAATCGAACAGGTATTTCAACACATGTCTCTGAGTAATTTCGCGTAACTCATTTGCATGGATCATTACGGTAAGTTTCACTGTATCTTTCTTTAATTTTCAGTGGTGGGTCGGTGTATTCCCTCCTTCTTTCTTGATATAACCAACTATGCGGCTACATTGGTTTCGTCGGATAATGCCTCAATTTCTCTTCTGAACAAGGATGGAACATCCATTACTGGAGACAATATCAACATAGCTAGTCAGTAAGTAGGAGACAGTCACTGTTGAATTAGTAGTAGTACACCACAACCTCATTATAACACAGTTCATTATAACAGGGTTTTGGATATAACACAGTTTCAAGATGGATCCCAAAAATGTATAGATTATATAGAAAAATGACCATAAATGGACAGTTTTCTAATTAATCTATTCCAAAAAATGTATAGATTATATAGAAAAATGACCATAAATGGTCATTTTTCTAATAAATCTGTACATTTTTGTTTGGATATAACACAGTTATTTAAGTAACACAGTTTCTACTTTGGATCCTATTAATAAATGGACATTTTTCTAATTAATCTATTCCCAATAATGTATAGATCATGGTCATTTTTCTAATAAATCTGTACATTTTTGTTTGGCTATAACACAGTTATTTAAGTAACACAGTTTCTACTTTGGATCCCATTAATAGTGTTATAAAGTTGTTTTGGTGTAGCAATAATGCCTGTTACCAAGAGCTCCTTGCTGATACCCATTTTGTTTGGGGAAAAGCCAAAACGGGTCATTTGAAATAGTGCCTTCCTAGATCTTATGCTGCCCTTCACTATTTGCAGAAAATTCAACCATTTTGTAAATAAATTTCTTAAAATAGCTGAACCTGACACCACTAAAATTCATATTTGGCTTCTGTTTTATATAAAGAGTAAGATTCTGTTTCATCATCATCATCATCAACGGATTTTTGATTAACGTGCAGGTACAGGGGCAACGTCCACAAAAGTGGGCCCCCTTCCAGGTAGCTGGCTTGCTGCACGCATGGCAGATCTTACACCAGATCTCCAGGCTTGTCTATCATGAGGATCGATAGCAGAGAGCTTCCATTCTCTGCAATCTCTTTCTGTTAGCTGCTTCCAGGTCATCTTGGGCCTTCCTGGCCCCCACTTTACACTTACCTGTATGTCACAGGCAGTCTTGATTGCACCGTTGGAGCGTTCCACATGTCCATACCAGCGAAGTCTTCTCTCTTTCAGGATGAGGTCCAGGTCCTCAATGCCAAGACGCTCCAGTAACTCACTGGACCTGATGGTGACAGTGTCCTGTGGCTTGACATTGCAGATCTGTCTGATCATTGCCCTGTCATTTCGCTGTAGATGTTGGATGTTTGGCTTTGTCAATGGCCATGTCTCACTGGCATGGAGCATTGCGCTCCGCACACAAGAGCTATACACACGGCCACGTGTCTTGAACGAGAGGTGGCGGGAAGAGAGAACTGGTAGCAACTCCTTGAATTTCTTCCAGGCTGTTTTCACACGTGATGTAGTTGAAAGGTCGCAACCACCCCCTGCAGAGAGCATATCACCTAAGTAGCAGAAGGAAGCTACAACCTCCAGCTCGTCTGATCCGACTTGAACTTCCCTCTGTGGTCTGCCATCTAAGGGGCGTGCAGTTCCTTGGCACCGTGTACACCTGTACTCAGGGTCCTCTATCAAGGGTTTGAGCCCACTGCATTTCTTGTGCACCCAGAACTTGCAGCCATTACAAAAGATACTGTTGCTGCCAACTCCAGTGCGACATACAGCGCATGGGAACTGGCCTGTACTCTGCAAGAGGTCCAGACCTGTACCACAGATCATGATCTTTGTCTTTCCTGCATTCACTCTCAGCCCTTTCGCCTCCATTGCCTCTTTCCAAGTTAAGAGCCTCCTGACACATTCCTCAAGGGATTCAGCTATGATGACAAGGTCATCAGCATACAGGTCCTCCCAGGGGACTCCAGAGCGGAACTCGCATGACAAGGCTTCA
This sequence comes from Lucinisca nassula, assembly GCA_963580285.1. Taxonomy (NCBI): domain Eukaryota; kingdom Metazoa; phylum Mollusca; class Bivalvia; order Lucinida; family Lucinidae; genus Lucinisca; species Lucinisca nassula. Next base: position 92,120,366 of record OY757010.1, on the reverse strand, counting down.
AGCACAATGATGAAAAGCAGTGGGCTGAGAACAGAGCCTTGATGAACACCCACCTTCACCTCGAATTCTTCACTGTAACCATCACCAACGCGGACACGGCTCCAACATTTGTGTACATCCCTTGGACCAGTTTCACAATCCACTCGTCCACTCCAAGTTTTCTTAGTGCCCACCAGATGACTTTCCGAGGCACTCGATCAAATGCCTTCTCCAGGTCTACAAAAGCCATGTAGAGTCTCTTGTTGGCCGCCAGATACTTCTCTTGCAGCTGTCGGACAACAAAAATTGCATCTGTTGTTTGTTTGTATTGAAGATTAATGGCCCAGTCAACACTATTTAGGTCAGTTTACTTATCCACACTTTTCCTGGACAGGCTTATAAGTAAGCTGTTAACCAGTACAGTGCACATTCTGACAAATGCCCTTCTTGAATCAGCAAAAGGGCGAGAATGACCATAGAAAAGATTTCGTTATCAATCTCTAGGAAAGAATGTTGCCGACCCAGGCAGGTAACGAACTCGTGTCCTGCTGATCACCAGTCAGAGGCGAATCCAACAAAACTACCGGGGCCAGCAGGGAAGATTCTGTGTCCTTTATTCAGAGTCTAGACTGTTTAACTGCCCATTACGATAACACATCCATGCGACACAGTGCATTCTTTTATAGCTTCAAAATTGCTACTTTTCTGATGAAAAGATGTGATTTTTTTTTCTTATTTATACTGCAAACATTGGTTGTGGGTGCTCGTTAGAACCGCCTTATTGAGGCTGTTCCAATGAGAACTAAAACCTATGTTGAATGGGAAAAAGTGAAAATTGTGTATTTTTATGCCCCCGGATTCGAGATTCGTGGTGGGGGGGGGGGGGTGGGGTGGTTGCATATGGTTTTTGGTCTGTCTGTCTGTTTGTCCGGTTGTCTGTTTGCCTGTCCACAAAAACCTTAACATTGGGCATAACTTTTGAATGGGAATAGATAGAGCTTTCATATTTTACATGTGTATACCTTTTCACAAGACCTTTCCAGTGGTACCATAATTTTTTATCTCATGACCTTGACCTACTTTTTTCAAAATTTTAACATTGGCAACATTGGGCATAACTTGTGAATGGCGCTGTCCGGGGGCATCAGTGTTTCACAAACACATCTTGTTTAGAAACAATTGCAGTCTGTGATCTGAAAACTGGTTGATGTAGGTAACTAAATTAGTAGATGAAGCTGCATCAGTATTCGAGGTCAAGATCATTATTTGACCTTGGCCCAAGGTCAATCAGATATTCAGATATAAAAATTAAAACTTATTTTCCTCAGAAACCACTAAGCCATTTGTAACCAAATTTCATGTCAATGCCTTTAGGAACAAGGAAATGAAAATTAATCAAAATTAGTTTAGTCAAATGACAAATATGGCCGTCATACCCATATAAGGTAAAAACCCTTCAAAAATCTTCTCCTCCGAAAAACCAGTGGGCTGATTGCCATGAAACTTGGTATGTTGTATAGGGGACTGGGGGGCCAATTGCAATTTCTTCAAATTTTCACTCTGCCCCTTATGAAAAAGTTTCAGTTCTTAAATGGGATATTTATGGGGCAGATGTAATTGTTTTTGATGCAGAGCCTTATAGCCCTTCCACCAGTATTGGCATTGACATCAATGTGATGTTTTCTGTTGTCATACCTGCTTAACACTTTTTGTACCAAATGGAATCTTCCTCCTAATATATAGCAGGAGTCCATTTCAAAATTTAGGGGTGTCAGGTTGTGTTTTCATCAAAATTTATTTGAAAAATGACTGAACTTTTAGCAAACAGTGGAGGCCCTGATCAGGCGCCGCATTTTGTGGCATCTGATCTGGGCTTGCACTGTTTGCCAGGGTACCCATTTTGGGGTTTCTGGTACTAAATGGGTTAATGCATGGTGTGATAAAGGAGTCTGGTTTTCTGTCCATTCGGCTGTTTGTCAGTCCATCAATATTTGGGTGCCCAAATGTTCTCAAGTCCGTTTTGGCATGACATAGCCTTTGGCAGAATTCTTGTGTGCATGATACCTCTTAATTCAGGAATACAGGCTAACAGGCGCCCAGTCCCCCAAGACGCCTAAATTTTTGCTAGGCGCCTAAGTTTTGAATAAAAATGCCTATTAACTTAATGTAAACTTTGGATTTATGGCAGTCTGGGTGCCTAAAGCAAAATGCTTAGTCTGTATCCCTGTATTTAAACTGGTTGGTGGAATTTCATCAAAATTATGTAAGTTTGTCATCACAACATGTTTTTAAAATGATTAAGTTTTGGTGGCCTTGATCTCATTAGCAAGGTCAGCATGTGATAAAAGATGCCAAATTTCAGCCACATTGAGGCCGTGTGCATAGAATCTGTTGGTTCTTTTGGGGATTCTTACAAAACTTGCATGGATATACATGTATGTGTTAAAATTTTTTTGTTTTCTCACATTTTAGGTATTTAGCAAAGTTTTACGCTTTGAAAGAGTATGGTGAACTGGTTTTCAAGGACTTCGTAAATGCCTGGTGGGTCATGTTAGGGTAAGTTCTTGCTGCCAGACTTTCTTTACCCTTATCCTGCTGAATATTCAGTTTAACCACACCCATTTCTGACTTTGAACCAATCAGATTACTTGATGTAATTTATTCTTACAGAGCCATAAACTTAATGTCAAACAGTGTAGATCCAGATCACATAGCTTCTTCAGAAGCCATCTGATCTGGATCTACACTGTTTCCAAAGATAGGGGTCATCGTGAACAGCATGATAAGAGCTAAATGAAAGCTTCCTACATGTTGTGCAGTGGGAAAATAGTGCTTTTTAAAGGAAATTGAAAGACCTTCAAGATAGACAACTGTTTCAAAATGATTTTTGTCTTCCTATCCATAGGGACCTACCCTAAAAGGAATATAAGAATCTTATATGGGTGTGAGGGATGGATGGAAAATTCTGACCCGAGGGTCATTGTCCGGCATCATGAGGCTTGCCAAGTGATGCCTGACAGTTATCCTGAGGGGTGGATATTTCTATCCACCCCTCACACCCATATAGGTTTCTTTTTCTTGCATACCTTCCATTTCTTATCGTGGATCTTTTAATGATGCAGTCACTTCGGTTACCGAGGTCCGCCATATTGCGATATCACTACAGGAATGTTTAGTGACATCAGGTAACATGCTGTGATGTCAGCCTTAAGGATGGCGCATATATGAGGTTGTATTCAACCAGTGTATTTAGCAAATATACGAGAATATTCGATTTTGGGTAAGAGCACCAGGGTTAGAACAGAATTTCTCTATCCCAAGCTAAATCTACAGATTGCCTTATCTGGTGTGCAAGAAAGAAGTTGCTTTGAGTTTTGAGGTGTCAGTTTTGTTGCACCTCACTGCTCTTTAAGCATGATGTGATATAGGAGCCTATTTTTGCATCTGTTTGTCAGTCCATTCATCGGGTTGTAAATTAGTTAACACCCTGTCCAACATGTGGAGTCAGAAAATATTCATATATCAGTCCAGGATGTCAGAGACGTGCTAGTTCATCTCGATCCTTCCAAAGCATCCGGTCCAGATATGGTAAGCCCACGCATAGGGGCTTGAATCATGAAAAAAATGAAAAAAAAAAAAAAAATGAAAAAAAAAATTATTTTTTTTGGTACTATATTAGAGACAAGGGGGGAAACTTTGGCTCCATTTTTTGGGGGGTTACCTCATTTTACCCAGTGTATCTTTTTCGCAAATGCAGTTTTACACCTGCTTATTACGAAATATACAAGTTAAATATGTCCACTTTGCAACAATAATCCACCTCTGTCTGTCACTTGCCGGAAACATTTTTTTCTCGCATGGATTAACTCGGCAAAGCAAAATTTGGCATAAACGTGTGACAAAAATTTTCAGGTTTTCATCGATCACAAGCGAACTAGTGTTACGGAGGAAACTTTTTTCGCTTTCAACTGATGTCTTTCATTAAAATGAACCTCTCTTGATCAATTTGAATCCAAAATGATGTATTTGCAGCTCTAAATTTAGATTTTACTACTTTTACATCGCTTTATGTAAAAGATCAAGAAAACAATCGTCGCGAAGCTTGGTTTTTCTGCTGATTCCGGGCTACTCTATCGATGAACTAACGACCGGAACGACCGATGCTGTTTAATTTTTATACCGTTCGAAGTAGTGACAAATGAACATTATCGCTATTTTTATTCCATTTACAACTAAACTCCAAGAGAGGACACAGACCATGTATACTGCATATACTCCAGTTTTGAAGGCTGAAAGAGTACTCAGTCACCATGTAATTACGGTAGGGTTCTTTAACCTGCACAGGGGATGGTTCTCCCTGCACAGGGGGTCTCCAGTTAACGTCCAGATTCGATGGACGATGCACTTTATGATATTCATACCTGCAAAATTTATGATGCCAATGAAACGTGTTCTGATGCCGAAATTTTGTCACCGCTGCTGGGGATCGAACCTGGGACCTTTAGCATTTGAGGCACTGAGCTAGGTGGGTGACTAAATTTAAGAAGGCAGGGATTAGCCGTAGTTATCTCCTTACCGGACTCAGAAAAAGTGAAATGTATTTTTTGTTGAAATAGTGGACGTTTTGTGTTATTTTCAAAACAGTTTCACTCATGCTTGTGTAGACAGAAATTAAAAAACACACAAAAAAAACAAAAAAAAAAACAGCCAGCTTGTTAAAAATGCCACCAATACGTAAATGTTCAAAATGATGCAGCATTGAAACAATTTGTTCCCTATTGCAACATATTCCTTTTTATGTTTTGAAATTTTGATCCTGGGTCGCTAAAAGCCAGTAAATGACAATAAGCACTACTTAGGTTGGGCCCATATGGTCCTTTTCCAACAGGGTTTAAGGGGACATAACCCCTACAGTGCAGCACACACATGCTCTCTCATCCGCGAGTTTCTGAAGTGGACGCTTCTATTTATGAATTCGGCCAAATCCATTGATGTAGGGACTTGGGTAAAAAAAACAAACACTGCTCAATTCTTCTACTCAGCAAGTTTGTATTAATCTGAATGGGCATCACAATTCACCACAACACGGCAAACAAAAAAGGTCAGAATAAGCTAGAGCATATCAACCTTGATTTTTTTTTTTGGGGGGGGGGGGGGGAGGGGGGGGTGGAGCGGGGATCATTTTACGGTCCTTTCGAGTTTATTTCACTCATATCGAGCCGATTGTTAATCACATGTGGTCGAAGACGGTAGTATCCAGTAAAAACAAAGAAAAAAAAAAAAACCCAGGCCTTCCGTTGCAGAACTCTCGAATGCCTTAAAATAGATGACTTTTATGAAAGGTTTGATTGTGAAGTGCTTTGATCTGTTGAAAAAGTACTTGTATTAGCCTAGAGTGTATTGGAAAGTGAGAAATGGGTCCGTTTCAATATATAGGACATTTAATTTTGGTGCTGTTGAGTAAAGCGGCATTCCAATCTTAGTGTTTCTCGACCAGGCTATTAAAAGGTTATAAAACGTTTTTCATGCTCAATTCAGTGGAGCGTTAAATTTGTAATGCTCGCTAGTTTTAAATACTTACAGTTCATAAATTTTCTTTCTTAGATTTGTTTGTTTGATTTGAGGTTTAACGTCCCCGTCAACACTGCAAAGGTCATTTTGGAGACGCTGCTTCCAATTTTGTGGGACTTTTCCCCGACCTTAAGATGAAATGACATCTCAAGTCCTGCCGCCCAATGAACCAATAGGGTTAATAAACATGGACGGGCCGACTCGCACCGCTTTGCCTGAGCAGGCTTAGATGCTCTAAGCGGATTACCAGTACTCGTGTGTGGGTCGGTTTCAGCTCTGCGTGGAAGCATCATTTCTTCATGCCCCGATGGACGGGGCCGTTTCCTGCTTAGAAAAGAACTGAATAATAGAATGTATGATGGGATTGAGGCCGAAACAAGGAATTTTCAAGCAAGTTTTTAGTTTAGTTAAGTATCATGTAGGGTTTTGTCGAGCATGAGACTTTAATTCACTGAAAACGAGCCCGAAGCCATGACCGCAATATTAATTATTTTTCTCACCCAAACACTTTAAGGAATTTATTTGTTTGATTAGATGTTTAAAGTGCCCATCAACAGGTCATTTTGGAGACGTTGAATCCATTTTGTGGGACTTTTACCCGACATTGAGATGAAATGACATCTCAGGCCCTGTTGCCCAATGAAACCAATAGGGTTTATAAGCATGAACGGTCCGATTCGCACCGCTTTGCCCGGGCAGGCATAGATTCTCTGAGCGGTTTAGCAGTACTCTCGTGCGGTCGGTTTCAGCTCTGCTTGGAAGCGTCACGTAGCCCACCTATTTCTTTAAGCCCCGATGGGCAGGTCCGAAAACTTTAAAGAATGCGTTGTGAACTGCACAAATATACAGAAATTAATAAGCGATAAAGCACATTCACACCAATGTAACACAACAAAATGTCAGTATTTTAATATTCATACCTCCTGAAGAATATCGTCATCATTTTTCCAGTGAGCCGCTAAAGTTTGTGTCTAAAGCATCCGTTTACATGTAAAGTGCTACGCATGAAATAAAAACCATTGCATGTACATTTCATGACCTGCTTTCTTTGACACTTGACAGCAGTTTGATGACAAATTGAATGTCCATTTCATTAAAAGTCGATAAGGACATGTCATTCTGACTGTTAAAAATGTACATTTAAGGGGAATCTGAGAAGCTGCTCCCCTAATTGCATGGATAACAAAACATGCTACAGAAGACGGTTTTGAAAACAAAATTACCTCTGGCTCAATGTGGGTGTTTTGCAATGACTGACATAATGAGATAGCTAATAAACCCTAGAGTGAGGCAGCAGTATGAGGCAAAGAAAACCAACACTTAAGAAATGAAATTTATTTTTCTGCTGTTCATGATAGTACGAACGCAGTGGGTTGTGTGCAAAGTAAGTGAACCCCGAAGGGGTTCATGTAAACTTTGTTAGCGACTCGCTGTTGTTCATACTTTCATGAAAAGCAGAAAAATTAAGTTTATTGTTTTAATTACATTCTTTGCCCCTCATCACTGGGCGAAAAATAATGCTTATAGGGCAAAGTTTTTAAACTGAAAAACATTTACACGCCATTTTACTGCAAAGAGAGGAACAGCGTTGACCTCACCAACGCCCGTAGAGAACCATGGTTTAGAATGACGTCACTTGATGTCACTGAAAATCATGTGACTCGACGCGTTCACGGAAGTATGAACTTCACTATTTTCTATGTGTTTCACATTACATTTTTTTATTTATGAGCCGGATAAATTTCATACCCTATCAGTTGAGCATGAAAAAAAGTGTTATAATCCTTGGGCCAGGTTGGTGCAGTTTAGGTCTGTACACCGTTCTTTCTACATGTACCTCTGGAATGAACAGTACACAATATTTCCATACCCCTCTAAATAATCTTAAGACCTCCACAAATTTAATCCAAATATCTGAGAGAGAGAGAACAGCAAACATTAGACAAAATACATGTTGAAACGCTTTTTCCTTGGATTCCACTTATCACAAAGAAAAAAAGAAGGAAAATTCCTACAGGCATATTGGCACCAAAACAGCCATTGTTATTTTGGTAACAATATTAGAACGCACGCTTAAAGTCGTCAGTCATTCCGACCACTATGAATTCAAATTTGTAAAAGTTATTTCTATAGCCGTATCTCTTTTAACTAAAATTCTGAACCGTTTGGCTTAACACTGCTGCATTTTTATTTATTTTATTTTTATGCTTAGCTAACCGTCGCCGTGTACCGGGAACGAGCGTTTAAACATAAGGTGACGACGTCATGTACACAGCGGCCCCCGCCCATAGGGGCTTGAAGAAATATATGGGCTGCATGATGCTTCCACGCAGAGCTGAATCTGGCCCCCAAACTAGTACTGGTAAATCGCTTAAGAGGATCTAAGCCTGTCAAGGAACCGCAGTACGAGGCGGACCGTCCATGCTAATAAACCCTATTGGTTTCATTGTGCGACAGGGCTTGAGATGTCATTTCATCTCAATGTCGGGTAAAAGTCCCACAAAATTGGAAGCAACGTCCCCAAAATGACCTTTACAGTGTTGACGGGGGTGTTAAACCTCAAATCAAACAAACAAACAAACGTCATGTACACACGTTCTTTAGCACGCTACCAAAAACACATAGATTTTATACGATACCCGTTGTGAAAGAAACTGACAAACATTTTCCTTCAATACGGAGCTCTCTAGCAATCTCCTCGATAACGTGGGTAGTGCCCGTCCCAGCCTGGACATAAACAAGGCAGTTGGGCCTTTTTAGCTCACCTGTCACCTAGTGACAAGGTGAGCTTTTGGGATCACTTTTTGTCCGTCGTCCGTCGTGCGTGCGTCAGTGCGTCCGTGCGTCCGTAAACTTTTTTTCAAACGACATCTCCTCCTAAACCACTGATCGGATTTTAACCAAACTTCACAGGAATGATCCTTAGGTGGTCCCCTTTCAAAGTTGTTCAAATGGTTCCGGTCCATTGCACATATAGGTCACAGTAGCCAAAAATTTTGGTTTTACATAGACTTATATAGGGAAAAACTTGAAAAATCTTCTTCTCTGAAACCACAAGGCTTAGGTCTTCGATATTTGTTATGACGCTTCAGCTAGTGGACCTCTATAAAGACTGTTCAAATTATAGCCCTGAGACCAAAAATGCCCCCGCCATGTGGCCCTTTGGTTTTACATAGACTTATATAGGGAAATTCTTTAAAAATCATCTTCTCTGAAACACAAGGCTTAGGTCTTTGATATTTGTTATGAAGCTTCAGCTAGTGGACCTCTACCAAGATTGTTCAAATTATAGCCCTGGGGCCAAAAATGCCCCCGCTCCAGGGCCCTTTGGTTTAACATAGACTTATATAGGGAAAATCTTGTTTTACATAGACTTCTATATGCAGGGTAAACCTTTAAAATCTTCTTCTCTGAAACCAGAAAGCCCAGGTCTTTCATATTAGATATGAAGCTTCATCTTGTGGACCTCTACCAAGATTGTTCAAATTTTAGCCCTGGGGCCAAAATTGACCCTGCCTGGGGCCCACTTGTTATGCTTTGGATCAGGTGAGCGAACCAGGGCCCTCTGGGCCCTCTTGTTTTATCAGATCAAAGGCCGTCTTCTGCTTTTTAGTAAACATTTTATTTCCTTTTCTGCGCATGTGTCAAAAAAGTTACAGGGGCTGATTGGAAGTTGACCGCAAAGCGATACAATACAAAATTCCCAGTGCACAGCCCATTCTACGAGGAAACACCATCCAGTTATCTTATCTGCGTAGTCCTAGCAGAATATGTTGCATTGAAAAAAATAAATCAAAGGAGAATTCAAGGCTATCACACACATTTTAACAGTAACAACTCCACTGCCGGACGTAGTTTCCGAAGTTCCGGATTATATCTGTCCTGCACGTCCTGCTTTTTAAACACGATTATGGCAAGCGCCCGGGTTCCTGTACCGATCATTGACAGAAAACTGCGGAAAATGAAGCAAAAGTTGCAAAATCTATATTTAGAGCTGCGAGTACACCTTTTTGGATTCAAATTGGCAAAGCGAGCTAAAGTTAAATGAAAGACAACGGGTGAAAGTGAAAAAAGTTCCCCCCGTATCACTAGTTCGGTTGTGATTGATGAAAACCTGAAAATTTTTGTCACACGTTTATGCCGAATTTTGCTTTGCTGAGTTAATCCATGCGAGAAAAACATGTTTCCTGCAAGTGGCAGACAGAGGCGGATTATTTTTGCAAAGTGGACTTATTTAACTTGTATAATTCATAATAAGCAGGTAAAAAACTGCATTTGCTAAAAAGATACACTGGGTAAAATGAGGTAACCCCCCCAAAAAACTGAGACGAAGTTTCCCCCCTTGTCTCTATTATAGTACCAAAAAAAAAAAAAAATTTTTTTTTTTTTTTTTTTTTTCATTTTTTCATGATTCAAGCCCCTATGGCCCACGTCTCCTCAAAGAGAGATCCCAGGTACTTACAGATAACAGATCTGTGTGGTATAGTGCATTCTGTAATATCTCCCAAAACAGTTAATTTTCTGATGAAAATTTGTGATATTTAGAGATTATCACATGGGATTTTGGTTATCGCCCGATTTATCAACCCGAGACCCCATTATCTGCCCGAAGGCTTTAGCCTGAGGGCAGATAATGGTCGAGGGTTGATACAGAGGGCGATAACCAAAATTCCATGTTATAATTTGTTTATCACATATTCAGATCCTATTCTTACTGTGTTTGACGTTCATAAATTGAAAAAAAAAATGTCATAAAAAGCGTGATTCAAGCAAAAAAGCGCGTAACATCACGCCTAACTATTTGCGTTACTTCATGTAATTGGCAACGTCACAATATCGTCATGAGTGGGCTGATAACCGCTGTCTGTTCAAAATACACTGTTTCCGGTTATCCGACCGGGCGGGCTGATAACCGGAAATGGAAACCAGCATTATCACACGTGCAAAACATGGGTTATCATGTTAAATATAATACTGAATATGTGATAAGGCTTATTATATAATTTTATACTCAAAAAACATAGGTTGTGGGTGCTCGTTAGAACCACCTCATTGAGGTGGTTCTAACGCGTACCCATAACCTATGTCTTGGACCAGAAATAAGAAAAATAATGAATACCCAAGTAAACCCCAGTTTTCTCTACATCATGAAGACATGCCTATATAGTTTTGACCCCCTTGAACCCCCCCATTTTAACTCACCGTCACATAGTGACGAGGTGAGCTTTTGGGACCACTTTTTGTCCGTCGTGCTTCCATCCGTGCGTGCCTGCGTGCATGCGTAAACAGTTTCTTCAAACAACATCTCCTCCTAAACCACTGATCGGATTTTGACCAAACTTCACAGGAATGATCCTTAGGTAGTCCTCTTTCAATGTTGTTCAAATGGTTCCGGTCCGTTGCACATCTAGGTCACAGGAGCCAAAAATAGATTTTTTTCACCGAAAAGTTAAAAAATCTTCTTCTCTGAAATCACAAGGCCCAGGTCTTTGATATTTGGTATGAAGCTTCATCTAGTGGACCCCTACCAAGATTGTGCAAATTATAGTGCTGGGCCCAAAAATGCCCCCGCCCTGGGGCCCTTTGGTTTTGCATGGGCTTATATAGGGAAAATCTTTAAAAATCTTCTTCTCTGAAACTGCAAGGCCTAAGTCTTTGATATTTGGTATGAAGCTTCATCTAGTGGACCCCTACCAAGATTGTTCAAATATTAGTGCTGGGGCCAAAAATGCCCCCACCCCTGGGCCCTTTGGTTTTACATGGGCTTATATAGGCGAATTTAAAAATCTTTTTCTCTGAAATCCCAAGGCCCAGGTCTTTGCTATTTGGTATGAAGCTTCATCTAGTGGACTCCTACCAAGATTGTTCAAATTATAGTGCTGGGGCCAAAAATGCCCCCGCCCCGGCGCCCTTTGGTTTTACATAGGCTTATATAGGGAAAATCTTTAAAAATCTTCTTCTCTGAAACCGCAAGGTCCAGGTCTTTGATATTTGGTATGAAGCTTCATCTAGTGGACCTCTACCAAGATTGTTCAAATTATAGCCCTGGTGCCAAAAATGCCCCCACTCCGGGGCCCTTTGGTTTTACATAGACTTATATTGGGTTTAAAAATCTTCTGTGAAACCATAAGGCCTAGGTCTTTGATATTTGTTGTGAAATTTCATTTAATGGACCTCTACCAAGATTGTTCAAATTATAGCCCTGGTGCCAAAAATGCCCCCACTCCGGGGCCCTTTGGTTTTACATAGACTTATATTGGGTTTAAAAATCTTCTTCTGTGAAACCATAAGGCCTAGGTCTTTGATATTTGTTGTGAAATTTCATTTAATGGACCTCTATCAAGATTGTTCAAATTATAGCCCTGGGGCCAAAAATGCCCCCTCCCAAGAACCTCTGGTTTTACATGGACTTATATAGGGAAATCTATAAAAATCTTCTTCTCTGAAACTGCAAGGCCAAGATCTTTGATATTTGGTGTGAAGCATCATCTAGTGGACCTCTATCAAGATTGTTTAAATTATAGCCCTGAGGCCAAAAGTGCCCCCACCATGGGGCCATTTGGTTTTAAAAAAAATCTTCTTCTCTGAAACCACAAGGCCCAGGTCTTTGATATTTGTTGTGTACTTTCATCTAGTGGACCTTCGCCAAGATTGTTCAAATTAAAGCCTTTGTTGATATTTGGTATGAAGCTTTACCTATTTAGACCTCCCTCAACCTTATGCACATTATAGCCCTGGGATCAGTAATGGCCCTCCCCGGGGCCAACTTGTTACTCTATGGATCAGGTGAGCGATCCAGGGCCATCATGGCCCTCTTGTTGTCAAACTTGGTACAATATATCATTACAACAAACCACAGATTTGATTAGATTTTGGTGACATTGACCTTTTTAGCTCACCTGTCACGTAGTGACGAGGTGAGCTTTTGGGATCACTTTTTGTCTGTTGTGCGTCCTGCGTGCGTCCGTCCGTAAACTTTTTCTTAAAACAACATCTCCTCCTAAACCACTGATCAAATTTTGACCAAACTTCACAGGAATGATCCTTAGGTTGTCCCCTTTCAAAGTTGTTCAAATGTTTCCGGTCCATTGCACATCTAGGTCACAGGAGCCAAAAATAGATTTTTTTCACCTAAAACCACAAGGCCCAGGTCTTTGATATTTGGTATAAAGCTTCATCTAGTGGACCCCTACCAAGATTGTTCAAAATATAGTGCTGGGGCAAAAAATGGTCCCGCTCCGGGCCCTTTGATTTTACAGGGGCTTATATAGGGAAAATCTTTAAAAATCTTCTTCTCTGAAACCGCAAGGCCCAGGTCTTTGCTATTTGGTGTGAAGCTTCATCCAGTTGACCCCTACCAAGATTGTTCAAATTATAGTGCTGGGGCCAAAAAGGCCCCCGCCCCGGGGCCCTTTGGTTTTACATGGGCTTATATAGGGAAAATCTTTAAAAATCTTGTTCTGACCGCAAGGCCCAGATCTTTGCTATTTGGTATGAAGCTTCATCTAGTGGACCTCTACCAAGATTGTTCAAATTATAGCCCTGGTGCCAAAAATGCCCCCATTTTGAGCCAAAAATAGATTTTTTTTCACCGAAAACTTAAAAAATCTTCTTCTGAAACCGCAAGGCCCAGATCTTTGATATTTGGTATGAAGCTTCATCTAGTGGACCTTTACCAAGATTGTTCAAATTATAGTGCTGGGGTCAAAAATGCCCCGCCCCAGGGCCCTTTGGTTTTGCATGGGCTTATATAGGGAAAATCTTTAAAAATCTTCTTCTCTGAAACCGCAAGGCCCGGGTCTTTGCTATCTGGTATGAAGCTATATCTAGTGGACCCCTACCAAGATTGTTCAAATTATAGTGCTGGGGCCAAAAATGTCCCCTCCCCGGGGCCCTTTGGTTTTAGATAGGCTTATATAGGGAAAATCTTTAGAAAATCTTCTCTGAAACTGCAAGGCACAGGTCTTTGATATTTGGTATGAAGCTTCATCTAATGGACCTCTACCAAGATTGTTCAAATTATAGCCTTTGGGCCAAAAATGTTCCTGCGCTGGGACCCACTAGTTTTACATAGGCATATAGGAAAAACCTTTAAAAATCTTCTTGTCCGAAACCAGAAGTCCCAGGTCTTTGATATCTGGTGTGAAGCTTCAGCTAGTGAAACTCTGCTGAGACAGGGCTCAAGCTAGAGGGCGACTCGGGCGAAGAAGTCGCCCTGTTGGGGCTCACTTCGCCGACTTTGGCAATGAAAGCGAAAAAAACTTTGCCCTGAAATTTCGCCCGTTTTTTTGTGTTTTCCTTGTGAACAGTAACGGTAAACTGACAAGGTGACGATAATCCTTCGATCCACTAGTGTCAGAAATCACAGTAATTACACTGAACAAAGCTAACTGTTTATTCTGCACTTCGTCCCAGTTGCAGTTTGGTACTGTTATGTAATTTAATTCTAACCGTTAGCTCATGCAGCTCGAGCCACTTGCATTCACGCTTAGTAGTCTTGTACCGTCATAACTCTATCTCGGTTGATTGCACAAAGTTTTTATTGCATTAAGAGCCAATTAAGATTACACAAGATTATGTAACTTAAACAGGTATATTTGAACCGTTAGCTCATGCCAAAGTCCAGGTGCGGACGTACTTTGTTAAGTGCTGTTGTAATTAAGATTAATCTGACCGGTAACATTGACACTGCATTAGGATTTAATAAATTTTAAATAAAGATGGTTTATTTGTCATTGATTTGTTTGTACATTACTTTTGCATCCATCAATCGTTTTCATTTTTTTATGGACAACAACAAAAGTAGGTAGCAATTTTTTATTTTGTAAGTGAAAATAATTATTACTTGCCGGTAAATATTCAGTTACTCAGTAATTATCGAAATTCATAAAAAATAACAACTGATTTTCATCTAGCGAGGTTGTTCCCCCTTGTTTCAAATACAATTGTGACAGGTACTTAGTGAACTGATCTATTACACCCTCTTTACTTTATAACACCTTTCATTTTAACATGGTTGGATATAACAAAAGTTACAGCTTGCCCAAATACAGTAAAATTACTATATTAAGACCACCTTTGGGACAAGACCACTTTTGAACAGTCCCAAAAGTGGTCTCTGATCAGGGGTCACTATATGCAGAAAACAGAAAGAATAACTGCAGCCAACCAAATAAGCTTTTTAAATAAGTCTTCATTTCAGGTGGTCTCAATAGTGGAATTGATTGATACCCCTTTAAAACACACTCTCCAAATAGGGGTTTACAGAACTCATTACATTGTTGTTGTTCGGCGTTAAGCCGCACCTACTTCTCTCTAGACCCAGCAAACTTCTCCCTATTTTCCCAGGAGGGAGAAGTCACTTCTCCCAAATTTTTTGGGCTAGCTCGGGCCCTGTGAGATTGGTCAAATTATAGCCCTGGCGCCAAAAATGCCCGTGCGCCAGGGCCCACTGGTTATACATAGACTTATATAGGGAAATCCTTTAAAAATCTTCTTTTCTGAAACCAGAAGGCCCAGGTCTTTGATATTTGGTCTGAAGCCTGATCTAGTGGACCACTACCAAGTTTATTCAAATTATAGCCCTTGGGCCAAGAATGCACTAGAGACACTGATACTCAGGTGAGGATTCAGGGCCCTCTGGGCCCTCTTGTTTATAGTGAAACTGGGCTTTGCAGGGTAAACCTTATTTTCCTTATTTCATTATGATATAAAGTGGGGTTTAAGGGGGTGTTCATTACACGGACTATGTAACGTGATTTTATGCAATATTAAATCTTGTATATATTACAGAGGCCTTGGTATTGCCGTGGTGTTCTGCTTCATCTGGATTATTCTGTTACGGTGGATTGCTGGGATCATGGTCTGGTTTACCCTTGCAGCGTTTCTTGGAGTCTGGGGTTTCGGTGAGTATTTTTGTAACCTTTATTTAGTTTATAATTTATTTTAGTTCGATTGTGATGAAACCTTCAAGCTTATTGAATCGCTCTTGAACACTCATTCCATGTGTTTTCACATGTGAGAGAGAGAAAGGCAATGGCTTTTACACCACTGCTACCCATTTATACCTGGGTGGAGTGGGGCAGTGTCAATATGTGTCTTGCCCATGGACACATTTTGATACTGGTTTCCAGATTCGAACGCACAACCTCTCGATCAAAAGTCGAACGTGTTCACCACTGCGCTATCCAGACTGTTATTTCAATGTATGTGTTGATATTATGAGCAGTAAAATGTGAAAAAATAATGTATAGCCCTGGCAAACATTGACTGCACATACAAGCTGTCTTGCCTGAACCTTCACTTTTTGCATAGATATAACATTGCCTACTTTATAGATTACCTGTCTTGGAGGTGTGTCCTTAAACTGAACTTCTGATTAGTTCATGTGACAAATAGCTGGCCTATCAGAACCAAAAGCTTTATATGAGAACAGGTTGGTATATATGCAGTGATGATTAAATTTATCACATAGGGGCAGTTGTTCAACACTAACATTGCCACTTGTTAATATAATATTGTGTGGCGGGAATAAGAGAAATATCAAAAGTTTTCATCAGAAAAGTAATGTTTTGGAGATATCTGGAGATATGAAAGATTGCACTATGCCATATTATGTGTATGCCCTGTTTTTGTTAGCTCTAACAAGTTAACTTCATTGGCTGTTTGTGCTCAAGAGATTATGCCATGACTGCATGTTTATATATGATTCACTACATTGTTGTATATACTGGAATAAATAGAGGGCCTCATGGAAGATTAGCTTGTATTTCTGCTAAATGTGTTACCCTCTGAAAATAAAGACTATTATTATTTTATTATTATTATTATTAAAACTTCCATCATTGATTGTGACAAATATGCTTCTTTTTTGATGAATTGAAAATGAGAGTAGCTTTTGCAAATGCAAAAGCTGTTCACATTTGTCCAGCAAAAATACCAGTGTTTAAAATATTGTACTTGGCATTTAAGTGTTAAGCGACTGCGTATAAGTCTCAGTTCTGGACTATTTGTCCCAGCCAGAGACAATGGGCCAATCAGTACTATCAATGCTTTGATTTTAGATATTGGAAATGCAGAAACTTTACCTTTTTCTTGGTTTTATGGAATGTTCTTGTATTTTCAGCGACCTACTACAGCTATGATAGATATTACTATCTGAAGAACAGCGGAAGCCCAGACAAAGAATATGGAATAGCCCCGGCATTTGCTGGAGAATTTGATTACTATCTCGGTTTGAAGAAAACATGGCTAGCTTTTGGTAAGTTGATTCTTTTTTGACATAGCATGTTTTTGTAGAAGAGATTATGCATTGTATATTGTGTAGATAGGCAGTCAAAATCACAATAAGATTGTCTAAATATAGCTGGATGAATGGTAACAGTGTAGACTCTTATGAGATGTATTCTGTGGCATCTAATTTCTGGCTGTGCATTGAACATCCCCCCACCCCCCTCCGTATATTAGGAAATTATGGTATGTTGTCAACCTACTAAACACTACACAGTAATTAGGTCTTACAGTTAGTAGTGAGACTATGGTGGGTGCATTACTGTTTATTATGATAGCACTCACCAAATTTGTCTTAGGGTGAGTTCTCCAACAGTAACAATGTTAATAGTAAATATTTTGTTAAATATTCATTCATTTCAAATATTCTTTTTTTTGTTGTTTTTTTTTTACCAAAAAAATGTGTTGCATATTTGCGCATTATGGTCCATTTTGCCAGATTGTTTATGGTGTTCACACCTCAGTAATTGGGCCTGATATGGTGAATCTTTGTCTTTGGACTGACAATGTTGTTAGTTAATATTTTATTCAAACTTTATTTGTTTAAGAAAGCAAATAATTTTGCTGTAAAAAATATATATGTAGCTTTTGCATTTGTTTGAGATAGGTTAGTTTAAGCCACTCAGTGTTAATCATAGAGACTAGTCAGGTGAGAAAATATGGATATCTTTTTTATTTTCTTTTAAATAAAGGTATGCTCCTCATTGAGGTGATTCTAATGAGTACACACAGCATGCTTTTGAAGATAAATTAAGACATTTATCCTAAATATATTAACCCTTAAGATGTCAATCACAACCATTGTTATCTGCTTTGGTGTCTGCTGGTTTCTTTACAAGTCATTGATGCTCCTAGATCTGTCTGCATTAGGGTTCACACTGTTTGCCTGTATGCAGAACTATTTTTACAATGCTTGCAAGAAGATGCAGCAGGTGACATAAGCATACAACATTTTCAGATGCAGTTTATCTTGGCATCTTGAGGGTTAATATCAGTAATCAGAGGAAATGTTTCTGAGGGGCTCAAGAATCAGTTTGAAATAGCTCTGGAATCGGTGTTTTGTTTGTTTGTTTTGAGGTTTAACATCCCCGTCAACACTATAGGTCATTTTGGAGACGTTGCTTCCAATTTTGTGGGACTTTTACCCAATATTGAGATGACATGAGATGGAGGGTGATAGCTCAGTGGTTAGTGCACTTGCCTCTGATGCTAGAGGCCCCTGGTTCGATCCCAGGAGGCAGTGATTATTTTGTTGTCCGAACACGCTCCATTGGCATCGTTTGCAGGGATGAATGCCAAAAAGTGAAACGTCCTCTGGATAGGGACGTTAACTGGAGGCCCCCTATACAGGAAGAGTCATCTCCTTTGCAGGTTAAAGACCCCTACCGTAATTACATGATTACTGTGTAGGCTTTTAACCTTGCAACCTGGAGTGTTTGTAATGTACACCTGCCGGTATTGGTCAAATGTGACCGATCGCAGTATAAGTAGAAAGAAAGAAAAGAAAGAAAGAAATGACATCTCAAGCCCTGTTGCCCAATGAAACCAATAGGGTTTGTAAGCATGGACTCGCACCGCTTTGCCTGGGCAAGTTTAGATCCTCTAAGAGGTTTACCAGTACTCGTGTGGGGTCGGTTTCAGCTCTGCATGGAAGCATCATGCAGCACATTTGTTTCTACAAGCACCGATGGTATCGGTGTTTGAGCCACGAAAGATGGCCCTGGGAGAACTTTATGTATATTTCAGGATGTACTTGTGCGACTCTGCTGCTAATTTTTATTCTCATCTTTATCTTCCTGGTGAAGAGAATCTGTATTGCTATTGAGCTGATCAAAGAAGCTAGCAGGTATGTATTTTAAGGATATTACATGAGTGGACATATATTTCAGAGGAAATTTATTAAGTGAGCCTTTGGCAAGTTTCAAAGATTTCATATGCAATGACTATGATTGTGAGATTTTTTTTACCATATGAGCATTTTATGGAAAACTGTATACTGTCAGACATTGAATAATATTTCATTGTGTCTTTGCTAATGACTGGACATAATACTTATGGGAAGATGAAATAACATTCTAATGCACAAATATTTGTAACGCGACGTCTGATTGGATAACGTCACAAGTTTGTGACAGTATATTCTGCGATATACCGTAGGAAACCTGACGTCATCACATACCGTCACTTTTCATTGGCAGACATTTGGTTTAACGCAGCTCACAGCCCTTGCCACTTTGTGCAAAATAGTACAATTTCTAACAAAACAACTGAATGGGGATAACTATTGAAAATTGTAATTTGGGGAGGTAAATTGTCAGTTTTATGGCTGCAAATTCCATTTTACGGCTCTGCTGGCGCACGGTCGTAAAACGAAAATTCCGACCGTAGAACTTGATTTACAGCCTCAAATGACAATTTTTAATACTGTAATCCCGGAATTTTGCCATGGAATAACAGTAATGTCAAGTGGTCAGTTAGGTGATAACTGTATTCAAAATTGTCATTTGGGGAGTTAAATCCTTGGTTTTACGAAATTGCTTTTGTGTGGTCTTCTTCCACCTTCTGGAGTATACGAGGAAGCAGGCTGAAAGGTGGAAAGACGAAGAAAAGTTCATTAGACCATGTAAGAGCAAATGCATCTATGGCAAAAGCATTAGCATCTGGCCGACGTGAAACATATCTGTCTAATTTATTATTTAGCATTGATGTGAACAGGTCTACTGCTAATGCGGGGAATTGATTTTGAATGGTAATGAAAATGTCAGGATGTAATGACCGTTCTGTATCGTCACTTTCAGTACGGGACTCTTCATCGGCTTCACAGTTGTCCTTCCCTGGGACATGAGCGGCACTGATATGAATATGGCGTGCCATACACCAGAACCAAATATCCCGTGCAAGAGCATTTAACTCCGTAGTTTTTCCCCCGTATTTGTTAATGTAAGCACAGCTGGTTGTGTTATCCATGTACACTCTTACATGTGAATTGTTGGTAGTTTTACTAAAACTTTGTAAACTCAACTGACAAGCTTTCAGTTCCAGGATATTTATATGCGCCTCCTGTTCCGCTACTGACCATTCCCCACCTGTTCGTATCTTTTCTGTTTCATTGTATGCCCCCCAGCCTTTCTTTGAGGCATCAGAAAACAAAACTAGGTGAGGTGGGCCATGTGAAATTACTTTGTAGCTAGCACTAACGTTGTCAATCCACCACTTTATTGTGGGAAAGACTTGTTTTGGAATTGTCATGAAACAATTGTAATTGCCTAAGCGCCTTTTCAGTTCTTGTTCTTTAACTTTTTCCAATGGCTTATAGAACAGAGGTGCATACTCAACCCCTTGTTGTGTAGCAACTAATTTTCCTATTAACTTAGAGAAGTCTCTAATGGTCACCCTCTTATCACATAAGAATTTTTTACATATATCCTTGATTTCTTGGCGCCTTTCAGGCGTAAGTCTGACTGTCATAGTCACTGAGCAAAGCAGGAAACCTAAAAAGGTAATTTGTTGTGTTGGTTCAAAGACAGATTTATCTGGCAGTACAGTAAGCCCCAAAGAATCCATAATATTTACTGTGTCCCTTATATTTTGTTTACAATGTTCATATGTGGAGCCTTGCAAACAGGAGTCATCAATGTAGGCTGAGCTAATGTGTCCTTTTGATCGCAACCTTGCAAAGACCGGTTTCAAAAGTTTTGTGAATACCCTAGGTGAATGGGTTAGTCCCATGATTAAAGCAGTGAATTGAAATTTTTCATTGTTGTGTATGAATCGGAAGTATTTTCTGTCTCTTTCTGTGACCGAGATTGAATAGAAAGCTTCTGCTAAGTCAACTGATCCGAAAAAGCAGGTTTTCCTCATGGCATCAATTGCTGATTGCAGTGTTTCCATTTTGAAGTGAATTTTTGTTCAGGTTTTTAAGGTTAAGAATAATTCTGATCTTTCCCTCTTTTTTGGGTCGAAAGAAAATGTTTGAAATGTATTCTCCCTTTCCATTATCAGAGACCTTTTTGATAATTTTGCATTTCAGGAATCTTTCCATTTCCAAATTAATTATTATTTGTTCGTCTTCTGAAAATTGAATTGGTTTTGGGATTATTTTTTGAATAGGAGTTTCCTCCATTTCCACTTTGTAGCCACATATGGTATTTCGAATCCATTTGTCACGAGTGATTTTAAACCAGTTCTCTTTGAACTTCTTTGATTTCCCTGCTTCAAAGTTTTCAGGAGTGTTTCTAAGTTTGAATGATTTGTAAATTTCTGAGTTTTTGTCTGATCTCACATATTCTAAAAACTTGACTGGGATGAAAGGGTTTGATAAAGTGTTACCTACTGAATTTATTTCTTTGCGGAGTGTTGGTTATTTCTCTTGAAGTTGGATTGGTTCCTGTTGTTGTTGTTGCTGTTGAACTTGTTTTTGTGCTGATTTCTGTAGCTGTAGTTGAAATTCTGTCTTCTGTTGAGGGACGACTGGCTGTTTCTGTCCCCCCTTCCTCGTTAAAAAATGCTGTGTTGAGATGCTAAGGTGACCTTTAGTTCCCTCTGTCTTTTTTACTGCCTCCTGAAAGTTATCCCCCAGCAATTTCGTTGCTCCTTTTTAATTTGTTCTATTCGGTTGATGTTGGTAGCTTTAACGCTGAGAGACAGGATTTTGAAGGCATCCATCACATGTCTTTGAGCAGTCTGTGGATCTGAATTAGTCTGCATTAGTTCTAGGGCTTTCACTATTGGGGTAATGGCCTGGCAATAGTTGGTGATCGCCCTTTGTTGGAGGTAATCACATTTTTTGACCTCTTGTTTCAGCTCTCGCCAAAGGAAATCATCAATTTTTGGTACCTGCAGATTTTGGATATTCATTGGTCTGAGATGCTTCTGCTTTAAAGTCTGCAGATTTTTCATCATCTTGCTTTGATTTTTTCCCCCTGAACGCCTTTTCTGTAATTTTTGCTATATATTCGCTAACTTCTGCAGCTGTCCCCTCATCTGTCTGGAAAAACTCCTCTAGTTCTGCCAACGAATCTGATTTGCCTGCCTCCATGAATGCTTCTAGTTCATCTTCAGATTCCTCTGAGTCCGAACTTGATTCCCGGTTGGAAGTTTCGGTTGGTACAGATTGTGATGATGATGGTGCTGCACCATTGGTAGCCCCTGTGTGCTTACGAGATTTCTTGGCAATTGGTTCATCTTCCGTCTCCTGGTTCTTCCGTTTCAATATATTGACATCCTGTCTTAAAACTTTTAGTTCTTCCACTAGAGATTTTAAATCTTTTAGTTCTTCCACTAGAGATTTTAAATCCCCATTTATTTGTGAGGCGATGTTTGACACCATTTTTACAATGCCTGGTTGTTTTCCGGGGCCACTCTGCTTCACCCCTTCGGCGCCTCTTTCTATTTCTCTTTCCTGCGCATGCGCCGATTGTCCGGCGTGGTTGGCACTACTTTCGCCCTGGCTTTTAGCCAATTGATCCATATCAACTGTTGCTGGTCTGAAATGGATATTTAGTTTCATAAGAATTGGTTCGTGTCACGAAAAAATCGAAGTTTTAAAGCTAATCAATGATGTATAACTAACATGATTTATGCGAGGTCGCATGAGTCAACGGTATGAAACTCATCCGTCAGTTGTCAGTATCGCCGAATTTAACTATCTTTGTGGTATTCAGCGAATGACCCATTCAAACTATAGCTTGTTAGGTAAACAACGGCCGCAAAAGCTGCTTAGTCCGTTCTGTAAATTATGTCTAGGCCGAATCGCGTTGGCGCGAAAATTGGCCCCTCTGTTTACAAACAAAACCGGAGGCAAACTAGTTGAGCCCTCATTTGGTAAATACCAACTAAAAATGCGATCAATTTGATCCCCGGGCCATTCTTCAAATGCATGGCCGAATTGCGTTGTCGTGAAAGAGCCTCTCGATAATGTAAACAAAGATGGCGGCGACGAACTTGTTGTCAAGTACTAAGTCGCAAAAATCTAGTTGTGTGCGGCATTTCTTTGCCGAAATAATCCCAGAGAACATTTTTGGTGCGCTAGGCGCTATATCTCAGGTTGTTTCGTTAAATTCTTCAATGAACAATGGAATATCATGACCGATCTTGGACTACAACCGTAGATAGATGAAAAGAGATAGATAAGAATGGTGCTTCATTGTGTAAGCCTGTAAATTTGGGAGCGGAAAGTTTTGAAATTTATTACTTTTAGAAGTATTTCACTTACTGTTTTACGAACCAGATTAAAGTCCCGTATGTTTCTAAATTTCTTAACACTTTATTTTGTAAATATACGTATTAAAAGTCGGTAAACAATATTGAACTTTTTTCCACCTTAAAAACTCCGAAGACTTGAGCGTGGTTGCTGATAAGCCTCGTTCTGATGAGTTCCTGGAAGCTGAGCAGCTGTGTCATCTCTCTGTGAGGCCCCATTAAGGAGTTATGTGGGAGATGAAATTTAGTTTTATGGTGAATCATCAGTCTGATCAGCTTATTTGTGTTCACTGCTAGACTAGTACAATACCTCTAGTTTCTGTATCTGAAATTTCAAATCTCTTGCTTTTCTGTGTGATTGAGCAGGTTGGCTTGTGACTCACCTGGCCCTGATGTTATAAAACTTCTTCCATGTTCCACTCACTTGATCATAAAATTTGTCTTGCTTATAAATTTTAAAATGCCAACAATTGTTGGCATTTTAAAATTTATAAGCAAGACAAATAACTTTCTGTGCAGACTTGAGAAGAAAAATTGCCTCTTTCATTTGTATTTTAATTTTAATGAGCATTAAAATACTCAGCTGAGTTTAGCATGAAGAAATGTTTTATAACCTCGGGGTCTGGTCCCAAATCCAGATGGCCGGTTTTCTCCTTATGTGGAAATTGATCATGAAATCATTTCTATGGTAAATTTCTTACTTCAGCTGATTCAGGAGAAGCAGTTGTCAGTTTTTGGTGAAAGAATGTACACTGGACTGGTTAAATTCTTGTGTAAAATAGAAGTGAAGGCAATGATCAGGAATCAATACAATTAACCCACACCTTCCATCACGGATACACCAAAGAGAAAGAAACACAAACATGAAACCAGAGGACCATTGGTCCTGAATCGCTCACCTGACTTTTCTGAGGAAGTCCTCAAAGACTTTAATATGTGATCTTTGGCCAAGAGGGACCGAAGGTCTGTGTAACTGGGTGGGGATCTCAACTGTTTCCGAGATATTAAGCATTCAATGCAATAAAGGGAGTTGGCCCCCAGCCCCCCCCCCCCCCCCCCCCCCCAACTGGAACCGTAAGTCCAATGGTCCATTACACTGAATGCGACAAGAATATATATGGTTTATGGGTGGGGATCTTAACAGTTTCCGAGATATTAAGCATGCCCCTCCCTCACCCAGGGACCCCCCGGGTCCAAAGGTCCATGTCACTGAATGCGCCTTATCATAAGGAACAAGAATATGGTACCCCAGGGTCCAAAGGTCCATGTCACTGAATGCGCCTCATCATAAAGAACAAGAGTATATATGGTTTATGGGTGCGGATCTTAACCGTTTCCGAGATATTAAGCATTTAATGCAAAAAAGGGGGTGGGGCATGCCCCCCTGGGACCCCCGGGTCCAAAGGTTCATGTCACTTAATGCGCCTTATGATCAGGAACAAGAATATATATGGTTCATGGATAGAGATCTTAACCGTTTCCGAGATATTAAGCATTTTGTGCAAAAAAAAAAGGGGTGGGGCATGCCCCCCCCCCCCCCCCCCCGGACCCCTGGTACCCCATGGTCCAAAAGTCCATGTCACTGAATGGGCCTCATCATAAGGAACAAGAGTATATATGGTTTATGGGTCGGGATCTTAACCGTTTCCGAGATATTAAGCATTTTGTGCAAAATAGGGGTGGGGCATGCCCCCCCCCCCCCCCCCCCCCCCCCCCCCCCCCCCCGGAGAACCCCAGTACCCAAAGGTCCAAAGGTCCATGTCACTGAATGCGCCTTATCATAAGGAACAAGAATATATATGGTTTATGGGTCGGGATCTTAGCTGTTTTGGAGATATTAAGCATTTTGTGCCAAAAAGGGGGTGGGGCATGCCCCCCCGGGGGGCCCAGGGTTCCAAAATCCACGTCACTAAATGCGCCTCATCATAAGGAATAAGAATATATATGGTTTAGTGGCATTATTTGTAACAGTTTGCAAGATATCAGACATTTCTACTTTTTCCCATACAAATGCCCATGTTACCAAATTTAACCTTGGCGTAAAATAGGTCAAGGTCATCCCAGGGACACCATTTATGCAATTTATGATGGGCCCATGTCCCAGGTGCTACATGCCAAGTTTCATGCAAATCGGCCCAGTGGTTCCGGAGGAGAAGATTTTCGAAGGGTTTTTACCATATATGGGCATGGCGGCCATCTTGGTCATGTGACCTAGACCAAAAATGCAAACTTTCGTTCCCCCACCCCATGGAGCCTCCACATGAAATTTGACTACAATCGGCCCAGCGGTTCCGGAGGAGAAGACGTTTGAAAATGTGAACACACACACACACACACAGAATTTTTGCCTGGCCATACTATCAGCTCACCAATGAGCCTTCGGCTCAGGTGAGCTAATAACAAGACCCTAATGGTTTGTTTGATTTGAGATTTAAATTCCCCGTCAACACTGTATAGGTCATTTTGGAGATGTTGCTTCCAATTATTTGCTCCCACTATTTGTGGGATTTTTACCTGACATTGAGATAAAATGACATCTCAAGCCCTGTCACCCAGTAAAACCAATAGGGTTTATAAGCATGGACGGTTCAACTCGCACCGCTTTGCCTGGGCAGGCTTAGATCCTCTAAGCAGTTTACCAGTACTTTGTGTGTGGTCGGTTTCAGCTCTGCATGGAAGCATTGTGCAACACATCCATTTCTTCAAGCCCCGATGGGAGGGGTGGTAAGACCCTAATGGAAACATCAATGGCGGAAAGCCAAAAGGACAGTTACTTTCCCACAAAAGCCTGCCGAGGAAAGCTGTCGTTAGGTTAAATGACCAGCTTGATATGACTTAACAGTATTGACTGGGCCATTAACCCATTTTGTACCAACTGGAATCTTCCACCTTATGACTAGCACAAGTCCATTTCAAAATTTAGGGGTATCAGGTCGTGTTTTCTTCAAAATCTATTTGGAAAATTGCTGAACTTTTTGCAAACAGTGTAGGCCCTGATCAGATGCCAAGTTCGGTGGCATCTGATCTGCCAGTTACCCGTTTTGGGGTTTCCGGTATAAAATGGGTAAAGCCCCAAAGTAACAAAACCATTAGCTTAAGTTTTTTTCTTTTTTCTTCTTTTTCAGAGCTATTGGGAACATGATATTCACTCTGCTGTGGCCGATCATACCGTTCCTAATGCAGCTAGCATTTATTGCATACTACATAGCTAGTGCTGTTTACGTAGCCTCAATGGGAGCTGCCCAGTATTATAACAATGCTACTAATGTATCGGAAGATGGTGGGCTTACCTATTACCTCAAGAGAGCACCATGTGACACAAACGTAGGTAACAAAACAGAAGAAAAAACAAAAAACTCTGGCCAGTGTTATAGTCAGAAGAATATTATTATGATGCCTAGAATGGGGATCACTCTAAAAGGAAAGAATTTGCTCCCTTCTCAAAGGGAGTAAATTCTTTCCTTTAAGAGTATGGGGGTCACTCTAAAAGTAGCGAGACTTGCAATATTT
Source organism: Lucinisca nassula (assembly GCA_963580285.1). Classification (NCBI taxonomy): domain Eukaryota; kingdom Metazoa; phylum Mollusca; class Bivalvia; order Lucinida; family Lucinidae; genus Lucinisca; species Lucinisca nassula. The sequence goes on along the minus strand of OY757010.1, from coordinate 92,093,816 downwards.
AAAATATAACAAAACGTGGTAACCAAATCCGCTAACATACATGTCTCACCTGACAAGTCAGTCTTTCCACAGTTTTCCAGAAAAGAGGACGTAGTATTAACACGACTGCGCATCAGCCATACTAGAGTTACTCATTCTTATATTTTTAATGGTGATGATCAGCCTTCTTGTGTAGGTTGTGATCAGCCATTCACTGTGAAACATATCTTAATTGACTGTGTTGACTTTTCACCCTCACGTATTTTATATTTCAAAGCTGACACTTTGCAACAACTGTTTCGAGATGTACCTGTTGATAACATTATTTTATTCTTAAAAGAAATTGGTCTTTTACATAAGATTTAACTGTTTCAGATTTTTATACATTATCATTCTGACTTGTGGCGTGTGGCGGCCGTAAAACGTCTCCCCGTACATCAACCATAGTGCAGTTTATATTTTACTTTTGGTCCTTTGAGATCAGCGTGAATATTCTGAGAAATCAGAAATAAATTATTGGTTTAGACTCATATTCTAGACAGGCTTTTAATTATTTGGACCCCATTTTGATTTATATCATTCTTTGAAGCGACTGCCTATTCGAAATTCGCAAAATTGCAGTAAGTTTCCTCTGGCTTTCTTTTCCGGATCATTACAGGGTCACTGATGAGGCTTTATTAGCCGAAACTACGTAGTATGACCCATTTTCTTTCTTATGAATGTTTTCATTGCTCTTAAAGGAACTCATTTTTGATTTTTATTTGTTACTTTTAATATCGTCATAATTATTCATGCCGTTTAACCATTAACCGACTGACGCTTATGACCCACCAAGAGGGTTGACGCGTCGTTAAACACGAAATCATCATCATCATCAACAAGTCAGTCTTAGTTTTAGAAAGTTAGAATTTTATACTGCAAAAGTTACATGTAAAGATATAATATAGTTATTTAAATCAGTACTTGAGGGCTGACGTCAACACCGCTGTATCAACCTCAGCACTAAGGAACTGATACTGAGCTGATGATACCCTCGGGGACGAACGAATCATCCACCAGCAGAGATACTGACCCAGTGGTTGCAATTAAGATGTAACTATACCAAATTTAGTGACACAGACTGAGGCCTTTCTGATATTTAATCTTCATCAGTGTGTCTAAACCCCAAAGTTTTGAAACCTAAACGGATCAAGACCCGACAAACACAGCACTTACCCCTCCGAGCACACATCGACCGACGTAGCCCATGAGACATGTCAGCTGGGGGCATCAGGCAAGAGACGCCCGATCCAGATAGGCGACCCCCAGAGCCAACATCAGCAAACATGGCCCATGCTCCACGGAAGTCCCGGGCATCAGGAAGGAGATGTCCAAAGTAGCCAGACTTGCAATATTTAAAATATAACAAAACGTGGTAACCAAATCAGCTAAGAAGATTCCAGGACATTTGCCCCCCAGGACATTTGCCCCCCAATGAATTAATCTAAAAATGGACATTTGCCCCCCAGTTGAAAATGCGACCCGGACATTTGCCCCCCAGAGCTTATTTTTGGTATGGACATCTGCTCCCCCGTGCTTATTTTTCAGGTGGACATTTGCCCCCCACTGCTTATTTCAGAAAGGGACATTTGCCCCCCAGATAGACCAGGGCTAACATAAAGGAGGAAAACAATGTATTTATTGGTTTATTATCATCAGAAATACAAAATGTTAAGCAATAAATTATTCCATCTATATAAATATGAATCCCATAATAACCTGCTGTTATGAACAACCCTACATTAGAAAGCAGTATGGATGCCGATCAGAGGCCATATCTGATGGGGATCTATACGGTTTGTCATGCAGTTTATTAAGTTAACAAAAATATACCAAGAATGTGATAATGTGATGGTTAATAGTCAACAATTGGAGATGCTTAATTTATTCAGCAGGATAAGGGGTTAAGCCAGTCAGCTACAGAACCATATATAGAGTTTGTGCCTCACTGAGCGTCCAGTGTCAGATGCCTATACTCAAGTGTTTTTTACACTGGATACACTGATGGTTAATTCTTGAAGAAATTGAAATGATCTTGAATGGGCTGTAAAACTTTAACCAAAACATTATCAGGTAAATTATGTAGCTATATACAAGTCTGTGTAATGAATATCCCTGTCTAGCCAGGTTGGGGGGCAAATGTCCCTTTCTGAAATAAGCAGTGGGGGGCAATTGTCCACCTGTAAAATAAGCACTGGGGGGCAGATGTCCATACCAAAAATAAGCTCTGGGGGGCAAATGTCCGGGTCGCATTTTCAACTGGGGGGCAAATGTCCATTTTTAGATGAAGTCATTGGGGGGCAAACGTCCTGGGGGGCTAACGTCCGGAGACCAGCTAAGATACATGTCTCACCTGACAAGTCAGTCTTAGTTTAAGAAATGATAAAATGATAAAAAGTGAACTTTAGTACCATTGCAGAGCAAGAGCTTGAGGTGAAGATCACAGAATTGCAATTGGTCACAGAATTTGAATTTTTATAAATTGAAATCACTTAAACAGTCGAACTTCAGTGGCTCGAACACCTTTGGGACCACGAAAATCTGTTTTAGACTGCGGTAGTTCAAGCCACTGAGGGTTACTTCCAGGAGGCAAAATGGGGTTAATTTTGGGACACGTTTTTCATTACGAAAACACGCCTATATGAATACATTGTAACCTTTATCGCCGAAAAAGTGGAAACTTTAAGATGAAAAATTGTGATAATTTTCTTATTTCTGCTCAAAATATAGAATGTGCGTACTCGTTAGAACCGTCTCATAGAGGCGGTTCTAACGAATACCCACAATCTATATTTTAGAGCAGAAATAAGAAAAATAAGGTTTATCCCTGTAAACCCCAGTTTTACAGTATAAAAGTGGGGTTCAAGGGGGTCAAAATTATATAGGCGCGTTTTCGTGATGAGTGTTCTATAATAAAAATGTATGCTGTGTGTACGCCTCATCGAGGTGATTCTAATGAGTACACACAGCATGCATTTGCAAGACAAAAATCGAAAATCTCCTTGATTAACCACTCTACTTCTTATATAGAGGAATTCCTAGGGACCAAAAACGGATTTGACTCAGCCATGGTTAACAAGCCACTGTTGCTCGAGCCATCAAAGTTATACTGTATCTGTTTTTCAGAATGTAAACACTGGAGAAGTTTGTGAATTTGTCAAGTATGGAGGAGATGAGTAAGTGTAATATTAATTACCATATTTATCAAAGTTGCTCAAAGAAATTAATTCCATGCAGAACTCTGGTTGCCATGGCAACAAATAGGCGAAAATTAGCAAAAACCTTTAAAAATCTTCCTGTCTGAAAGCAGAAGCCCCAGGTCTCTGATATTTGCTATGTAGCTTCACCATAAGGACTTCTACCAAAATTGCACAAATAATTGCCATGGGGTCAAAATTGCCCCCTGCCCTAGGGGTCACATATTTTACATAGACTCTTTTTGGGAAACACTTAAAAAATCTTCATGTCTGAACCCAGAAGGCACAGGTCTTTGATATTTGGTATGTAGCTTCATCTAGTGGACCTCTACTAAGATTGTTCAAATTGTAGCCCTCTGGCTAAAAATGGCCCCACACCGGGGCCCACTTGTTTTACATAGACTTATAACGGAAAAACCTTTAAAAATCTTCTTGTCTGAAACCAGAAGGCCCAGGTCTTTGATATTTAGTATGTAGCTTCATCTAATTGACCTCTACCAAGATTGTTTAAATTATAGCCCTGGGGCCAAAAATGGCCCCGCCCCAGGGCCCACTTGTTTTATGTAGACTTATAAGGGGAAAACCTTTAAAAATCTTGTCTGAGACCAGAAGGCACTGGTCTTTGATATTTGGTATGTAGCTTCATCTAGTGGACCTGTACCAAGATTGTTCAAATTGTAGCCCTCGGGCCAAAAATGACCCCGCCCCGGGGCCTACTTGTTTAACATAGCCTTTTAAGAGAAAAATCTTCTTGTTTGAAACCAGAAGGCCCATGTCTTTCATATTTAGTATATCAAAGTCAACCTCTACCAAGATAATTCAAATAGCCATGGGACCAAGAATGCCCCCACCCCAGGGCCCACTTGTTTTACATAGACTTATAAGGGAAAACCTTGAAAAATCTTCTTGTCTGAAACCAGAAGGTCCAAGGCTTTGATATTTGGTATGTAGCTTCATTTAGTGGACCTCTACCAAGATTATTCAAATTATAGCTCTTGGGCCAAAAGTGGTCCCGCCCTGGGGCCCACTTGTTTTACATGGAAGTATAAAGGGAAAACCCTTTAAAAATATTCTTTTCTGAAACCAGAAGGCCCAGGTCTTTGATATTTGGTATGTAATTTCATCTAATTGACCTCTACCAATATTGTTCAAATTATAGCCCTGTGTGTAGGGGCCTCTTGCTTTACATGGACTTATAAGTCAGTGGAAGTTCAGCTGAAGTTGTGTGAAACTAAGGATCTGTGACTTCAGGTGAGCGATATAGGACCATCATGGTCCTCTTGTTTTAGACACAACAACAGGTAATAAGTTATACTTGTTCAAATTTTAAAACAAGTATTGTATGTATGGAGTTGATGTGTTCAAATATTTATGGTAAACACGGTTTTGTTTGTTTGATTTGAGGTTTATCGTCCCCGTCAACACTGTAAAGGTCATTTTGGAGACGTTGCTTCCAATTTTGTGGGACTTTTACCCGACATTGAGATGAAATGACATCTCAATCCCTGTCGCCCAATGAAACCAATAGGGTTTATTAGCATGGACGGTCCGCCTCACACCGCGGTTCCTGGACAGGCTTAGATCCTCTAAGCTGTTTACCAGTACTAGTGTGCGGGCCGGATTCAGCTCTGCGTGGAAGCATCGTGCAGCCCATATATTTCTTCAAGCCCCTATGGGCGGGGGCGGCGGTAAACACGGTATGTTGTCTTCTGACATCATGTTTTAACAGAAACTTAACATCATGAAAACACGCTTATAGAATTTTGACCCCCTTGAACCCCACTTTCATATAAAGAAACTGGGGTTTACAGGGGAAAACCTTATTTTTCTTTTTTCTAATATATAGATTGTGGGTACTCATTAGAACCACCTCTATGAGGCTGTTCTAATGAGTACCAACAATCTATAATTTGAGCAGAAATAAGAAAAATATCACAGTTTTTCATCTTAAATTTTTTTTTTCGGCAGTAAAACTTACAAATTTACAATGCATTTGTATAGGCTTGTTTTCATAATGAGGAAAACATGTCTATGTGAAATATTGGTGTCCGACATGGTGTCAGAAAATAACAAATATTAGGTAGAAATTGTAATATCTTTCTTATTTTTGCTTTCATCATAGATTGTGCGTTCTCATTAGAACTGCCTCAATGAGGCGGTTCTAATGAATACCCACAATCTATGTTTTTTAGCAAAAATAGGGCAGATAATGTATAACCCCATAAACCTCACCTTTCTCTGTATAAAGTGGGGTTTAGACGGGAATTCGTTTCACGGACTTGTTATTGTGATAATAACATATCTATTTATCCCGACTGCCTATCAGAGGAGGGCGTATACCGGAGTACACGGAGAAAAACCACCTGACCTTCCATTGCGTCTCACATGTGACCCGAGCCAGGCTCAAACCTACAGCGCTGAGAGACCTAATGATTAAGAGTCAGCGCTCTTACCCACAAGGCCACATAGGCCTGTCCCTAGGGGAGTGAATCATTTTGAAGACGGCAAGCACTTCAAGGTTATGACTGATTAAATTTGTATTGTTTTACCTGCTTTCTAGTTTGTCAGTACTGGTGGAAAGGTGGGTTTATCTGTCACACTAATTTCTGTTTTATATACATTTCACAATGCAATAGTATATACGAAATTGTTATGAAAAACAAATGACAAAAATTTTCAGTAAAAATCCTAAAAACTCAGACATTTTGAGGTCTTGCTATAATTCTCCTCAAATTTTAACAAATTTGTTTCATGATCCAGCAGGGAGTCCAAAAGATGCGGACAGAATGGCAAACAGTGTAGACCCTGATCAGACTGCTCCTTTAGGAGCAGTCTGATCTGGGTCTGCACTGTTTGCTCAGGCCTGTCTTTAGGGTAGTTCCAGCTGCACTAATGCTGGCTTTAATACACATTAACCCTGGTCCTGCTGAATCTGGAAATGCTCTATCTAGTCCAGATCAGATAGCAAATTGATTTACTTTGATCAAACTTGGTACAATACATCATTGCAACCTACTCAAGACTTGATAAGCTTGTGAGTGAGTTAGTGTTTGAGTTTTATGTCCCACCAAAGCTAAGGTCATACGGAGACAGGACCTCGGTTTAAAGACTCATCCGAAAGTCTGGAGAAGCCCGGGATCGATCGTGCGACCCTTAGTTTACAAGGCGAATAGCTTAACCACAACACCATGGAGACTTCTATTGATAAGCTTGTGATGATGTGGACCTCCTTTTCAAGGTCACAGTCTCCCATTTTTTGGCCTAAAACAGCTTTTCTGCACCATTGCCCCTGAGCAAGTCAATGAATTGTAGTCAAATTTGGTAAAATTTGTTGCAACCTATCAGAGACTTAGATTTTGATGACCTTGGTCACATGAGTGCAAAGATAGACAAATTTTACAATAACAGCGCTCCATCTCCTGTGCCAACTGATGAATGCCGACCATATATGGTGTACTATATTCATTCAACATTCAGAAGACTTGATTAGATTTTGGTGGCCTTTGCTATTTTCTCAAGGTCTTATAGGACCAAAGATTGTTTAAGTTTTGCTTGTCTACAACATCTCTTTTAACCCTTATCCGGCTGAACATAACCCCTACCTTTGCAAACAGTAATATTTACAGACATAAGTTATGTTAAATTATGTAACTCCAGCTGCCAAGATACTTTCTGACCAAATCAAAGATAACTGGGAGTAATAGTTATGTAATAAGTACAATTATACAGAGTTTCAATTTCAGAAGGTGTTTGTGCAGTATAACTTATTGATACCAATGATGTGATGGTTTGCGCATGGTTGTTTTCAAATTGTCTTCATCAGCATTCATTTTTTATATGACGAGCCATCTTGAGTTCAGACAAGCTGGCCTATCTTGTGACAACTGTTGTTTGAGAAATTAATGCTCCAACTCACTTTTGTTACATGTTCATGTGTACAAGGCAAAATAGCTTCTCTATTTATATTTTTTTCACAACACTTATAGATCCATATCACATTAAGGAATGCAGTCGTTGTGTTCTTGTACAATTGTTGTAATTAACCCTTTTTGTACCAAATGGAATCGTCCTCCTTATATATAGCACAAGTCCATTTCAAAATTTAGGGGTGTCAGGTTGTGCTTTCTTCAAACTTTATTTCGGAGATGGCTGATGGTTTTGCAAACAGTGTAGGCTCTGATCAGACGCCTCGTTCTGCGGCGTCTGATCTGGGCCTGAACTGTTTGCCAAGTACCAGTTTCGGGGTTTAGGTACGAAATGGGTTAAAAATAAAAGAACGGTGTCCTTTTAGAATTCTTTCCTGAACTAAGACTTGTTTTTCTTCAACTCTTTTCCAAACTTTCAAAGGTTTCTCCTCTTCTTCGGGGTTAACCCTTGTCCTGCTGAGCCCGGATATGCCTTACCTTTTAAACAATGTAGATCCAGATCAGATGGCTTCTGAAGAAGCCATCTGATCAGGATCTACATTGTTTGTCATTCAGATTGTGAATTTGTTGCAATAAGTTGCATCTAGTAATCTGATTGGTTGATAATCAGTAGTGGGTGTGGCATATTTGAATATTCAGCAGGACAAGGGTTAAATTGACACTACTCTTTACATGCTTCTTATCAATTCAGTCTGGTCTACCAATGTTTGAGATGTCCAGCCAGCATTTCCATAACTTCATGACATCATCATGCAACTGTTGGCATGATGTCACAAACTATGGCAATGCCTTATAAAACACTAAAGGTATACCACCTACATTTCACTCCTAACGGAATCTATGGCCTTTTGGGAAAATAAAAGTAAGTCTGATGACAAAAATCATTGTTCAATTACATTTTTTTCTTCTGCTCATCAGCCACTTACATGAAACATTTTCAAGTTTCTCTATTAAATTACAATACTATTCCTATTGCATATAGTTTATTCATTTTCCTATTTTAAATATGGTGCAGGTAAAAAAAAATCTGCTGAACCCTTATCTTGCTGTTCACAACAACTCCTATCTTTGCAAACAGTGTAGATCCAGATCAGATGGCTTCTGAAGAAGCCATCTGATCAGGATCGACACTGTTTGGCATTTAGTTTATGAATTTGTAGCAATAAATTACATCAAGTAATTATAGCCCCGCTTTGAAAAAGTGGGGCTATATTGGATTTGCCATGTCCTTCTGTCATTCCGTGATTCCGTTAATTTGTGTTGGCTCCATAACTTTGTATCTGCTTAACATATTTTCATGAAACTTCACACAAATGTTAAACACCATAAGACAATGTGCAGAGCGAAGGAATTATAACTGTGGATTGCCTACTTTTGGAGTTATTGCCCTTTGAACATTTTCCGTAATTCCGTAATTCCGTGATTCCGTTAATTTGTGTTGGCTCCATAACTTTGTATCTGCTTAACATATTTTCATGAAACTTCTTACAAATGTTAAACACCATAAGACAATGTGCAGAGCGAAGGAATTATAACTGTGGATTGCCTACTTTTGGAGTTATTGCCCTTTGAACATTGAAAAATGGCAATTTTAATTGTGTCCGCTTCATAACTCGAAAACCGTTTGAGATATTTTTAGGAAACTTCACACAAATGTTAAGCACTATGAGACGATGTGCAGAGCGCAGGAACCATAACTCTGCATTGCTTATTTTTGGAGTTATTGCCCTTTGAACATTGAAAAATGGCAATTTTAACAGTGTCCGCTTCATAACTCAAAAACCGTTTGAGATAATTTCATGAAACTTCACACAAATGTTAAGCACTATGAGACAATGTGCAGAGCGCAAGAACCATAACTCTGGTTTTCGTATTTTCTGTGTGTCTGTCTGTGTGTCTGTCTGTGTCTGTTAACAATTTTCGTGTCCGCTCCATAACTTTAAAACCCATTCACATATTTTCATGAAACTTCACACAAACATTAAACACCATGAGATGGTGTGCAGAGTGCAGGAACCATAACTCTGGATTGCCTAATTTTTGAGTTATTTCCCTTTGAATATTGAAAAATATCAATTTTAGCCGTCTTTGCTCGATAACTCAAAAACCGTTTGGGATAATTTTATGAAACTTCACACAAATGTAAAGCACCATATTACGTGTGCAGAGCGCAGGAACCCAAACTCTGGATTGTCTACTTTTTCAGTTATAGGCTTTTGAATATTAAAAAACGGCAATTTTAACTATGTCCGCTCCATAACCGTGAAAAGCACCTTGAGATGATGTGCAGAGTGCAGGAACCATAACTCTGGTTTGCCTACTTTAGGAGTTATTGCCCTTTGAACATTTAAAAAGGCAATTTTGACTGTGTCGGCTCCATAACTCACAAACCATTTGAGATATTTTCATGACACTTCACACAAGTGTAAAGCACCATGAGACAATGTGCAGAGCGCAGGAACCCTGACTCTGATTTGCCTACTTTAGGAGTTATTACCCTTTGAACATTGAAAAATGGAAGATGAAATTTAGTATAAACATGGACATTCTGGTAATGTATCATGCTCATTGAAATGAGGGACAAGGGCTCACAACTCTTAGAGTTTTTCCAGATAATGTAAAATTTTCAACAGTTATTTCTTGTTCATAACTGTTTTCTCTGCAGCTTAAATAACTTTCTTCTCTGACAGCGCTGAAGCGGGGCTATAGTCAGATCCTCTGACAGCTCTAGTTTGATTAGTTGATATACAGAAAATGGGTGTGGCTTAAATGAATATTCAGCAAGATAAGGATTAAGAAATGAGTGCAAAGCAGGAGTTTCTTTATACGAGTTTTTTTTACCTCCAAAGGTTTATAAATCCCATACATGTACTTCCATAGACTTTTAGGCTCATTTGGATGCTTGCTCTGAATTTTGGTAAATTTGATGATTCAGTCAACGTAGATATACATATGCTGACTGATAGCAAAAAACTAAATGGGCACCATTTCGAAAGTGAATAAAAATAAAAGAAACAAAGTGTTTCAGTGATAAAACAACTAAAAATGTGAGATTACAAAAAGCAAAACATTCTTCTTTAACAATAGTTATAAATTAGTTTCAACATTGCATCCAGGACTTAAGATGTCATTTCATCTCAATATCGGGTAAAAGTCCCACAAAATTGGAAGCAACGTCTCCAAAATGACCTTTACAGTGTTGACGGGGACGTTAAACCTCAAATCAAAGAAAAGAACAAACCAACTCAAACATCATACATTTGAATGTCTGTTGATATCTTTTCAGATGCCACTGAGATAATGTCATGATTAACGTCAATGTGACTGAAACTTTCCCAAGTTGAAATATAATGATTTAACTGCAAAAGCAGTATCTTGTAGAAAAAGTAGTTCCAGCTAAAGAGATTTATTTCCCCCTCTTTTAGAAATTATGGTATTTCTCTGTTATGCATGTAATTTTACCCCCGGCATATGAAGTATGCTATGGGGTATATAGTTTTCTTCCTGAGGTTTGTCCATTGGAAATTAATGAAAACCCTGTAAACCCCACTTTCCTGTATATAAAGTGGGGTTTGGAGTGGCATTTATAACACGTTATTCATTAGGAAAACATGTCCGTAAGAAATAATGGCGTCCAACATGGTGTCAGAAAATGATAAATATTAGGTAAAAATTATAACATCTTTATTATTTCTGCTTTTAACATAGATTGTGGGTGCTCGTTAGAACCGCCTCAAGGAGGCGGTTCTAACGAGTACCCACAATATATGTTTTTGAGCAAAAATAAGGAAGTTAATGTATACCCCCATAAACCCCACTTTTCCCTATATAAAGTGGGGTTTAGGGGGGTCTTCATTTCACGGACTTGTTATCATGATTGTTAACCTAAGGATCAAACTACAGTGGCTGGAACTACCCCTGTCTACAACTAAGTCCAGGGCCACAGCCCATCGAGGCTTGGAGAAATTGAATGGGCTGCATGGGGCTTCCAGACAGAGCTGAAACCGACTGACTTTGAGTACTGGTAAACCGCTTAGAAGGTCTCAGCCTGCCCAGAAAAAGTGGTGCGAGTCGGACCGCTCCTTAAACCCTTGAGGTTTCTGCACCTTAAACCCTTGAGGATTCTTTGGGCGTTAGGACTTGAGATGTCATCTCGATGTCTGGTAAAAGTCCCACAAAAACTCGAAGCCGTGTCTCTAAAACGACCTAAATAGTGTTGATGGGGACATAAAACCTCAACTAAAACAAACAAACTACAACAAAGTCTATATTTTTAAAGGTGTTCAAGCCATTTAAGGGAAATAAATACACCTTCAGGGGAGGCAACTCCTGCAAAACTATTTTTGTCTCCCATGTCAATAGGGTCAACTCTTAAAGGAAAGAATTTTCTCCTGAGGAGAAAATTCTTTCCTTTAACAGAAGACCACTTTTTCAGTGGGACAGGGCTAAAAGAAAAGCAAACAGGCAGTCTCGAAAGTTGTCTACCTTTGAAAAATGGTGGGAAAACCTGCCAGGTGTTCAAGCCATTTAAGTTCAACTATATTTTTTTCAGGTACACAATTCCTCTAGAAGTTTACCTTCTCTTCATGTTTTTCTGGTGTATGAACTTTATAGTAGCGCTGGGACAGATGACTCTGGCGGGTTCCTTTGCCTCCTACTACTGGGCTTTTGAGAAGCCCAAGGATATCCAAGCATTCCCTCTTACAGGTTCCCTGTATAGATCAATTAGGTGAGTTAACTTTGTTGCCCTTTTGTCAATATAAAATTGATATTTTTTGCAAGACTAGACCGTCTGTTGAAAGTAATTCTCTGTTGAACAATTATACTTAATGTAACCTTACAGTAAAAAGTATTGTTTACAAATGTCAAGCCATTTATACATTGATGTGTTTTATGATGGTGTATTACTCTTATCCTGCTGTTTAGAGCAAAGCCCTACCTTTGCAAACACTGTAGATCCAGATCAGATGGCTTCTGATCAGGATCTACACAGTTTGTCATGTAGTTTGGGAACTGAACAAATATGTTATGTCAAGTAATTTGATTGGTTGATAGTCGGAAATGGGTGTGGCTTAATTAATTTATACAGCGGATTAAGGAATCGAATCAAAACCTGTCCTTTTGTAAGTTATTCTGTAGTACTGGAGGAGGACATAAAAAATTTGTGACAGGACTGTATATACTGCAATACACTGTGGGTAGCCTGAAACTTGTTTCATACTCAGCTCAATTTGTAATGCTCATAATCATTCAAATAGAAACAAATCAGACAATTTTACTTGTGCTTAAATTTTAACCCTTATCTTGCTGAATATTCATTTAAGCCACACCCATTTCTGTCTATAAACCAATCAAATTACCTGATGTAATTTATTGCTACAAATTTCATAAATTGAATGCCAAACAGTGTAGTTCCTGATCAGATGGCTTCGTCAGAAGCCATCTGATCTGGATCTACACTGTTGCAAAGATAGGGGTTGTCGTGAACAGCAAGATAAGGGTTAAAATGGCAACAATTAACGGTTAAGAAACTAGTCACAATAATTGTCATCTGCTTTGTTTTCTGCTAGTTGCTTTAAAAGTCAACGTTGCAAAGACGCAAGAAGACGAAGCAGACAGCATAAGCAGACAACATTTTCAGATGCAGTTTTTCTTGGCATCTTAAGGGTTAATGCCACAGGGTAGTTTTAGCCAAGCTGAACTGCGGTTTGGCTGATGAGTTTTACAGAAACTTGTACATGTATTTTGAAGACAGTACAGTACATTAAAACTGTCCGACTTTTTGCATGATTGTTGCCATTATTAGCTCGTCTGTTTTTTGAAAAAAAACTTTCGAGCTATTGTCATCACTCCGGCGTCTGCGTAGTCGTCCTGCGTCGTTCCAAAAAAACTTAACCTTGGCTATAACTTAAAAAGTATTTGACCTAGCCTCATGAAACTTCATACACACACTCATCATCACAAGAGCTACATTTTGACCAAGGACCATAACAACATTGTTGATTTTGGCTGAATTATCTCCCCTTTTCCAATTTTTTTCTGAAACACATTTTTTGCTCTCATTTTAATACTATTCACAACAGAGCCTTCAAACTTCACATGAATGTTCCTTGGGACAAGACCTTTTCAGTGATACCACACTTTTTGATCTGTGACCTTGACCTTTGAACTTTGACCTATTTTTCGAAAATTTAACCGAAAACCTTAACCTTGACCATATTTCCAAAAGTATTTGGCCTACCTTCATGAAACTTCATACACATACTCACCATCACAAGAGCTACATTCCCTACAAGTTTTATAACTCCATCTTGCAATTTGATTGAATTATCTCCCCTTTTCTCTCCGTTTTTTTTAAATTGTTTTTGTCTCTTATTTCAATACTATTCACAACAGAGCCTTCCAACTTCACATGAATGTTCCTTGGGACAAGACCTTTTCAGTCATACCACGCTTTTTGACCTGTGACCTTGACCTTTGAACTTTGACCTAGTTTTCGAAAAATTAACCAAAAAACTTAACCTTGACCATATTTCCAAAAGTATTTGGCCTACCTTCATGAAACTTCATACACATACTCACCATCACAAGAGCTACATTCCCTACAAGTTTTATAACTCCATCTTGCAATTTGATTTGACTTAGAACTTTTGTTTTCTAAAAGAAACTGCAGACGAGCGTTGGCACCCGCATGCGGTGCTCTTGTTTTTATCAGTGATGACAACAGTCATCAGAAGACTTTGAGATTCACCACAGCCTCATTATAACACAACCTCATTATAATGCTGTTCATTATAACATGATTTTGGATATAACACGGTTTCAAGGTGGATCCCAAAAATGTATAGATTATGTAGAAAAATTTTTCTATACATATTTGTTGGGCTATAACATGGTTGTTTAACTTATATGGTTTCTGCTTTGGACGCCATTAATAGCGTTATAAAGAGGTTGTGGTGTAGTTCCATATCGTACCTGTGATATCTCCCAGATCATGTGGGAGGCTCCCGCATTTTAAGCATACCTCCCGCTCTCCCGTCCGGGAGACAGAATCTCCCGCATTTGCAATTTTCCTGTCCCCGATTTTTTCCAGAGATACCATTTGCGGTAAGCGGTAACAGACTTAAAATTTTCACTGCTGAAGGCAATTACCAAATAAGCAGGAGAATATATCGGACACTTAACAGTAAACATCAACTTCTAAAAGCCGATAATACTTTCTCCTTCTGCTGACTGCACAAAATAAACATGATCAGGCTGCCAGTAAAGATTACATCAGCTGACGTAATTGATTTACCGTTTTTTTTATAAGAGAGCGGTGCATCTGCACTCAGTAGTACAGATACTCAGAAGTTTTGTACGGTGACGGTAACAGTTCTATTTCACTTATATTTAGCCTATATTTAACTGAAATTGTGCGTTTATTTTCCCATTTTTTTATCACTGTTTGTTCCTTTTATATCACTCTCCCATAATCTTTTGTTTTTATATTCTATGTAAACTTAGAAATTTTGATTTTGAAAGTGGAAAATAGTTATTATTTACCAATCAATAACGAGTAATTACTAAAAGTCATGCAATCAACAGCAGATTGAAAATTGCCCCCCTTGAGTAAGCTTTGTACAAGTACTGTATTTAAAAAGATTTGTGACCGGGAACTTCATGTTAGTGAAATCTATAATTAGTGTGCATTTATTAGCTCACCTGACCGAAGGTCATGGTGAGGTTTTGTTACTGTTAGATGTCCGGCGGCGTCGTGCATCGTCCGTCGTGCGGCGTCCTTGCGTAAACTTTTTCTTGTGAACACACCAGAGGTCACAGTTTTGGGCCAATCATCATAAAACTTGGTCAGAATGATCACCATAACAATATCTTGGTCAAATTCGAATGTGGGTCATGTGGGATCAAAAAGTAGGTCAGTAGGTCAAATAATATAAAAACTTTGTGAACATACAAGAGGCCACAGTTTTGGTCTGATCATCATTAAACTTGCTCAGAAGTATCATCTTGACAATGTCTCGGTCAAGTTCGAATATGTGTCATGTCGGGTCAAAAAGTAGGTTAGTAGGTCAAATCATAGAGAAACCTTGTAAACACACTGGAGGCCACCGTTTTAGACCAATCATCATCAATTTATCTCAGAATGATCATCTTGACAATAGGTCTGTCATGTCATAGAAAAACCTTGTGAACACACTAGAGGCCACACTTTTAGTCTGATCATCATCGAACTTGCTAAGAATGACCATCTTGACAATATCTCAGTAAATTTCGAAAATGGGTCATGTTGGGTCAAAATGTAGGTCAGTAGCTAAGGTCAAATCATTGAAAAACCTTGTGAACACACTAGAGGCCACAGTTTTGGTCCAATCATCATTAATCTGAATGATCATCTTGACAATAGCTCAGTCAAGTTGGAATATGGATCATATTGGGTCAAAAAGTAGGTCAGTAGGTCAAATTGAAGAAAAACCTTGTCAACACACTAGAGGTCACAGATGTAATCTGATTTTCATCAACCTTGCTCAGAAAGCTCATCTTGACAATATCTAAGTCAAGTTTGGCAAAAAGTAGGTCAGTAGATCAAATCATTAATAAACCTTGTGAACAAACTAGAGGCTACAGTTTTAGTCCGATCATCATCAAACTTGCTCAGAATGATCTTCTTGACAATATCTCGGTTAAATTCGAATATGGATCATGTCGGATCAAAAAGTAGGTCAGTAGGTCAAATCATAGAAAAACATTCTGAACACACTAGAGGCCACAATTTTTGTCGAATTATCATCAAACTTGCTCAGAATGATCAGCTTGACAATATCTTGATCAAGTTTAAAAATAAAAAAGTAGATCATTAGTTTATTTTGTCATAACTGTGGATCCCATTTAAGATAGAGCTTGCATATTTGGCATGTAAGTTCCTTGTGACAAGGGCTTCCACTCGTACAAAAATGACCTGTAACCTTGACATGTGACCTTCTTTATCATCACTTTTGAACCATTTGAGATAGTGCCTTCCGGCCCTTCATATTTGGAATGTTTGTTCTGTGTGACAAGGACTTCCCACCCATACAAAAATTTTGTGACCTTGACCTTTGACCTACTTTATCATAACTTTTGAACTATTTGAGATAGTGCCTTCATATTTGGCATGTATGTTCCTTCTGACAAGGGCCTCCCACCCATACAGACAATTTTACCTGCGACCTTGAACTTTGACCTACTTCACCATAACTTTTGAGCCATTTGAGATAGAGCCTTCATATATGACATGTAGGCTCCTTGTGACAAGGGCTTCCCACACATACAACATTTTTTACCTGTGACCTTGACCTTTGACCTTTTTTTGTCATAACGTTTGAACCATTTAACATAGAGCCTTCATAATTGGCATGTAGGTTCCTTGTGACAAGGTCTTCCCACTCATTGCAAACAATTTTGACCTTGACCTGTGACCTACTTAATCATAACTTTTGGACCATTTGAGGTGGAGCCTTCATATTTGGCATGAATATTCCTTGAGAGAGGGGCTTCCCACTCATACAAAAGTTTGACCTTGACCTACTTTATCATAACTTTTGAACCATTTGAGATAGATCCTTCATATTTGGCATGTATGCTCCTTCTGACAAGGCACCATACTAAATTACCTACCATTTCATTTCTTCAGTGTGGATCAGGTGAGCGATCCAGGGCATCATTATATCAAGGTTTGGATGTAACAAAATTTACATTTTAAACAAATAAAGACTCAGAATTTTTTTTTCCTGGGATTCTCACTAATTTTTTGGGGCCAACCTGAACAACTGTTATAAAATGGTATTAATTTCAGCATGGACTGCTTTACCTATACATGTATTTATGAACAGGGTGTTCTGAGAAAGGCCAAAAAAGTTGCCTGCACAGACTGTATGAAGGAGTGTAAATAGTGCTAGAAGTAATGCTTATCATTGAAGAGAATGTTGTGCTTTGGGTCTGTTCAGTAGCAGTAAAACCCAGCACTGGATAAAGAGGCAGACTGGAAACATTTTAGGATATTTTTTCTAATTAAGTATTTCTACACTAAAGCATGTTGCGGGTACTTTCAACAATCAGGTGATTCTGACAAATACCAACAACATCACATCAATGGACTTGTGGTCTAAGCATTGTTTGTAAACAACCTACAACTTGCTATTTTGAAATTAAACTTGACAAAATATGTTCCTATCATTTTAATTAAGTAGTTCCAGATCCTTTGTACATCTAAACCACAAAAAATGACAAGAAAAAAACACTTAAACATGCCATCAGAAAGTCTCCCTCATTGGGACCTCAATCTCCCTCATCTGAGAAGCAAATCTCCCTCATGGTCAACATAAAATTATCACAGGTAAGCCATATGAGGAAGAATGAACAATTTTAACCCTTAAAGCCCCAGACTAATTCCAGAGCAGATGATATTTTTTACAATTTTTAAGCAACAGGTTATACATTTCATGTGAATCATCTGCCAAGTAGACAATTCACTTGTAATGTCAAGCCTGGTTTTCCCAGCATAATCCTACCGGCTCCGATAGCTCAGTTGGTAGAGTGCCTGCTCCGGGGAACGGGAGGTCACAGGTCGATCCCAGGCCGCGACATACCAAAGTCGTTAAGAATGGTACTAGCTGCTCCTCACTTGGCACTCAAATTTACGGGGTAGAGCTAGGACTGGTCTACCCAATGTCAGGATAATTTGACTGGGTGTGGTATCATGTAATGTGTCTGGGACATGATACTTCAGTGAGGCAGCACTATAAAAGTGAGCATTGAGCTCCCTGTCGCAACCAGACACTGTCGTGATATGACTGAAAAATTGTTGAAAGCGACGTTAAACCCAAATTCACACACACTCCCAGCAAAATCCGATACAAATACATAAAAATTCCATCGGCTACAATGTGATTTGCACTTAAAGGTTGATTTGTATTTTTCTTTATACTTTTAGGTACCATCTTGGATCACTGGCATTTGGTTCCCTGCTGATAGCTATTGTGCAGATTATCAGGGTTGGTCTGGAATATCTTGACCATAAACTGAAGGGTTCAGAAAATCAGGTGGCAAAATTCTTCTTAAAGTAAGTTGCCAAGATACAATTGAACATCATCACACACAAAAAAAATGAGGCAGTAGAAAAATTGCCATTTTTGCCTTATTTTGCCAATACGATTTTGAGGTCAAAATGCATGGAAAAAATGTGAAATTTACTCCTAATCTTTCTTATTACTAGAACAAGCCTTTTTTGGGCTGACAATGTTTGATATATTTCTTATAGTTTGTCCAGATATAGATTGTGGGTACTTGTTAGAACCACCTCATTAAGGTGGTTCTAACGAGTACCCACAATCTACATTTTTTAGCAAAAATGAGGAAAATAATGAGTACCCCTAATGGGTGAAAGTTGGCAGGTATGTGAGGAAGAATTCTTTCAGATGTAAAAAGGTGTGTTAACTTACAGCTAACCATGTAAGAGTAAAACCATATTTAATGAGGGTAGATAAATGAGGACATTAAACATATTTCTCATCTCAAAAATGTGCCTATATGATTCTGACCCCTAGATCCTCACTTTCACATAGTAAAACTGAAGCTACAGCTGAGGGTAAACCTTATTTTTCTTATTTCTGGTGTAAAATGTTGATTGTGGGTACTCGTTAGAAGCACCTCAATGAGGCATTCAAAGGTGTCCCCACAATCTATATTTTGAGCAGAAGTAAGAAAAATATATAAAAAATATCACAATTTTTCATAATAAAATTTTCAGCAATAAAATTTACAATATATTTATATAGACAATGTAATGGAAATCATTGCCTTCTCTGAAAGTGAATCCAATTCACTTTCAGAGAAGGCAATGATTTCCATTTCCTCATGACGCTGTTGTGTATTTTAAAAAGATCTTAAACTTGTGGTCATTTCAATTGAGTTTGATAAATTTCAAATGAAATGACCCCAAGTGTAAGATTCTGTTTATCATATAACGATTTAAAGTCAGATTTTATTGCTGAATAAGTTAAAAAAAAAAACGGGTGCCTATATCGCACCATGCTTATAGCAGGCGTGACAAAAAATGGGGTTGTCACAGACAGCGTCAAGACATTACGCACCAGTAACCATGTGTTATTGTCACGCCTGCTCTTAGCATGGCACGATATAGACGCCTGGTTTTCTGTCCGTTCGTCCATTCGTCTGTTTTTCCGTTCGTTCGTCCGTCCGTTTGTCAAGGCGTCAACATTTGCGACCACCCTTGCGTTCACCCTAATGGTCAAGTTTGTTTCTCAAGAACTATAAGAGCTTCATTAATGATACTTGGTACAAACTTGTATCTGGAGATGGAAACTTAAATGCAAGCATCCATATTTGACCTTGACCTACATTTTACGGTTTACTGACTTTGTAAAATATTGCAATCACCCTAGCGTTCACCCTAATGGTCAAGTTTATTTCTCAAGAACTATAAGAGCTTCATTAATGATACTTGGTACGAACTTGTATCTGGAGATGGAAACTTAAATGCAAGCATCCATATTTGACCTTGACCTACATTTTACTGACTTTGTAAAATATTGCAACCACCCTAGCGTTCACCCTAATGGTTTAGTTCATTTCTCAAGAATTATTTGAACTTCATAAATGATACTTAGTACACGCTTGCATTTAAGAATGACAACTTTTATGCAAGCATCTATGTTTGACCTTGGCCTAGATGTCATGGTTTGGTGACTTTGCGCCCACACAGGCACGACATAGCCTTCGGCAGAATTCTTGTTACATGTGGTCAGATCATTTTTATAAAAGTGATGTTAAATGATACTATATTATATGATGCATTAAAATCAAGAATTCAATATTTTTCAGGTGCCTGAAATGTTGTATGTGGTGCCTTGAGAAGTTCCTGAGGTTCCTCAACAAAAATGCTTATATCCTGGTAAGATCAGTATTGTGGAATTTGACATCGTCAAAACCAGCATGATTTATTATTATAGCCCCGCTTTGAAAAAGTGGGGGCTATATTGGATTTGGCTTGTCCGGAATTCCGTCTGTCTGTCTGTCTTTCTGTCTGTCTGTAATATTTGATAGTGGGTACCTTGTTACCGCAACTCCTCTTACAGTTCTAGGTCAATCCTTTTGAAACTTTACAGGTGTTTTCATATAGGTCTGAAGATGTGCATATTCTTTTTTTCATTATCCTTAAATAATTTTTTTCACTTATTTCACCTTTTTTAACTAAGACAATTTTTGAGATCTACTAATGTTAAAATGTATAGGGAGTAGCTACCTTGTTACCGCAACTCCTCTTACAGTTCTAGGTCAATCCTTTTGAAACTTTACAGGTGTTATCATATAGGTCTGAAGATGTGCATATTCTTTTTTCATTATCCTTAAATAATTTTTTTCACTTATTTCACCTTTTTTAACTTAGACAATTTTTGAGATCTACTAATGTTAAAATGTATTTTTGAGATCTACTAATGTTAAAATGTATAGGGAGTAGCTACCTTGTTACCACAACTCCTCTTACAGTTCTGGGTCAATCCTATTGAAACTTTACAGGTGTTTTCATATAGGTCTGAAGATGTGCATATTCTTTTTTCATTATCCTTAAATAATTTTTTTCACTTATTTCACCTTTTTTTAACTTAGACAATTTTTGAGATCTACTAATGTTAAAATGTATAGGGAGTAGCTACCTTGTTACTGCAACTCCTCTTACAGTTCTAGGTCAGTCCTTTTGAAACTTTACAGGTGTTTTCATATAGGTCTTAAGATGTGCATATTCTTTTTTCATTATCCTTAAATAATTTTTTTCACTTATTTCACCTTTTTTAACTAAGACAATTTTTGAGATCTACTAATGTTAAAATGTATAGGGAGTAGCTAACTTGTGACCGCAACTTCTCTTACAGTTCTAGGTCAATCCTTTTGAAACTTTACAGGTGTTTTCATATAGGTCTGAAGATGTGCATATTCGTTTTTCGTTATCCTAAAATTATTTTTTTTCAACTTATTTCACTTTTTTAACTAAGACAATTTTTGAGATCTTCTAATGTTGAAATGTATAGGGAGTAGCTACCTTGTGAACGCAACTCCTCTTACAGTTCTAGGCCGATCCTTTGAAACTTTTCAGGTGTTTTCAAAGAGGTCTTAAGATGTGCATGTGGTTTTTTCATTATCTAAAACTTATTTTTTAACTTAGACTGTTTTTCAGATCTAATAACGCGAAAGGCGTAGGTACCTTGTTAGGGATTTAACCCTCTCACAAGTCTTTACCTTTAATTCATGAGTCTTACTCCTCTGACAGGGCTATAGCGGGGCTATAGTCAGATCCTCTGACAGTTCTAGTTTCAACCAGCTCAATAGAAGTGGGTACTAATGAAGTAGGCAGCCACCAAAGGTTGAGAGAAGAGCTTTTGATTACATAACATATCACTGGGATATTGTTCCATATCTACCAAACAGTCAATTTTGTATTGAAAATTTGTTATATGTTTCTTATTGCTACTCAAAACTTAGGTCGTAGTGCTCTTTAGAACTGCCTCACCGAAGCAGTTCTAATGAGTACCAACAATCTATGTTTTGTGGTGCTCTTTAGGCAGTTCTAATGAGTACCCACAATCTATGTTTTTGAGCAGAAATAAGGTACATAATCTATACCCCTCTAAACCTCACTTTTAAGCCCTGCCATTTGAAGAATGGTGGAAAGGTCATAGTGTTACTTCTGTCTGTATATCTTTGTCTGTATCTGCATCTGAGATGGATTTAGCAGTTTGTGTTTTTAGCTCACCTGTCACGTAGTGACAAGGTGAGCTTTTGGGATCACTTTTTGTCCGTGCATGCCTCTGTGCATGCTTGCGTGCGTGCGTCCGTAAACTTTTTCTTCAAACAACATCTCCTCCTAAACCACTGATCAGATTTTGACCAAACTTCACAGGAATGATCCTTAGGTGGTCCCCTTTCAAAGTTGTTCAAATGGTTCCGGTCTGTTGCACATCTAGGTCACAGGAGCTAAAAATAGATTTTTTTACTGAAAATTATAAAAATCTTCTTCTCTGAAACCGCAAGGGCCAGGTCTTTGATATTTGGTGTGAAGCTTCTTCTAGTGGACCTCTACCAAGATTGTTCAAATTAAAGCCCTGGGGCCAAAAATGCCCCCGCCATGGGGGGCTTTGGTTTTACATAGGCTTATATAGGGAAAATCTTTAAAAATCTTCTTCTCTGAAACCACAAGGCCCAAGTCTTTGATATTTGGTGTGAAGCTTCATCTAGTGAACCTCTACCAAGATTGTTCAAATTTCAGCCCTAGTGCCAAAAATGCCCCCGCCCCGAGGGCCTTTGGTTTTACAATTGCTTATATAGGGAAAATCTTTAAAAATCTTCTTCTCTGAAACCACAAGCCCCAAGTCTTTGATATTTGGTGTGAAACTTCAACTAGTAGACCTTTATCAAGATTGTTCAAATTATAGCCTTGGGGCCAAAAACGCCCTGCCCAGAGGGCCTTTGGTTTTACATAGGCTTATATAGGGAAAATCTTTAAAAGTCTTCTTCACTGAAACCACAAGGCCCAGGTCTTTGATATTTGGTACGAAGCTTCATCCAGTGGACCTCTACCAAGGTTGTTCAAATTTCAGCCCTGGGGCCAAAAATGCCTCCACCCCAGGGGCCTTTGTTTTTACATAGGCTTATATAGGTAAAATCTTTAAAAATTTTCTTCTCTGAAACCACAAGGCCCAAGTCTTTGATATTTGGTGTGAAGCTTCATCTAGTGGACCTCTATCAAGATTGTTCAAATTATAGCCCTGGGGCCAAAAATGCCCCTGCCCCGAGGGCTTTTGGTTTTACATAGGCTTATATAGGGAAAATCTTTAAAAATCTTCTTCTCTGAAACCACAAGGCCCAGGTCTTTGATATTTGGTATGAAGCTTCATCTAGTGGACCTCTACCAAGACTGTTCAAATTATAGCCGTGGGGCCAAAAATGCCCCCGCTCCGGGGGCCTTTGGTTTTACATAGGCTTATATAGGGAAAATCTTTAAAAATCTTCTTCTCTGAAACCACAAGGCCCAAGTCTTTGATATTTGGCGTGAAGCTTCATCTAGTAGACCTCTACCAAATTTGTTCAAATTATAGCCCTGGGGCCAAAAATGCCCCCGCTCCAAGGGCCTTTGGTTTTACATAGACTTATACAGGGAAAATCTTTAAAAATCTTCTTTTCTGAAACTAGAAGGCTATTTGGTATGAAGCTTCATCTAGTGGACCGCTACCAAATTTGTTAAAATTATAGACCTTGGGCCAAGATTGTACTAGAGACACTGATTCTCAGGTGAGCGATTCAGGGCCCTCTGGGCCCTCTTGTTCTTTAATTTTCAAAATATGGACCAAACTTCTCCTTTGAATTCTAAAAATGTCCTTAACTTCTTGTCTTGAAACTCTAGGCCAAGGCATCTGTATAGGTTGCAGTGCAAAAGCTACACACATCTATTTTTCAGCAAAAAAAAAAAAACAAAAAAAAAAAAAAAACAATATTGTAGATGTTGTACTCTGTAGAACAGCTAACATTTTGGAAACTGATAAGTTCTTCAACCCTTATCTTGCTGTACATGACAACCCATACCTTTGCAAACAGTGTAGATCCAGATCAGATGGTTTCTGAAGAAGCCATCTGATCAGGATCTACACTGTCATTCAGTTTGTGAATTTGAATGAATAAATTACATCAAATAATTTGATTGGTTGAAATGTAAATGGGTGTGGCTAAATTAATTCATGTAGTGGGATAAAAGTTAAAATAACAGTGCCTTAAACAGCTATGCCCTTGTCTTTTCGGTAATGATATTGTTAAATTTTCCTGTACTATTTTCAGATTGCTATATATGGTAAAAACTTCTGTGCTTCAGCCAAAGATGCCTTTATGTTGATTATGAGAAATGTAGTCAGGTAAGTTTGACATGTAGAGGCCTTTGAACTAGGATGATTCACTCATGTTCAAAGACGGTGTCTTTCATATCTCTGGAACTAGCGATTTTCAGACAAAAACTTTTGATATTTGAGCCAGCGTACTACAAAACCTACAATAAGACGTGCGCCCAGCTTAGACTCAGATCAACCTGCACATCCATATAGTCTAACCAGAGACTTCTCTTGCTGCATGAAGGAGTATTAGGCCCTTAGCTATCCTTAGAGTGCACAACAAAGACTCTGATCAGACTGCACAGATGTGCAGGCTGATCTGAGTCTTCGTTGGGCGCACATGACTTATTGTAGTTTTGTCAGGCACTGGCTCATTTTTCTTATTTCTAGTTTAAATATAGATTGTTGGTGCTTGTTAGAACTGCCTCATTGAGTACCCACAATCTATGTTCTTGAGCAAAAACAAAGAAAATAATATATACCCCTGTAAACCATAGTTTTCTTGATATAAAGTGGGGTTTAAAGGGGTATTTATTACATAACATGCTAACCTGATGGATACACTTTAAGTTTCCATTTTAACACTTTGAAAATGCTTGTCAAGTGCTTTTGGGGTTAGGGGAGAGCACTTAAACTAAAACGAATGCACCTTTTCTGTGTTTTTGCAAAAGGGTGCTGCTCTTGTAGAGAAAAATAGTTCCTTGCACACCAGTTAAGGAAATCCATGGTTTTAGCCTGGAATAGAAATTCAGTTCTTAACTTGGTTTTCTTACCTGGGCAAATTAACTTGGTATAATGTGTGAAAAATAAAATGTTAAGTAAAGTAAATTGAAAATTTTTGGCAATGTTGAATAAGAATCTAAGATGGGGTTCTGTTGTAGATGGGCATTTCGAACCATTGGGATGACCAGCACGGTCATCCCTCAGGTAGGAAACGCCCATATACAACAGAATCCCATATATGATCTTATATTCCACTTAGTGCAGATTCTTTTCTTTATACAAGTATTTCCCTCTGGCAACGGGAAGCAAATTGCTACAAAATAGTTAGCTCCCCTAGGAGCATGCTCTTTCAGGGAAAGCAACTCTTTTTCGAAAACACATTTATCTCCCCTATCAGTAGCATCTTCTCGTAAAGGAAAGAATTTGCTCATGAGGAGCAAATTCTTTCCTTTAAGCTCAGACATCTTTTTCAGGGGGAAAGCAAGTGAGAACTCATTTAAGTTGTCTCCCATTGAAAAATGACAGAAAATGTGTCTTTATATATTTCTCTTAGATCTAAGCCTGCCTTGATACAGTGTGAGTAGGCTAATTGGCCAGCTTGTTATGGCCTTGATAATGTTAACTGGAATGTAAATTTCAAAACCAGCAGAACTGACCAACAGGGTAGGCCATGACAAAGTTGGGCCCAAGGTTATACAACTTTTTTCATGCTCAACTCACTTCATTTATTTCAAGCCAGTCATTTATTAGAGGTGGGTGAAAATTGGAGTACCGGGAACAATTTCAGCAGAACTTGATGTTTCGCCCATTTCCCTTGATTACAAAGCTGAACTCACATTCTTCATAAAATGCCTCATTTATTTCTTGTGATTTTCAGAGTTGTGGTTCTTGACAAGGTGACAGATTTCGTTCTGTTTATCAGCAAGATACTTTGTACAGCTGCAGTTGGTATGTTTAGTTTCTGATAGTTACACAGAATACTGTCCAAATGAACCATAAAAATGTACGATTTTGGCATGTGTTGTAGTTAATTACGTCTCCCACCAAGAGGAGGGGCGGGTAGTGTGTGTGGGGGGAAATATTTATTTTGGTGCAGATACGGTTTGTGTTCCTTACCAAAACACGCCTATACAAATGCATTGTAAACTTTACTGCCAAAAAACGAAAATTTTAAGATGAAAAGTTGTGATATTTTCTTATTTCTGCTCAAAATATAGATTGTGGGGACTCGTTAGAACCGCCTCATTGAGGCGGTTCAAACGAGTACCCACAATCTATATTATAGAGCAGAAATAAGAAAAATAAGGTTTATCCCTGTAAACCCAAGTTTTACTATATAAAAGTGTGGTTTGAGGGGGTCAAGATTATATAGGCATGTTTTCGTAATGGTTGTCAACGTTGGCATAGCCTGTTTGAAGCTCTGTGTCTTCTGAACCTATATGGATGGATTCTGACCAAACTTGTATTATTATTAGAGTGAAACAGTCATTAGCTTTTGTTTGCCTTAACCTCATTTTCAAGGCCCCACAAAACAGTCAAATAACAAGTTCAGACCAAAAATGGCTTGTCTGCACCCTATCTCATAAGCGAATTGATGAATTTAGGTCAAATTTGGTACAGTATATCATTACACAACCTAACAAAGGTTTGCTTAGATTTTGGTGACCTTGACCTTATTTTCAAGGTCACAGGCTCCCCAAAACTGTAAATTTTGAGCCAGAAATGGCTTGTCTGCACCCTCACGAATGAATTAATGAATTCAAGTCAAACTTGATACAATATATTATTGCAAACTGCCAAAGATTTTGATAGATTTTGGTGAACTTTACCTTATTTTAAAGGTCACAGGCTTCCAAAAAATGTAATTTTGAGCCAAAATGGCTTGTCTGCAGCCTTGCTAATAAATTAATTGATGAATTTTGGTCAAACTTGGAACAATATCATTTCAGACTACCAAAGGTTTGAATAGATTTTGGTGTTCTTGACCTTATTTTTAAGCCTAAAATGGCTTGTTTGTTCTTGTCTTCAAAATGAATTCCTGAATTGTGTTCAAATGTGTGGTGCAAAATATATGATTTCAATCACAAAAGACTTGATTAGATTTTGGCGGCCTAGACCTCGTTTTTCAAGGTGAAGTAGGTTATGGTGAGGGGCATAGTTTTCCTCTGAAAAAAATTTCTCGTCGTATATTTTGAACTACAGTAGAACTTCGATGGCTCGAACACCGATGGCTGGTTTACCATGGCTGAGTCAAACCCGTTCTTGAGTCCCTAGGGAATTTCTGTACAGAAGAAATAGGGAGGGTAAAAATTAGGATATTTTCGTCTTTTATCTTGCCAATGTATGCTGTGTGTACTCATTAGAATCGCCTCAATGAGGCGATTCTAATGAGTACACACAGCATACATTTTTCATTATAGAACACAGAAAAAGATGTCCTAAAGTATGTCGTTATGCCTCCTGGCATTAGCCCTCAGTGGCTCGAACTACCTCTGTCTCGAACAGATTTTCATGGTCCCAAAGGTGTTCGAGCCATTGAAGTTCGACTGTAGTGTAATTTCTGCCAAGTGGCTGGTTTGAAAGACTCAAACATCATGACAGATATTATGGACCTAATCAGGCCTTTGTATACACTTTTTGCTTTCAACAGCCTATTAATTTAAACTAGAATGTATTTTCAGACATAGAAAGTGGCACTTTTTTTCCCAAGAAAATTTAGTGCATTATGCAGCGCTTTGTTGGTGCTGCCATAGAAAAAGTCAAGAATACATAATTATACTGTAGTGTGCCTGGCACAGGGTTAGCTGCTAAACCCATTTAGCTAAGTCTGTGTCTGGCACAGGGTTAGCAGCTAACCCCGTGCCAGACACAGACTGAGCTGCTAAGCCTGTGCCAGGCACACTACAGTATATATATTCTTGACTTTTTCAATGGCAGCACCAAAAAAGCACTGCATTTCTTTGAAAAATAAAATTGCCACTTTCTATGTCTAAAAATACATTCTAGTTTAAATTAATAGGCTGAAATTCATAATTCTATCATGGTTTTTATGATGGCTTAAAACTTTCGCTACTATCTGAGATGCTGGTAAGCCAAGTCGTGAATCTGTTGTCAGCCTTGAAACAAATGGAAGTATTGATTCATTCCAACAGGATAAATGCACATACAGTCGAACTTCATGGCTCAAACACCTTTGGGGACCATACAAATTGGTTCGAGCCAGGGGTAGTTCGAGTTACTGAGGGTTACCACCATGAAGCATAACAGCCTTAATTTTGGGACCTCTTTTCGGTGTTCTATAACAAAAATGTATGCTGTGTGTACTCATTAGAATCGCCTCATAGAGGCGATTCTAATGAGTACACACAGCATACATTTATAAGAGAATAGGAAAAAAAATCCTTAATTACCCTTCCTTTTTCTTATGTGGAGAAATTCCCTTGGGACTCAAGAACGGGTTCAACTCAGCCATGGTAAACGAGACATCGGTGTTCGAGCCATCGAAGTTTTACTGTACAGTCGAACTTCATGGCTCAAACACCTTTGGGACTATTCAAATTTGTTCGAGACAGGTAGTTTGAGCCATCCAGGTAAGGAGGCATAAAATTAAGAAAACATGCCTATACTGGGGTAATCGAATTTCGCCAACGTAACCGTAAACACTGGTGCGGTATGCATGAACCCATATTTGTCTGATAGAAAACCCTTTCATCAAAAAATACTGACCTGATCCAACACAAGGGAAGCTTTTACGGCATTACAATAGCGATGTCTATCATCAAAACCTTCGCTATTTCAGACCACTCAAAATCCGCCATCATGAAAAATAGTAAGCGAATTTCGCCAACTTTTGAAATCCTGATGAAAGGGGCACCCGAGGGGGTAAAATTATCCGCTATCAACTTTATCAGAATAGAAATGTGTTTCATGAGTGATATGAGCAACTTTGGTTTGCAAGACAAACATAATGTAACAGATAACTATTCATTTTTGTCAAATTATGTAAAAATTATCATCATGTTAATATCAATGGAATTCCACCATCTTTGTTGTCATTAAAAGTTTGGAGTAAAATTCGAGCCCCCAATACCAGGTGTTCCCTATGCAGGAGGTAACTTAAAAAAAGTAAAAGAAGAGAAGAAAGTACATACTTTGACACATATTTATTATTTTGGCCAAAGGTGGAAATGTACAATTAAGAGCAAATAATTAAATACACTCCTACATTCAAAACTCTTGTGAAAATTTACAGTGTTCCATTAAACATCGATAAGAACCCCCAAATAGTTAATTCATTAATTTCCCCTTTGAGAGCCCCAATACTAAAATACGGATATGTCAGTTCCATACTAGAAAGGTCAAAATGTAGACAGACGCTGGCGATTGTTTTGGCAGCTTGCAAATCTCGTGAGAAATAAAATAAAAATGTGAGATACGAAATGGCATAGCAAAATGGCGGGAAATACATTGCTACAGGTAGGAAATTATGTATTACCTCTCGGATTGGCATTTCTTCTCAGTTTGACATGAGTGACAGATGGCGGTAAATTTGACCTTAGGATTCCCTGAGTTGGTAATGTCCTGTGACGTCACGCACACGAAAATACCGATCTTATGTACAATTGGCGAAATTCGATTATTGGCGAAATTAATATACAAATACATTGCCACCTTTATCGCCAAAAAAATGAAAATTTTATATTGAAAAATTGTGATATTTTTCTTATTTCTGCTCTAAAAATATAGATTGTGGGCACTCGTTAGAACCACCTCATCGAGGCGGTTCTAACGAGTACCCACAATATTTATTTTAGAGCAGAAATAAGAAAAATAAGGTATACCCCCGAAAACCCCAGTTTTACTATATAAAAGTGGGGTTCAAGGGGGTCAAGATTATATACGCATGTTTTCGTGATGATTTACATCTTTTTTAATTTTCTTCATAATATATGTTTCTTGTGTGTACTCATTCGAATCACTTCATTGAGGTGGTTCTAATGAGTACACACAGCATACATTTTCAAGATCAAATAAGACAATTATCCCAGATATATTTTTATAATATGACGCCACATCTGAGAGTGTAATAACGCCATGTAATATTTTCGATAATCCACTAGTGGATTAAATATGCAAATTAGCTAGACACGTCCCATAACGTTACATGTACGATGTCCTTAACGACGTCACATCACTAACAGCGGAATATTGACATTTTTGTAAACAATCATGAATAAAATGCGTTTTAAATGTAATATGATAAATAGAATCTTGCATTCGTGCTCATGTATTATTGAATTTATTACACTCGTTGAAGAAAAAGGATAAAATGCTCGGCAAAGCCTCGCATTTTATCCCTTTTCCTCAACTCGTTTAATAAATTCATTAATGCATGAACACTTATGTAAGATCCTCTATATATCTGCAGTTATGGATTTGTTTTCCTAAGGACTCAAGAACAAGTGCAAAAGAGCCATCTGTGTTTGAGCCTTCTGTGTTTGAACCAGCAAAGTTTCACTGTAATGTAACATATTGCTGAATATTCATTTAAGCCACACCCATTTCTGTCTATCAACCAATCAAATAACTTGATGTAATTTATTGCTGCAAATTCATAAACTGAATGCCAAACAGTGTAGATCCTGATCAGATGGCTTCTGAAGAAGCCATCTGATCTGGATCTACACTGTTTGCAAAGATAGGGGTTGTTGTGAACAGCAAGATAAGGGTTAATTCTATCAGTGTGGACACAGTTATTACAAGCAGATAAACAAATTGTTCCTAGAATAGTCCCTCCCTTCTGCTGATTCAAGAAGCGCAGTTGTCAGTCACTGACGACAGAATGCACTTTACAGATTAACCTCATAGAAGGGCTTAGCCAGCCCAGGAAATGCGTTAACTAATCAGCTCTACATGGCTGTAACCCTTATCCTGCCGAATAAATTAATTTTGCCACACCCATTTCTGACTATTAACCAGTCAAATTACTGGATATAATGTTCTTTCACATATGTTCCTTCAAATTCACAAACTAACTGATAAACAGTGCAGTGTAGCTCCTGATCAGATGGCTTCTAAGGAAGCCATCTGATCTACACTGTTTGTAAATGTAGGGGTTGTCATGTTAAGTAAAACAAGGATTAATACTGGGCCATAAAAATCCAAGCCAAAGAATAAAAGCAGAACACAGGTATAGAAAAAAATAACAAAAATGGATATTTTCATGTTTCAGGTGTGGGAGCCTTCTTTGCCTTCCAGAATGCATCACAGATTCCCTATTTCTCTAGTGTTGTTCCTCAGCTCAACTTTTTCTTTACACCAGTTATTGTGAGTATAGTTTGTTCCTAAAAGGTGTAAGACACACAGTGAGGGGAGATCACACTGCTCTGAAGGGAGACAATACTGATCTGAATGAATAACACACTGACCTGAAGGAAGGTCACACTGATCTCAAGGGAGATCACACTGCTCTGAAGGGATGTCACACGTATCTGAATGGAGATCACACTGATCTTAATCTGAGGGGCAATCACACTGATCTGAAAGGAAATATCATGGATTTGAATGGATATCACACTGATCTGAAGGAAGGTCACACTGAACTCAAGGGAGATCACACTGCTCTGAAGGGATGTCACACATATCTGAATGGAGGTCACACTGATCTTAATCTGAGTGGCAATCACACTGATCTGAAAGGAAATATCATGGATTTGAATGGATATCACACTGATCTGATGTGAGATCACTCTGAACTCAAGGGAGATCACATTGATCTGAAGGGACACACTCTGATTTGAAGGGATATTACATTGATATGAAGGGAGATTGTACTGATATGAAGGGTGATCACACTTATCTAAAGAGAAATTACCCACTGATTCGAAGGGAGGGTACACTAATCTACAGGGAGATCACATTGATCTGAAGGGAGATCACACTGATCTGAAGTGAGATCATATTATGGATGTTACTGAATGGATGTTACATTGGTCTATAAAGCAGATAACACTGATCTAAAGGGGGTCACTCTGATTTGAAGGGATATTACATTGATATGAAGGGAGATTGCACTGATATGAAGGGCGATCACACTGATCTAAAGAGAAATTACCCACTGATCTGAAGGGAGGGTACACTAATCTACAGGGAGATCACATTGATCTGAAGGGAGATCACGCTGATCTGAAGGGAGATCACATCAATCTGAAGGGTGATTACACTGATATAAAGGGACATCACATTGTTTAAATGGAGATTACACTGATCTTCAGGGAGATCACATTGATCTGAAGGGAGATGACACTGATCTGAAGGGAGATCACATTAATCTGAAGGGTGATTACACTGATGTGAAGGGAGATCACTCTGATCTAAAGGGAGATTACACTGATCCGAAGGGAGGGTACACTGATCTACAGAGAGATCACATTGATCTGAAGGAAGGTCACACTGATCTGAAGGGAGATCACATTAATCTGAAGGGAAATAGTATTGACCTAGAAGTAGTAGTTTGCCTTTCCTTTCCTGGACATGTTGTCTGTTTATGCATTTAACTGGTTGCTGATGAAAGAATGTGCACTTCACTGGTAAAATGTTTTATAAGACTAAACCTGCACAGCAAAACACAAACATGACTGGTGACCAGGAGTTCAAGGGTTTGATCTCTTT
This sequence comes from Lucinisca nassula, assembly GCA_963580285.1. NCBI lineage: Eukaryota > Metazoa > Mollusca > Bivalvia > Lucinida > Lucinidae > Lucinisca > Lucinisca nassula. The sequence goes on along the minus strand of OY757010.1, from coordinate 92,061,353 downwards.
TGGACCTTGTAACATTATTCCATGAAACATTTCTACAGTCGTTCTGTCCCCTTCATTGATTCAGGATTTAGATTGGCAAGTGTCAGTTACTGGCAAAAGGGTGTGTTACCTACTTGTTTGAAATACAAAGCCTGCTTTTGAAAAGTTGCCTAGGTTAACTGACTTTCTCAACATGTTCTTAATAATGTTGACTGGGCATTAAGACTCCAAAACAGACAGACAAAACCAAAATTCATAATCATCGAGGTAAAACTGAAAGCAGTTTGGCATAGTAATGTCAACCCATTTACTCTTGGGCCTTGAAGTTTTCAGACAGATAGGCCTAAGCAAACAGTGCAGACCCAGATCAGACTGCTCCTTCAGGAGCCATCTAATCAGGGTCTACACTGTTTGCCATTCCGTCTGCACCTTTTGGACTCCTTGCAGGATTGTGAAACAAATTTGTTAAAATTTTAGGAGCATAATAGTTCTCAAGGTGTCCGAACTTTTAGGATTTTTATGTTATATAGCAGGAGTCCCTTTTGAAAGAGGAGAGTACAGTTCAGTATTCTTTGTTACAACAACAACAATTAGAACTTTATATTAGAAAATGGCTGAACTTTAGCAAACAGCGAAGGCCCAGATCAGATGCATCTCGGATGCATCTGATCTGGACCTGCACTGTTTACCAATGTCCCATTTTGAAGTTTTCCAAATAAAATGGGTAAATTACTGAATAAAACAACAACATGTTTTCCTAATTTCTATTTGTTTTCTATTATCCAGGTTCTCATTATTGGTACCTACTTGGTTGCCTCCCTGTTCTTTAGTGTGTATGGTATGGCTGTAGATACTCTCTTCCTCTGTTTCTGTAAGTATATTGTGTACAAGCTTGTTGTTTTCTTTTTTATGCCCCCGCCATTTGAAGAATGGTGGAAGGGCAGATAGCGATGCCCCTGTCTGTTTGTCCATCCATTCGTTAGAATGTCCGGGTGAACATGTCAGGTTAGGGGCTAGTGTCCGGATTGGAAAACAATAGAAAATGATTGAAAATGACTGGTAAATAATAGATTAATTCCGTAAATAAATGGTTTAGGAAGTTAGCCCCTAAACCAAACAAAAGAAAAGAACAAAAGAAATAGCCCTTAAACCTGCCATGTTGGAACGTCCGTTCGTCCGTCAGTCTGTCAATCCGAAACTTCAACGCAGTCAATAACTTTCTTATTTCTGGATGTACTTTGAAATCACTTTGCAGAAATGTTAACCATCATGAGACGATGTAACGTGTGCAAAACCCAGGTCTGTACCTCTAAGGTCAAGGTCGTACTGAGAGGTCAACGTTAAAAAAAAGTCTAAAACTTAAACCCGGTCTGTAACTTTCTTATTTCTGGATGGATTTTGAAATTACTCGGCAGAAATGTTAATCATCATGAGACGATGTGTCGCGGGCAAAACCCAGATCCGTACCTCCAAGGTCAAGGTCATACTTAGAGGTCAAAGCAGAAAAAAGTGTCCAAAACTTACGGTTAATTTCTTCATTTTGGATGTTTTTTTTTCAACAACCAGTCCTTTAAAGTAGTGGTGGGCAGGTGGGTAGGTGTAGGGCGGTGTAAACTTTCTTGAAAACATGTCCATAATGACATTTTGTGTTTTTCTTTTTTAAGAAATAGATCAGCTCTAGCAGAGAATTGTTGAGTATTAAATGACAGTTTGGAGGTCAGTTGTAAAATAGATCAAATCACGAGAAAAAGCGCAAGTGATTTATCTACTCAGAACTGATCAACAAACGGACTTATTACATGACAATTCACTTACACTCACTTATTTTAACACAGATAAAATCAGCAAAAATAATGTTCTCTTCAAATTCTTCCTACCTTTTGCCATTTTTAGAAGAAATCGCGCCAAAGTTATTGACTGAACATATACATTTAAGTCCTTTTCTAATGTTTTCAAAGCGAGAAAATGAGGTTTCACTGTCTAACATGAAAGAATCTGCAAATGATGTCAAGAAACGGCAGCTTTTCGTGTGTCTGTGCATCTCTGTGATTTACCTGAGAATATCGCAGAATATCACAGTTTCTTTGCATTGTTTAAATTTTGTTATTAAAAATATTCTCCTCCGGAACCCAATGACTTGGTATATAGCATATAGCATCAGATACTTGGGTCCTAACAAGTTTGTCCAAATGATGACCTTTGGGTGACCTTGAATTGTTTTACGTCAATGCCAGATTTGGTCACTTAGACATTTGTATGGAAAAAAGGAAAAACAGTGGATTTTTCTGATTCTGTTGTAGCCTGTGGCATCAGAATTGATATTTGCAGTCAGCTGAACGGAAGTTTATCAATTCCAAAGATCAAGGTCATTTACTGGACTTTGTCCTGGATGACTTAGATTCAGTATTATTATCTTCCTCTCCACTAAAACTGCTGTGCTGATTGAAACCAAATAAGATTAAGAAGAGCCTCTATGGGATGAGGCAATGAAAAGTTATTAGCTCACCTGTACGAAGTACATGGAGAGCTATTGTTGTCACCTCATTTGTGCACGTTTGTGTGTGTGTTCCCGTCACACTGCGTCACAGTTTTTCAAATGCTTATATCTCAACAGCCACACATCACAGAGCACTCATATTTGGAGCTTAAGTACCTGGGAGGGTCTTCTGATGTTCAAAGACAACAGTACCCTGGGTTCATGCCCCGGGGTGGGGCTAGGGGTCAAAATCTAGGAACCTTTGTAATTTGTTATATACGTTTCCATTATGCTAACAAGCTATAAACACAATTGGTTGTATATAAGCCAACCATGTGACATTGGTTCAAGTGTAAAAGGGTGAAGGCCATGGTGACTTAATTCATGGTCTAGTGATTTTGCCTTATATCTTGAAGACTATTTGTTGGAGAAATGTCATACCTGGGATATTAGTACCATGTGACCCCATGATTGACCTCAAAATATATCTAGGTCACTGTGACCTATATTTCATGGTCCAGTGATTTTGCCTTATATTTTGAAGACTTTTTGTTGAAGAAATGTGATACCTGGGATATTAGTACCATGTGACCCCATGATTGACCTCAGAATATATCTAGGTCACTGTGACTTACATTTCATGGTTCAGTGATTTTGCCTTAAATCTTGAAGACTTTTTGTTGGAGAAATGTCATACCTTGGATATTAGTGCCATGTGACCCCATGATTGACCTCAAAATATATCTAAGTCACTGTGACCTATATTTCATGGTTCACTGATTTTGCCTATTATCTTGAATAATATTTTGATAACGAAATGTTATACCTGGGATATTACTTCAATGCAACCAGCTGATTGACCTCAAAATATATCTAGGTCAGTGTGATCTATATTACATGGTTCAGTGACTTTGACTTATATCTTGAATACTATTGGATGGACGGCCCCCGCCCATAGGGGCTTGAAGAAATATATGGGCTGCATGATGCTTCCACGCAGAGCTAAATCCAGCCTACACACTAGTACTGGTAAACCGCTTAGAGGATCTAAGCCTGTCCAGGAACCGCGGTGCGAAGCGGACAGTCCATGCTAATAAACCCTATTGGTTTCTTTGGGCGACAGGGCTTGAGCTGTCATTTCATCTCAGTATCGGGTAAAAGTCCCACAAAATTGGAAGCAACATCTCCAAAATGACCTTTACAGTATTGACGGGGACGTTAAACCTCAAATCAAACAAAACAAACAAAACTATTGGATGGAGAAACTTCATATCTGAGTAATCAATTCTATGTGACCAGATGATTGACATAGAAATATATCTAGGTCAGTGTGACCTATTTCATGGTTCAATGATTAGCCTTATAATTCAAACACAATTTGATTCTGAAATGTAATATCTGGAATATATGTTCCATGTGACCTGATGATTGACCTCAAAATATATGTAGGTGAGTGTGATCTATATTTATGCCCCCAACTTTAAAAAAGTTGGGGGGGCATATTGCTTCTGGCTTGTCCGTCCGTTAGTCCGTTCGTACGTCACGCTTTCTTGTGCATAGCATATCTTTAGAACCGTGTATGCTAGTGTTTTGAAATTTCATATATGGGTTCCTCATGAAAAAATAGTTGACCCGTATTTTTTTTCTTGTCCAAATTATCTCCCCTTCTTGAATTATTTCCCCTTTAATTAAATAACATAGAATTCTCGTTAGCAAGATATCTCAAAAAGTATTTGAGCTACAGCCTTGATATTTGGTATAGTGATTGGGACTAAGGAGGAGATTACCTGATTAAATTTTCAACCAATTCTATAAAATTTTGTTAGAGTTTTGACCCTTTGTAATTTTTTGCCACTCAATTGTGTTGCTTTCTGGTGCATAGCATATCTTTAGAACCGTGTATGCTAGTGTTTTGAAATTTCATATATGGGTTCCTCATGAAAAAATAGTTGACCCGTATTTTTTTTCTTGTCCAAATTATCTCCCCTTCTTGAATTATTTCCCCTTTAATTAAATAACATAGAATTCTCGTTAGCAAGATATCTCAAAAAGTATTTGAGCTACAGCCTTGATATTTGGTATAGTGATTGGGACTAAGGAGGAGACTACCTGATTAAATTTTCAACCAATTCGATAAAATTTTGTTAGAGTTATGGCCCTTTGTAATTTTTTGCTACTCAATTGTGTTGCTTTCTGGTGCATAGCATATCTTCAGAACCGTGTATGCTAGTGTTTTGAAATTTCATATATGAGTTCCTCATGAAAAAATAGTTGACCAAATTATCTCCCCTTCTTGAATTATTTCCCCTTTAATTAAATAACATAGAATTCTCGTTAGCAAGATATCTCAAAAAGTATTTGAGCTACAGCCTTGATATTTGGTATAGTGATTGGGACTAAGGAGGAGATTACCTGATTAAATTTTCAACCAATTCTATAAAATTTTGTTAGAGTTATGGCCCTTTGTAATTTTTTGCCACTCAATTGTGTTGCTTTCTGGTGCATAGCATATCTTTAGAACCGTGTATGCTAGTGTTTTGAAATTTCATATATGGGTTCCTCATGAAAAAATAGTTGACCCGTATTTTTTTTCTTGTCCAAATTATCTCCCCTTCTTGAATTATTTCCCCTTTAATTAAATAACATAGAATTCTCGTTAGCAAGATATCTCAAAAAGTATTTGAGCTACAGCCTTGATATTTGGTATAGTGATTGGGACTAAGGAGGAGACTACCTGATTAAATTTTCAACCAATTCGATAAAATTTTGTTAGAGTTATGGCCCTTTGTAATTTTTTGCTACTCAATTGTGTTGCTTTCTGGTGCATAGCATATCTTCAGAACCGTGTATGCTAGTGTTTTGAAATTTCATATATGAGTTCCTCATGAAAAAATAGTTGACCCGTATTTTTTTTCTTGTCCAAATTATCTCCCCTTCTTGAATTATTTCCCCTTTAATTAAAAAACATAGAATTCTCGTTAGCAAGATATCTCAAAAAGTATTTAAGCTACAGCCCTGATACATGGTATAGTGATTGGGACTAAGGAGGAGACTACCTGATTAAATTTTCAACCAATTCTATAAAATTTTGTTAAAGTTATGGCCCTTTATAATTTTTTGCCTCTCAATTGTGTTTCTTTCTGGTGCATAGCATATCTTTAGAACAGTGTATGCTAGTGTTTTGAAATTTCATATATGGGTTCCTCATGAAAAAATAGTTGACCAGTATTTTTTTTCTTGTCCAAATTATCTCCCCTTCTTGAATTATTTCCCCTTTAATTAAATAACATAGAATTCTCGTTAGCAAGATATCTCAAAAAGTATTTAAGCTACAGCCTTGATATTTGGTATAGTGATTGGGACTAAGGAGGAGATTACCTGATTAAATTTTCAACCAATGCGATAAAATTTTGTTAGAGTTATTGCCCTTTGTAATTTTTGCCACTCAATTGTGTTGCTTTCTGGTGCATAGCATATCTTTAGAACCGTGTATGCTAGTGTTTTGAAATTTCATATATGGGTTCCTCATTAAAAAATAGTTGACCCGTATTTTTTTTCTTGTCCAAATTATCTCCCCTTCTTGAATTATTTCCCCTTTAATTAAGTAACATAGAATTCTCGTTAGCAAGATATCTCAAAAAGTATTTGAGCTACAGCCTTGATATTTGGTATAGTGATTGGGACTAAGGAGGAGATTACCTGATTAAATTTTCAACCAATGCGATAAAATTTTGTTAGAGTTATTGCAGGTCATTTAATTGTGTTTCTTTCTTGTAGCAAGATATTTAAAGAAACTATTTAAATTGTTGCCTAAAAACTTGACATGCTGATTTGGAATGACTAGTACATCACCTGATTAACATTAAATTTTGAAAAATAAATCTGAATTTTTTTTTTTTTTGTCAATAATCATTAATGGCCTTTTGAAAATTTGGGTATTTATGGACAAGCATATGGTTGGGGGCATAGTGTTTTACAAACACCATTTCTAGTTCATGTTTCAAACTTTTTACCTTATATCTTGAAGGCGAGAAACAGGTGAGCTATGCTGTCATGCGACAGCTCTTGTTTTTGGGATCGTAGTCACATGACCAAGATGGGTGCCATGCCTGTATATAAACCACAAGACCTCTGGTGAGCGTAGTTGCCATGGGCCTCTTATTTTCATTTGTTTTGTGAAACTTTTTTTATTATATGACGTTGCATCTGAGAATGTAATAATGCCATGAAATAAATTCGATAATTCACTAGTGGATTAAATATGCAAGTTAGTTAGATACACACCGTAACATTACAGGTAGACATCTTTAACGACGTTGCGTTTACTATAGACGGAATTTTGACATTTTTGTAAAACAACCGCGAATAAAATGCATTTTAAATGTCATATGATAAATAGAAGCTTGCATTTGTGCTCATATATTATTGAATTTATTAAACTCGTTGATGAAAAGTGATTAAACGCTTGACAAAGCCTCGCATTTTATCCCTTTTCCTCAACTCATTTAATAAATTCAATAATACATGACCACTCATGTAAGATCCTCTATATACCAGTTGCACAAATGTATCAGAATAATATTAGCAACTGCATATTTTTTTGCAACACACAGTGTGCCCTTGTTTAATTTTTTTTCTGGGCCGCCCCTGCCCATCGGGACTTGGAGAAATAGATTTGGCTGCATGGTGCTTCAGCGCAGAGCTGAAACCAACCAAACATTTGAGTACTGGTAAACCGCTTAGAAGGTCTAAGCCTGCCCAGGCAAGGTGATGTGTATTGGACCTTTCCTTAACTTAAACGGTAAAACCTTAACAGTTCTTTTGGGTGGTAGGGCTTGAGATGTCATTTCATCTCAATGTTGGGTAGAAGTCCCACAAAATGGGAAGCATCGTCTCAAAATGACCTAAATAGTGTTGAGGGGGACATAAAACCTCAACAAAAGAAAAAAAAACAACTTGGCTGGAAATACTCATGGTGTATGGTTATGTGAGCATCTGTAGCAAATAGGTCAAATATGGTGTATAATCTTTATGAGATCACAGGTGAATTTTAATGTATTTTCCTTTTGCGGGAACTGAATGCCTGCTTGCTTAAGACAGGTTGCTTGCTTAATAGAGGTGGCCACTAAGACAGGTTTGACTGTATTTGTTTTTCTGAGGCTGATTAACCATTGACCTGCTCAGCCCGGATATGTCTTATCTTTCAAACAATGACGATCCAGATCAGATGCCTTCTGAAAAAGCCATTTGATCAGGATCTTCATTGTTTATCATTCAATTTATGAATCTGTTGCAATAATTTGCATCAAGTAATCTGATTGGTTGATAATCAGTAGTGGGTGTGGCATATTTGAATATTCAGCAGGTCAAGGGTTAAATTTTTTGTTTTCAGTGGAGGATTTGGAGATGAACGATGGCTCGGCAGAGAAACCATACTTTATGAGCAAAGGCATGATGAAAATTCTCGGAAAGAAAAACAAGCTTGAGGATCCAAAATCAAGTAAAGAAAAAGAAAAATAGAACCTTGTTTGTTCACACCATGTTCTGTTGTCCCTAAATATTTCAACTCAGGACTCAAACTCTTTATAACACTGTTGCTGGGATCCAGAGCATAACACTGTTGCTGGGATCCAGAGTATAACACTGTTGCTCTGGGATCCAGAGCATAACACTGTTGCTGGGATTCAGAGAAGAAACCATGTTAGTTAACCCTTAAGATGCCAGTTGCAACAATTGTTATCTGTTTTGTCGTCTGCAGGTTACTCTAAAAGTCATTGTTTTGTTGCAAACAGTGTGGACCCAGATCATTCTGCTCCTCTAGGAGCAGTCTGATCAGGGTCCACACTGTTTGCCTGTATGCAAAAAAATGTGTTTGAAAAGTTTGCAAGAAGATTCAGCAGGTAACATAAACAGACAACAGGCATTTTAAAATGCAGTTTTTCTCAGCAACTTAAGGGTTAAGGAACAATACTAGTATATCGAAATAAAAAAAGTGTGCAGATTATATAGAAAATGACCATTAATATTATGGTCATTTTCTATATAACCTATACATTTTTATATGTAATCTATACATTTTTTAGGATCTCTCTTTAAGCCATGTTATATCCATTACGATAACACATACGTGTGATATAGTGCATTTTTCAAACCTCAAAAAAGGTAATTTTTCTGATGAAAATTTGTTGTTTTTCTTATTTATACTCTGAACATAGGTTTTGGGGTTCTCGTTAGAACCGCCTCATTGAGGCGGTTCTAACGAGTACCCACAACCTATGTCTTGGAGAAGAACATAGGTTTTGGGTGCTCGTTAGAACCACCTCATTGAAGTGGTTCTAACGAGTACCCACAACCTATGTCTTGGAGCAGAAGTAAGGAAAATAATGTTTACCCCCGTAAACCCCAGTTTTCTCTATATAAAGTGGGGTTAAGGGGTGGTCTTTATTTCACGGACTTGTTCACGTGATGTCCACAACCATATTATAATGAATAGTGTTCTAAAGAGGTTTGGTGGTACTTATGATTTCTTTGACAAGAAGGAAATGTAAAAATTTCACTAAAATCTGCAAAAGTTAGATGAAATAAGATACATGAAAAAATATATATTCCACTGAAACCTTTAGATATTCTCTCAATTCTTTCATTTTTCATAATATCTGTGTTATTTAATCATCATTCCACTCATTTTACATTTTTAGATATTTATTTAAACAAATCAATATATATATATTTTTTAAGATTTGATTGTTGATGTGCAATCTGTCTGTGCAAATTATATGATACATTGTGGATAAAATTGTCCATGTATATTATTTTACAAGTACTGTGTTTTTATTGTTCATTTTGCAACTGTTTCCTTATTTGATAAAAAGAAGGATACAAATTATATAATAAAAATATATAAATCATATGGATAAAAACATAAGTAATATATAGACAGAGTGTAACTATTTTAAGAAAGGAATATTATTAGAAGACTATTATTCAACAGACAGAGTGTTTAAATATATGATCTTTATTCTTATTACTTAGACAATCAAAAGAATATAATTGTATAGAAAAAGTTAAAATGAAAATTGCTAAAATTATGAATTTTGTAAGAAAGTTGAATCTCAAGAATATAAGATATAAAGTAGAAAAAGAATATCTCCGGTATGTTTCATACAAAACTTTCAATCTATATTGTTTATTAATACAGGGCTGGAAATTGTTCAGAATTGCACTCGTCCTGCATGACCGAGGGCATGTAAATTTTGGCAAATTCAATAGGGACTAAACAAAAATATTTTACTTGTCCTCCAAAATTTTTATTCATCATGGCTAATTGTGTGACCCGCGTGAAATAAAGTCTATATTATAATTATGGCGAGTGGATGAGTAAATTTTCCAGCCCAGTGATATTTTTTATCTTTGAAGTAAAATTGTAAACTACAACATATTTTTGTTTTTCAGAGAAAATGGGGCTTGACATTGCATGTGAATCATTCCACGCCTCATTTTCTCTGAAAAAAAAAACATGATTAAAAAAAAAAATAGTGGAATATACTATATGCTGTGACTGTGGTTGGTTCTTTTGTGGTTAACCCTTCTACCCCTAAGTTTCTAAACTGGACTCTACCATCTTTGAATTTGGCCAGATCCATTTGTAAATAGGGGATTTTGCAAGATTATTCACAGGATACATTTCTACCTCAAAATGTCAGGTATGGCATTTTTCAGTGTGTTGGGTATTTGTTGTGTTTTAAGAAGTTTGTGAATTTTATCCAACGGGTGTAGACCTTCTTCAGAATTGTTCTGTGATGTCTGGTCTGGGTCTACACTATTTCTCAATGTCCCTTTTACTGATCTTCGAGATCTTAAATGTTTTCATTTTAGCACTTCTGCGTATCCATATAATTTAGTCCAGTAAAGGTAACTGAGTTGCCATTAGTTCGGGAAAGAGCTGCAAACTTGCCTTGTCACCTGTGATTTTGTTGTTTGTTAAAGCTTTGCATGCTGGGTATTTTTTTTTTTCAGCAGACATTTTGAAATATTTTTCTAATTATTCCTAGAAAACAGGATGTGACATCTCATGAAAATTGTCTCCTATGGAAAAGTTAGAAAAATATCAACAATTTGTCGTCTGCTGAATTAGCCTAGAGAGTGGTAAAGTTTAATGTGTTTGTCCATCTTTCCCTTTGGTGTTTGTGGTAGACTCTGGGTTCTGATTCGATCAGTTTCTGAAGTACCTTTGCTAATTTAATTTGCACTAGCATAAACTTTAATTGTGGATATTCAATTTTCAATTTTAAGTATTCTGTTTTACAGGGGAGCAAACACCAACAGCCTGGGGTAAATCTAATCAGAAAGTAGCTAAGACAAAAACTGGTCCAGCAAATCAGAATCAGCCTGGTGCACAAACTGCAAAAGATAACCAGAATGTGACTGGTTCAAAAACTGTTATGACTGGTTCAAAAACTGTTACTGCTAACCAGAAAGCTGATGCAAAACCAGACGTTAAATCAAATCAGAAGGAAGCTGAACCCAAAGCAGCTAAATCAAATCAGAAAACTGACATAAAAACTGAAAATGTGGAATGGTAGTAATGATGCTTATAAATATTTTTTTTTTATCTTGAAACTACTTTCTGATTATTATTTTGTTGAAGACAAAAATATTTTGGTAACATTATCAATGCAAAAGAGACTGATCTCTTACGCACTTGTTCAGAACAATAACAGCACTATGGTTTTAACCCTTAAGGTTGCACTACAGTAAATAATTGGTCTTTATGAAAGCTGCACTTGCTTTGGGGAGAGCTTTCAGTGCAGAATTGAATATTCTGCTGCTTCTGATTGGATCTGGTGCTAAGCCATTATTTTTCTGAGAAGTATTATTGTTTATTAGAAGAAATATTAGTAGGTATTTGCTATTGTAAAATGCAGTTGATTTAAATTGAACCATAAAATTGTGCTGACTGGCCACTGGAAATGCCTGGATTTATTCGCTGCGGTATGGGTTTGTTGACGCTGGCTGCCAAAAAGGCCAAAATATGCCGCACAGCATACATATTTTTTAGCTTCTTCTGGAAGGTAAATGGTCAGCCTGTCAAATTATATGCCTCATAATGGAAGCATTAGACTTGCTGAAATGTGGTAGAACATGGAATATGCCCCAATTTACATTGTGAGTAAGGAGATTTTTTTTACTGTAGTGCCACCTAAACCGAAAGTAGAAAAATCAGCTCCCCTCTAATGTTTTCATTCATTACATAATATTTTCACACATAATAGGTTCCCTCCAATTCTGTATCTTAAGGTGGATCTTCCTGGCATGTATTTTGTCACAGAAACTGTACAAATTGTAAGTTTAGTGCTAATTTAGGACTAACTGGGTGTATTTTATAAGTTTTTGCTACTGTTCCATGTAATTGGAGGGGGGGGGGGGGGGTACTTAAAAGCCATGTAAATCAGTTGTCATTGGTCTGTTTGGAAAGCAGACCTGCAGTAAATGTCTAAACAGGAACACAAGAAAAAGAAATACTCAATATTGAATATAACACTGAGGTTACTTGGCATTAGACAAGGGTCTCAAACCAATGCAAAATTTCAAAATTGTCTCTCCGAAGAGCCCGCTGCAATATTGCAATGAGTTTTCTCAGCCGTTGTAAGTTCTTACTGGTTGGGTTCATGTTACAAGATTTGAATAGATATATTCAGACATTTCTCATGGCATTAAGGCATTTATAATCATTTTCATCAAAGTTTTGTCCCCAAAATATCCTCAAAATGCCAATTTTTACTGAAATTAGGGGGTATAGGTGTGAGAACAGCCAAAATTTCTAGCATGGCTGCTAATAGGACATGATTGAGTGCATTTTAGGATTAAAGTATTCCAAAGACATCTGAGAAGAAGCACTGATGCAAGCCGGTTTCTGGGTTCCATTCTGGAAAGGGGTAAACTTTGCGCTTTTTCACAAAACATGGTTTGTCCGGCTTTCATCGTAGAATCTGGAAGCGATAACTTTTTCGCAAAGTTTAAAGATTCTTTGTCACTGAACATTAATATGCATGACTATATTATTAGATATGGTCTAAACTTGTGTTTGGCAATTCTTTTGGTGGATCATAGAGAAATTAGGGTTTGGTATAGGTTGCACTACAGTAAATAATTGGTCTTTATGAAAGCTGCACTTGCTTTGGGGAGAGCTTTCAGTGCAGAATTGAATATTCTGCTGCTTCTGATTGGATCTGGTGCTAAGCCATTATTTTTCTGAGAAGTATTATTGTTTATTAGAAGAAATATTAGTAGGTATTTGCTATTGTAAAATGCAGTTGATTTAAATTGAACCATAAAATTGTGCTGACTGGCCACTGGAAATGCCTGGATTTATTCGCTGCGGTATGGGTTTGTTGACGCTGGCTGCCAAAAAGGCCAAAATATGCCGCACAGCATACATATTTTTTAGCTTCTTCTGGAAGGTAAATGGTCAGCCTGTCAAATTATATGCCTCATAATGGAAGCATTAGACTTGCTGAAATGTGGTAGAACATGGAATATGCCCCAATTTACATTGTGAGTAAGGAGATTTTTTTTACTGTAGTGCCACCTAAAAACACTGAAAATCCCTAGCAGGTCACGTTGAACCAGATTGTCACAGCTCTAATCTTGATCATCAGGGCACCTTCTAACACATATACAGTATTTGTTTGATTTGAGATTTAACGTCCCTGTCAACACTGTAAAGGTCATTTTGGAGACGTTGCTTCCAATTTTGTGGGACTTTTACCCGACATTGGGATGAAATGACATCTCAAGCCCTGTCGTCCAATGAAACCAATAGGGTTTATTAGCATGGACGGTCCGCCTCGCAATGCGGTTCCTGGACAGGCTTAGATCCTCTAAGCGGTTTACCAGTACTAGTGTGCGGGCCTGATTCAGCTCTGCGTGGAAGCATCATGCAGCCCATATATTTCTTCAAGCCCCCATGGGCGGGGGCCTTACACAGCTACATTAGAAAAACATGTCCATATAAAATAATGCTGTCCAACATGGTGTCAGAAATGACAAATATTAGGTAAAAAGTGTAACATCTTTCTAACTTCTGCTTTAAAAACATAGATTGTGGGTGCTCGTAAGAACGGCCTCAATGAGGCCGTTCTAACAAGTACCCACAATCTATGTTTTTGAGCAAAAATAAGGCAGATACTAAGATAGTAAGCCCCACTTTTCTCTATATAAAGTGGGGTTTAGAGGGATCTTCGTTTCAAGAACTTGCTACCATGATGATGGCAGTCACTGTTGTTGTAAATATACAGTATAGAGTTAACTTTATTTTATCTCAAACTACTGCTGAAGTCAAACTAAATTTTGTTGATTGTGGTTTTAGTTTTGCTACATACATATTCATTGGACTTCAACTCATTTTATCTCAATCTACTGTTACCTCCTCAAACCAAAATTTTCAGTCCCTTGGAGTTCGAGATAACAGTAGTCAACTGTATATGCAGTTCCATAGGAATATTGTGAACTGTGCACAAACTTTCAGAAACTGGGTTATACCGAACTTCTTTTTCAAGAAATTAGAAAATTTAAAACAAAAAAAGGTATGATGTTTTTCCATCCATTGAGATGTTATAAATATTTGTCAAGAATATTCTTTCTGAATTGCTCTGTTCCAGTACCCTGTTTGTTCCTTTACAATGCTTTCTTAAACGGAAACCAGCTATATTAAACTATTGTTAACATTAAATTGTTAGGTACTTACTAATTCAAAGGGAAAAGACCAGTCATTGGAAACACATTTTAATTCTTTCAATTATACAGTAAAACTCCTATATTAAGACCACCTTTGGGACTGTTCAAGGTGGTTTCTTATTAGGAGTTACTGGCTGCAGAAAGCACAAAGAAAGAATAACTGAGAACTTCTCAACAAGCTTTTAACCTTTAGCATGCTGAATTAATTTTTTTATCGATACTCCGTCCCACTGAATTGTTTTTATCAAATACTACCATTTTCAGCAACTTTTAACACGCAAAAACCTGTATTTTTCTTGATTTCTCCACCATTCAAAGCATATGGAAAACGAAAGTAGCCTACTGTCACTCAGCTGACTGAGTCGAAAAATCGTTTAAAACACCCTTTCAGAGCGTATTTTGGGCTCGATTAGATCAAGTTCGTCAAAAAGTAGCGATTTCCTAAAAAAAATTGCATCCTTACCCGAAGAAAATCCATCCAAAAACATCGAAACGGCGACTTTTTTTTTTCATCGATGCCCGGATGTTATTTGATACCGAAATGCCAAACCGAACCGAAAAACGAGAGTTCCTCCTTTAACTATGAGTCGCACCAAGCACACCAGTCAATTTCAGCGCACGATTGCGCCTACAGCGTGGCGCCATTACATTTTCACGGGCGCACGAATGCGCCCACAGCAAGCTAAAGGTTAAAGGAGATTTAGTCTTAATTTTAGGGGGTCTTAATAGCGGAGTTTTACTGTACTTAAAGTTATAAAAATAAGTAGTTTCATGTCATATTTTCTGGCATAGTCAATTGTTACAAAGTAATTAATCCTCAAAGACAAGTTTTTAGAAAATTTAGCAGTAAGTAATAATCACCCCTGTCCAGTGAGCAACAGTGTAGACCTAGATGAGATGCCACCGAATGCAGCATTTTATCAGGATCTATACTATCAGGATCTATACTCTGTATTTTTAGACACACAAATTGTAAATTGTTTTTGTTTGTTTGATTTGAGGTTTAACGTCCCCGTCAACACTGTAAAGGTCATTTTGGAGACGTTGCTTCCAGTTTTGTGGGACTTTTACCCAACATTGAGATAAAATGACATCTCAAGCCCTGTCACTCAATGAAACCAATAGGGTTTATTAGCATGGACGGTCCTCCTCGCACCGCGGTTCCTGGACAGGCTTAGATCCTCTAAGCGGTTTACCAGTGCTAGTGTGCGTCTCGGATTCAGCTCTGCGTGGAAGCATCATGCAGCCCATATATTTCTTCAAGCCCCTTTGGGCGGGGGCCGGATTGTACTTGTTCAACTATTAGAACAAGTATAGTTGGTAGGGAGTTTTGTTAGTATACGTTGGGTAAATAAAGTACAAAAGTTGCAGATGCTGGGTAGTTAAAAGGATGATTAAGGGATGATTTCCCGTCTCCCTATGACCTAAGCTGTTGGTGTGATGTAAAACTCAAACATTCACTCACTCACTCCTTATTTCTTTTCCGAAATCTATGTTGTGGGTACTTGTTAGAATTGCCTCATTGAGGCGATTCTAACAAGTACCCACAACATAGGTATATAAAATGAAGGAATAAGAAAAAAAAGATAATTAATTTTTAATTATCCTGGTTTATATACACACACTTGTTTGGAGCAAAGTGTACATGTGTATAATCTCAATCATTGTGATAAGCTAACGTCTCATATACACTTTACTCCCAGGGCCCAGTTGTTCATAGAATTGTTAGCTTAACAGGCTCGTTAGTGGTCCAAATGTTAACTGTTCTAGAGGATACAAAGTTTAAAATTCTGGTATTTTACTGGAAAAATGTGAGTGGCTTTCGAATGCAAAAGCTACTCACTTTTTTTTTTCAGCAAAAATACTTGCCAGATTAAATGATCAAAGTTTTACTGACGACATTGTTAGTTTTGAACAACTGGACGAAGATATTTTGTATTGAAATCAGGATGAGTTTACTTTGTCTACATCACCTCATATAAATTTCACTGACCTTTGAGTGTGCTGTGACACTGTTTTCAATTTATTGATATTCTTACAGAATAATGTTTTTAACCCATTGTATACTGGTGGACTCTTCCTTTGCTATATGTTGGACAAGTCCATTTCTCATATAAGGGGTGTCAGGCCTATTTGTACATTCTTATTCCATTTTTGACGGAAAATTCTGTTAGCAAATAGTGTAGGCCCTGATCAGACGCCGCATTCTGCGGCGTCTGATCTGGACCTGCACTGTTTGCCAAGGTACCTCTATAGGGGTTTCCCAGAGGCAATGGGTTAACCCTTGTCCTGCTGAGCCCGGATATGCCTTATCTTTGAAACAATGTAGATCCAGATCAGATGGCTTCTGAAGAAGCCATCTGATCAGGATCTTCATTGTTTGCCATCCAGTTTGTTGCAATAATTTGCATCAAGTAAACTGATTGGCTGATAATCAGTATTGGGTGTGACATATTTAAATATTCAGCAGGACAATGGGTTAAGGAATTATGTTTTAGGTGTATCAAATAACCAAAAATATTTTATGCTTTTGTTTGTAACAGATAGAAAGGTTCGAGTACCGAAGGATGTCTTAAAGTATTAAATGTAAGCCCGAGTTTGATTGGTTGATTTGACATATAATTGAAGTTAGTTAGTTAAAGTTGTTTAATGCTATTAATTGAACTTTTTGGTGCTTAACCATAATGTGTTATTCTTTAATTTGCATGCTCTAGTTCAACGTAGCTTTGTTTTTATGCTTATGGGTTCCATTTTTCTAACAGAAATATATCACCATTACGATAACATATCCCTGAGACTTTGCGCATTTTTTTCACATCTCAAAACCAAACATTTTTCTGAGGAAAATTTTTGATATTTTTCTAATTTTCACTCCAAGCATAGGTTATTGGTGCTCGTTAGAACCGCCTCATTGAGGCCGTTCTAACGAGTACCCACAACCTATGTCTTGGAGCAGAAATAAGAAAAATAATGTTTACCCCCGTAAACCCCAGTTTTCTCTGTATAATGTGAGGTTTAGAGGGGTGCTCTTTTAACGGGCTTGTTCACGTTTTGCATATTTTCTGTAAGTTTAATATCTAATAGACATCTGCATGATGTTATTTGATCTTGCATGGCCCTTACAGTGTCTGCCAATATTGATATATTTTCTTTCCTAGGATAGATTGTGTGCTCATTAGAACCACCTCATTGAGGCAGTTCTAATGAGTACCCACAATCTATGTATCAGAGCAGAAAATAGAAAAAATAATGTATACCATAATAAAGCCCACTTTTCCCTATATAAAGTGGGATTTACAAGTGTGCTTATTACATGGACTTATTAATGTGATGCCCTTAAATTTTCTTGATGGATAGTTGCTCCTTTGAACTTTTCAAATACCTGCTGAGAAAAAAAAGTATGATACACTGCTCTGATTTTTTCGGAACTTTGATATAGCAGTGAATATTTGTGACCTTACAAAATACTCAATGACTCAAATACTGTGATACCAACTGACTATATAGTTACAGTACTTTTCACAAAATACAAGCATACCGTATTAGCCCTAATTACCGCACCGTGCGCTTAGTTTTTTCAAAATCGTGTCAAAAATGACAGTGAAAAATCTACCTAATTAGCGCACACTCGATGCGAAAACAATAGCTTCCGAGATGAAGCATACTGATATTTAATGGTACGGAAAAGGATACTAAAGCATTGCCTTCACTGTTGAAGAAATAACGCTAAGTTTTTATAGATTTACTGTGAGAGCTTCCATGGGGAGGTGACTGTAAAGTGTGCGCTTATGCATTTCCTTTTCAAAAATAGCCATGGTGTGCGCTTATAGGAGCATGTGCGGTAATTAGGGCGAATACGGTAGTTGATCTTGTAGTTAGTTGAAATCATACATCTGATACCTTCCTCATCAGGAGGGAGACTCTCTCATTTTGGCACTAATGTTTGCTTAAATTATGCCAAAATCATGTGAACCTACAATTTTCCAATACAGTCAAACCTCTTTATACCGACACTCGTTATAACGGAAAAAGTCGTTATAACGACAATTTCAATGGAATGAATTATTAGCTCAAGATTTAGCCTCAATTTCGAGTGAAGTGGGCTTCCCTTGGGTTGGAAATGCACAAATTGAATCCATAGTCATGAAAGATTCTTGAATTTAATACACCAAGAAACAAATGTTATAGATATTTGTTAAAATCGCTTCTCTGAGGCAATTCTAACAAATGTCTATAACATTTGTTTCTGTGGAAAAGACCTTTTATAACCTATCATGCTCCTAACTGGGATTCTTTATAACGGAAAGTTCATTATAACCGCACAATAATAGGGAACTTACACTGTCGTTATAACGCAGGTCCTCTGTATATTCTTTCCATTTTTAGAATCTCCCTCATCATAATGGCAAATCTCCTCCTTACTGTTAAAAAAATTATCACATGTATGAGAAATTTGAAAATTAACAAACAAGGTTTGATTATTACATTATGTCATGGATATTTAACATGTGCATGTAGCTTATACTCACTCAGGGAACCAGTGTAATTTGCTGTGTCTAGCGATTTCATACTACACGGACTAAAGCTATTGAGACTAATAATACACTGAACAAGTAAGCTGTATAGACCATGATCTGCTGCAGTCCAAAACAGCTGTTGGAACTAAGTCTGAGTTTTGTTTTGTCCCTCTGGTAGCTTATGCACAGGAAGAGGTGCAGGTTGGCAAGTTTGACTAGTGAAGACCCAGATCAGCCTGCACATATGTGCAGTCTTATCAGTTATCACAAGTTGGTTAAGTTGTATGTCCACTGGGCTGACAACTAACCCTTAAATTTGTCGAGAAAAACTATTTCAGGATGTTGTTTCTTGCACCTTCTCACAAACTTTTCAAACATATTTGCACACAAGCGAACATTGTGGACCCTGATTAGACTCCTCCTAAAGGAGCAGTCTGAGAAGTGTTCACACTGTTCATAGCAATGACTTTCAAAGTAACCAGCAGACAACAAAGCATTGAGAGTCTAAGCCTGCCCAGGCAAAGTGGTGTGAGTCCAACCATCCATGCATATAAACTCTATTGGTTTCACTGGGCAGCAGGGCTGCCGTTTCAGCTCAGTGGTGGGTAAAATTCTCACAAAAATGGTAGCAACGTCTCCAAAATGACCTAAATAGTGTTGACGGGGAAGTTAAACCTCAGTTCAAACAAACAGTACACACTGTTGTGATTGGCATATTAACCATTATCCTGCTATCATGGCATCCCCTATATATTGCAATCAGTGTAGATCCAGATGAGATGGCTTCTGAAGAATCCATCTGATCCGGATCTGTACTGTTTGTCGTGCAGTTTGTTAATTTAACAAATACACAATATCAAGTAATTTGATTGGTTTATAGACATATATGGGTGTGACTAAATTGATTTATTCAGCAGTATACGGGTAAAGGGTTTTAAGATGCTGATGTGGTTGGATGAACATGCAGGCTGATTGAAATCATTGTTGGGCACACATGCCCAGCTGTACCCAGCTGCACAGGCTTACAGAGGGCCCCCATCCATCGGGGCTTGAAGGAATAGATTGGGCTGCATGATGCTTCCATGCAGAGCTGAACCAGCCGCACATGAGTACTGTTAAATTGCTTAGAGGGTCTAAGTCTGCCCAGGCAAAGTGGTGCGAGTCAGACCGTCTCTGCATATAAAACCTTTTGGTTTGATTGGGCAGCAGGGTTTGAGATGTAATTTCATCTCATTGTTGGGGAAAAGTCCCACAAAGTAGGATGCAACGTCTCCAGAATGACCTAAAATTGTTGATGGGGACGTAAAACCTCAATTCAAACAAAACAAAACAGGCTTATAAAACTTTCTGATATAAATTGATAACAAGTCCTGCAAAATGTATTCGTTCATTTTGTAAAGGGAAACTCCAAAACGGGTCTCCGACAAACAAAGCGCGGGCCAGATCAGAAGCTGCAGAACATGGCATCTGATCAGGGCCTTCACTATTTGATAAATATTCAGCCATTATTAACCCTTATCTTGCTGTTCACGACAACCCCTATATTTGCAAACAGTGTAGATCCAGATCAGGTGGCTTCTGAAGAAGCCACCTGATCAGGATCTACACTGTTTGGCATTCAGTTTATGAATTTGTAGCAATAAATTACATCAAGTAATTTGATTGGTTGATAGACAGAAATGGGTGTGGCTTAAATGAATATTCAGCAAGATAAGGGTTAATCAACTCCACCTGATGCCCCTAAATTTTGAAATGTACTCCTGCTACCTCTAAGGTGGAAGGTTGCATTCAGTACAAGATGGATTAATTTGCCACACCCATTTCTGATAATCAACCAATCAGATTTCTTGATACAGTTGAACTCCGATGGCTCAAACACCGATGGCTCTTTTACCATGGGTGTGTCGAACCCATTCTTGAGGCCCTAGCGAAATCCTCTACATAAAAAATTGTGGGGCATAATTAAGGAGATTTTAGTCTTTTATCTTGCAAATGTATGCTGTGTGTACTCATTAGAATCGCTTCGATGAGGCGATTCTAATGAGTACACACAGCATACATTTTCATTATAAAACACCGAAAAGATGTCTAAAGGTATCTCGTTATGCCTTCTGACAGTAATCTCAGTGGCTCAAACTACCCCTGTCTCGAACACATTTTCGAGGTCCCAAAGGTGTTTGAGCCATTGAAGTTTGACTGTATAAGGTTATCATTCACAAACTTAATGACAAACAGTGTAGATCCTGATCAGATGGCTTCTTCAGAAGCCATCTGATCTGGATCTACACAGTTTGCAAAGGTAGGGGTTTTCGTGTACCATGGTTCAGCAGGACAAGGGTTTCCGCTTTCTAACCCATACTATGTAGTTTTGTAAGATTATCCTCCCTTGATCCACCATGTTGGAGACACCAAACATGTTTCTGTGTACAATTTTGATCATTTTCATCACTTCATATCTGAATGGGGAACATATTTAGAGATTTAAGATTAAGTGGGCCCCGTCAAGCGATTTTGGTACTTATCGCCTATGCAAGCAGTGAAGGTTCAGGCGAGCCTGCGCATCTGCGCAGACTCGCCAAAACCTTCGCTGCTCGCTCATACAAGCAGTGAATCAAGAGGAACCTTCAGACAGAAAGCCATATCCCTGGCCCCTCTGAATGGCTGGGCATGCACAGTTAAAATTTTTCATGACGGAATGCTCGAAGACACAAATTCGCTTGGCGGGGCTCAAGTCATAATTAATCTCAAGGTGTAAAAGAATGAAGCAACCATTGCTGCAAAGTTTGTTAAGAATATAATTATGCTCAAAGTATATCAAGATTCTATTGAAAATAAGCCTGGGTGTCTCCAGCAAGTGAGATAACTCTTAGTGTGTGATGTAATCAGCAACCTCTTAGTTGGTCAGGTTCAAAGGAGAAACTGGTTAGATAAAAAAAAAACTGTGTTACATCGTGTGAACAAGTCCGTAAAATGAACAGCCCCTAAATCCCACTTTATGTAGAGAAAACTGAAGTTTACAGGGGTATATATTATTTATCTTTCTTATATTATTCTCCAATACATACATGTAGGTTGTGGGTACTCGTTAGAACCGCCTCAATGAGGCGGTTCTAACGAGCACACACAACCTATGTTTGAAGTATAAATAAGAAAAATATCACAGATTTTCATCAGAAAAGTAGCCATTTTGGAGATGTGAGAAAATGCACTATGTCGCACGGATGTGTTATCGTAATGATATCCAAACAAAAATTTATAGATTATACAGAAAAGTGACCATTTATGGGCAGTTTTCTAAAGAATTTATACATTTTTGGGACCCATCTTTTAACCATGTTATAGTTAACAGAAATGACCATGTTTTGGGATCAACATAAATTTTAAACTAACGATGTTATATTAACAGTGTTATAAAGATTAAACAGTGTTGCATCTAAAATGATGTTATAGTGAACAGCGTTAGATTTTTAGGTGTAATTAGTTACCGTATTTACCGAATATATTCCGACAGACAGGTCGAGCAATCAGTGTAAACCCAGATGGGATGCAGCATTTCATCAGCGTCTACCCTGTTTGTCACCAAAGCAGCTTTTTTTAGATACAGTATTGGGTAGTAAATTGTACTTGTTCAAAATTTTAGAACAAGTATGGTAAGGAGTTGAAGAATCCCAATATCTAGGATTAATATGGTGACACCATGACATGATTTTGCTGCTTGAAAAAAAAAAAATCAACATTTGCTCAAATACGCATGGAAAATTGAGCGGTCATATTGTAATTTCACATATTTTGTGAATCTCCAAAAAAAAAAATGAAAAAGAAAGCAATGTATCATTGACAGTCACTTTACTAACTTGCATGTTTTTGATGAGATAACTTTTGATGTTTTTCATGTTTTCGTTCTATCAAAGCATTTAGAACTTTTATATTTTGACCAAAAAAGAGCATTTAATTTTTGTCAACTGCTGCACTGGAATGCAGCTAGTATTGTATAAACATGTTTAATCAAAGGACTGAAAGCACTGGTGCGTCTGCTTTCTCTGTGGGAAAGTTTTGTTTAACCCTTAATCCTTATCTCGCTGAACATGAAAACTACTACCTTTGCAAACAGTGTAGATCCAGATCAGATGGCTTCTGAAGAAGAAGCCATCTGATCAGGATCTACACTGTTTGACTTTCAGCTCGTGGACTGGAACGAGACTTAATGTAACTTTATGTAAAGAAATTTTATTGGCTGAAATGTAAAGCTACTGCATTTAGTAATTTTGGGTCGACTGACAAACAATTGACCCCCAAAAATGCAGCTGTTAACTCTTATCTTGCCATCTGATCTGGATATACACTGTTTGACATTCAGTTTATGAGTATGTAGGAATAAATTACATCAAGTAATCTGATTGGTTCAAAATCAGAAATGGGTGTGGCTAAACTGAATATTCAGCAGGATAAGGGTTAATATTAGAAGAACAAGCCCTTTTACATCTGCTGCATTTTGTGTTATTTTCTTCAGCTTTTTAGCTCACCTGTCACGTAGTGACAAGGTGAGCTTTTGTGATCACATTTTGTCCCTCGCCCGTGCGTCCGTGCGTAAACTATTTTTTGTCCGCACGATAGCACCTTCATTTATGCTTTGATTTTAACCAGACTTGCACACAACTTGTACCACCATGAGATTTTGGTTCCTTTTTTGAACCAGACATATCCCATCATGTGTTACGGAGTAACTGCCCCTGAAAGGGCAAAAATTGCCTATTTTGGTCTTGTCTGCATGATAGCTGTTTCATTTATGATTTGATTTTAACTAAACTTGCACACAATTTGTACCACCACAAAATCTCGGTCAAATTCAAATATGGGTCATGTCGGGTCAAAAAGTAGGTCAGTAGGTCAAATCTGAAAAAAAAATGTTGTGAAGACACTAGAGGCAACAGTTTTGGTCCGATCATCATCAAACTTGCCCAGAATGATCATCTTGACAATAACTCAGTCAAGTTCGAATATGGGTGTTGTGGGATCAAAAAGTAGGTTAGTGGGTCAAATCGTAGAAAAACCTTCTGAACACACTAGAGGCCACAATTTATGTCCATTGATCATCAAACTTGCTCAGAATGATCATCTTGATAATATCTTGGTCTCGTTCGAATATGAGTCATGCTGGGTCAAAAACTAGGTCAGTAGGTCAAATCATAGAAAAACCTTGTGAATACACTAGAAGCTGCAGTTTTGGTCCAATCATTATCAAACTTGCCCAGAACGATCATTTTGACAATATCTCGGTCAAGTTCGAATATGGGTCATGAAGGGTCACAAAGTAGGTCAGTAGATCAAATCATAGAAAAACCTTGTGAATACACTAGAGGCCACAGTTTTGGTCTGATCATCATGAAACTTGCTCAGAGTGATTATCTTGACAATTTCTCGTTCAAGTTCGAATATGGGTCATGAAGGGTCAAAAAGTAGGTCAGTAGGTCAAATCAGAGAAAAACCTTGTGAACACACTAGAGGCCACATTTTTGGTCCGATCATCATCAAACTTGCTCAGAATGATAGTCTAGAAAATATCTCTGTCAGGGTTGAATATGGGTCATGCCCGGTCAAAAAGTAGGTCAGTAGGTCAAATCAGAGAAAAACCTTGTGAACACACTAGAGGCCACAGTTTAGGTCCGATCATCATCAACTTGCCTAGAATGATCATCATGACAATATCTGGGTCTAGGTTGAATACGGGTCATGTTGTGTCAAAAAGTAGGTCAGTAGGTCAAATCATAGAAAAAGCTTGTGAACATACTAGAGGCCACAGTTTTGGTCGGATCATCATCAAACTTGCCCAGAATGATCATCTTGACAATATCTCAGTCAAGTTCAAATATGGGTCATGTTGGGTCAAAAAGTAGGTCAGTAGGTCAAATCATAGAAAAACCCTCTTAACACACTGGCGACTACAGTTTTGGTCCAATCATCATCAAACTTGCTCAAAATGATCATTTGACAATATCTCGGTTAATTTCGAATATGGGTCATGTCTGGTCAATATGTAGGTCAGTAGGTCAGATTGTTGAAAAACCTTGTGAACACACTAGAGGCCCAAGTTTTGGTCCGATCATCATCAAACTTGCTCAGAATGATCATCTTGACAATATCTGTGTCAGGTTTGAATATTGGTTATGTCGGGTCAAAAAGTAGGTCAGCAGGTCAAATCATAGAAAAACGTTTTGAACACTCATAGAGGCCACAGTTTTAGTCAAATCATTATAAAACTTGCTCAGAATGATCATCTGGACAATATCTCAGTTAAGTTCGAATATGGGTCATGTCAAATGAAAAAGTAGATCAGTAGGTTATTTTGTCATAACTTTTGAACCGTTTGAGATAGAGCCTTCATATTTGGCATTTAGGTTCCTTCTGACAAGGGCTTCCCACTCATAAAGATTTGACCTGAGACCTACTTTATCATACCTTTTGAACCATATGAAATAAGAGCCTTCATATTTGGCATGCATGTTCCTTGTGACAAAGTTTTCTCAACCATTCAAAACTTTGACCCATGCCCTTGACCTTTGACCTACTTTGTCATAACTTTTAAAGCATTTGAGATACAGCCTTCATATTTAGCATGTAGGTTTTTGCGACAACGTTGCTTAGATCATCCTCTACCAAAAAGGCTAAAAAGATCCCACTCGGATGAACAAATGGCCACTGGAGGTAAAATAGAAAAATATTGTAAATTTGATTCAAACGGAAACTCCCCCTAAACCCTAAGGCCAATTTGATTCAAAGTTCCCCGGCATGTTGCCTAGGTTACTCCCTACCAAATAAGCTAAAATCACTCTGCTGATGAACAAGATGGCCAGAAGAGCTAAAAATAGAATGTACTTGAGACAGTGACACACAGGTGAGCGAACCAGGGCCCTCTGGGCCCTCTTGTTTGTTTATTGTTTTTAAATATATCCCAACCTCTTTATAACACTATTGTTGGGGTCCAAAGCAGAAACCGTGTTAGTTAAACAACCATGTTATATCCAAATAAAAATGTATAGATTATATAGAAAAATGACCATTTATGGTAATTTTTCTATATAATCTATACATTTTTGGGATCCATCTTGAAACAGTGTTATATCCAAAACCGTATTATAATGAACAGTGTTATAATGAGGTTGTGGTGTACAAGATGCCTCCTTCGCCATTGCAACTGCTCATTTTTATATGTTTTTCCTTCTGTCAGTCTGTCTTTTCTGTCTTTTCCAGCATGTCATTCAATTGTGTAAATATACATAAGTATGGACCTAAACAGTGAACTGTGATTCCTTTCAGACCCAGTCAATTCCAGCATGTCATTCAGTTGTGTAAATACATATACGTATGGACCTAAACAGTGAACTGTGATTCCTTTCAGACCCAGTCAATTCCAGCATGTCATTCAGTTGTGTAAATACATATAAGTATGGACCTAAACAGTGAACTGTGATAACCTCTCCTTTTTTTAAAAAAAAATGAAAAAAAAAAAAAAAAATGTCAGTATGGATTTTATTGTTTTGTCAGTAAAGTAAAGATGAACCCATTTATACTCCAAAGTCCGAACATAGGTTGTGGGTTACTCATTAGAATCGCCTCATTGAGGCGGTTCTAATGATTACCCACAATGTATGTCTTGATGGAGAAAAAAATATTGTATACCAAAGTAAATGCCAGCTTTCTTTATAGAAAGTGGGGTTTACAGGGGTGCTCATAACATGGAATTAAATTTGTGATGATGTACAGGAATTTTTATACAGGAATATTTGATATAACCTAACCTTATATTTAACAATCATCTGGAAATCTAAGTATACACATATTCATATTCATCAAAGATGTATTGAGTCACTCTTTTAACATCATATTGTTATATGGACTATATTAACCCTTAAGATGCAGAGTAAAACGGCATCTGAAAATGTCGTCTGCTTATGTCGTCTGCTGAATTTTTTTGCAAACTTTTTTTTTAAAAAAAAATTTGCATACAGGCAAACAGGGTGGGCCCAGATCAGACTGCTCCTACAGGAGCAGTCTGATCTGGGTCCACACTGTTAGCAAAAAGTTACTGTTAAGGTAACGGGTAGACGGCAAAACAGACAACAATTGTCGTGATTAGCCTGTTATGGGTTAACGTCATATTGTTATTGACTATTTTAGAACATTTCTACACATTCCTCTTTTCATTCCATATGAATTATCTGTGATGATACTGTTGTGAGATTGTCTGTGTTCTGATATGTTCTATGTTGGTACTTTTATATTTTACTTGATGTTTTATTTCATGTATGTAAAAATTTACCATTGCCTTAATTGCAACCCTTCTGATTTTGTTTCACTGCATCCTGCCATGGAATATAATATAATAACCAGAATGATGTAAATTTTCTTTCTCCAAACAAGTTTGCAGATTTTTCCATTCAGATATCAACCACTAATTCAGATGTCACTTCATGATGCAGATATTTTCCCTTAGATATCAGCCACTAGTTCCGATATCACTTTATGATGCAGATATTTTCACTCAGATATCGACCCATTTCATGATGCAGATAATTATGTTCCCTCAGATATCAACTACTAGTTCAGATATCACTATATGATGCAGATATTTCTCCTCAGATGTCAACCACTAAGTTCAGATAATACTTCATGGTGCAGATATCAGGTATATTTTGATGGTGCAGATATCCAGTCAGTGTGTTAAGATACGAGTGATATGCAATGACTGGACTTTTTAAGAACAAGTATAAAGCTTTAATGCTTGTAACACCAATGAAAATTCTATAGCAGATGACAATCTAAAGTCGGGACAGCTCCTGGAAGATGATTTGCATGTAGCATCAAGCCTTATTTCCTCCAAAAAAGAAGAAAATTATGAATTCTTTAAAAAAAAAAAGCCATCTGCTAAGATTTGGTACTTTGAGGGTTAACAGGAGAGAGAAATATTTTGCTGTACCAAAACCTTGTTTGGAGGTTTCTTATCGTTCTTTTATTAATACATCCAAAAATGTAAAAGTCCCAAAATTGTGTCCCTTTTATTTACAGCAATTTCAATATGCATTTATTTAAGTATTTGTGTTTTTTTTTGTTTGTTTTTTGGGTTTTTTTTGTAAATTAATACCCTACAACCAATTTATAATACTGGTGTTGGGGTCCAAATGAGAAACCATGTTACATGTAGTTAATCAACTGTGTAACATCCAAACAAAAATGTACAGATTACATAGAAAAAAGATTATTTATGGTCATATTTTTTCATCAAAAATGTGTAGATTATATAGAAAAAATGATCATTTATGGTCATCTTTCTGTATAATCTTTACGTTTTTGGGATCCATCTTTAAACTGTGTTACTGGTTTTTTCGAAACAATGTTATACCAAACTGTGTTATAAAGAGCTAAAGGTGTATTTCATTGCTATATAGTCTTTAAGGGGAATGGGAACACCTGGCAGATTTTTCCGCCATTTTTCAAAGGGAGACAACTTTCAGGACTTCCTGTTCGCTTTTCTATAAGCCCTGTCCTGCTGAAAATGGGGTCTACTCTTGAAGGAAAAAATTTTCTCCTTAGAAATTCTTTCCTTTAAGAATTGACCCCTATTGACATGGGAGACAAAAATACTTCTGCAAGAGTTGCCTCCCCTGTAGGTGTATGCTTATGCTTTCATTCGAGGCTGCCCTTCAAAAACAAAATTTATTACCATAACAGGCGGCCTCCGCCTATCGGGGCTTGAAGAAATAGATGGGCTGCATGATGCTTCCATGCAGAGGTGAAACCGACCGCACACATGTACTGGCAAACCGCTTAGAGGATCTAAGCCTATCCAAAACAAAGTGATGCGAGTCCTACCATCCATGCTTATAAACCCTATTGGTTTCATTTGGTGACAGGGCTTGAGATGTCATTTAATCTCAGTGTCGGGTAAAAGTCTCACAAAATTGGAAGCAACATCTCCAAAATGACCTATACAGTGTTGACGGGGATGTTAAACCTCGAATCAAACAAGCAAATTACCATAACAGGAGTCCTGGTAACATATCCGTGTCATAAAGTGGCATTTTTCCTATCTCTAGAAGTAGCATTTTTTCAGATGAAAATTTTTGGTATTTTTCTTATTTCTAGTCCAAATATAGATTTTGGGTGCTTTTTAGAACTGTCTCAGATAGTTCTAATGAGTACCCACAATCTAAGTTTTTTGAGCAAAACAAGGAAAAAATGAAACCCCCATAAATCCCCTTTTTCATTATATAAAGTGAGATTCAGAGGGTTATTCATTTCATGGACTTGTCAACCTGGTGTAGAGTAATTAGCTATTTTTGAAGGGTTTCTGTTTATTGGAAGGAAAAAAATCATCACTTGAATAAGTCTGTGAATGAACACCCCACTAAACCCCACTTTATATAGGGGAAACTGGGGTTAATGGGGGTATATATTATTTTTCTTATTTCTGCTCCAAGACATAGGTTGCTGTTACTCATTAGAACTGCCTCAATGAGGTGCATCTAACGAGCACCAACAACCTACGTTTGCAGTATTAATAAGAAAAATATCACAGATTTTCATCAGAAAAGTAGCCATTTTGGTGATGTGAATAGATGCACTATGTTGCATGGGTGTTTTATCCTGATGTGAAGAATTGCCTCCCTTGTTGAAATGGCAGAACATATGTCAGGTGTATCCATTTACCTTATGGGTAGTATGAACACCTTCAAGGGAGGCAACTCCTGCAAAAGTATTTTTGTCTCCCATGTCAATAGGGGCAAAATCTTCCAGGTGTTCCCATTCCCCTTAATATGTTTGTTTGAGATGTTGAGGACACATGACTTTGATCCTGATCAGATGTCCATGATGCTTTCGTTTTAGGCCACTTTCTAAGATAACACATCCATGTCACTGTGGCAAAGTGCATTCTTTCATATCTCCAGAACAGTCATATTTCTGATGAAAATTTTTGATATTTTTTTCTGATTTCTACTCCAAACATGGATTATGGGTGCTCATTAGAACCGCCTCATTGAGGCAGTTCTATTGACTTCTCATCACCGAAATAAGAAAAATAATGCATACCCACATAAACCCCTGTTTTCTCTATATACAATGGGGTGTACAAGGGGTTTTCATTTCATAGACTTGTTAACATGATGCCTCTGTGGTCTGACAGGTACATGTATTTTAATATACACCACAAGCTCTTTAATTGTTTTGGTCTAAAGCTCTTAAATACCGTATTCTACCTATTTACCACACATGCTCCTATAAGCGCTCACCTAAGCTTTTGCTGGAAAAAATACACAAGCGCACACTTTACAGTAACCTCCCAACAAATTCATATTGAGTTTTGCTGCATCTTTGACCCGGACAATCATATGTATATGTGGTGAACCCCTATGCTGAAATTCAACTCTATAAAATAATCATATCAGAAGCTTTTTTTGTATTTTTTTTTTTCGCTTATTAGGTAGATTTTTCACCACAATATTTTCATACAATTTTAAAAAAACTAAGTGCATGGTGCGGTAAATAGGTTGAATACGGTAGGTTTGGTCAAAAGCAGAAAAAACAGTGTTGTATGCAAACAAAAATGTATAGATTATATAGAAAAATCTATGTATATATTTTTGGCAGTGATCTATAAACTGTGTTTTATATAAAATAATATCATACAGTCCAACCTGTATTAAGCAAGCACCCAAGGGATGATCAAAATGTGCTTAAAACAGGTGGTTAATAAAGGTGAATTTTAATGCATTTTCTACTTTTGGGAACTGAAGGAATGCTTGCTTAAGACAGGTTGCTTGCTTATAAGAGGTGGCCACTATGACAGATTTTACTTTAATGTAGAGTGTTATGAAAAGGTTTAGGTGCATGAAGTTCTATTTTGGCTTGTATTTGCTTTGCCAGCAAAATTTTGGGCTCTGATTTATGTTTCAATTCTGGTTTTAACACATTTCAGAAGTAAACCCCAACACAGGACACTAGCAAGCAATGCAGGCCAAGATCAGACAGAGCAAAATGTGGCTTTATCAATAAATGGGCTACTTTAATAGGAAAGAATTTTCTCAGGGGAGACAATTCTTGGCTTCAAAAGTAGACTCCCTTTTCAGATGTCTCTGAATACAAAGGCATTACGATAACACACCCGTGCGACATAGTGCAGTTTTTCACATCTCCAAAATGGCCATTTTTCTGACGAAAATCCTTGATATTTATCTTATAAACACTGCAAACATAGGTTGTGGGTGCTCGTTAGAACCGCCTCATTGAGGCGGTTCTAATGAGTACCCACAACCTATGTCTTGAAGCAAAAATAAGAAAAATAATGTATACCCCCGTAAACCCCAGTTTTCTCTATATAAAGTGGGGTATAGGGGGGTCTTCATTTCACGGACTTGTTCACGTGATGGGAAATAAGTAAGATTAAGTCACAAAAGTTTTCTGCCTTAATTGTGAAATTTGGTATATCCATTCTGGACGACTCGGAAAAGAAGTCTGAAATCTGATTTTTTTTTAGAAATACTGAATTTCTTTTTTTTTTTTTTTTTTTTTTTGTATTTTGTCACTTTGTTTCATTTTCTACACAAATGTTGTTTGTTTTTTTTTGTTAGTTTTACAACATGCATTTACTGTTGAATGAGCTTAAGTTGATTGCTGTGATTTACCCATAAAGCACCAGTCAAAACTTGGCAGATAACATTTTCAGATATTTTTTCTCTTTTTTTTTCTTTAAAATTTGGAAACAGATATTTGGAAATGTTGTATGCTTTGTTGGGCTTGGTGATTTAAGTGTTAACTATCAGAGCCCAGTTGTTCAAAACGGAAAATTTTCTTAGTTAAAGTTAAACTAAGAATGCGGTTAGATAACATATTGTTAAAACTTTAATAATTTTATATGTAAATATGCCAATATTTTTTGCTTAAAAAAATGTGAGTAGCTTTTGCAGTTGCAGACCAGCATATTAGATATTGTACTTGCTAGAACAGTTAATAATTTGACAATAACAAGTTCGTTAAGCTAACGATGCTTTGAACAATTGGGCCTTGATGCAATGATTGTAAATTCTTTATTTGGCTGGTCCAAATAATTATTGGTTGTGAATATTTACAAAATGTCATGATATATGTGTGTGCAATGAGACACTTCGAAACTGGCTAGATGTACAATTGTGCTATATTCAAACAAAAATGTAAAATGACAGGCCTCTGTTGCCTTATGGGAAGGGTGCTTACTCTTAACCCTTTTTGTACCAAAATGGAATTGTCCTCAAAGTAGAAATAAAACAAAGATCAGGAATCAATACAATTAACTTACTCCACCCATCAAAGACACCAAAGGGAAAGAAACACAAACATGAAGCGACCAGACCATAATGGAAACCTAAACAAAGGATGGCCATAAGGACAGTTACTTTCCCACAAAATGGCCATCCAAAATAAAAAGACACAAGTGATACACACAGTAAGTAGTAACAAACAACACATAAATAAACCGCCAAAGAAGAACCGCCTTGGAACGGTTGGTGGAAAGAATTCCACTGGGGGCCTTAAATCGATTTTACATGACCATAATCCTCGCCCTTACCTCTGTTGCGGTATACACTAATTTTGTTTAGTCGCATGAAGGCTTCCTAACCCATCAGTGTAACATCTCCGAAAACATACAAATAAAAAAACTACAGAGATGAAACAAGGTTGAGGACTCGACAGCATACAACAACAGAATTGCTGGAGCAAAAGAAAACCAACAGTTAGACTCCGAGGGGCCCGACCAAAGTCCATTTCAAAATTTAGGAGTGACAAGTTGTATTATCTTTAAAATGTATTTGAAAAATAGCTGAATTTTTTGCAAATAGTGCAGGCCCTAATCAGACTTTGTGTTCTGCAGCATCTGATCTGGGCCTGCACTGTTTGCCAGGGTACCCATTTTGGGGTTTCTTGTACAAAATGGGTTAATCATTATGTCTGTCACCGCTGTGGAAGCAAGCCTTGCTTTGGTCACATGTGAGATGCCAAGGTCTGCAATGGAAGGTCTGGTAGTTCTTTTCTGAGTACTCCTGTTTTCCCCCATCTCTAATTAACAATTAGCTCGAAATGAGTGAAATAACCTTGAAAAGTCGTATTGTAGTTTTGTTGTGCGCTGGCACATTTTTGGGGGAGATTGTTTATCAACCGAACCAAAGTTATAAAGTGCAGTAGCTTTTCAAGCTGAAGTCCACATGACAATCATTGACTTGTCAAAAATCCAAGTAAATCCATGTAATGGTTATATACAGAAAATAGCCGATCTATTCTTGTCCTTGTGTTGTCAGAGTGTTGTGTAACAGAACATTTACTTGGCTCATGTGCTGGGGCGTTATCAAAAAGTTTAGACCCAGATTAGATGCTGCAGAATGTGGCGACTGATCAAATTTAAGGATTAAACAAAACAGCCAAATTCTAGGTCACAACTGACCTAACAGTGCTGTCATTGGTCTGGTTTCTTCAGGAGACCCTTGCAGCTTTTCTTGAATTAGTTTTAACAGTGTCTCATTGTGGCAAATCTTGCTATGTCCCTTGTACTGAAATTTTTACTTTATTTATATTGTGTTTTGTGGAATATTATTTGTATTATATAGAGAAAGATAACACATTGAACATATTAAACTGATCTTTTTTCTCAGTTTTGTACTGGTTTGTTAAAATAAAAGTCAATTTTCCTATCAATTTTCTTGCTTGTCATCTATACCCGATTATATTAACCTAGTGCTAGATAAGTAAGAAGAATAATACAGGGATAATTTTCCCGATTTCTTGTTAGAAACATAGGTTGTGGGTACTTTAGAAACAAATGATATGAGTACTCAACAGAATTGCCTCGTTGAGGTGATTCTAACGAGTACTAATATCATAAGTTTTAAGGGGAATGGGAACACCTGGCACATTTTTCCACCATTTTTCAAAGGGAGATAACTTTCAGGACTTCCTGTTCGCTTTTCTATAGGCCCCGTCCCACTGAAAAGGGGCCTACTCTTAAAGGTAAGAATTTGCTCCTCAGGAGCGAATTCTTTCATTTAACAGTAGACCCCTATTGACATGGGAGACAAAATACTTCTGCAGGAGTTGCCTCCCCTGAAGGTGTTCCCATTCCCGTTAATGGAAAAAATAAGAAGCATTTTCCCAAACTTAACATCATTATCTGGAGCTATGGGTCTTACCCTGTTCAATAACCCTCAAGATGCCAATTATAACAATTTTCATCTGCTTTCTTGTCTGCTGGATGGTTTAAAAATCATTGTTGCAGTGTGGGCCCAGATCAGACTGCTCCTCTAGGAGCAGCCTGATCTGTGTCCACACTGTTTGTCTGAATGCAAAATATATGTTTGAAATGTTTGCAAGAAGATGTGGCAGATGACATAGATGACATTTTTGGCATTTTACAACCATGCAACCAACAGTTTAGCAATAAGACTTCTTCACGTCGCATATTTGATGCTGTTTGCAATGAAAATCAAAGACGTGCCAAAAGCTTTGTCGCACCATTTTGAACTTTCTGTCATGTGCTTCAGAACAGGTTATAGAAATGACGGACAACGTGGGCTGAACACTTACATCTCAGTCCTTCTCAGTTGATTGGCCAAATCTGTGTGAAGCGAAATTTACAGGTATTCAGTATGCTATTTCTTTGTACTTTGACAAACATGTCACTTACGATCATACCTGTCAACTTTCACCCATTAGGAGTGAGTTTCACAATTTTTCCGTGCATTTTGACCTCACGATCGTGTTGCCAAAATAAGGCAAAAATCACGATTTTCCACCTCCTCACGCTTAGTATTTTTATCAGCCATATTGTTTGTGGATAGACATTTGGAATATCTTGGATTTCTTTATTATCTATTTTGGAGATGGAAAAACCCTGAGTATATTTTTAGCTGTATTGACTATTTTTAACCCAATGCTATATTACCCAGTACCTACAAACAAATGCAAATTGTCAACAGTTTTCTATTAGTATAAGCATGAACAGGGATGCCCTTTGCTGATCTTTTCATGTAAGTATGTTTGAACAATTATTTAATCTCTTCCAGGTGTAATGAAAGTAAATATTTACCTATGAGTGAGCAATGTCACGTATTTTCGTTACCACAAAAATCGTAGTTTTTATCTCTCAAACTAAGAATTGTATAATTATTTGGTAATGAGTGTTCTAACACCAGAAACAATTGTTTTGCAAAATACAGGCTGTTATAGTCAGACATTAAGCATTCCTTGCAATTGCATGAAAACTGTTTCTGAGTAAAAGAACCTAATTTCAGACAGATCATGTATTTAGACAATCATAAGTTATTGCAAATACTGTTAATTATTGAAGCTTAAGTATTATACCTGTGATTTATTGGATAGTACATAAAATGTAAACATGCAATTTTTCTGATTGTACTAGTGGTCTGGCGTGTGTCTACTAGTTTGAAAAAAAATCTCCCCCATGGAAATTTTGGGGAAAATATTCACTGCGCTTTATTCCATCGAAAAATGCCGTGACACGCAGAATCTCCCCCATAAAAAATTTGAAAAGTTGGCAGGTATGTACGATGCAAATTCTTGTTCAGTGTCATTGTTTTGAAGAATTTGCACTTTAATGAATTGATGACAGATGTCATATTGCTAAACTGCTAGTTGCACGGTTGTAAGGTTAAAGCACAGGCTTGGATGTTCTGTAAAAATCATAAAAATTCTGAAATCTTTGGGACTTGCTGTAATTCTCCAGCAAGGAGTCTAAAGGGTGCAGAAGGAATGGAAAACAGTGAAGACCCTGATCAGACTGCTCCTTCAGGAGCAGTCTGATCTTCAGGAGCAGTCTGATCTGGGTCTGCATTGTTTCCTTAGGCCTATCTGTCCCAATACTTAGGATCATTACGGTAACATGTTTATAGAAGGCATCAGTAGCTCAGTCAGATGCTGTCTGACTGGTGATCAGGAGGTCGTTTGTTCAAAACCAGCCAGTTGGGCAACATTCTTTCATGGAGACTGATCATGACATCTTTTTTTACGGTCATTCTCTCCTTTCTGCTGATTCAAGAAGTTCTCGCATAAAAATGTGCACTGTACAGGTTAACCATTTGGGTGTAAGTCTTCTCAGTAAAAGTGTGGTAAAGTAAACTGACTGGCTCTGACAGTATGATCTAGATAGTGTTCACTAGGAATTAAACTCCAAAACAAACATAACATCCTGCCAAAAGAAAACATATGGCAAAAGCTTATGTATTATAAGTCTGCCCAGGAAAAGTGTGGTTAGGTACTGACCCGCTCATTATGACCAAAATTGTGTTGACTGGGCCATAAAAAAAATGTTTATAATTAGCAATACCACAAGAGAACATATTGCAAAAGCTTATGTTTAAGCCTGCCTGGGAAAAATGTGGTTAGGTAAAACAGACCAACTGAACGTGACCTTAATAGTATTGACTGGTCCGTTAAACTCCTAAACAAACAAAAAGCAATTCATTTTGGGTTGACTGTTTGTCAGTCGACCCAAAGATATAAAGCGCAGTAGCTTTTCAATGCGGAAGTCCATGTGACCATCACTGACTGGAAATCCAGGTAACGGTTAACCCATTTTGTACCATAAACCCCAAAACAGGTAATTGGCAAACAACGGGCAATTGGCAAACAGTGCAGGCCCAGATCAGGCGCCACAGAACGCGGCGTCTGATCAGGGCCTACACTGTTTGCAAAAAGTTAAGGCCTTTTCCAAATAAATTTTGAAGATAACACAACCTGACAGTCCTAAATTTTGAAATGGACTTCTGCTTTATATAAGGAGGAAGATTACATTGGGTACAAAAAGGGTTAATTTTGGAAAATAACCATACTATTCTTATCACTGTGAGGACAGATTGTCGCATAGAGGGTTATCTATAAGATCTGGACTGGAATCATATGCTGGGTTCGGCAAACAGTGTAGACCAAGATCATACTGCTAAATGCAGCATCTGATCCGGATCTACGCTATTTGTTTAAAGTACAAGAATTTAAAGGTAACCCCCCCCCCCCCCCCCCCCCCCCCCCCCGCAGTCTAGATATTTTGACCCTGGGGGCAAGCTAAACTGGCCAGGATATGTTGACCCACAGGCGTCTGACATTACATCAATACAATAAATCGGCTGATCAAGAGGACTAAATGCCCTATTTGTGCATATGGCGAGCATAGCTCGCTGACAGGGATTTTGGGTATGGTGGGTGACTTTTAAAGTATTGTATGTAGGCCCGTGGTTGACCCCACCTTCATTTGGGGATAACCTATTTTCCTTCCTAATATGTTATTGAAGTGTGATATGTCATATTGATACACTAGTAGACTAAATGTTTCACTTCAATATTTTTGTTTTGAATTGTGACTAAGCAAGGAATGTAACCATAATCCAGTCAAAACACATGTAGCTGGCATTCATTAATCCATTTAGTACCAGAAACCCCAAAACGGGTACCCTGGCAAACAGTGCAGGCCTAGATTAGCCACCGCAGAATGCGGCGTCATATCAGGGCCTACACTGTTTGCTAAAAGTTAAGCCATTTTCCAAATCAATTTTGAAGCAAACACAACCTGACACCCCTAAATTTTGTAATGGACTCATGCTATGTATAAGAAGGAAGATTCCATTTGGTACAAAAGGGGTTAATCTTTACCTTCTGAAGGACATTTTGCTCACCTGCACTCTGGATACCTCAAAACTGAGTATTGATGGGTGGAGGGGGAACAAGGTAACCATACTGGATTGTCTTGATTTTGGAATAGACTATAAGAATCTTATATGGGCGTGAGGGGTGGATGGAAACATCCGTCCCGAGGGACACTGTCAGGCATCATGAGTCTTGCCGAGTGATGGCGGACAGTGATCCCGAGGGACAGATTTTTCTATCCACCCCTCACACCCATATTGGATTCTTTTTCTTGCAAACCTTCCATTTCTTAGCGCGGATTTTTAATGCTGCATACCCTTCGGTTGCCAACATTCGCCATATTGTGTTGACACTGCAGGAATGTTTAGTGATGTCATGCCACGTGCTGTGACATCAACCTTCACAACGGCGTGTACGAGGTCGTAATCAACCAGTACATTTATCAAACACGCGATTATATTCGATTTTGGGTCGGGAACACAAGGGTCAGAACATACATTTCTATCCCAGGGTAAAATCAGGGTAAAATCACGGATTTCCTTGCCTGGTGCTACTGTTTTTTTGCTATGTTGACTGTGTAATATTTATGTGCATTGTGATTGCTATGCTCAGCAGGACAGGGGAGTTCATCAAGAGCTTCCCAACAATGGAAGGTACTGCTGATGTCCAATGGTCTATGGTTGACATAACATTACCACCAGCTAAATAGCTTGCATGAATCAGTATATCACATCTTCTACCATTGCTCAGGGGTGGGGGTGACGATATCCCGACGGGGTTACCTTCACCCCCGGGGGCAAAATATCCCAGTTGGGAAAGCTTGCCCCCCACCCCACCCCACCCATCCAGACTTTGGAAAATATAAACAAGCACACTAGACCAAAAATCAAGCTATCACACTTTTTCAGAAAAAAAATAGTATAATCTTAATTGTCTGATGAAATCACCAAAGTCTGCGGGGCTGCATGGGCCACTACCAAATTGTTCGAGAGTGTAGCTAAGCAAGAGCTTCTCAACAATGGAAGGTACTGCTGATGTCCAATGGTCTATGGTTGACATAACATTGCCACCAGCTAAATAGCTTGCATGAATCAGTATATCACATCTTCTACCATTGCTCAGGGGTGGGGGTGAAGATATCCCGGCTGGGTTTTCTTGACCCTTGATCCCCCTACCGCTAGGAGGCAAAGTAACCCAGCCGGGATATCTTGCTCCCCACTCAGGAGCAGAGGTATTGGATACTGATTCATCCAACTTGTTTAGATGATAGTAATGTTTATATAAACCATTTAAACCATTGAACATCAACGCCAGTGAGAAAACTCTTACTGATGAACTCCCTTCTCAACAGTGTTGTTAGAGGCCAGGCCAGCGTCAGACTTTGGTGATTTTAATAGACTCTTGAGATATAGTTTATACAATGAGTTTCTCTGAATAATTGTGTAAGTGTGCTTTTCTGGGCAAAAACTGTTAAACTATTTACTTTACAAAATTCTGGCTAGGTGTGTGTGTGTGTGGGGGGGGGGGGGGGGGGGGGGGGGGGGAGCAAGATGACTCTTCCAGAATATCTTCACCCCGACCCATGAGCAATGGTAAAAGATGTGAAATACTGATTTATGCAAGCTATTAAGCTGGTGGTAATATTCTGTCAACGCAGTACCTTCTACTGTTTAGAAGCTCTTGCTGAACTCCCCTGTCCACAGATTTGGTAGGGGCCCAGGCAGTCACAGACTTTTACCACTTCATTAATTTACTGTTAAGATATACATTTCTCTCTGAAAAAAAAGTGATAGCTTCATTTATGGTATAATTGTGCTTGTTTGGGGGAAAACTGTTTACTTTTCCAAATTCTGGATAGATGGGGGAGATAACCCAGTTGGGACATCTTGCCCCCAGAAGTCAAGGTATCCTGGCCAGCCCGTTTAGCTGCTAGCCCCCTGAGGTCAAGATATCCAGGGTGGGGATAAAGATATTCCGGGACAGCCTTACCTCTGGAAGCAACCTGCTCAGCGGTAGCTTTACCCCCGGGGGTAAAGGGGTCAAGATAAACTGGGACACTGAGCCCGTTCAGGACCATTTTTCTAGCCTACACTCAGAGACAATCGACCCACCAGTGCTGTCTGTGCTTTGATTATGAGCCATACCACAAGAAAAGATGACTTGACAGGGAATTTAAACCTCAAATCAAACAAAAACCACTGATGAAACATTATCAGCAAGTACATTAGTAGAGCCAGATAGGAGTCTTAGCTCTTTGCCACGGTGGTTTTGTATGTTTGATTTGAGGTTTAGCATCCCTGTTAACACTGTATTGGTCATTTTGGAGACATTGCTTCCAATTTTGTGGGACTTTTACAAACATTGAGATGAAATGACATCTCAAGCCCTATCGTCCAATGAAACCAATAGGGTTTACAAGCATGGCTGGTCCGACTCGCACTGCTTTGCCTGGGCAGGCTTAGATCCTCTAAGCAGTTTACCAGTCACTGAGTGTTAGTGTGCGGTTGGTTTTAGCTCCATGTGGAAGCATCATGCAGCCCATCAATTTCTTCAAGCCCCGATTGGCGGGGGCTGTTGCAGCAACGTGAACACGGATGACTGTTTACCATGCCTGTTCAGACTCACTCTGGAATGCCTGGAGAAATCTTCCCATGGCTCCAGACAAATTCTGCTGTTAAGGGGAATGGGAACACCTGGCAGATATTTCTGCCATTTTTCAAAGGGAGACAACTTTCAGGACTTCCCGTTCAATTTTCTATAAGCCCTGTTTCATTAAAAAAAAAAAAGGGGTCTACTCTTAAAGGAAAGAATTTGCTCCTCAGGAGCAAATTCTTTAAGAGTTGACCCCTATTGACATGAGAGACAAAAATACTTTTGCAGGAGTTGCCTCCCCTGAAGGTGTTCCCATTCCCCTTAAGACCGTCTAAAATTAATATTTAAACTGCTTTTAAAAGCTTATTGAGAGGTTTCAATTATTCTTTCTTTGTGTAATCTACATCCACTCTCTCTGAATCAAAGACCACCTTTGGGACTGTTCAAAAGTGGTCTTAAGACCACTTTTGAACAATCCAAGAGGTGGTCTTAATAATGGAATTTTACTTTATTGAGGATAATTTGTGGAGATTTGTTTGATTTTATCTTGGAAAAGGTATGTTGTGTGTACTCGGTGAGGCAATTCTAATGAGTACATACAAGAGTGTGACCACATTCCTTTATTTAAGGTAAAAGAAAATTTACGGGACTCCGTGGCCTAATGGGTAAAAGCACTGACTTAATCATTAGGTCTCTCACCGCTGTGGTTCACGCCTCGCTCGGGTCACATGTGAGACGCATAGTTCTGCAATTGAAGGTCAGGTGGTATTTCTTTGGGTACTCCATTTTTCGCCTACCTCTGATTATTGATAGGCTTTAGGTAAGTGAAATAATCTTGAAAGGGCTATAAATCCGCCACGCACCCACCCATCCACAAAATAAGGTGGAGGCAGCAAGTGTTATTGCAATGAAATAACTGTGGATGATCGTTATTCCAAAACTCAATACAAATGCTTCAAATTCGACCATTTACCCTGGAGTCCTGTGGTTCAAATGCTGGTACCAGACAGTCAGGCTATTCCATCACAGGTGAGTTCAGAACACCCTTAAAGGGAATGGGAACACCTTCAGGGGAGACAACTCCTGCAAAATTATTTTTGTCTCCCATGTCAATAGGGATCAACTCTGAAAGGAAAGAATTTGCTCCTGAGGAGCAAATTCTTTCCTTTAAGAGGAGACCCCTTTTTCAGTGGGACAGGGCTTATAAAAAAGCATACAGGAAGTCCAGAATGTTGTCTCTCGTTGAAAAATGGTGGAAAAATCTGCCAGGTGTTCCCATTCCCCTTAAGGGACTTCACTTTCCCTAAATACTTCTGTTAGCCCTTGAAGCAACAATCTGAAATGAAGCAGATTCACATGAAATGTCATGCCCTATTTTATCTGAAAATGATAAAACAGAATGTCGGTTATTCCATTTATTGCTTGTATACATTCAGTTTTCTATAGTAGAATGACAGCTACTTGATAAAAATGAAAAAGAAAAAAAAGTATATGACAATTACCAATCGATTGAAAACAGAAATTCAACAATGAAAAATGAAATCTGACACTTTTCAAGACAGCCTTCAATACCTGAGGGTTTTTCCTCATTATAATATAGCTGTGGTACAAGCAAACACTGTTATAATATTTACCCTGTAATTTATTGCATTGTTGATATTCTTTGTAAAGAAATAATAAAGTATTTGAATTTTTTCTGTGACAGTTTAGGACTAAAGAGATGTGTGGAGGAAACGAGGTAGAGGATTCTTATTCAGAGGATTCAAAGGAAAAATATGGTAGGTGCTGAACTCCTCATAGACATTATGAGAACACACCTATACAAATACATTGTAAACTTAACCGCCGAAAAAAGGCACATTTAAAGATGAAAAATTGTGATATTTTTCTTATTGCTGCTCAAAATATAGATTGTGGGTACTTGTTAGAACCGCCTCATTGAGTACCCACAGTCAATATTTTCGAGCAGTAATAAGAAAAATAAGGTTTACCCCTGTAAACCCCAGTTTTACCATATAAAAGTAGGGTTCGAGGGGGTCAAAATTATATAGGCCTGTTTTCGTGATGGATCTATAAGCCCTTAGAGTCTTGTGTTACTACCATCATCTTTGAATATGGACAAGTCCATTGCTACTTGTAAGAGTGTTTATTATACGTCGTGACTTTCCCATACAAAACATCTATTTAGGCCTGAGGGTGATGCACAGAATTGTGTGCGCATTTGGACGGTTCTTCAGGAAAGCTGGAGAAAAAGAGTCTTAAGCAAAAAATTGTATCAAAGTCGAGAAATTTTGGTTTTGTATTGGAGTTTAACGGCCCAGTCAACACTATTTAGATCATGTTTTACTTTTCCTGGGCAGGCTTAACCAGTACAGTGCACATTCTTACGCCAGAAACTGACAACTGCCCTTCTTGAATCAGCGAAAGAGAGAGAAAGACCATAGAAAAGATTTCATGATCAATCTCCACAAAAAAGAATGTTGCCTCCTTCTTTTGATTTAATTAAGAAAATGCGCACCCACACTTTAGGGATTTATTCGGAAATAACAAAGTTATAGGTACCGTATTTGCCCTAATTACCGCACATGCTCCTATAAGCGCACACCAAAGCTATTTTTGAAAAAATATGCATAAGCGCACACCTTACAGAAACCTCCCATTGAAGCTTTCACGGGAAATCTATAAAAACTTACCGTTATTTCTTCAACAGTGAAGCGGGGAACAAGACAGTTCACCTGCCAATACAGTTACCCGAATGATTTGTGTGCGCTTAATAGGTCGATTTTTCACCACGATTTGTTGACACAATTTTGAAAAAACTAAGCGCACGGTGCGGTAATTAGGGCGAATACGGTATTTGAACTTCTGAATTTCTGTTCCACTAGTTAACGTCGCTTGTATAGAAAGCCGATGTCATCTGATAATTTGGAAGGTAATGACGTCAAAAGTCAAGTCAGCTGTCCGGTATTAAATTTTTCATTAAAAAATCCCTTACCTTAATATTAGTTCTCGTACATTCCCTGTTTGCTACTCCGTCTGCACTTTTTGGACTCCTTGCTGGATCGGGAAACAAATTTGTTAAAATTTTAAGAGAATTGCAGCAAGTCGACAAGGTATCCAAATTTTTAGGATTTTTACAGTAAAATGGGCTTGACAAGGATGTTCATTGTTTGGGCTTATTAACCTTTAAGATGCCAATCACAACAATCATGTCTGCTTTATTGCCTGCTGGTTACTTTGAAAGTCATGGT
Organism: Lucinisca nassula; assembly: GCA_963580285.1. Lineage (NCBI taxonomy): Eukaryota > Metazoa > Mollusca > Bivalvia > Lucinida > Lucinidae > Lucinisca > Lucinisca nassula. Next base: position 92,018,127 of record OY757010.1, on the reverse strand, counting down.
TGAAAACAGTGTGGACCCTGATCAGCAGTCTGATCAAGGTCCACACTGTTTTCCTCTGTGCAAAAATATGTTTGAAAAGTTTGCAAGAAGTTGCAGCAGAGGACATAAAAAGACAACATTTTCAGATGCGGTTTTTCTTAGCATCTTAAGGGTTAATGTGAAATTCTATTGCAAGTAATTTGCTTGAATAAATATACATGATAAGCACTATCATTATGCATTTTACGCATGTTTGTGTTTGTTTGTTTGATTTGTGATTTAAAATCCCCTTTAACACTATATAAGTCATTTTGGAGACAATGCTTCCAATTTTGTGGGACTTTTACCCAACACTGAGATGAAATGACATCTCAAGCCCTGCTGCCCAAAGAAACAAATAGGGTTTATAAGCTGGACGGTCCAACTTGCACCACTTTGCGACCTTCTAAACCATTTACCAGTACTCATATGTGAGGTCGGTTTCAGCTCTGCATGGGCCGCATGCAGCCCCATCTATTTCTACAAGCCCTGATAAGTGTGGGCGGATGCATGTTCGTGTGTAATGATAAATAACTGCAAAAATGAAAATCATCAATGACATTGTATACCTGTGAGTGAGTGAGTGTTTGAGTTTTTTTGTCTCACCAACAGCTAAGGTCATATGGAGACAGGACCTCGGTTTAAAGACTCATCGGAAAGTCTGGAGAAGCCCGGGATCGATCCTGCGACCCCTGGTTTACAAGGCGAGTAGCATAACCACTACACCACGGAGGCTTCTATGTATACATATGAAAGGGACTCCTAAAAAAGTAAAGGTTTCACTCCAAGTGTAACAATTACTTGTAATACCCGAACAACTTCTACAACCTTGCTGTAAGTCATTTGGCTAATTTAGCAACAAGGGTAGAGGGGTTGACTTTTTCATGAAGTTAACCCTTGTCCTACTGAATACTTTAATCTGCCACACCCACTACCGAATATCAACCAGCAGATTACTTGATGCAAATTATTGCAACAAATTCATAATCTGAATGATAAGCAATGTAGATCCTGATCAGATGGCTCCTTCAGAAGCCATCTGATCTGGATCTACATTGTTTGAAAGATAAGACATTATCCGGGCTCAGCAGGACAAAGGTTAAGTAACGGAGAGTGCTGTAAGTGCCTTCAGGAGCAATCTTATCAGGATCTACACTGTTTGCCATTGAAGGAGCAGTCTGATCAGGATCTACACTGTTTGCCATTTGTTTGCTTAGACCTGTCTGTCCCAATACTTAGGATCTTTGCAGTAGATATTCCTAATGTCAATTTCATTTCAAAAATATAGATTATGGGTACACACAGTGTACTTACCGTATTCGACCTATTTACCACACCGTGCACTTAGTTTTTTCAAAATTGTATGAAAATATTGTGGTGAAAAATCTACCTAATAAGCGCACACTCAAAACGAAAAAAATACAAAAAAAAGCTTTCGATATGATTATTTCATAGAGCTGAATTTCAACATAGGGGTTCACCACATAAACATATGATTGTCTGGGTCAAAGATGCAGCAAAACTCAATATGAATTTGTTGGGAGGTTACTGTAAAGTGTGCGCTTGTGTATTTTTTCCAGAAAAAGCTTGGGTGTGCGCTTATAGGAGCATGTGCGGTAAATAGGTCGAATACGGTATTTGAATTCATCAAACAAGCACACATGATCAATGTTTGAGCAGAAATTAGAAAAATTGGGGTAGCCCATATTTGCTTCTAGTGCCTGGTTACCTTAGTCAAAGCACTGAGAGTACTGGTGGGTCGATTGTCTCTGAGTGTAGATTGGGAAAATAGTCCTGAACTGAGCATTGAACTGTTCGTTGAACCCTAAAATTCCAGTATTTTAAGCAAGCAGAGTAGACCTGATCAGACACTGCATTGTGGCATCTGATTAGGTATACATTGTTTGCTCATGCCCACATGTACGAGCACAATCCAGAATTTACTTTTTACACTGCCCTCTGACGTCTTAGGGAGGCAACTATTGATGCTATAAACAACCAGTACCTGGATTTTGTTAAGGGTAAGCGCCAGTAAATAGCAGGCGGGAAGCTTCTGTACTTGGTATCTCATGGTTGATTGATAAGTGAATGCCTCATACACTAGCCCAGTCAAAATTTTCTTTTGGTGGATTGATAAGTCAATACCTCATGCATGAGCCCAGTCCAGATTTTACCTTTTACACATGACTCTGATGTCACAGGGAGAAGACAAAAACGCTGCTGTAAATAACTGGTACCTAGGTTTTGTACATGGTCAGCGATAGTCATGGTAACAATAGCAATCAGGACCACTGATTTATAATGTAGATTGTGGATACTCGTTAATACGCTTCATTATAAGAAAAGTATTCAGTATAATTTTTGTCTGAAAAAAAAAAGATTTTTGTTTGTATTGGAGTTTAACAGCCCAGTCAACACTTTTAGGTCATTTTTTAGTCAGTCAGTTTACCTATCCACACTTTTACTGGGCAGGCTTATATGTTAGCGCTTAACTAGATCATGGCACATTCTTTCACCAGAAACTGACAACTGTCCTTCTTGAATCAGAGGAATGGAGAGAATGACCATAGAAAAGATGATGTTCTTGTTGTTGCACTGGTAGCATTTTCCTCCAAGGTTTTCAAAATTATTTACTTAATACTGAATTTACAATATTTCTTTGATAATGCAAGACAATATACGCTGGAAAAGTTATTACATGTATAACACATGCAAATCGTCTCCACAGGATTTGACATTTCATGCAAATTGTCTCCTATGGAGACAATTTGCATGAGATATCAAGTCCTGTTTTCTGGGAAAAATAAGAAAAATATTAACAATTTGTCGTCTGCTGAATAAGCCTAGAGAGTGCTAAAGATTAAAATTTGAAATTTACGGGTATCAGGTTGAATTACGTTTGTTAACCCATTGCATGCGGGAAACCCTAAAGCGGTACCTTTGCAAACTGTGTAGGCCCCGATCAGATGCCCCGGAGAAAAACCACCTGACCTTCCGCAAAGTTCTGCAATGGAAGGTCATGTGTTTTTTCTCCGGGTACTCCAGTTTTCGCCCACCTGATTAATGATCTGCTCGATATGTGTGAAATAACCCCCCCCCCCCCCAAAAAAAAACAACAACAACAAAAGAATGTGGCATCTGATCAGGGCCTCCACTATTTGCTAACAGAATTTTCTGTCAAAAATGAAAAAAGGTCTGATACCCCTTTTATAACAAATGGACTTCTCTAACATATAGCAATGGAAGAGTCCACTATTAAACAAAGTTTGAATTTTTTTTTAAAATGGTGAAGGCCCTGTTCAGATGCCTTCTACACTGCACTGCACTGTTTGCTTGTAACCTGTTTTGGGGTTTCTGTATAAAATGGGTGATTTAAATACCCTAGTTAATTTAAAATTCTACATACTATTGTGAGCGTGACTTGAAACTTTATTTTTGGTTCCTGATATTTATCTTGGCCAATAATAGTTCAATAAGAAAAGTGAGTGACATGGATTGTTTTCAAGCGGCACAGAAAGTGGGAGCAGACGACATTTCAATTTTTTACAATTATTTTTTAGAGAAAATCAGGCTAGACAATTCAAAAAAATTGTCTGCCTTGCAACTGACATGTGTTGGCTAGTCTAATTTTACCTGAAAAAAAAAAATGATTAAAGAATGAAAATGACGTCTGCAAACGTCGTGGCTGGTAGTTTGAGGATTAACCCTTTTTGTACCAAATGGAATCTTCCTCCTTCTATATAGAACATGTTCATTTCAAAATTTAGGGGTGTCAGGTTGTGTTTTCTTAAAAACTGATTTGTAAAATGTTTTAACTTTTGCAAACAGTGTAGGCCCTGATCAGACGCCGCGTTCTGCGGCGTCTGATCAGGGCCTGCACTGTTTGCCAATTACCCGTTTTGGTGTTTCTGGTACTCAGTGGGTTAAACTTACCTGTAAAGTATTGCTGACCTGTTTTGCATGGAAACAAATAAATATTATGGTATCACTAATCGCATTCATGACTTGTATAACAGAAGACAGTTTTATGTCAAAATCAATACGCCAGAATTATAACAAAACACTTCCCTATTTGATCTTTATTTACTTGTATATTATTCACTGTTTAGCCCATGCCCACACTTAACCCATTTTGTATGGGAAGCCCCAAAACGGGTCATGGCCCCCATCAAACGCAGATCAGGACCCACACCATTTGCAGATAGTTCAACCATTTTACAAATAAACTTGAGAAAATAATTCAACCCAAAACCTCTTAATTTTGAAAAGGACTCCTGCTATATATGGAGAGTGAGTGAGTGTTTGATTTTACGTCTCACCAACAGCTAAGGTCATACGGAGATGGGTGGGTGGGTGAGTTTTAGTTTTACGTCCCACCTACAGCTTAGGTCATACGGAGATGGGACCTCAGTTTAAGACTCATCCGAAAGTCTGGAGAAGCCCGGGATAGATCCTGCGATCCCTGGTTTACAAGGCGAGTAGCGTAACCACTGCACCATGGAGGCTTCTAAATACGGAGACGGGACCTCGGTTTAAAGACTCATCCGAATATCTGGAGAAGCCCGGGGTCGATCCTATATATGGAGAGAAGATTCCATTTGGTACAAAATGGGTTAAACCAATTTAGGACCCTCATCATTTGCAGATAGTTCAACCATTTTACAAATAGACTTAAGAAAATAATTCAATCTGACACCTCTTAATTTTGAAAAGGACTCCTGCTATATATGGAGAGTGAGTGTTTGATTTTTACGTCTCACCAACAGCTAAGGTCATACAGAGACGGGACCTCGGTTTAAAGACTCATCCGATTGTCTGGAGAAGCCCGGGATCGATCCTATATATGGAGAGAAGATTCCATTTGGTACAAAATGGGTTAAACCAGTTTTTGTGCCTGCTTTTCATTAAAGGGAATATGATGGACAGTTTTGACCCAGCTCAGATGCAAATGTAAAGAAACAAAATGTTAAAACAACTTGAATGAGGCATCCTTTTAGGGGGAATGCATACAGCTGGCTTGATTTCTGCCATTTTTACCAGAGAAACTTTCGGGAGTTCTTGTTTGTTTTCTGAGCTAATCTTTCAAAAAAAGGGTCTGCTCTTAAAGGAAAGAATTTTCTCCACAGGAATAGACCTCCAGGAGTAAAAGAAGCAAACATTTTCAATGAAAAATAGAAGAGAAGGCAATGATTAGGAATTGATACAGGCTTAGACACACCTCCCATCCAAGACTCCAAAGGGAAAGAAACACCAACATAAAACGACTTCACCATAACGAAAACATCGCAAGCGGAGAGCATTGGATCTCTTTGATTTTCTTACTGGTTCGACAGAATTTGTTCTATTCTAAGCAGTTACTGTTTTTGACTGAGACAGCTCACATGTGACATTTAAAATGACACCAAAGGGAAAGAAATACGAATAAGAACTAACTGAATGAAAAGATCACAAGCAGAAAGCCAAAAGGACAGTTACTTTCCTACAAAATGGCCAAACGGCTATCCAAAATAACATTACAATAACATACCCGTGTGACAGGGCGTTTTTCACATCTCCAAAATGGCTACTTTTCTGGTGAAAATCTGTGATATTATTTTTTCCTATTTATACAGCAAACATAGGTTTTGTGTGCTCGTTAGAACCGCCTCATTGAGGCGGCTCTAACGAGTACCCACAACCTATGTTTTGGAGCAGAAATAGGAAAAATAATGTATACCCCTGTAAACCCAAGTTTTCTCTATATAAAGTGGGGTTTAGGGGGGTCAACGTTTCACGGACTTGTTATCGTGATGAAAGAAATGCAATACATACATGCAAAGACAAACTATAACAATAGTAAACCACAACAGAAGGTCACTCAGTAAAAAGGTTTTTCTAGCTCCACTGGCCGAAGGAACGGTCAGTAAATAAAGAGGTTTTTGTGTTGATTGTTTTACAATCAACCCAAATTTACTAAATGGCAAATCTGAAATTAATACTGTTGTCCATGTGACTATCACTGATTATGGGGAAACCAGTATTATGGTTATTAATAGAAAAAGTTACACTATTTTTATCGATGTTAAATGTAGGTCAGAGCTATCAATAGAGTCTGAACAGGAATCGTGTGCTGGGTTCGTCAAACACTGAATACCCAGATCAGATGCCGCAGAATGTGGTGTCTGCTCAGCTTGCTGCTAAGGGACTAGACTGTTTGTTTAAAAATACTGGCATTTAAGGGTTAAACGAAATAGTGTAAGTCTCAGTTTAGGCCAATGCCAGGCTGCCTATGTCATGAAAAGAAGAAAAAAAATATTATTTTAATATAACCCCACTATCATGTGAAGAATTTGGGAACATTCCATTCATAAAATGTTAGAAATGGAGATTTACAGAATATGTAATTTCTTTAGAGTGTAAAAAATGTAAACAAAAAAACAGTCAATATAGCGTTACTTTTCTCACTTCATTTTGTACCGGAAACCCCAATACGGGTAGTTGGCAAACAGTGCAGGCCCTGATAAGACGCCGCAGAAAGCGGCGTCTCATCAGGGCCTACACTGTTTGCAAAACGTTCAGCAAATTTCCAAATAGATTTTGAAGAAAACACACCCTAAATTTCGAAATGGACTCCTGCCATATATAAGGAGGAAGATTCCATTTGGTACAAAAAGGATTAAGGTGATGCTGCAGTGGGTGCTTGCTACAACGTCCCACAATCAATGTTTTTGAGGAAGAATAACACATAAAATTATGTATACTGTTTATTGTAAACCATGATACTTGTGGAAATTACAATTAAGGTATACATTGCAAAGACTTATTCACATGTATGATTACAGTAAACGTCCTAGAAATTTGGACACCTTGAGAATTTATTGTAATTCTCCTAAAATTTTAATATCCAGCAAGGAGTCCAAAAAGTGGAGACAGAATGGCAAAAGGTGTAGACCCTGATCAGACTGCTCCTTCAGGAGCAGTCTGATGCTCCTTCAGGAGCAGTCTGATCCGGGTCTTCACTGTTTGCTTAGGCCTGTCTGTCCCATTACTTAAGATCATTACGGTATTTCCCGCCCATTGGGGCTTGAAGAAATAAATGGGCATGCATGTTGCTTCCACGCAGAGCTGAATCCGGCCCACACACGAGTACTGGTAAACCACTAAGAGGATCTAAGCCTGCCCAGGCAATGCGGTGTGAGTCGGACCGTCCATGCTTATAAACCCTATTGGTTTCATTGGGCGACAGGGCTTGAGAAGTCATTTCATCTCAATGTCGGGTAAAAGTCCTACAAAATTGGTAGCAACGTCTCCAAAATGACCTACATAGTGTTGACGGGGACGTTAAACATCAAATCAAACAAAAGGTATTTGCTTATCAAGCAAGGAGACACAAGTTTGAGTCCTAGCTATCTATGCCGGACTTAAGGGTGACAAAAAGCTGGCTTATTATAATGCTATTGAAATGCCGTAACAATCCTAAGTGCTGGGACACATAGGCCTAGGCAAATAGTGCACACCCATATCAGACTACTCCTGTAATCTGATCAGGACCTACACTGCTTGCCATTCTGTCTGAACCAAAAGGATTCCTTGCTGGATCGTGAAACAAATTTATTGGAATTTTAGGAGAATTACAGTAAGCCCTCATGGTGTCCGCATTTTTAGGATTTTTTTTAATATCTTTTTTAATACAAGTTTATTATACAGAAAAGTGGGATTTACCTTTGTATTTAAAAACCATCCCTTGACAAATCTGTGTAAAGAATACCCTAGTGAACCCCATTTATATTGGGGTTAACAAGGGTATATAACCCATTGTATACAGTTGGTGGACTCTTCTGTTGTTATGTGTTGGACTTGTCCATTTGTATTTAACCCATTGAGTACTAGAAACTCTAAAACGGGTATTTGGCAAACAGTGCAGGCCCAGATCAGATGCCGCAGAATGCGGCATCTGATCAGGGCCTACACTGTTTGCAAAAAGTTAAGCCATTTCCCGAATAAATTTTGAAGAAAACACAACCTGAAGCCCCTAAATTTTTAAATGGACTTATGCTGTATATAAGGTGGAAGATTCCCTTTTGGTACAAAAAGGGTTAATGGGTGTCAGGTATATTTTTTCTTTTTCATTCTATTTTTGACAGAAAATCCTGTTGGTATAATGTATAGTGTAGACCCTGATCAGACACCACATTTTACACCATTTGCCTATGTCTCTTTCATGGGTTTGCTTGGGTGTTTTCACATATTGGGCTCCAGCGTATAGTACAAGTGTTTTGAATCCTGTTTACAGCCAGTTTACTGATATTTTTCCTGTTTACAGCCAGTTTACTGATATTTTTCCTGTTTACAGCCAGTTTACTGATATTTTTCAGGAAAGCCCAAAGAACACAATAAAGAATTCAAAGGACCAATGAAAAACAGGTTGGTATCAGTGTTTCCAACATTATATTAACCCATTGTATACTCTTCCATTGGTATATGATGGACAAGTCCATTTTTCATATAAGGGTGGTAGGCCAATTTTTGGGTTTTATTCTATTTTTGACGGATAATTCTGTTAGCAAATAGTGCAGGCCCTAATCAGATGCCGCATTCTGCGGTGTCTGATCTGGGCCTGCACTGTTTGTCAAGGTACCCCTTTAGGGGTTTCCCGCATGCAATGGGTTAACCCTTCAACTGCTGCATATATTCCATGAGCAAACAACAATTGGATTTTTTAAAATATTTTACATGGTACGCCACAACCTCTTTATAACATTATTCATGGGGTCCAAAGCTGAAACTGTGTTAGTTAAACAACAGGGTTCGACATTAACCCAAGACCGATGGACATTGTCTAGAGGAAACCTGGTCAGGTCTAGTAAGGTCAGTGGCTGGCTGGTCTGAATGGTCCAGTTGAAAATCTGCCACCAAAGTTATTATACCCCCGCAAACGAAGTTTGAAGGGGGTATATAGGAGTCAGCTTGTCGTCGTCGGTCCGTTACAAAAAACTTTAACATTGCTCATAACTTCCTTATTCTTTGACCGATTTCTTTAATATTCACACACCACACACCTTGCCACTAGTACTTAAGATTGATTACACAAACCTGACCTTGACCTTTACGTTGACCTTCCTCAAGGTCAAATACTTGTAAAAATTTGTCTGACAACGAATGCGGGGGTATAATTGGCGCCCGTTAGGCGGCAGCTCTAGTTAAAATCCCTGTTTTAAACATTTATCATAAAATTAGTTTGTGTTTTCAGTTCGTTGCAGAAGATTTACCATCTGTGTAGATAAATAATAATATAAATAATCTGATTACTGCAGAACTAATGTACATTTATCACTTCAGTATGATCATCATCATTTCTTCCGTCCAGCTGAACTTAGATCAAGTCCAGTGTATCCCAAGAGTTACAGGACCACCTTGTCCACTTATTAAAAAAGTTTATGTTGAACCCTGAACAACCGTGTTATATCCAAACAAAAATGTATAGATTATATAGAAAAATGACCATAAATGATCATTTTTCTATATAATCCCAAAAAATGTATAGATTATATAGAAAAGTGACCATAAATGGTCATTTTTCTGTACAATCTATATATTTTTGGGATCCATCTTAAAACCTTGTGATATCCATAACCGTGTTATAATGAACAGTGTTATAATGAGTTTGCGGTGTATCATATCATAAAGAAGGCTTGATATTACATTTGAATCGTCTGCTCAGCAGAAAATTATTCACCCGTAATGTCTAGCCTTATTTTCACTGAAAAATACAGTTTGAAAATGCCGTCTGCCCATCATGATTAGCATTCAAAGGGCCAGGTATTCGTCATGTTAATCCTTATCTTGCAATCAACCAATCAAATTACTTGATGTTATTGTAATTTATTGCTACAAATTCATAAACTGAATGCCAAACAGTGTAGATCCTGATCAGATGGCTTCTTCAGAAGCCATCTGATCTGGATCTACACTGTTTGCAAAGATAGGGGTTGTCGTGAACAGCAATATAAGGGTTAACAAGTTCATGTAATGAGCACCCCTGTAAAAAGAAACAGAGGTTTACAGGGGTATAAACATCATTTTCTTATTACTGCTTCAAAACATAGTTTGTGAGTAATTGTTAGAACTGTCCCATTGAGGCGGTTCTAAGGGATACCCACAATCTATGTTTGGAGTATAAATAAGAAAAGTATTACTTGTTTGTTTGTTTTGGAGTTTAACAGCCCAGTCAACACTATTTTAGGTCATTTTTGAGCCGGTCAGTTTACCTATCCACACTTTTCCTCGGAAGGCTAATACATAACCGGTTATCCAGAACAGTGCACATTCTTTTGCTGGAAACTGACAACTGCCCTTCTTGAATCAGCTGAAGGGAGGGAATGACTGTAGAAAAGATTTCATGATCAATCTCCACGAAAGAATGTTGCGGACCCCAGCAGGTATCGAACCCGTGTCCGCCTGCTCACCAGTCAGACGCGCATCCGACTGAGCTACCGAGGCCGGCTAGAAAAATATCACATATTTCCATCAGAAATATTTGTTTTTGTTTTTTTAGATTTGTTTGTTTGTGTTGAGGCTTTACATCCCTATCAACACTATTTAGGTCATTTTGGAGACACTTATTCCAGTTTTGTGGTTAGTTTTACCTGACATTGAAATGAAAGGACATCTCATGTCCAACCACCAAAAGAAACCACTAGAGTCTAAGGAACAGTTTGGCTTAAACCACTTTTCCTGGGCAGACTTAGACTTTCTAAGCAATTTAAGTTCTGTCAGTTTCAGCTTCGTGAGGAAGCTTTATGCAACCCAGCCCCGATGGGCAGGGCTTTTTGTTTCATTACGAAAACACGCCTATACAATTTTGACCCCTTGAACCCCACTTTTATATAGTAAAACTGGGGTTTCCGGGGGTATACCTTATTTTTCTTATTTCTGCTCTAAAATATAGATTGTGGGTACTCGTTAGAACCGCCTCGATGAGGCGGTTCTAACGAGTGCCCACAATCTATATTTTGAGCAGAAATAAGAAAAATATTACAATTTTTCATCTTAAATTTTCATTTTTTTCGGCGATAAAGGTAGCATTGTATTTGTATAGGAGTGTTTGCGTAATGCCAGTAAGAGTCCCCTTGATAGGGCTAATTGTGTTCAAAAGAAGTAATGTATCTCCTATAAGATACATAAACATGCGGTAATTATAGCTGCCGGCATACAAAGTATGCTATGGGGGTTTATACAGGCCTCATACTTTTCAGGCATATGCAGGATTTCAGGCTTTTAGAGCTGGATTTCTTTCTTGATTTTTCTTGCTTTTTAGATTTTGAATTTTCCTCCAATGACTATTGATCGCTTATCCTGCTGAATGAAATTATTTAGCTACACCCATTTCTGACTATTCACCAATCAAATTACTTGATAAAATGTATTTACTCATTTCACAAACTGCATTACAAACAGTGTAGATCCTGATCAGATGGCTTCTTCAGAAGCCATCTGATCTGGATCTACACTGTTTGCAAAGGTAATGCTTAACTTGTTCCACACAATAAGGGTTAAGACTGCAAAATCAGGTCTTTCAGGCATGGAAAAGCTTCATCAGTATGGGGCCTGTATATAGTTTTCGTCATGCCATTCACCTATTCGTCCATACGTCTGTCAGTCCATCTGTCTGTGCATCCATCTTTCCATCCATCCAGCCGTCTATTAACATTTTGGTTATAGCTTTGCGTCAAAGTTTCTAAGAGATTTATCCTCTGAACCCTTTGATAGATTTAGTTGATACTTACACTGAAGTTACACACTGGTCTAAAGATTTCATTGATGCATGTCCCACCCCCATAGTGACCTTGAGGTCACTGGCTTAGAAATTTTACATTTGGTTAAAGTTTTATGACAAAGTTTATAGATGCCTCTATTGATACTTGCATTGATGTTGCATACCAGTCCAAAGATTTCATTGATGCATACCCCACCCTGCTGCTTCAGTAACATTGATGCCCCCACCCCTTCATTAACTTTGTTGCCCTCACTCCCTTGGTTCATTTTGAAATTTTATGTTTGATTTAGCTTTTACGAGCACATTATAGACTCTTATAGCTTCTTGACATCTTTATCTCGAAAGATATATCAGAGGTTGGTGGGGTAGGGGGTATATGTGACCCACAGGTTGCTTGCTCTAGTTCAGTCTTGTTTTATTGATGCTCTTTAACCTATTTATGACACAGTTGTTGGTTCTAAAGCAAGAATTGTGTTAGTTAAACAACTCTGTTATATCTAAACAAAAATTTAGATTATATAGAAAAATGTTCATACACTATACATGTACGTGCCCATGGCATGTCAGGTCTTTTTTATCCAAGAAAAAAAAATGGATTGCCACCTTTAGTATAGGATTAAGTTTATGTATTTATCACTTCTATGCAATAGCATTATTTAACTCTCAGACACAGCCCAGCAGGCACACTTCACAAGGGCAACGTTAAATCAACATTGGTGCAATGTCACGACGTTGCACCAACGTAGATGTGACGTTGCATAAAACGTAGAAGTGGAGGCAATGATCAGGAATAGATACAATCATGTCAATGCACGGATGTTGATGTTACTTCACAATTGCAATGTGTGCCTGCTGGGAATGTACATAAATACATATATGATACTTGTTCTATTTTACAGATCATGCACAGACATAATCTGTTGTCTTCTGTTTTTGGTCTGTTTGGCTGGAATGCTGGCAGTTTCTGCTGTGGGTAAGTCACTTTAGGCCCATGTTACACTATACAAGATTTCTGTAAACATAGATTTTGATCAAAGTCTTTTCCAAAAGTTTGCAACGGTTATTGAATATTGATATATAAGCACTCTACTTGAGTCACCAAAAGAGTCAGATCCTGCAGCAAGGCTATAGAAGTGGTATATCTTCCCATCATCTCTCGACTTTGTCCCAAAGTCACACATGCCTGACTAGGCAAACCCGAGGGCAAACCAGCAGCACTGTTTCCATCCCACTGCTGCCACCAATGCAGTGTTTGCTGGGTCATCCATGAATTCAAGCAACCCAGTCACCCATCCATGTACTTAAACAGCGATCTCTGTTGCTTAACTTCATGAAACATCCAACCACTCTACTTGCATCGCCAAAGGTGGGATGCAAACAGTGCAGCTGGTGCGTTACATTGACTCCGCCCTCAAGTTTGCCTAATGAGGCATGTGTGGCTTTTGGAAGAAGTCAAGAGACGAGGGGGAAAAATGTAATGGTTATTGGTACACAGCCACTCAACTTGAGTTGCCAAAAAGCCGGCTCCTACAGTAAGGCTGATGTAGAAGTGATATTATAGGCAAACCTGAGGGTGGAGTCTATGCAACACAATAGCTGGACTGTTTCTGTCCCACACCTGCCACCAGTGTAGCATTTGCCAAGTTATCCATGAAGAGAAGCAACCCAGTCACCCATCCAGGTACCAACCTCATTTTCTGTTGCTTAACTTGAAAAAGCCAACCACTCTACTCGCGACACCAAAAGAGCCGGCTCCTATAGCAGAGCTGTAGAAGAACTTGGTATAGTTATCAATACCAGTAATTTGACTTGCGTACATAGTAGTAAATTGCGCTTTCAACAGAATTTGAATATTTTCTCTGCAATATTGGTTTGAAGCAGTATTAGGATAAACTCTGCCTGCATTTAGGGTTAGCAATTGTATTTGTTCTTTCTGGAAATATATGAGCCAGCACACAACAAAACCTACAATAAGACACTGTCTAATCAGAGTCTTCGTTGTGCGCTCTAATGATAGCTAAGGGTCCAATGCTCCTTCAGGCAGCAAGAGAAGTTTCTGGTTAAACTATATGGATGATTATTCGCTGGGTGTACATGTAAGTTGCAGGAAATGCTGTGCCCCGGCTCATTTGTTAAAATTCCTATAATTAGAACACTTTGTTAAAACCACTTTAGAACAGCCCCAAAGGTAGTCTCTTACTAGAGGACATTGAGTGTAAAAAAAAAACAACAAAGAATGAAGAAAATGAAATTTTCAAAGAAATATAATTTATAATTTTGCAGTCAGTTGTAGAAGTTGTAACTGTTAGCATTTCAATTATTTTGCTTTTGTGATAAAGATGGACAAATTACTGACTTGTGTTTCTTAAAGAACTTTTTGTGTAATATCATAAATGCTCCTTATGCTTTTGACATGTTTGGTTTAACAAGTTGGCATACGCTTAACCTTTATCCAGCTGCAAAAATTAATTTAGCCACACCCATTTACATTTCAGCCAATCAAATTACTTGATGTAATTTATTCATTTAAATTTATTCAAACTGAATGACAAACAGTGTAGATCCTGATTAGATGGCTTCTTCAGAACTCAGAAGCCATCTGAACTGGAATTACGTACACTGTTTGCAGAATGTAGGACAAAACGTCCCATGCCTTTTTTGACCAGGTGGACAAAACGTCCCACGTCATTTTTTCAGGCTGGACAAAATGTCCCACACGATTTTGACGGGGTGGACAAAACGTCCCATATTCTTGAGGTGGTGTTAGGGAGGAGGATGGCTGATACATTCTTTTAATTTCCAATCAGAATTTGTTAATTGCAATTAGTAAAGACACTTTCCCAGTTTGTAAGCTTGTACTAATTTCTGGCCCCCGCCCATCGGGGCTTGAAGAAATAGATTGGGCTGCATGATGCTTCCATGCAGAGCGGACACCGACCGCACGAGAGTACTGGTAAATCGCTTTGAGGTTCTAAAGTGGTGCGAGTCCGACCGCCTATGCATATAAAGTTTTAAACCCTATTGGTTTCATTGGGTGGCAGGGCTTGAGATGTTGAGTAAAAGTCCCACAAAACTGGAAGCACCGTCTCCAAAATGACTTATACCATGTTGACGGGGACGTTAAACCTCAAATCAAACAAACAAACAAATGTACTAATTTCATTTCAATTAGTTATCAATTAGATAAGCCTCTATTCCTAATCAGAATGTGTTAACTGTAATTGGTCCAAATATTTTCACAATGTGTATGATTGAGCATATATCATTTCTAATATCATTTCTAATATCATTTCTAATATCATTTCAACAAACAACAATTAGTTATTTATTAGATAGATTGGACAGTTTCTTTTTATTAAGTATAATGATTCCCTTCTAATTGAATATGGGATGTTTTGTCCACCCTGTCAAAATATCAAGGGAAGTTTTGTCCACCCTGTCAAAATAGTGTGGGATGTTTTGTCCACCCTGAAAAAATGATGTGGAACATTTTGTCCACCTGGTCAAAAATGGCATGGGATGTTTTGTCCATGGGACATTTTGTCCGGCTCCCCTGTTTGCAAAGGTAGGGGAAGTCATAAACAGCAGAATAAGGGTTAATAGGAGTTCATTCTAGGCACACTGAGCCCTAATAATGGCAAATACAGTATATGGAACCAGTCTTGGCCATCATTCAAGGTCGTCATAAAAGGTATACATGCATAAAAATCATGTACTGTAAAACACTTATATTTGGTGGTCATTTTATTTTGGCGCTATTTGTGGTCAAAGAAAAACAGCCAAAATAAAAAATAAAAAACTGCCAACAAAGATAGAAGAGCGAAAAGAGAAGAATAACAGACTGGCAGAAATTTTATTCCTAGCAAACATGATACAGGAAAATACAATGCCAGTCAGTCAATGGCATTATCTGTGACAAAAGAAAAAATGTACTTACTTCTATAGAAGTCGTACATAGGGTAAGGGAGCATAGCTTTAGGTTTATTCCATCCATCCAGAGTAAAAGATCAAGTCTTTCTCTTTATATGACTTGTCAATTATGAAGCCATTTAGCATGATTAACATGGCTAAATAAAAGCAAATACATTCATGTATTGACAGCTATTGTCAAATAGTGCATGTATAATTGCTTATTTATTGACAGCTTTGTCTGTGAGTAAACCTAGTGCAACATTTTGAGTAGCAAAAGCTTGAATGCAAGAAAGAAATTTACAACTAAAACATACCTGTTATACCTCCCTCATCAGGAGGGAGACTCCCTCATTTTTACCAATGTATGCCAAATATTAGTCTCCCTCATTTGAACTGAGAATTTCCCTATATATTCTTTATACCTCCCTCATCACAATTGCAAATCTCCCTCATACAGTTAAAAAAATATCACAGGTATGCTAATAATAACTCAAAATCTGTTTTATTGAGTAATTAAATAACAATTGAACTGCCAAAATTTGCTGCCATCAAATGTAAGCATTTTACAGTATGTACTTTTTGACTATTTGGTTTTGGATACTCAAAATTTGCTGAAAGGGTCATTTCAATAGAAAGCAGGTATATTAATGTTTTTAGCTCGCCTGTACAAAGTACATAGAGAGCTATTGTTGTCACCATGGTTGTGTGTGTATTCGTGTGTGTGCTTCCATCACACTGCATTAAAGTTTTTCAAATGCTTATATCTCAACATTCACTCATCACAGAACACTCACATTTGGAACTAAAGTACTTGGAAGGGCTTTCTGATGTTCAAAGCGAACAGACCCCTGGGTTCATGCCCTGGGGTGGGGCTAGAGGTCAAAATCTAGAATACCTCTGTAAAACTGGGTTAAAGTTTTTGAAATACTTATATCTAAACAGACACTCATCACAAAGCATTCATATTTTCCAACTTTGATACCTGGGAGTGACTTCTGAGATTCCAAGACAACACACCCCTGGGTTGATGCCTGGGAGGGGGGGATGGGGTGGGGTAGGGGTCAAAATCTAGGACACCTTTGTAATTTGTTATATACATTTCCATTATGCTAACACGTTATAGACACAATTGGTTTGTATATATGCCAACCATGTGACATTGGTTCAAGTGTAAAAGGGTGAAGGTCATGGTGGCCTACATTTCATGGTCCAGTGGTTTTGTCTAAGATCTTGAACACTATTTGTTGGAGAAAAGTCATACCTGGGATATTAGTGCCATGTGACCCCATGATCGACCCCAAAATATATCTAGGTCACTGTGACCTATATTCATGGTTCAGTGATTTTGTCTATTATCTTGACTACTATTTTATGGGGAAATGTCATACCTGGATTATTAGTTCCATGTGACCTGATGATTTACCTCAGAGTATATTCAGGTCAGTGTGACCTATATTGTATGGTTCAGTGATTTTGCCTATAATCTTGGATACTATTTTGACAATGAATCGTTATACCTGGGATATTACTTAAATGCAACAAGATGATTGACCTCAAAATATATGTAGGTCAGTGTGACCTATATTTTATGGTTCAGTGACTTTGACTTCTTGAATACTATTTGATGGAGAAACTTCATGTCTGAATAATCAATTCCATGTGACCAGATGATTGACATAGAAATATATCTAGGTCAGTGTGATCTATTTTCATGGTTCAATGATTTTGCCTTATAATTCTGACACTATTTGATTCTAAAATGTAATATCTGGGATATATGTTCCATATGACCTGATGTTTAGTTTATACTAATTTATTTTAGTTCGATTGCGATGAAAGCTTTAAGCTTATTGAATCGCTCTCGAACACTCATTCCGGGTGTTTTCACGCGCGCGCGAGAGAGAGGCAGTGGCTTTTACACCACTGCTACCCATTTACACTTGGGTGGAGTGGGGCAGTGTCATTACATGTCTTGCCCAAGGACACACCTCGATACCGAGTGGCGGATTCGAACGCACAACCTCTCGATCATGAGTCGAACGCGCTAACCACTGCGCTATCGAGGCTGACTTGATGTTTGACCTCACCATGTATGTAGGTGAGTGTGACCTATATTTCATGGTTCAGTAGTTTTACCTTATATCTTGAAGGCGTGAAACAGGCGAGTTATGCTGTCATGTGACAGCTCTTGTTAATTTAATCTGCTCCCATTTATATGTAAGTGCATGGCTAATAGCTCATGTGTTACCATTTTCTGATTAATCATGTTTGTATTGTCACTTATTATCTGTGAACATATCTGCTTAGAATAAAATTCTTGTCTCTTTTGTCAGGCTGGAGTTATGGTGATCCAATAAAGCTGGTGTACCCAACAAATTCTGATGGTCAGATTTGTGGAATCGGGGACCAGAGGTGAGACTGCCTTTCATGTTTTAATAGCCTGCAATCCATCCACTAAATAGCTGCTGAAAAGTAAAACAACATCAAAAATTTCTCAATAGTCCTGGCCACTGTTTTCATGCTTCATTTACTTCATCATGCAACTTAGCCTTCCCAGAAATTTTAAAATGATACATCACATTGTCTGTGTAATGAACACCACCCTAAACCCCACTCTATATAGAGAAAAATGGGGTTTATGTGGGCATCCATTCTTTTCTTATTTCTGCACTGTGACATAGGTTGTGCGTACTCATTAGAACCACCTCAATGAGGCAGTTCTAATGAGCATCCACAACCTATGTCTACAATATAAATAAGAAATATTTTATAAATCACGGATCTTCATCAGAAAAGTAGCCATTTTTGAGATGTGAAGCTGCACTATGGCTCACAGGTGTGTTATCGCAATGACAGCTGTTGGCATCTTAAAATTCATGAACATAGCAGGACAAAATAATGCATCTCTCACTATGAATAGAAAAATTGCTTCTTAACTTGTATTTTGATATTCATAATTGAAGCCAATTTCATGATTAATGAGTTGATCATGAAAAAAGTTTTGTAACCCCAGGCCCTGTTTTTAAAAATAGTGCAGGAGTTATATTTGTAGGAAATGCTTTATCCACATACATATACTCAACCAGGGCAATATCTAATACTCTGGTATTTTTGTTGGAAAAATATGAGAAGCTTTTGCATCTGCAAAAGCTACTCACATTTTTTTCAGCAAAAATATTACAATATTTCCCTGTTTAACTTTCAAAGTTTTAATGATATGTTAGCTAACCACTATGTTAGTTTTATACAACTGGCCCCTACTCTTTGAGTCAGGAACCGTGTAAATTATTCTACATTACACTCTAGTCTATGTCAGAAGTTGTTTGAGATAAAAAACATTAGAAGTGAAGGCAATGATCAGGGAGTGATACAATCGACTTACACACCTTCCAACCAAGACAGCAAGGGAAAGAAGCACAAACGTAAAGCAGAGATACCTTAAGGCCTAAAAAAATAGCTGTGTTTCCACTAACATACCGAAAACAGCTAGGTATCCGTCGGTAGGCCGCAAAACGTTTTATTTTTGTCATAATTTTATTCAGTGGAAAAAAGCAAAAACTATATTACATGAAAACATTCAAATAATGAGGTTAAAAGCATGAAGTGTAAGTTTAGCTATTTTGACAGTTTCATGAATTTTTATCAAAAGTGCCAGAAAATGTTAAGGCTGGTGGGTAAGAAAAGTCCACACAAAAAATCAGGGTTGGTCTTAGTTGCAGACACAGCAATTTTTTTAGGCCTAATTAGAACATTACAAACAGAAAGACAACTTTGCAGAGTGAAAGAGAAACTGTTCCTGACCTAGCTGTTTCATACATCTCAGATGATGTCCATTCTGTATGTCAAATATCAATACAGTTTTGCATTTTTGAACAAGTATAAACCATATTTAGATGGTTTCCACACACACATGGAGCCAGAGCCATAACTGTGATTTTACTTCACTTATTTTTCCTTGAGCATAGTAATAAGAAATAGTGGCAGATGATTCACATGAAGTGTCAAAATAAAAGTGAAGGCAATGATCGGGAATTAATACAATTAAACCACAGCTCCCATCAGGGACACAAAAGGGAAAGAAACACAAACACGAATTAACTAGACCCTAACGGAAACACCAATAGCAGAAAGCCAAAAGGACACTTACTTTCCCACAAAATGGCCCATTAGCTATCCAAAACAAAAAAAAAATAAGCGATACACACACTCAAAGACAAACCATAACAAAAATAAACCATGACAGAAAAACTGAAAAAAATAAATGTTGTCCGCTACACAATATTTCAGAAGTTTGCACTTTTACCTTCTTACATAAAAGGGACACAGGCTGACAATGCAGATCTGGATCAGACATTGCATAATGCTGCTTTGATTAGGGGATAATCTGTTGACAAATAGGTATTTTCTGTCAAAAATAGAAATAGATTAAAAAAAGACATGACACCCCTTAAATGACTACTGGACTTGTCCAAGATAGAACACTGGAAGAGTCCACCAGAATACAATGAGTTAAGTTTTGTTTGTTTGATTTGAGGTTTAGCGTCCCTGTCAACACTGTAAAGGTCATTTTAGAGATGTTGCTTCCAATTTTGTCGGACTTTTACCCAACATTGAGATGAAATGACATCTCAAGCCCTGTCGCCCAATAAAACCAATAGGGTTTATTAGCTTGGACGGTCCACCTCGCACCAGGGTTCCTGGACAGGATTATACTATTATACGACAGACTGCATGCATGGTAGTTAACCCAATCACGGTCGGCAACTTTACTTCCCTCTTTAATTGCACGCCAGTGGGCCAGGCCTCAGATTCTATGACGGTTTCAACGTAAAGGCTTATTGAGAATTAGAGAGATCTAATTCAAGGTAATGTTGGTTGGTGTCTGATGCTCTGTCTCTGGTCGGCCCCATCGGAGTCTAACTGTTGGTTTTCTTTTGCTCCAGCATTTCAGTGGTTTCTTGCTGTCGAGTCCTCACCGTTGTCTCACCTCTGTGGTTCTTTGATTATTTGTGTTCACGGAGATGTTGCACTGATGATTTAGGAGGCCTTCATGCGGACTGAACAAATTATTTGTCTAAATCGCAACGGAAGTAAGGGCGAGGATTGTGGCCACGTAAAATCGATTTAAGCCCCCCAGTGGAAATCCTTCCACTGACCGTTCCAAGGCGGTTCTTCTGTGGTGATTTATCTATGTTGTTGTTTGTTACTTACTGTGTGTATCACTTGTGTCTTTTTATTTTGGATGGCCATATGGCCATTTTGTGGGAAAGTAACTGTCCTTATGGTCTTCCTTTGTTTAGGTTTCCATTATGGTCTGGTCGCTTAATGTTTGTGTTTCTTTCCCTTTGGTGTCTTTGATGGGTAGAGTAAGTTAATTGTATCGATTCGTGATCTTTGTTTTACTTCTACCTTAGATCCTCTAAGCGGTTTACCAGTACTAGTGTGCGGGCCGGATTCAGCTCTGCGTGGAAGCAGCCTGCACCCCATATATTTCTTCAAGCCCCTGTGGGCACAATGAGACGTAGATTATTATTATATTATATAATGTTTTGAAAAGATACACAAAATACTAGTAGACATGTAAACAGCTTAGTCCTGTTCAGACAGTTCTGTTGCAGCATTTAGTAAATTAACGTTTGTTGGTTTTTCAGTGGGAAACCATATCTGCACTACTTTGACATCTTGGAATGTACCACAGTTGGGTTTGCTGCTATTGCCCTTGGGTGTCCCACTCCAGCAGTAAGTACATGATTGCACATAAACTAGTCCATGTTATGTATTGGAGTTTAACGGCCAAGTCAACAATATGTAGGTCATTTTTTAGCAGGTCCATTTACCTATCCAAACTTTCGTGGGCAGGCTTATAGAACATGTTTGAAGTCACTTCAGCTGTTGTCTGGGAATGTGTGGCAGCCGAAAAAAGTCTCCCTGCCCTACATCATAGTGTAGTTTATATTTTCTTGTCCTTTGGGACCATTGATTCCATTGTGGAATTTTGAAAATATTTGAGGGTCACTGATGAACCCTAAATGGCCGAAACTTGCTAGTCTGGCCCAAAAAAACATGTACACTCGATATTTTCCAGTTCTGTGGTGTATTTCTTGCTTCCAAAGGATAACCCTTTTCTAGAACATATTATATGTAAGCATTTAACCAATACAGTGCACATTCTTATGGCAGAAACTGACAACTGCCCTTCTTTAATCAGGGGAAGGGAGAGAATGACTGTAGAAAAGATTTCCTGGTCAATCTCCATGAAAGAATGTTGCAGACCCCAGCAGGTATTGAACCCATGTCCTCCTAATCACCAGTGAGACAGCCTACTGAGCTTCCAAGCCGGCTTTATCCATGTAATGAACATGCTTCTAAAGTAAAAGATAAAGGCAACAGTAACCCATAAAATGCCAATCACGACAATTGTCATCTGCTCTTTCATCTGCCGGTTACTTTAAAAGTCATTTTTGCAGATGGTTTGGCAAACAGTGCCTGATCAGGGTCTACACTGTTTGCTTACAGTACATGAATACAGAAAGGGTTAATCAAAACATTATTCTGTATTTTCCCTAAGTATTCAGACACCTAAACTCCTTACCATACTTGCTCTAAAATCTGATGAAGTAAAACTGAATACCAGATGTTGAACCAAAAGATAGCTGGATGAGTGACAAACGGTGAAAAACCCTGATGAGACGCCACATTCTCATTGGGGTATACACTGTTTGCTCAGCCCTGTCTGTCCGAATACATATGCTAAATATTGGAAAGTAGAAGTAAAACAAAGATCAGGAATCGATACAATTAACTTACTCCACCCATCAAAGACAACAAAGGGAAAGAAACACAAACATTAAGCAACCAGACCATAATAAGTTCCCATTCAGGTCATTTCTCCAGCCTAAACTCTGAGACAATCGACCAATCAGTTCTGGCAGTGATGGTAGAATTGCAGTGATGGTAGAATTGCACAGTGATGATGGAATTGCAGTGTATAGTTACCATTTCTTCCAAGGGTTGTGTGTTTGAATATTAATTTGTCTGTTTCTGGTGGGTGGAGTTACAGCTTTTCTGAGAATATATTTGATTTATATCAACCAGTCATTCATCAGAGGTAGACAGACAGAAGCTGGAATACCCAGCTTTAAACCACCATACATTTGAGGGCTTGGCATCTCACACACTGATGAAACAGATTTCTGACCTACAGTTGTCAGTCAGATGGATTAGTGGTAAGCATATCCAGGTTTTAACACATTTCAAAGCAAAGATAGTATTTATTGTTGAAAAATACATACTTAAATAAAATATGCTTAAATACAGTTTAGAAAGCTTGACCTTAGCAGTGGTTTCTCTCAAATCTCTTCTGTAGAGAAATGCATTTCCAAAACAGTATGAAATATGAGTATGGTTTTGAAAACAAAGGTAAGTTACATACATACATTTGTGCGCTTGCATCTAATACATAAAGAAAAATATAC
The DNA here is from genome assembly GCA_963580285.1 of Lucinisca nassula. Taxonomy (NCBI): domain Eukaryota; kingdom Metazoa; phylum Mollusca; class Bivalvia; order Lucinida; family Lucinidae; genus Lucinisca; species Lucinisca nassula. The sequence goes on along the minus strand of OY757010.1, from coordinate 91,994,967 downwards.
CAAGACACTGTCAAAGACCACAGCCCATTGATGGCATCAACAGTAAGAGCAACAAATATAACAAGTACAAAGAGCCACAGTAACGAGCAAATCTATACATTATGGAAACATGCCTATACAAATGCACTGTAAACTTAACTGCTGAAAAAAAATGAAAATTTTTAAGAAGAAAAATTGTGACATTTGTCTTATTTCTGCTCAAAATATTGATTGCGATTACTCGCAATCTATATTTTAGAGCAAAAATAACAAAAATAAGGTTTACCCTTATTAACCCCAGGTTTACTATATAAAAGTGGGGTTCAAGGAGGTCAAAATTATATAGGCCTGTTTTCATGATGGACTCCCACTTCCTCCCAAGAGAAGGTTACAATGAACAAAGAGCTTGCCAAAACTTCAACAAGTTATCCATACCAGAGCTTTAAAGCACCAGAGCGATAAAACTTAACGTTTCAAGTGCTAGGCATGTTAAGCAATGGTACAATGTAGAGGCGTTTTAATGCGGATTCTTAAATATGTTCTAGAAAGGGTAATCCTTTGGAAGCAAGGAATACACTGCAGAACTGGAAAATATGGAGTGTACATGTTTTCTGGACCAGACTAGCTAGTTTCAGCCAATTAGGCCTCATCAGTGACTCTCAAATATTTTCAAAATTACACAATGGAATCAATGATCCCAAATGACAAGAAAATGACCCTTTTTGTACCAAATGGAATCTAGCAGGAGTTCATTTCAAAATTTAGGGATGTCATGTTGTGTTTTCATCAAAATTTATGTGGAAAATAACTGAACTTTTAGCAAACAGTGGAGGCCCTGATCAGATGCCGTGGCATCTGATCAGGGCCTGCACTGTTTGTCAGGGTACCTGTTTTGGGGTTTCTGGTACTAAATTGGTTAAAACGCCACCCCAATGAGTTTCTAATGAGTACCACAGTTTATGTTCTGAGCAAGAATAAGGAAACTAGTGTAAACCCATGTAATCCCAAATTTTCTCTTTATGAAGTGGTGTTCATTGGGTTTATGAACTTGTCATTTAAACGAACACATTTTGTACTGAAAAAAATCTGCCAGCATGTTCATTTTGAAATTTAGCAGTCAATTTCTCATGAAAGAATTTGCTCTGTTCTTGGAAATGAGTAATTATAAGTAAACTACCAGCTTTATATGACCTAAATACTGTTGAATAGGCTGTTAATCTAATCAAATCGATCTCTCCTTTTTCATTTTTAATCACCCTAACATTACCCTCTCTTTAATAACTTTATCTGCTTCATCTTCTGTCCCTTTTCCTCTTTTCTCTGGAAAACAAACAAAAAATTTCACAGTTCATTACTGTATTGACAATAAAACTGAAAACAAACTGTACAAAATTTGATACTGATATCTCTGCTTAAGGAATTTGGCAAGGCCCTGTTAATAAATAACGAAATAATGAAATAATTAGGTGACAGAATATTTAAGCTTCTCTTATTTAATGTGGCAGAAATTCATGTTTTTTTTTCATATGAAATAAAACATTTTTCATAAAGTGACTAAACTATCAGTTAAATGGGAGGCAGTCTATGCTGGCCCCTGGAATTTATTTCAGCCCTTAAGATGACATGAAAAACTGCATCTGAAAATGCTGTCTGTTTGTTGTCTGCTAAATCTTCTTTGCAAACTTTTTAAAAATATTTTTGCATACAGGCAAACTGTGTGGAACCTGATCAGACTGCTTCTAGGGGCTAGGTCTGGGTCCACTTTGTTTGCAAACAATACTTTTAAAGTTACCAGCATACAACAAAACAGATGACTATTGTTGTCATAGGCACGTTATGGCTTGATAATCATCAAAAATGGTAAAATTGTACATTTTATTACGCAAACACGCCTATACAAATACATTTCCACCTTTATCGCCGAAAACATGAAAATTTTAAGATGAAAAATGTGATATTTTTCTTATTTCTGCTCAAAATATAGATTGTGGGCACTCGTTAGAACAGCCTCATCGAGGCGGTTCTAACAAGTACCCACAATCTATATTTTAGAGCAGAAATAAGAAAAATAAGGTATACCCCCGGAAACCCCAGTTTTACTATATAAAAGTGGGGTTCAAGGGGGTCAAGATTATATAGGCGTGTTTTCGTGATGTGTTTTTATCTGAACAGGTCTGTGTGGCAACGTGCCCTTCAACATATTGGGTATATGTTCAGCTCGAAGCAAATGTGGCGGCAAGCACAGCAACCACATCAGATTATGATAAGTTAATCTGCAAGAAGGGGGTTAATGCATCTGCACAAGTCACCACTAATGTAAGTATGTTTTGCCTATATATTCCCTTTGTTACATTTAACCCTTATCTTGCTAAATATTCATTTAAGCCACACCCATTTCTGTCTATCAACCAATCAAATTATTTGATGTGATTTATTGCTAAAAATTCATAAACTGAATGCCAAACAGTGTAGATCCTGATCAGATGGCTTCTTCAGACATCTGATCTGGATCTACATTGTTTGCAAAGATAGGGGTTGTTGTGAACAGCAAGATAAGGGTTAATAGGCATGCCCATGCATGCCATGGAAAATGTTACATACTTTTTATGAATTATATTTATTGGCAAAGTGATACGGTTTTTATTATATGACGTTAATAAGCAGTGGATAACATCGTGTAATAAAAATCATATGACCACACGTGTAATAACACTTTGGCGGGATTAAGCAACGTCATGACTACAGCCCTGTCAGCAATTCAATTTTTTGTGGAAAATTTGTCAAATTTATAGGTGATGAAATCCAATTTAAAGTGGTCATAATTATGATAAACAGAATCTTACACTCATGGTCATTTCATATGAAATTTATGAAACTTGCCAAAGGCTTGTTTCATAAATTTCATATGAAATGTTCACTTGTGTAAGATCCTCTATCATATAACCTCATTGTTATTAAGTGGATAGCGTCATGTCATAACATTGATACGACCCACATGTAATAACACTTGGTCACTGGCGTGTAATGTCATGATGCCGTCCATGACAACCCTGTTTTCTATTGAAATTCTTTTGCAACAGGATCTGATTTAAAAGTCTGATATGATAGACAGAATCTTACACTCATAGTCATTTCTTATGAAATTTTTGAAACTCACCAGAGGCTTGTTTTATAAATTTATTATAAAATGACCACTCGTTTCATGCACTTGGCTAGGACAAACAGTCTAACTTCAATGACACAAACACCCTTTGGACCATTTAGTGGATATTTGATTTTTTCATTGTAAGATCAATTTTTATTTCACTCATGAACACCAAAAGATGTATTTTCATGAGTGGCTTTTTATTTCGCTCAAGAACAAAAACTGATCTGAAGGCACTCATGAAAATACATCTTTTGGTGTTCATGAGTGAAATAAAAATTGATCTTACACTGAAAAAAAATCAAATTTTCTGTATCTTATAGGCTTTAAACTTTAATTATTAAAGCAGTTTTAAAGTGACAGTCGTCACGACAGCGAAACAAACTTTTTCCATGGTGACTTCGCGTTGATTAAGAGGTGTTCAGCGTGTTAACTGGGTATAATATTGGGTGTGAACTGAAAGTTCGCCCTGGAAAACAGCTTGGAATGTTACTTTATCAAATCTTTCACTTGAAATATGCATTAAAATCATGTCTGCAGTTGCTAAGTTCATCTGGCTTCTTGTGCATTATTTACGTTGCAAAGTGACGTCATCAACGTCCAAAGGACATGAAAACCTGCTTGAGGTAATTTCTGACGCACATGAATGACATCAAACAAGCATAAAATAATGTTTTATTAGCTCACCTGTCACGTAGTAACAAGGTGAGCTTTTGTGGTCACATTTTGTCCGTCGTCTATGCGTGTGTGCGTCCGTCCGTCCGTCTGTGCGTGCGTAAACAATTTCTTGTCTGCACGATAGCATCTTCATTTATGATTTGATTATAACCAGACTTGCACACAACGTGTACCACCATGAGATCTGGGTTCCTTTCTGGAACCAGCCATATTCCATCATGTGTTACGGAGTTACGGTCCCTGAAAGGGCAAAAATTGCCTATTTTGGTCTTGTCTGCACGATAGCATCTTCATTTATGATTTGATTTTAACCAGACTTGCACACAACTTGTGCCACTATGAGATCTGGGTTCCTTTCTTGAACCAGTCATATCCCATCATGTGTTACGGAGTTACAGGCCCTGAAAGGGCATATATTGCCTATTTTGGTCTTGTCTGCACCATAACATCTTCATTTATGATTTGATTTTAACCAGACTTGCACACAACTTGTACCACCATGAGATCTGGGTTCCTTTCTTGAACCAGCCATATTTCATCATGTGTTACGGAGTTACAGCCCCTGAAAGGGCATAAATTGCCTATTTTGGTCTTGTCTGCACCATAGCATCTTCATTTATGATTTGATTTTAACCAGACTTGCACACAACTTGTACCACCATGAGATCTGGGTTCCTTTCTGGAACCAGCCATATCCCATTATGTGTTACGGAGTTACGGCCCCTGAAAGGGCAAAAATTGCCTATTTTGGTCTTGTCTGCATGATAGCTGTTTCATTTATGATTTGATTTTAACTTAACTTGCACACAATTTGTACAACCACAAAATATCTCGGTCAAGTTTGAATATGGGTCATGTCGGGTCAAAAAGTAGGTCAGTACGTCAAATCAGAAAAAAAAACCTTGTGAAGACACTAGAGGCCACAGTTTTGGTCCGATCATCATCAAACTTGCCCAGAATGATCATCTTGACAATATCTCAGTCAAGTTCGAATATGGTGTTGTCGGGTCAAAAAGTAGGTCAGTAGGTCAAATCATAGAAAAACCTTCTGAACACACTGGAGGCCACAATTTATGTCCAATCATTATCAAACTTGCTCAGAATAATCATCTTGATAACATCTTGGTCATGTTCGAATATGGGTCATGTCAGGTCACAAAGCAGGTCAGTAAGTCAAATCAGAGAAAAACCTTGTGAGTAAACTAGAGGCCACAGTTTTGGTCCAATCATTATTAAACTTGCCCAGAATGATCGTCTTGATAATATCTAGGTCAAGTTTGAGTATGGGTCATGTTGGGTCTAAAAGTAGGTCAGTAGTTCAAATCAGAGAAAAACCTTGTGAACACACTAGAGGCCAAAGTTTTGGTCTGATCGTCATCAAACTTGCTCAGAATGATCATCTTGATAATATCTTATTCACGTTCGAATATGGGTCATGTTGGGTCAAAAAGTAGGTCAGTAGGTCAAATCAGAGAAAAACCTTGTGAACACACTAGAGGCCACAGTTTTGGTCCAATCATCTTCAAACTTGCTCAGAATGATAGTCCTGACAATATCTCGGTCAAGTTCGAATATAGATCATGTCAGGTCAAAAAGTAGGTAGAAAAACCTTGTGAACACACTAGAGGTCACAGTTTAGGTCCGATCATCATCAAACTTGCCCAGAATGATCACCTTGACAATATCTTAGTCAGGTTCGAATATGGGTCATGTCTGTCCAAAAAGTAGGTCAGTAGGTAAAATCATAGAAAAACCCTCTGAACACACTAGAGGCCAGAGTTTTGGTCCGATTATCATCAAACTTGCTCAAAATGATAATTTGACGATATCTCAGTTAATTTCGAATATGGGTCATATCCGGTCAGTAAGTAGGTCAGTAGGTCAGATTGTTGAAAAACCATGTGGACACACTAGAGGCCCCAGTTTTGGTCCGATCTTCATCAAACTTGCTCAGAATGATCATCTTGACAATATCTGGGTCAAGTTTGAATACGGATCATGTCGGGTCAAAAGGTAGGTCAGCAGGTCAAATCATAGAAAAACATTTTGAACACTGTAAGCGGACACAGTTTTAGTCAAATCATCATAAAACTTGCTCAGAATGATCATCTGGACAATATCTCAGTTAAGTTCGAATATGGGTCATGTCAAATCAAAAAGTAGATCAGTAGGTTATTTTGTCATAACTTTTGAAACGTTTGAGATAGAGCATTCATATTTGGCATGTAGGTTCCTTGTGACAAGGGCTTCCCACTCATATAAAGATTTGACCTGTGACCTACTTTATCATAACTTTTGAACTATATGAGATAGAGCCTTCATATTTGGCATGTATGTTCCTTGTGACAAGGTTTTCTCAACCATTCAAACCTTTTGACCCATGACCTTGACCTTTGACCTACTTGGTCATAACTTTTGAAGCATTTAAGATACAGCCTTCATATTTCCTTCATAGGAGTGAGTTTTTGAGTTTAAGTCTCACCAACAGCTAAGGTCATACAGTGATGGGACCTCTGTTTAAAGACTAATGAAAGTCTGGAGAAGCCAGGGATAGATCCTGCTACCCCTGGTTTACAAGGAAAGTAGCATGACCACTTCACCATGAAGGCCTCTAAACTTCATTGGAATGTTGTATAGATGACCCTCTAGGAAAATAGCATAACGATTAACATATGGTCACAAGAGCTAAAAATAGAAAAACGTTGTAAATTTGCTTCAAATGCGAAATCCTTCTAAACCTTTGGGCCATTTGGATTTAAAACTTCACAGGAATGTTGCCTATGTGACTCCCTACCAAAATTGTTAAAACTCATTCCACTCGAATGAACAAAATGGCCACCGGAGCTAAAAATAGAAAAATATTGTAAATTTGATTCAAAAGTGAACCCCTCCTAAACCCAAAGGCCAATTTGATTCAAACTTCACAGGAATGTTGCCTAGGTTACACCCTACCAAATAAGCTAAAATCACTCTGCTGATGAACAAGATGGCCACTATAGCTAAAAATAGAATGTACTCGAGATAGTGGCACACAGGTGAGTGAACCAGGGCCCTCTGGGCCCTCTTGTTTTGATGAATCATCGAATTCACAAACAGTGAAAATAAAAATCCTATTTTCACTGTTTGAAACAGTGACAATATCGATTTCAATTTCACGGAGAAATCTCTTTGTTTCATTGAAAAGCATGTCTATCTATCTGTCTATCTATCTTGTCATGATGCCATACGCCCGCGAGGACATTCTAGGCATGTTGCGCTGTCGACCAGTTCCAAGCCTGTTATTAAGAATAGATAAAAGTTTAAAAGTATGATAGTGAGAGATAAAGTATGATAGTGAGTGGATGAAAGATGATAGGTTAAAATAGTTAAGAAGAGCTAAAATCAGGTTAAAAACATACTATGCTTGGGATCTATGGCTTGGAGTGCTGCAGCTTGCCAATTGCAGCCTTGAATGTGTCAAGGCTTGACAAGCTGACAACGGATTCTGGGAGGGCATTCCATTGAACGATTGCCAATGGAAAAAAGGAGTATTTGTAAAAATCTTTCCCAGTATGGAGCTGATGAAAGGTCAGGGAATGGCCACGCTTGGATGTCCTCTCATTGGGTTTGACATATTCAGGAAGGGGGACAGCGACCATATTATTCAGGATCTTATAGAACAGACAAAGACGTGCATCAGCACGCCTTTGTTCTAGAGACCTCCAACCCAAAGTTTCAAGCATGGTCGAAACACTAGCCCTGGGATCAAAGTTACAGGTTGTCCAGCGGGCTGCCCTCTGCTGGACTTTCTCAATTTGCTGAATCTTATCCATGTGGTGGGGGTCCCAGACAGCCGCAGCGTATTCGAGCTGCGGCCGAACCAAGGTGTTATAAGCCGCTGTTCTCATCTCAGGCATCTTTGGTTTTACGTTCCTCTTGACAAATCCAAGAGAATAAAGAGGATATTTATTTGTTTGAGGTCATTGGGGCTTGAAGAAATAAATGGGCTGCATGATGCTTCCACGCAGAGCTGAATCCGACCGCACTGATAAACCACTTAGAGGATCTAAGTCTGCCCAGGCAAAGCGGTGCAAGTCTGATCGTCCATGATTATAAACCGTATTGGTTTCATTGGGCGACAGGGCTTGAGATGTCATTTCATTTCAGTGTCGGGTAAAAGTCCCACAAAATTGGAAGCAACGTCTCCAAAATGACCTATATAGTGTTGACGGGGACGTTAAACCTCAAATCAAACAAACAAAACTTATTCGAGGTGGATACTGAAAGTACAGTATTTCATCCCGTGTGTTGAATACATCCGAATTTTCACTCATAAAATTCGGATGTTTTCGGCACACTCGAAAAAAAGGGTAAATTTCCTCTTTTTATTTTAGAATTTATTAGAACACTTACGGTAGAGATTGGTCAATCGTATGCCACAATTTTGATCTGGCTATGACATCACAACTGTCAGTTTCAAAACATAAACAGATCGCCATTTTGAATACAGAATTTTTACAGTTCAAAGAATGCTTTTCAAGGTATTTTCCAGAATGTTTTTTGCTTATTTGAAGTCCATTTTTTTTTTGGAAGGCTCTTAGTGACATGTACCCAGCCACTGTAGTACGAGGGTAAGCTGAAAAGTTCTGAGCCTGACCAAGATCCAATGGTTTGTCCATGCTGAAAGTGCCTTATTTTTCAACATAGTCTCCCTTCCTGTCCACACACTTCCTCCAGCGATGCTGGAGTCCTTGGATCCCAGTGGTATAGAAGGTCTCATCTTGGTCCCTGAAAATCTCCTCCACAGCAGCTATCACCTCCTCGTCTGACCGATAATGCTGCCCAGCCAAGTGCTTTTACATGTTTGGAAACAGGAAATAATCTGATGGAGCTAGTTCGGATGAATACGGAGGGTCATCGACAAGTGTGAAGCCACAATCATGCACAGCAGCCATTACGACAACTGATTTATGAGCTGGCGCATTGTCCTGATTGAACAAGACCTCTTTTGTCAATTTTCCGGATCGTTTAGCCTTAATTGCTTTTCGCAATTGTTTTAGCAGATCTGCATAATACTCCCCATTAATTGTTCTGCCCTTTTGAAGGTAATCTATGAATATTATACCCTTGGCATCCCAGAACACTGATGCCATCACCTTCCCTGCAGAGGAGACGACCTTTGCCTTCTTTGGAGGGGGTGAGCCAGGGTGCTTCCATTGCATGGATTGTCTTTTGGTCTCTGGCTCAAAGTGATGAACCCAACACTCATCCTGAGTGACAAAACGTTCAAGAAAACCATCTTGGTCTGCTTCAAAAATAGCCAAGCTGGCTTGTGACAGGTTCAGTCTGGTCAACTTTTGGTCAGGCGTCAAAAGCCGTGGCACCCATCTGGCGGCATTCCTTCGACATTCCTAATTCACTGTGTAGAATGTTCTCTACTCGTTCACGGGAGATGCCAACAGTGTTAGCTAACTGATTCACAGTTAAACGCCTGTCATCCATCACGGCCCTGTGCACTTGGCTGGTGGTTTCCCCAGTTGTTGCCGTTGTGGGTCGTCCACACCGGTCATCTTCTTCAAGGCTGTCCTTGCCCATCTTAATATTTGCTGCCCAACTTTTCACGGTTGCATACGCCTAATGTAGCAACCATATCGGCATGAATGTCCTTAGGAGCTAACCCCTTTTTATGGAGGTACTTGATGACAGCATGATGCCAGATTTTGTCCATTTTCTCAAAAACGTGCTAGTATCAATTTTCAAAGTCTGGAATTTTTACGTTATTGCAGGTAAACTTGAACTCATTTGAGTCAAATCAAGTAATAAAGGTTTGGATTTAATGAATACAAAATTTCATGGCTGTTCGATGCCTGCTTCTTGGTCAGGCTCAGAACTTTTCAGCCTACCCTCGTATGATGGATATGTTGTATGCCTACTAGCATTACTCATCATGCTTTTTTTTTTGTCACCAGGCAGGGGGATCTGCTACTCCCGTGAAGACCGAGTTGATAGATGATGAGGACTGCGCTGCTTACTACGTCCCTACTACAAGCCGTAAGCCTTTATTATTTAAGGAGATTGATACAGCTTGTATATTTTCCACCATCTTTTCAACTTAATCCAAAAAGAATATCTGAAAATGTTGTCTGCTGCATCTTCTGCTGGCAAACTTTTTAAAATCATTTTTGCATATAGGCAAACAGTATGGACCCTGATCAGACTGCTCCTTGATGAACAGTCTGATCTGGGTCTACACTGTTTGTAACAATAACTTTTAAAGTAACCTGCAGATGAAGTAACCAGCAGACCACAAGACAGACAACAATTGTGATTGGCATCTTCAAGGTCATACAAGTGCCAGATTTGGTGTAATACCGGTATATCACTTCAACATACAATTACGCCCCCGCCCTTTGGGGCTTGAAGAAATAGATGGGCTGCATGATGCTTCCACGCAGAGCTGAAACCGACCCGCACACGAGTACTGGTAAACCGCTTAGAGGATCTAAGCCTGCCCAGGCAAAGCTGTGCGAATGTCGGCCCGTCCATGCTATTTAACCCTATTTGTTCCATTGGGCGGCAGGGCTTGAGATGTCTTTTCATCTCAATGTCGGGTAAAAGTCCCACAAAATTGGAAGCCATGTCTCCAAAATGACCTTTACAGTGTTGACGGGGACGTTAAACCCCATATCAAACAAACAAACAATCAACATACAATTATAAAAAACTTCATTAGATTTTTGTGACCTGGAACTAGTTTTCAAGGTCCAAAGATCGTTTAATTATTGTTTGTCTGAATCAGTGGAAGAATTCTGCAAAACTCAGTAAAGCTTATGATAGAAACATTCCACTTTGGTGTCCTTGACCTCATTTACAAGATCAAGTGGTTGTCTTGGTCAAATTTATGGTTTGGGGACATAGCTTTCTTCTGAACTTTCTTCTGAAAACATTTCCAGTTTTAAGAAATAGAATATGTTTGCATGCAGGGCCGGGTTGTTCAAAGCATCATTATCCCCACGCTTTTCGAAGAAAAAGTGGGGATATTGTAATGGTCTTCGTCGTCCGTACGTCCATCCGTACGTCCGTCCGTTCGTCCGTCTTACCGGATAACTCCTCCTAGATGGTTAAAGATAGAAACTTGAAACTTTGGGAACTGATAGATCTTTGGTCTGGGGAGTGCATGACACTTTCGGAATTTTGATCACACCCCTACGGGTGGGCCCAGGGGGGTGGGGCCCGCGGGGGTCAAAAATAAAAATTTCCAGAACATGGTCGTGTAATATATCAAAGCGAGCGGCATGATGAGTAGAAAACATTACAACCAAAATTTGACCCCTGGGGTCAATTATGGGGTCACCAGAGGTCAAAAACGGATTTTGACCCCTTTACCGGATAACTCCTCCCAGACGGTTATAGATAGAAACTTGAAACTTTGGGAACTGATAGATCGTTGGTCTGGGGAGTGCATGACACTTTCAGAATTTTGATCAAATCCCTCTCGGTTGGCCCAGGGGGTGGGGCCCGCAGTGTCAAAAATCAAAATTTCCAGAACATGGTCGTGTAATATATCAAAGCAAACGGCATGATGAGTAGAAAACATCACAACCAAAATTTGACCCCTGGGGTCAATTTTGAGGTTCCCAGGTGTCAAAAACTGATTTTGACCCCTTTACCCCCATTCATTACTGTTACCAGATTACTCCTCCTAGACCGTTAAAGATAGAAACTTGAAACTTTGGGAACTGATAAAACTTTGGTCTGGGGAGTGCATAACACTTTCGGAATTTTGATCCTAACCCTGGGAGTGGGGTCAGGGGTGGGGCACCTTGGGGATAAAAAATTTTGACCCCTTTACCGGATAACTCCTCCCAGACGGTTATAGATAGAAACTTGAAACTTTGGGAACTGATAGATCTTTGTTCTTGGGAGTGCATGACACTTTCGGAATTTTGATCAAACCCCTCTGGGTTGGCCCAGGGGGTGGGGCCCGCGGTGTCCGTCCGTTGTCCGTCTTACCGGATAACTCCTCCTAGATGGTTAAAGATAGAAACTTGAAACTTTGGGAACTGATAGATCTTTGGTCTTGGGAGTGCATGACACTTTCGGAATTTTGATCAAATCCCTCTTGGTTGGCACAGGGGGTGGGGCCCGCGGTGTCAAAAATCAAAATTTCCAGAACATGGTCGTGTAATATATCAAAGCAAACGGCATGATGAGTAGAAAACATCACAACCAAAATTTGATCCCTGGGGTCAATTTTGAGGTCCCCAGGTGTTAAAAACTGATTTTGACCCCTTTACCCCCATTCATTACTGTTACCGGATAACTCCTCCTAGACCGTTATAGATAGAAACTTGAAATTTTGGGGAACTGATAAAACTTTGGTCTGGGGAGTGCATAACACTTTCGGAATTTTGATCCTACCCCTGGGAGTGGGGCCAGGGGTTTGGCACCTTGGGGATAACAAATCAAAGTTTTCAGAACATGGTCGTGTAGCATATAAAATCGAGCGGCATGATGAGTAGAATACATCACAATCAAAATTTAACCCCTCAGGTCAAACACCGCTAGGGGATGGTCCAGGGGTGGGGCCCGTGGGGAAGCGTGGGGATATGCGATGGCTTGCCATCGACTGCGCGATTCTAGTTAGTGTAGTTTTACTCAAAAATATATGTGAGTTGCTTTTGCTATTGCAAAAGTATCAACATAAAATAGAAGTATATTTGCATATTATACGACCGAAATTTTAATGATATATTAATGAACGAGATCATTAGTTTTTGAAAACTGGATCCATATTTGCAGGTTAAAACAATTTGTTTGAACCCATCCATTGCAACTGATTTCTAAATTCATCATAACCAAAACACAAAAATGTGTTTCAATTGCGATTTTTGCTTGTAGAACTAGCATCGAACAAAATTATACTTTTACTTTTTTTTTCCGTTTATTTCTGTTCCAAGGATAAATTGTGAGTGTTCATTGGAACTATCTCATTGAGCTGGTTCTAATATATACTCACAAGGTAAGTTTTAACCCTGATGTTATCCTGCTGAATAATCAAAAAGTTCGTGAAATGAACGCCAAGTAGGCCAGTCAAAATAGTATTGAACCTCAAACAAATTCCTTCAGAAGGGTTTTCACTATTTTCAAAATCAGTGAGGTGTCCTGACTTACAGGAAAAAAATCCCCAAAAATATTCCCTGGCAAAAATGATTTTTTGGGGTGAAATGTTCAAAATTTGAATAAAAATCGCCCAAAACAGGAATTAATTCATAAAATTTTCAAGAAATCACACCAAATTGAATTAAATAGCCAGACATTGATTTACTGTTGTCAAGTAGCAATAGAAAAATTTTCAGCTTCATACGTTTACGAAAAATTGTCTATTTTGGGGCAAAAATGTGGAAAAATTGACAAAAAACGCGGAAAACGGGAATTATTTTTTAAAAAGTTAGTGGTTAGGATTCTTGAAAATGTTTTGTTGTAAAAAAATGACATATGGGTCGAAGTTAACTACAGGAAAAAAATAAAAATTTTAAATATATAAAAAGTATCATTTCATGGGGTACGAAAAAAGCAAATTTTTACATAAAAAAACACACTGCAATCCATTATTGGGGTCACCAACATAAATCCTGCCAGCCATGTCCGTGGGGTCTGAATTGGCCACATCTAGGCTCAATAGCTTCCACAGACTTAAACATGTAACTGAAAGAACTTCGAAAAATCTTCTGCCCTGAAACCATGGGGTACACAGCTTACATATTTAAATGTTCCTCAGGTGAGTCATTTAGGCTCAATGAGCCTCTTGCTGGTCAAACTGAGCATTTTCACAGTCTAAAAAAAACAGAACTTTATGAAATCTAAATATCAAGTCATTTATTCTGTAGTTAACTGATACTCATATGTACATTTCTACATCAAAACATTTTAAAGAATCCTCACCACTTACTTTTTTTTTTAAAAATCTTGTTTTCCACACTTTTTTGTCATAATTTCGGATTTCTACCTTAAAAAGACCAGTTTCTGTGCAGATTCGAAGTTGAAATCTTTGATAGCTACTTGACAGTAGTGACTAGAGAGTGCACATCAGGTCATATAAGTTCCATGTAATACAATTTACTTTTGTAACAAAGTTTCTAAATGCCCCGAAATAATGGGCTTTCAGTGTGTTTTTATGCAAAAAATTGCATTTTTGTACCCCTCAAAATGATACTTTTTATACATTTAAAAATTTTATTTTTTTCCTGCAGTTAACTTAGACCCATATGTCACTTTTTACAACAAGACATTTTTAAGAATCCTCATCACTAATCTTTTAAAAAATTATTCCCGTTTTCCGCATTTTTGTCAATTTTTCAAAGTTTTTACCCCAAAAAAGACAATTTTCTGTAAATGTATGAAACAGAAACTTTTTCTATTGCTACTTGACAACAGTTTATCAATGTCTGGCTATTTAAATCAATTTGGTATTATTTCATAAAAATTTTATGATTTAATTCCTGTTTTTGGTCATTTTTATTCAAATTTTGAACATTTCACCTCAAAAAATCGATTTCGCCAGGGAATATTTTGGGGATTTTTTTCCTGTAAGTCAGGTCACCTCACTGATTTTGAAAACAGTGAAAACCTTTCTGAAGGAATTTGTTTGAGGTTAAGGGTCTTTTTGGTCTAAAATGACTAGCCTAAAGCGAATTTGTGTCTTCGAGCATTCGGTCATGACAAATTTTAACTGCGCATGCCCAGCCATTCAGAGGGGCCAGAGATATGGCTTTCTGTCTGAAGGTTCCTCTTGATTCACTGCACGGATGCGCAGGCTCGCCTGAACCTTCGCAGCCTGCATAGGCGATAAGTACCAAAATCGCTTGACGGGGCCCAATTGTCGATTTTGAGTGTGATAGAATCGAAACAGATCAGGTCTGGTGTGTGAATTGTTGAGTATAAACTTGTTTGAATAAAGGTTATATCTCCCATCAACACTACTTAGGTCATTTTGGAAACATTGCTTCCAATTTTGTGGAAATTTAACCTGACATTGAAATGAAATGACATCTCAAGCCCTGCGTCCCAATAGAGTTTACATGCATTGACGGTCTGACTGGCACCACTTTGCCTGGGCAGGCTTAGACCTAGCTTCAAAGTGGTTTACCAGTACTCATGTGCATTCATTTTCAGCTTTGTGTGGAAGCACATATATTGCAGCCCTATCTATTTAAGGGGAATGGGAGACAACTCCTGTGTTTTTGTCTCCCATGTCAATAGGGGTCTACTCTTTAAGGAAAGAATTTGCTCCCGGGGAGCAAATTCTTTCCTTAAAGAGTAGACCTCTTTTTCAGTTGGACAGAGTTGATAGAAAAGCGAACAGGAAGTCCCGAAAGTTGTCTCCCTTTCAAAAACGGCAGAAAAATTTCCCAGATGTTCCTATTCCCCTTAATGCACTGCTAGGGCTGATCTATTTATTAATTACAGTAGAACTTCGATGGCTCGAACACCGATGACTCTTTTACCATGGATGAGTCAAACACATTCTTGAGCCCCTAGCAAAATTCTCTACATAAGAAATAGTGGGGGGATAATTAAGGAGATTTTAGTCTTTTATCTTGCAAATGTATGCTGTGTGTACTCATTAGAATCGCCTCGATGAGGCGATTCTAATGACTACACACAGCATACATATTCATTATAGAACACCGAAAAGATGTCAAATGTATCTCATTATGCCTCACTTCAGTAACCTCAGTGGCTCGAAGTACCCCTGTTTCAAACAGATTTTCGAGGTCCCAAAGGTGTTCGAGCCATTGAAGTTAGACTGTATTTTGAGCTGACAAGACCAATTTGACTTTGATTGGTTGATAGTTACAAATGGGTGTGGCAAACTTTATTTATTCAGCAGGACAAGAATTACATGTACTTTTATCATGTGAAAAGGCAAGCCCCAGCCCATAGGGGCTTGAAGAAATATATGGGCTGCATGATGCTTCCACGCAGAGCTGAATCCGGCCCGCACACTAGTACTGGTAAACCGTTTAGAGGATCTAAGCCTGTCCAGGAACCGCGGTGCAGCCTAATCTATTTAAGGGGAATGGGAGACAACTCCTGTGTTTTTGTCTCCCATGTCTATAGGGGTACTCTTAAAGGAAAGAATTTGCTCTTGGGGAGCAAATTCTTTCCTAAAAGAGTAGACCCCTTTTTCAGTGGGACAGAGTTGATAGAAAAGCGAACAGGAAGTCCCGAAAGTTGTCTTCCTTTCAAAAACGGCAGAAAAATCTGCCAGATGCTCCCATTCCCCTTAATGCACTGCTAGGGCTGATCTATTCATTACGCAAACAGGCCTATACAAATATATTGCTACTTTTATCGCCGAAAAAATGAAAATTTTATGATGAAAAATTGTGATATCTTTCTTATTTCTGCTCAAAATATAGATTGTGGGCACTCGTTAGAACTGCCTCATCGAGATTGTGGGCACTCGTTAGAACTGTCTCATCAAGGCGGTTCTAACTAGTACCCACAATCTATATTTTAGAGCAGAAATAAGAAAAATAAGGTATACCCCCAGAAACCCAAGGTTTACTGTATATAAGTGGGGTATGAGGGGGTCAAAATTATATAGGCGTGTTCTCGTAATGTCTTGAACATTTTGAGCTGACAAGACCAATTTGACTTTGATTGGTTGATAGTTACAAATGGGTGTGGCAAACTTTATTTATTCAGCAGGACAAGAATTACATGTACTTTTATCATGTGAAAAGGCAAGCCCCAGCCCATAGGGGCTTGAAGAAATATATGGGCTGCATGATGCTTCCACGCAGAGCTGAATCCGGCCCGCACACTAGTACTGGTAAACCGTTTAGAGGATCTAAGCCTGTCCAGGAACCGCGGTGCGAGGCGGACCGTCCATGCTAATAAACCCTATTGGTTTCATTGGGCGACAGGGCTTGAGAAGTCATTTCATCTCAATGTCGGGTAAAAGTCCCACAAAATTGGAATCAACGTCTCCAAAATGACCTTTACAGTGTTGACGGGGACGTTAAACCTCAAATCAAACAAACAAACAAACATGTGAAAAGGCTGTTCAACTTTTGAATATACACCACAACCTCTTTATAACACTATTAATGGGGTCCAAAGCAGAAACCCTGTTAGTTAAACAGTCGTGTTATAGCCAACAAAAATGTATAGATTATATAGACCATTTATGGTCATTTTTCTATATAATCTTTACATTTTTGGGATCCATCTTGATACCGTGTTATATCCAAAACCGCGTTATAACCAACCGTGTTATAATGAGGTTGTGGTGTATTACTGTAATTTGGCATAAATTGGAATAACATATTGGTAAAAATTAGCATAAATCAGTTATATTGTCCACGAAGTCACATATAGCAGGCACCCATCCAGCTACTAACAGCACTTGATATTTCTTAACACAACCACTCAGGTTTTTTCATTAACCTTAATCCTGCTGTTCATGTGCAAACAGTGTAGATCCAGATCAGATGGCATCAGGATCTACACAGTCATTCAGTTTGTGAATTTGAAAGAAAACATTACATCATGTAATCAATTGGAAGCAACGTCTCCAAAATGACCTTTACAGTGTTGACGGGGACGTTAAACCTCAAATCAAACAAACAAACATCATGTAATCAGTCAGAAATGGGCGTGGCTAATTAAGTTATTCAGCAGGGTATGGGTTAATCATCAAATTTCACCCCCCCTAATTTCTTGACTTCATTCTGAAGTAACACCTGTGGACACAAATCCGTTCAAACTTTGATGAGCTTCATTTCATTTTGATCTGATGTTTCATTCAATATTTCCTTACATCCTGTCAGTCAACTGCAAGACAGAGATAAATTCAAAACACAAAGTGTTGTATATTTCATTGTAGACCCCGCACTGTCCAATCAGAATCAGCTCTAAAAATGTAAAGAAGTGCTTGCCACAATAAGTCCAATCAATGTATATTGCTTGATCCAGTTTTAGACTACTTTGATGAATGACATTTGCTTGTCAAACTATCGTGATGCAAAGAGATTCATCGAAAGGTACTTCATCGAAGTTTGAACGCTTTTGTGTCCACAGGTGCACACCAGCCTAAATATAGGCAAAGGAGTGGGCAGAGCCTGTGCAACACACTAAGAACACTTCTTCCATCGATTACAGCAGTTCACCCATCCAGATACTAACCACACTCACCATTGCTTAACTTTGCAAAAAAGTCATCAAATCTATCCACATAGAACTAGCTATGGAAGTTAACCCTTCTCTTGCTGAATATTCATGTTAGCCACACCCATCTCTGACTTTGAACCAATCGGATTACTTGATGTTATTTATTCCTACAAATTCATAAACTGAATGTCAAATAATGTAGATCCTGATCAGATGGCTTCTTCAGAAGCCATCTGATCTGGAACTGCACTGTTTACAAAGATAGGGGTTGTCATGAACAGCAAGATAAGAGTTGATAATATATCCATACATGTAATTGTTTCAGTATAACTTGTTTATGCATTTCAGTGGTGGGCCGCTGTATACCCTCTTTCTTTCTTGATTTGGTAAACTATGCAGCTACTCTCACCGATTCAGACTCGGGTCACAATTTAAAGAACATGGATGGCACCAAAATTACTGGGGATAATATTAACACCGCTAGCCAGTAAGTTTACAGCCTTGTCAGTCCATTACGAAAACATGCCTATATAAATGCATTGTAAACTTTACTGCCTAAAAATAAAAAATTGAAGATGAAAAATTGTGATATTTTTCTTTTTTTCTGCTCAAAATATAGATTGTGAGTACTCGTTAGAATCACCTCACAGAGCGGTTCTAACGAGTACCCACAATCTACATTATAGAGCAGAAATAAGAAAAATAAGGTTTACCCCTGTAAACCCCAGTTATACTATATAAAAGTGGGGTTCAAGGGGGTCAGAATTATATAGACGTGTTTTCATTATGCCCTGGCACCTGGAGGCAAAAGTACCTTCCTCACAACTAGCACTGCCTTCTACTTTTGTACAGGCCTCTTAGCCAAACCTATAAAACATATAATCACCTGTATTTTTGTATTAAACCTATAAAACCTTTACTTTGTTCATAAAGCCTATAAAAAGCCTTTCATGACTAAACCTATATTTTTCACGTTTTGAACCCCCTAACTTTTCTTCTAAATTCCCTTTTATTTGTACTTATTAGTCCCAAAAAGTGATGAAAAGTGTCAAGAAATTGTTTTTTTTTCTTTGCTCGCTTCAGTTGCTTGGTCTTTGTACGATTCAGATCACTTTTATCCGAGTAATCGTGGTGCAAAAATTCAATAAATATTTCTTCTTCAGTTTTAACCCTTATCCTGCTGTTCCCGACAACCCCTATCTGTGCAAACAGTGTAGATCCAGATCAGATGGCTTCTGAAGAAGCCATCTGATCAGGATCTAAACTGTTTGAAATTCAGTATATGAATTTGTAGGGACAAGGGTTAAATCTTTATGTGAGTTTGGAAGAACTTTTTTAGCTCACCAAAGCCGAAGGCTCCGGGGGAGCTTATAGGATAGGCAGTTGTCCGGCGTCGTCGTCGTCGTCTGTCGTCGTCTGACGTCAACACTTTCAAACATCTTCTTCTCTGAAGCCACTGGACCGATTCAGCCCAAATTTTATCTGTAGCATCCTTGGGCTGGGGGATTGAAAGTTTGTGTTTTTTATGAAATTCGGCTCATTGGTTTGGTTGCTATGGCAACTTAGAGTTTCCATAGACTTATAATGGGGAAAATTGAAAAATGGCATTTACTGCCAAGCCACTGCAGATATTTTGACAAAACTTCCTTAGGCAATCTACTATCTGCCATATGATTTTAGGCCTACTGCTCATTTGTATTGGTTGCCATGGAAACCAAAATGAAAAAATAGAAAAAAAAAATACTTAAAAAATCATCTCCTCAGAAACCGTATGCTCTATGAGGCTGAAAGTTTATGGAAATATTCACCATATTTGCCTTAACAGGTTTTGTGTTTTTTATGAAATTCGGCTCTTTAGTTTGGTTGCTATGGCAACTTAGATTTTCCATAGACTTATAATGGGGAAAATTGAAAAATGGCATTAACTACAAAGCCTTTGCAGATATTTTGACAAAACTTTCATAGAACTGTTCCTTTAGTAAACTTCTCTCAGCCATATGCTTTTATGTCAACCTGGGGGTCCAGTAGGTTGTGCCGGGGCCATGCCACGCCCCCAGTACTTCATAAAATGACCTATATCTCAGAAACCTTACAGATACCCACCCCTAAACCATATATATTCTTGTTCCTATTGATAAGACGCATTCAGTGACACCAACCTGGAGGTCCTCCGGGATGTGCCGAGGCCATGCCCCACCCCCTCCACTTCATAAAAGGCCCTATATCTCGGAAACCATTCAGATCCCCACCCCTGAACCCTATAATATACTCTTGTTCCTTATGATAAGACGCATTCAGTGACATCAAACTGGGGGTCCCCCGGGATGCGCCGGGGCCATGTCCCGCCCCTCCATTTCATAAAAGGCCCAATATCTCGGAAACCTTACAGATCCCCACCCCTAAACCATATATATTCTTGCTCCTTATGATAAGACGCATTCATTGACCCCAAATTGGGGGTCTTCCGGGATGCGCCGGAGCCATGCCCCACCCCTTCACTTCACAAAAGGCCATATATCTCAGAAACTGTTCAGATCCCCACCCCTAAACCATATATGTTCTTGTTCATTATGATGAGACACATTCAGTGGCACCAACCTGGGGGTCCCCAGGGATGTGCTGGGGCCATGCCCCACCCCCTCCATTTCATAATATCACAATATCTCGGAAACCTTACAGATCCCCACCCCTAAACCATATATATTCTTGTTCCTTATGATAAGACACTTTCATTGACACCAACCTGGGGGTCTCCCTGGGCCTTGCCCCACCCCTGCACTTCACAAAAGGCCTTATATCTCAGAAACTGTTCAGAGCCCCACCCCTAAACCATATATATTCATCTTCCTTATGATAAGGCACATTCATTGACACCAGCTTGTGAGTCCCCGGGGCATGCCCGGGCCTTGCTCCACCGCTTGACTTCATTAAAAGCCACATATCTCAGAAATAGTTAGATCCCCACCCCTAAACCATATATATTCTTGTTCTTTATGATAAGACTCATTCAGTCACACCAACTTGGGGGTCTCTTTGTGCTGAGGCAATGTGCCCCGCCCTTCCACTTCATAAAAGGCCATATATTTCAGAAACCATTCAAATCCCCACCCCATATTCATATATTATGTTCTTGTTCCTTATTATTAGCACACCTACTGTAGGGGTGTCCGCAGGGGCCAGTCCTCTCCTTTATCACTTCATGAAAGGATATCTTGGAAACCGTTCAGATTCCCACCCCTAAACCATATATATACTTGGTCCTTATGATGAGACACATTTAGGGACAACAATCTTGGGCTTTCCTGGGAACGACAGGGCATGCTCCAACCCCTCCACTTTTATCTCCAGCCATGCAGATCCCCACTGCTAAACCATATATATTCTTGTTCTTTGTGATAAGACACATTTAGTGATACCAACCAGGGCTCCATTGGGTCCATGCCCCACCCCCTCTACTTCATAAAAGGCCTAATGTTTCATATACTGAGTCCACATTGATGCTCATTTGGATATGGGGGTTCATTTGGCAGATTAAAATGATATCATGTTAAAATACATGGCTGCAATTTGGCAGTGCCCACCTGAGCTCTGGTGAGCATAGTGGCCCATGGGCCTCTTGTTTAATCTATACTTTTTATTGAAAAACCTGTAAATAACCTATAATTTGATCAAGAAGAACCTATGTTAAAACCTATATTTTCAATAAAGGCCACCAGGAGGCTTGTTTGTAGCTTTTTAGAGAAGTTTTGTGCAATCTTAACTCTTCATGTTGAACTTTTTACTTCATTCGCCGGAAATTACCGAGTTGAATATCGATTTCCGTAGGAAATCGGCAGTTAAAGTTACCTGTATATTTTGAAGGTTTTTTATATTAAAATTATGAAGGAAAAAAATCTTAACTCCTCGTATCTTATTTATCCTTAACACTAGAAAAAAGTCACTGTTATCCTCAGGTAAGAAAATTATTCAGTTTTTATTTGGTGCATTTCAAAGTGATGAATAATTAATTCTTATTGCTTCCATCTGCAATTTAATGTCATGCCTATATGCCCCATAGACGGCAATGTATTTTTAAAAAAAACGTTCAGATTTCCATGTTTGGTTGCCAATATTAAATAGAAATGATTTGTTTGGAATTAAGTCACTGTTATATACTGTTAGACTGTTGTTCAAAGTTTACGATGATATAAAGTTTATTTCTACTGAAAAATGATAAATTGCTTCCCCGAGAGCTTAAAAATCGTTTATAAGCTGTTTTTCAGTACTGCCGTTCATGATGCGAAAATCGCTAAGTCCACATTATATGTACCAGAAATCGTATCAAACCTGTAAAGCTTTTTTGTATTAATTTTGTAATTACTAGTAATAAACAACATGCGGATAATATACTTGATACAGTGGTTATATTTCTTGGATTTCTTTATTTTATTTTGTCTCAGTTTTGTTACATTTTTGTTTTCATTCATTATGAATGGGCGGCAAATATGTCAAAAGGACAAAAAATGTCGAAATCATTAACTGTGAAATGGCGATTAAATGGCGATTAAAACCACCATGAAAAGTTAATTGGCAGGCTGAAGCCAGTGACTGATTTTGTTTGTTTGTATTGGAGTTTAACGGCCCAGTCAACACTATTTAGGTCAGTTTTGAGCCGGTCAGTTTACCTGCCCACACTTTTCCTGAGCAAGCTTATACGTAAGCGGTTAACCAGTACAGTGCACATTCGCCTCATCGAGGGGGTTCAAACGAGCACCAACAATCTATGTCTTGTGCAGAACAAAACACTGTTTGCTAATCTGTTAATTTCTGTTAATGAGTTTCAACTCTGCCTGTCCGCACAGTTGCTTGCAAACAGTGTAGAGCATGGTGTGACTGCTCAGGATGAGCCGTCTTTTCTCCAGATCTACACTGTTTGCCATTCTGTTGATGACTTTGATTAAACCATCGTCGATAAAAATGGAATTGTCTAAATTCACATTACGAAATCACGCCTATACTGACAAATTTTACCACAAAAAAAAAAAAAAAAATGAAAATGTTTAGATAGAAAATTCTGCTATTTTTCATACTTCTGTTCCAAAAATAGATTATAGGAACTCGTCAGAGCCGCCTCGGTGAGGCAGTTCTAACGAGTATCCACAATCTTTGTTTTGATCAAAAATAAGAAAAAATAATGTATACTACTGTAAACCCCAGTTTTACTGTATAAAACTTATTTATCTTCACTGCAGCCTGTGCTGTGCCGTGTGGCGGCCGTAAAAAGTCTCCCCGTACATCCATCATAGTGCAGATTATATTTTCTGGTCCTTTGGGATCATTGGGTTCATTTCGAATCATTTTGAAAATAGAGTTCTGCTTAAGCCGGTGCTTGAGGGCGTGGCTGATGTCGCACATTTCAGTACTGGTCATGAACAGACTCAATAAAACCGAGTCTGCTATTTTCGTTTATTTGGTGTATTCTTTGCTTCCAAAGGATCTAACTATTCAGAACTTATTTATCTTCACTGCAGCTGGTGCTGTGCCGTGTGGCGGCCGTAAAAAGTCTCCCCGTACATCCATCATAGTGCAAATTATGTTTTCTGGTCCTTTGACATCATTGAGTTCATTTAGAATCATTTTGAAAATAGAGTTCTGCTTAAGCCAGTGCTAGAGGGCGTGGCCGGTATTGCACATTTCAGTACTGGTCATGAAAAGACTCAATAAAACCGAGTCTGCTATTTTCGTTTATTTGGTGTATTCTTTGCTTCCAAAAGATCTAACTATTCAGAACTTATTTAAAGGATTCACGATAATATAGGTGTGTATTTGTGATGAGAGCTGGATCAATCAATCAATCAAATATTTTATTCTCTCAATCTATCATACATAATGGCAATATGAGGCGATACAAACAATTGTTATATTAATTCAGAGATGAAAGAATCTACTTTAGTAGAAACCGTCCTCTATCCGAATTTTCCACTATTTTCCGCATATCAAAGGTATGTCTTTTGTTTAAAGGTTTATAAAGGCATTTCTTTTGCTTGTTTGATTTGAGGTTTTAGAGTAACAGTCAAATAAATAATGTATACCCTTATAAACCCCAGTTGTACTATATAAAATTGGGGTACACGTGGGTCAGAATTATATAGGTGTGTTATCGTGATGAAGAAGTAAACAAACGTGCTTTAATTTAACAATGAGTTGGCGCGTGCCCGTCGTCCCCCACTATGTGTTAATCTTTAAA